>JAWZYT010001007.1:0-1200000 GCA_034508575.1 Petrolisthes manimaculis
CTATTTAAACTCTACTATTTAAACTCTACTATTTAAACTCTACAATTTAATCTCTACTATTTAAACTCTACTATTTAAACTCCACTATTTAATCTCCACTATTTAAACTCCACTATTTATACTCCACTATTTAAACTCCACTATTTAAACTCCACTATTTAAACTCCACTCTTTAAACTCTACTCTTTAAACTCTACTATTTAAAGTCTACTATTTAAACTCAACTATTTAAACTCTACTATTTAAACTCTACTATTTAAACTCTACTATTTAAACTCTACTATTTAAACTCTACTATTTAAACTCTACTATATAAACTCTACTATTTAAACTCTACTATTTAATCTCTACTATTTAAACTCTACTATTTAAACTCTACTATTTAAACTCTACTATTTAAACTCTACTATTTAAACTCTACTATTTTTTCTCTACTATTTAAACTCTACTATTTAAACTCTACTATGTAAACTCTACTATTTAAACTCTACTATTTAAACTCTACTATTTAAACTCTACTATTTAAATTCTACTATTTAAACTCTACTATTTAAACTCTACTATTTAAACTCTACTATTTAAACTCTACTATTTAAACTCTTCTATCTAAACTCTACTATTTAAACTCTACTATTTAAACTCTACTATTTAAACTCTACTATTTAAACTCTACTATTTAAACTCTACTATTTAAACTCTACTTTTTAAACTCTACAATTTAAACTCTACTATTTAAACTCTACTATTTAAACTCTACTATTTAAAGTCTACTATTTAAACTCTACTATTTAAACTCTACTATTTAAACTCTACTATTTAAACTCTACTATTTAAACTCTACTATTTAAACTCTACTATTTAAACTCTACTATTTAAACTCTACTATTTAAACTCTACTATTTAAATTCTACTATTTAAACTCTACTATTTAAACTCTACTATTTAAACTCTACTATTTAAACTCTACTATTTAAACTCTACTATCTAAACTCTACTATTTAAACTCTACTATTTAAACTCTACTATTTAAACTCTACTATTTAAACTCTACTATTTAAACTCTACTATTAAAACTCTACTTTTTAAACTCTACAATTTAAACTCTACTATTTAAACTCTACTATTTAAACTCTACTATTTAAAGTCTACTATTTAAACTCTACTATTTAAACTCTACTATTTAAACTCTACTATTTAAACTCTACTATTTAAACTCTACTATTTAAACTCTACTAATTAAACTCTACTATTTAAACTCTACTATTTAAACTCTACTATTTAAACTCTACTATTTAAACTCTACTATTTAAACTCTACTATTTAAACTCTACTATTTAAACTCTACTATTTAAACTCTTCTATTTAAACTCTACTATTTAAACTCTACTAATTAAACTCTACTATTTAAACTCTACTATTTAATCTTTACTATTTAAACTCTACTATTTAGACTCTACTATTTAAACTTTACTATTTAAACTCTACTATTTAAACTCTACTATTTAAACTCTACTATTTAAACTCTACTATTTAAACGCTACTATTTAAACTCTACTATTTAAACTCTACTTTTTAAACTCTACAATTTAAACTCTACTATTTAAACTCTACTATTTAAACTCTACTATTTAAAGTCTACTATTTAAACTCTACTATTTAAACTCTACTATTTAAACTCTACTATTTAAACTCTACTATTTAAACTCTACTAATTAAACTCTACTATTTAAACTCTACTATTTAAACTCTACTATTTAAACTCTACTATTTAAATTCTACTATTTAAACTCTACTATTTAAACTCTACTATTTAAACTCTACTATTTAAACTCTACTATTTAAATTCTACTATTTAAACTCTTCTATTTAAACTCTACTATATAAACTCTACTATTTAAACTCTACTATTTAAACTCTACTATTTAAACTCTACTATTTAAACTCTACTATTTAAACTCTACTATTTAAACTGTACTATTTAAACTCTACTATTTAAACTCTACTATTTAATCTGTACTATTTAAACTCTACTATTTAAACTCTACTATTTAAACTCTACTATTTAAACTCTACTATTTAAACTCTACTATTTAAACTCTACTATTTAAACTCTACTATTTAAACTCTACTATTTAAACTCCACTATTTATACTCCACTCTTTAAACTCCACTATTTAAACTCCACTATTTAAACTCCACTCTTTAAACTCTACTCTTTAAACTCTACTATTTAAACTCTACTATTTAAACTCTACTATTTAAACTCTACTATTTAAACTCTACTATTTAAACTCTACTATTTAAACTCTACTATTTAAACTCTACTATATAAACTCTACTATTTAAACTCTACTATTTAATTTCTACTATTTAAACTCTACTATTTAAACTCTACTATTTAAACTCTACTATTTAAACTCTACTATTTAAACTCTACTATTTAAACTCCACTATTTAAACTATACTATTTAAACTCCACTATATAAACTCTACTATTTAAACTCTACTATTTAAACTCTACTATTTAAACTCTACTATTTAAACTCTACTATTTAAACTCTACTATTTAAACTCTACTATTTAAACTCTACTATTTAAACTCTACTATTTAAACTCTACAATTTAATCTCTACTATTTAAACTCTACTATTTAAACTCCACTAATTAATCTCCACTATTTAAACTCCACTATTTATACTCCACTATTTAAACTATACTATTTAAACTCCACTATTTAAACTCCACTCTTTAAACTCTACTCTTTAAACTCTACTATTTAAACTCTACTATTTAAACTCTACTATTTAAACTCTACTATTTAAACTCTACTATTTAAACTCTACTATTTAAACTCTACTATATAAACTCTACTATTTAAACTCTACTATTTAATCTCTACTATTTAAACTCTACTATTTAAACTCTACTATTTAAACTCTACTATTTAAACTCTACTATTTAAACTCTACTATTTTTTCTCTACTATTTAAACTCTACTATTTAAACTCTACTATGTAAACTCTACTATTTAAACTCTACTATTTAAACTCTACTATTTAAACTCTACTATTTAAATTCTACTATTTAAACTCTACTATTTAAACTCTACTATTTAAACTCTACTATTTAAACTCTACTATTTAAACTCTTCTATCTAAACTCTACTATTTAAACTCTACTATTTAAACTCTACTATTTAAACTCTACTATTTAAACTCTACTATTTAAACTCTACTATTTAAACTCTACTTTTTAAACTCTACAATTTAAACTCTACTATTTAAACTCTACTATTTAAACTCTACTATTTAAAGTCTACTATTTAAACTCTACTATTTAAACTCTACTATTTAAACTCTACTATTTAAACTCTACTATTTAAACTCTACTATTTAAACTCTACTATTTAAACTCTACTATTTAAACTCTACTATTTAAACTCTACTATTTAAACTCTACTATTTAAACTCTACTATTTAAACTCTACTATTTAAACTCTACTATTTAAACTCTACTATTTAAACTCTACTATTTAAACTCTACTATTTAAATTCTACTATTTAAACTCTACTATTTAAACTCTACTATTTAAACTCTACTATTTAAACTCTACTATTTAAACTCTACTATCTAAACTCTACTATTTAAACTCTACTATTTAAACTCTACTATTTAAACTCTACTATTTAAACTCTACTATTTAAACTCTACTATTTAAACTCTACTTTTTAAACTCTACAATTTAAACTCTACTATTTAAACTCTACTATTTAAACTCTACTATTTAAACTCTACTATTTAAACTCTACTATTTAAACTCTACTATTTAAACTCTACAATTTAAACTCTACTATTTAAACTCTACTATTTAAACTCTACTAATTAAACTCTACTATTTAAACTCTACTATTTAAACTCTACTATTTAAACTCTACTATTTAAACTCTACTATTTAAACTCTACTATTTAAACTCTACTATTTAAACTCTACTATTTAAACTCTACTATTTAAACTCTACTATTTAAACTCTTCTATTTAAACTCTACTATTTAAACTCTACTAATTAAACTCTACTATTTAAACTCTACTATTTAATCTTTACTATTTAAACTCTACTATTTAGACTCTACTATTTAAACTTTACTATTTAAACTCTACTATTTAAACTCTACTATTTAAACTCTACTATTTAAGCTCTACTATTTAAACTCTACTATTTAAACTCTACTATTTAAACTCTACTTTTTAAACTCTACAATTTAAACTCTACTATTTAAACTCTACTATTTAAACTCTACTATTTAAAGTCTACTATTTAAACTCTACTATTTAAACTCTACTATTTAAACTCTACTATTTAAACTCTACTATTTAAACTCTACTATTTAAACTCTACTAATTAAACTCTACTATTTAAACTCTACTATTTAAACTCTACTATTTAAACTCTACTATTTAAACTCTACTATTTAAACTCTACTATTTAAACTCTACTATTTAAACTCTACTATTTAAACTCTACTATTTAAATTCTACTATTTAAACTCTTCTATTTAAACTCTACTATATAAACTCTACTATTTAAACTCTACTATTTAAACTCTACTATTTAAACTCTACTATTTAAACTCTACTATTTAAACTCTACTATTTAAACTGTACTATTTAAACTCTACTATTTAAACTCTACTATTTAATCTCTACTATTTAAACTCTACTATTTAAACTCTACTATTTAAACTCTACTATTTAAACTCTACTATTTAAACTCTACTATTTAAACTCTACTATTTAAACTCTACTATTTAAACTCTACTATTTAAACTCTACTATTTAAACTCTACTATTTAAACTCTACTATTTATACTCTACTATTTAAACTCTACTATTTAAACTCTACTATATAAACTCTACTATTTAAACTCTACTATTTAAACTCTACTATTTAAACTCTACTATTTAAACTCTACTATTTAAACTCTGCTATTTAAACTCTACTATTTAAACTCTACTATTTAAACTCCACTATTTAATCTCCACTATTTAAACTCCACTATTTATACTCCACTCTTTAAACTCCACTATTTAAACTCCACTATTTAAACTCCACTCTTTAAACTCTACTCTTTAAACTCTACTATTTAAACTCTACTATTTAAACTCTACTATTTAAACTCTACTATTTAAACTCTACTATTTAAACTCTACTATTTAAACTCTACTATTTAAACTCTACTATATAAACTCTACTATTTAAACTCTACTATTTAATCTCTACTATTTAAACTCTACTATTTAAACTCTACTATTTAAACTCTACTATTTAAACTCTACTATTTAAACTCTACTATTTAAACTCTACTATTTAAACTCTACTATTTAAACTCTACTATTTAAACTCTACTATTTAAACTCTACTATTTAAACTCTACTATTTAAACTCTACTATTTAAACTCTACTATTTAAATTCTACTATTTAAACTCTACTATTTAAACTCTACTATTTAAACTCTACTATTTAAACTCTACTATTTAAACTCTACTATCTAAACTCTACTATTTAAACTCTACTATTTAAACTCTACTATTTAAACTCTACTATTTAAACTCTACTATTTAAACTCTACTATTTAAACTCTACTATTTAAACTCTACTTTTTAAACTCTACAATTTAAACTCTACTATTTAAACTCTACTATTTAAAGTCTACTATTTAAACTCTACTATTTAAACTCTACTATTTAAACTCTACTATTTAAACTCTACTATTTAAACTCTACTATTTAAACTCTACTATTTAAACTCTACTAATTAAACTCTACTATTTAAACTCTACTATTTAAACTCTACTATTTAAACTCTACTATTTAAACTCTACTATTTAAACTCTACTATTTAAACTCTACTATTTAAACTCTACTATTTAAACTCTACTATTTAAACTCTACTATTTAAACTCTTCTATTTAAACTCTACTATTTAAACTCTACTAATTAAACTCTACTATTTAAACTCTACTATTTAATCTTTACTATTTAAACTCTACTATTTAGACTCTACTATTTAAACTTTACTATTTAAACTCTACTATTTAAACTCTACTATTTAAACTCTACTATTTAAACTCTACTATTTAAACTCTACTATTTAAACTCTACTATTTAAACTCTACTTTTTGAACTCTACAATTTAAACTCTACTATTTAAACTCTACTATTTAAACTCTACTATTTAAACTCTACTATTTAAACTCTACTATTTAAACTCTACTATTTAAACTCTACTATTTAAACTCTACTAATTAAACTCTACTATTTAAACTCTACTATTTAAACTCTACTATTTAAACTCTACTATTTAAACTCTACTATTTAAACTCTACTATTTAAACTCTACTATTTAAACTCTACTATTTAAACTCTACTATTTAAACTCTACTATTTAAACTCTTCTATTTAAACTCTACTATATAAACTCTACTAATTAAACTCTACTATTTAAACTCTACTATTTAATCTTTACTATTTAAACTCTACTATTTAGACTCTACTATTTAAACTTTACTATTTAAACTCTACTATTTAAACTCTACTATTTGAACTCTACTATTTAAACTCTACTCTTTAAACTCTACTATATAAACTCTACTATTTAAACTCTACTATTTAAACTCTACTATGTAAACTCTACTAGTTAAACTCTACTATTTAAACTCTACTATTTAAACTCTACTATTTAAACTCTACTATTTAAACTTTACTATTTAAACTCCACTATATAAACTCCATTATTTAAACTCTACTATTTAAACTCTACTATTTAAACTCCACTATATAAACTATACTATTTAAACTCTACTATTTAAACTCCACTATTTAAACTCTACTATTTAAACTCTACTATTTAAACTCTACTATTTAAACTCTACTATTTAAACTCTACTATTTAAACTCTACTATTTAAACTCTACTATTTAAACTCTACTATATAAACTCTACTATTTAAACTCTGCTATTTAAACTCTACTATTTAAACTCTACAATTTAAATTTTACTATTTAAACTCTACTATTTAAACTCTACTATTTAAACTCTACTATTTAAATTCCACTATATAAACTCTACTATTTAAACTCCACTCTTTAAACTCTACTATTTAAACTCTACTATTTAAACTCTACTATTTAAACTCTACAATTTAAACTCTACTATTTAAACTCTACTATTTAAACTCTACTATTTAAACTCTTCTATTTAAACTCTACTATATAAACTCTACTTTTTAAACTCTACTATTTAAACTCTACTATTTAAACTCTACTATTTAAACTCTACTAATTAAAGTCTACTATTTAAACTCTACTATTTAAACTCTACTTTTTAAACTCTACTATTTAAACTTTACTATTTAAACTCTACTATTTAAACTCTACTATTTAATCTTTACTATTTAAACTCTACTATTTAAACTCTACTATTTAGACTCTACTATTTAAACTCTACTATTTAAACTCTACTATTTAAACTCTACTATTTAAACTCTACTATTTAAACTCTACTATTTAAACACTACTATTTAAACTCTACTATTTAAACTCTACTATTTAAACTCTACTATTTAAACTCTACTATTTAAACTCTACTATATAAACTGTACTATTTAAACTCTACTATTTAAACTCTACTATTTAAACTCTACTATTTAAACTCCACTATTTAATCTCCACTATTTAAACTCCACTATTTATACTCCACTATTTAAACTCCACTATTTAAACTCCACTATTTAAACTCTACTCTTTAAACTCTACTATTTAAACTCTACTATTTAAACTCTACTATTTAAACTCTACTATTTAAACTCTAATATTTAAACTCTACTATTTAAACTCTACTATTTAGACTCTACAAATTTAAACTCTACTATTTAAACTCTACTATTTAAACTCTACTATTTAAACTCTACTATTTAAACTCTACTATTTAAACACTACTATTTAAACACTACTATTTAAACTCTACTATTTATACTCTACTATTTAAACTCTACTATTTAAACTCTACTATATAAACTCTACTATTTAAACTCTACTATTTAAACTCTACTATTTAAACTCTACTATTTAAACTCTACTATTTAAACTCTACTATTTAAACTCTATTATTTAAACTCTACTATTTAAACTCCACTATTTAATCTCCACTATTTAAACTCCACTATTTATACTCCACTATTTAAACTCCACTATTTAAACTCCACTATTTAAACTCCACTCTTTAAACTCTACTCTTTAAACTCTACTATTTAAACTCTACTATTTAAACTCTACTATTTAAACTCTACTATTTAAACTCTACTATTTAAACTCTACTATTTAAACTCTACTATTTAAACTCTACTATATAAACTCTACTATTTAAACTCTACTATTTAATCTCTACTATTTAAACTCTACTATTTAAACTCTACTATTTAAACTCTACTATTTAAACTCTACTATTTAAACTCTACTATTTAAACTCTACTATTTAAACTCTACTATTTAAACTCTACTATGTAAACTCTACTATTTAAACTCTACTATTTAAACTCTACTATTTAAACTCTACTATTTAAATTCTACTATTTAAACTCTACTATTTAAACTCTACTATTTAAACTCTACTATTTAAACTCTACTATTTAAACTCTTCTATCTAAACTCTACTATTTAAACTCTACTATTTAAACTCTACTATTTAAACTCTACTATTTAAACTCTACTATTTAAACTCTACTATTTAATCTTTACTATTTAAACTCTACTATTTAAACTCTACTATTTAGACTCTACAAATTTAAACTCTAATATTTAAACTCTACTATTTAAACTCTACTATTTAAACTCTACTATTTAAACTCTACTATTTAAACTCTACTATATAAACTCTACTATTTAACTCTACTATTTAAACTCTACTATTTAAACTCTACTATTTAAACTCTACTATTAAAACTCTACTATTTAAACTCTACTATTTAAACTCCACTATTTAATCTCCACTATTTAAACTCCACTATTTATACTCCACTATTTAAACTCCACTATTTAAACTCCACTATTTAAACTCCACTCTTTAAACTCTACTATTTAAACTCTACTATTTAAACTCTACTATTTAAACTCTACTATTTAAACTCTACTATTTAAACTCTACTATTTAAACTCTACTATTTAAACTCTACTATTTAAACTCTACTATTTAAACTCTACTATTTAAACTCTACTATTTATACTCTACTATTTAAACTCTACTATTTAAACTCTACTATATAAACTCTACTATTTAAACTCTACTATTTAAACTCTACTATTTAAACTCTACTATTTAAACTCTACTATTTAAATTCTACTATTTAAACTCTACTATTTAAACTCCACTATTTAATCTCCACTTTTTAAACTCCACTATTTATATTCCACTCTTTAAACTCCACTATTTAAACTCCACTATTTAAACTCCACTCTTTAAACTCTACTCTTTAAACTCTACTATTTAAACTCTACTATTTAAACTCTACTATTTAAACTCTACTATTTAAACTCTACTATTTAAACTCTACTATTTAAACTCTACTATTTAAACTCTACTATTTAAACTCTACTATTTAAACTCTACTATTTAATCTCTACTATTTAAACTCTACTATTTAAACTCTACTATTCAAACTCTACTATTTAAACTCTACTATTTAAACTCTACTATTTAAACTCTACTATTTAAACTCTACTATTTAAACTCTACTATTTAAACTCTACTATTTAAACTCTACTATTTAAACTCTACTATTTAAACTCTACTATTTAAATTCTACTATTTAAACTCTACTTTTTAAACTCTACTTTTTAAACTCTACTATTTAAACTCTACTATTTAAACTCTACTATTTAAACTCTACTATTTAAACTCTACTATTTAAACTCTACTATTTAAACTCTACTTTTTAAACTCTACAATTTAAACTCTACTATTTAAACTCTACTATTTAAAGTCTACTATTTAAACTCTACTATTTAAACTCTACTATTTAAACTCTACTATTTAAACTCTACTATTTAAACTCTACTATTTAAACTCTACTATTTAAACTCTACTATTTAAACTCTACTATTTAAACTCTACTATTTAAACTCTACTATTTAAACTCTACTATTTAAACTCTACTATTTAAACTCTACTATTTAAACTCTACTATTTAAACTCTACTATTTAAACTCTACTATTTAAACTCTTCTATTTAAACTCTACTATTTAAACTCTACTAATTAAACTCTACTATTTAAACTCTACTATTTAATCTTTACTATTTAAACTCTACTATTTAGACTCTACTATTTAAACTTTACTATTTAAACTCTACTATTTATACTCTACTATTTGAACTCTACTATTTAAACTCTACTCTTTAAACTCTACTATATAAACTCTACTATTTAAACTCTACTATTTAAACTCTACTATTTAAACTCTACTAATTAAACTCTACTATTTAAACTCTACTATTTAAACTCTACTATTTAAACTCTACTATTTAAACTCCACTATTTAAACTCCACTATATAAACTCCATTATTTAAACTCTACTATTTAAACTCTACTATTTAAACTCCGCTATATAAACTATACTATTTAAACTCTACTATTTAAACTCCACTATTTATACTCTACTATTTAAACTCTACTATTTAAACTCTACTATTTAAACTCTACTATTTAAACTCTACTATTTAAACTCTACTATTTAAACTCTACTATTTAAACTCTACTATATAAACTCTACTATTTAAACTTTGCTATTTAAACTCTACTATTTAAACTCTACAATTTAAATTTTACTATTTTAACTCTACTATTTAAACTCTACTATTTAAACTCTACTATTTAAATTCCACTATATAAACTCTACTATTTAAACTCCACTCTTTAAACTCTACTATTTAAACTCTACTATTTAAACTCTACTATTTAAACTCTACAATTTAAACTCTACTATTTAAACTCTACTATTTAAACTCTACTATTTAAACTCTACTATATAAACTCTACTATTTAAACTCTACTATTTAAACTCTACTATTTAAACTCTACTATTTAAACTCTACTAATTAAACTCTACTATTTAAACTCTACTATTTAAACTCTACTATTTAAACTCTACTATTTAAACTTTACTATTTAAACTCTACTATTTAAACATTACTATTTAAACTCTACTATTAAACTCTACTATTTAAACTCTACTATTTAAACTCTACTATTTAATCTTTACTATTTAAACTCTACTATTTAAACTCTACTATTTAGACTATACTATTTAAACTCTACTATTTAAACTCTACTATTTAAACTCTACTATTTAAACTCTACTATTTAAACTCTACTATTTAAACACTACTATTTAAACTCTACTATTTAAACTCTACTATATAAACTCTACTATTTAAACTCTACTATTTAAACTCTACTATTTAAACTCTACTATTTAAACTCTACTATTTAAACTCTACTATTTAAACTCTACTATTTAAACTCTACTATTTAAACTCCACTATTTAATCTCCACTATTTAAACTCCACTATTTATACTCCACTATTTAAACTCCACTATTTAAACTCCACTATTTAAACTCCACTCTTTAAACTCTACTCTTTAAACTCTACTATTTAAACTCTACTATTTAAACTCTACTATTTAAACTCTACTATTTAAACTCTACTATTTAAACTCTACTATTTAAACTCTACTATTTAAACTCTACTATTTAAACTCTACTATATAAACTCTACTATTTAAACTCTACTATTTAAACTCTACTATTTAAACTCTACTATTTAAACTCTACTATTTAAACTCTACTATTTAAACTCTACTATTTAAACTCTACTATTTAAACTCTACTATTTAAACTCTACTATTTAAACTCTACTATGTAAACTCTACTATTTAAACTCTACTATTTAAACTCTACTATTTAAACTCTACTATTTAAATTCTACTATTTAAACTCTACTATTTAAACTCTACTATTAAACTCTACTATTTAAACTCTACTATTTAAACTCTTCTATCTAAACTCTACTATTTAAACTCTACTATTTAAACTCTACTATTTAAACTCTACTATTTAAACTCTACTATTTAAACTCTACTATTTAAACTCTACTTTTTAAACTCTACAATTTAAACTCTACTATTTAAACTCTACTATTTAAACTCTACTATTTAAAGTCTACTATTTAAACTCTACTATTTAAACTCTACTATTTAAACTCTACTATTTAAACTCTACTATTTAAACTCTACTATTTAAACTCTACTATTTAAACTCTACTATTTAAACTCTACTATTCAAACTCTACTATTTAAACTCCACTTTTTAAACTATACTATTTAAACTCCACTATTTAAACTCTACTATTTAAACTCTACTATTTAAACTCTACTATTTAAACTCTACTATTTAAACTCTACTATTTAAACTCTACTATTTAATCTTTACTATTTAAACTCTACTATTTAAACTCTACTATTTAGACTCTACAAATTTAAACTCTAATATTTAAACTCTACTATTTAAACTCTACTATTTAAACTCTACTTTTTAAACTCTACTATTTAAACTCTACTATATAAACTCTACTATTTAACTCTACTATTTAAACTCTACTATTTAAACTCTACTATTTAAACTCTACTATTTAAACTCTACTATTTAAACTCTACTATTTAAACTCCACTATTTAATCTCCACTATTTAAACTCCACTATTTATACTCCACTATTTAAACTCCACTATTTAAACTCCACTATTTAAACTCCACTCTTTAAACTCTACTATTTAAACTCTACTATTTAAACTCTACTATTTAAACTCTACTATTTAAACTCTACTATTTAAACTCTACTATTTAAACTCTACTATTTAAACTCTTCTATTTAAACTCTACTATATAAACTCTACTAATTAAACTCTACTATTTAAACTCTACTATTTAATCTTTACTATTTAAACTCTACTATTTAGACTCTACTATTTAAACTTTACTATTTAAACTCTACTATTTAAACTCTACTATTTGAACTCTACTATTTAAACTCTACTCTTTAAACTCTACTATATAAACTCTACTATTTAAACTCTACTATTTAAACTCTACTATGTAAACTCTACTAGTTAAACTCTACTATTTAAACTCTACTATTTAAACTCTACTATTTAAACTCTACTATTTAAACTTTACTATTTAAACTCCACTATATAAACTCCATTATTTAAACTCTACTATTTAAACTCTACTATTTAAACTCCACTATATAAACTATACTATTTAAACTCTACTATTTAAACTCCACTATTTAAACTCTACTATTTAAACTCTACTATTTAAACTCTACTATTTAAACTCTACTATTTAAACTCTACTATTTAAACTCTACTATTTAAACTCTACTATTTAAACTCTACTATATAAACTCTACTATTTAAACTCTGCTATTTAAACTCTACTATTTAAACTCTACAATTTAAATTTTACTATTTAAACTCTACTATTTAAACTCTACTATTTAAACTCTACTATTTAAATTCCACTATATAAACTCTACTATTTAAACTCCACTCTTTAAACTCTACTATTTAAACTCTACTATTTAAACTCTACTATTTAAACTCTACAATTTAAACTCTACTATTTAAACTCTACTATTTAAACTCTACTATTTAAACTCTTCTATTTAAACTCTACTATATAAACTCTACTTTTTAAACTCTACTATTTAAACTCTACTATTTAAACTCTACTATTTAAACTCTACTAATTAAAGTCTACTATTTAAACTCTACTATTTAAACTCTACTTTTTAAACTCTACTATTTAAACTTTACTATTTAAACTCTACTATTTAAACTCTACTATTTAATCTTTACTATTTAAACTCTACTATTTAAACTCTACTATTTAGACTCTACTATTTAAACTCTACTATTTAAACTCTACTATTTAAACTCTACTATTTAAACTCTACTATTTAAACTCTACTATTTAAACACTACTATTTAAACTCTACTATTTAAACTCTACTATTTAAACTCTACTATTTAAACTCTACTATTTAAACTCTACTATATAAACTGTACTATTTAAACTCTACTATTTAAACTCTACTATTTAAACTCTACTATTTAAACTCCACTATTTAATCTCCACTATTTAAACTCCACTATTTATACTCCACTATTTAAACTCCACTATTTAAACTCCACTATTTAAACTCTACTCTTTAAACTCTACTATTTAAACTCTACTATTTAAACTCTACTATTTAAACTCTACTATTTAAACTCTAATATTTAAACTCTACTATTTAAACTCTACTATTTAGACTCTACAAATTTAAACTCTACTATTTAAACTCTACTATTTAAACTCTACTATTTAAACTCTACTATTTAAACTCTACTATTTAAACACTACTATTTAAACACTACTATTTAAACTCTACTATTTATACTCTACTATTTAAACTCTACTATTTAAACTCTACTATATAAACTCTACTATTTAAACTCTACTATTTAAACTCTACTATTTAAACTCTACTATTTAAACTCTACTATTTAAACTCTACTATTTAAACTCTATTATTTAAACTCTACTATTTAAACTCCACTATTTAATCTCCACTATTTAAACTCCACTATTTATACTCCACTATTTAAACTCCACTATTTAAACTCCACTATTTAAACTCCACTCTTTAAACTCTACTCTTTAAACTCTACTATTTAAACTCTACTATTTAAACTCTACTATTTAAACTCTACTATTTAAACTCTACTATTTAAACTCTACTATTTAAACTCTACTATTTAAACTCTACTATATAAACTCTACTATTTAAACTCTACTATTTAATCTCTACTATTTAAACTCTACTATTTAAACTCTACTATTTAAACTCTACTATTTAAACTCTACTATTTAAACTCTACTATTTAAACTCTACTATTTAAACTCTACTATTTAAACTCTACTATGTAAACTCTACTATTTAAACTCTACTATTTAAACTCTACTATTTAAACTCTACTATTTAAATTCTACTATTTAAACTCTACTATTTAAACTCTACTATTTAAACTCTACTATTTAAACTCTACTATTTAAACTCTTCTATCTAAACTCTACTATTTAAACTCTACTATTTAAACTCTACTATTTAAACTCTACTATTTAAACTCTACTATTTAAACTCTACTATTTAATCTTTACTATTTAAACTCTACTATTTAAACTCTACTATTTAGACTCTACAAATTTAAACTCTAATATTTAAACTCTACTATTTAAACTCTACTATTTAAACTCTACTATTTAAACTCTACTATTTAAACTCTACTATATAAACTCTACTATTTAACTCTACTATTTAAACTCTACTATTTAAACTCTACTATTTAAACTCTACTATTAAAACTCTACTATTTAAACTCTACTATTTAAACTCCACTATTTAATCTCCACTATTTAAACTCCACTATTTATACTCCACTATTTAAACTCCACTATTTAAACTCCACTATTTAAACTCCACTCTTTAAACTCTACTATTTAAACTCTACTATTTAAACTCTACTATTTAAACTCTACTATTTAAACTCTACTATTTAAACTCTACTATTTAAACTCTACTATTTAAACTCTACTATTTAAACTCTACTATTTAAACTCTACTATTTAAACTCTACTATTTATACTCTACTATTTAAACTCTACTATTTAAACTCTACTATATAAACTCTACTATTTAAACTCTACTATTTAAACTCTACTATTTAAACTCTACTATTTAAACTCTACTATTTAAATTCTACTATTTAAACTCTACTATTTAAACTCCACTATTTAATCTCCACTTTTTAAACTCCACTATTTATATTCCACTCTTTAAACTCCACTATTTAAACTCCACTATTTAAACTCCACTCTTTAAACTCTACTCTTTAAACTCTACTATTTAAACTCTACTATTTAAACTCTACTATTTAAACTCTACTATTTAAACTCTACTATTTAAACTCTACTATTTAAACTCTACTATTTAAACTCTACTATTTAAACTCTACTATTTAAACTCTACTATTTAATCTCTACTATTTAAACTCTACTATTTAAACTCTACTATTCAAACTCTACTATTTAAACTCTACTATTTAAACTCTACTATTTAAACTCTACTATTTAAACTCTACTATTTAAACTCTACTATTTAAACTCTACTATTTAAACTCTACTATTTAAACTCTACTATTTAAACTCTACTATTTAAATTCTACTATTTAAACTCTACTTTTTAAACTCTACTTTTTAAACTCTACTATTTAAACTCTACTATTTAAACTCTACTATTTAAACTCTACTATTTAAACTCTACTATTTAAACTCTACTATTTAAACTCTACTTTTTAAACTCTACAATTTAAACTCTACTATTTAAACTCTACTATTTAAAGTCTACTATTTAAACTCTACTATTTAAACTCTACTATTTAAACTCTACTATTTAAACTCTACTATTTAAACTCTACTATTTAAACTCTACTATTTAAACTCTACTATTTAAACTCTACTATTTAAACTCTACTATTTAAACTCTACTATTTAAACTCTACTATTTAAACTCTACTATTTAAACTCTACTATTTAAACTCTACTATTTAAACTCTACTATTTAAACTCTACTATTTAAACTCTTCTATTTAAACTCTACTATTTAAACTCTACTAATTAAACTCTACTATTTAAACTCTACTATTTAATCTTTACTATTTAAACTCTACTATTTAGACTCTACTATTTAAACTTTACTATTTAAACTCTACTATTTATACTCTACTATTTGAACTCTACTATTTAAACTCTACTCTTTAAACTCTACTATATAAACTCTACTATTTAAACTCTACTATTTAAACTCTACTATTTAAACTCTACTAATTAAACTCTACTATTTAAACTCTACTATTTAAACTCTACTATTTAAACTCTACTATTTAAACTCCACTATTTAAACTCCACTATATAAACTCCATTATTTAAACTCTACTATTTAAACTCTACTATTTAAACTCCGCTATATAAACTATACTATTTAAACTCTACTATTTAAACTCCACTATTTATACTCTACTATTTAAACTCTACTATTTAAACTCTACTATTTAAACTCTACTATTTAAACTCTACTATTTAAACTCTACTATTTAAACTCTACTATTTAAACTCTACTATATAAACTCTACTATTTAAACTTTGCTATTTAAACTCTACTATTTAAACTCTACAATTTAAATTTTACTATTTTAACTCTACTATTTAAACTCTACTATTTAAACTCTACTATTTAAATTCCACTATATAAACTCTACTATTTAAACTCCACTCTTTAAACTCTACTATTTAAACTCTACTATTTAAACTCTACTATTTAAACTCTACAATTTAAACTCTACTATTTAAACTCTACTATTTAAACTCTACTATTTAAACTCTACTATATAAACTCTACTATTTAAACTCTACTATTTAAACTCTACTATTTAAACTCTACTATTTAAACTCTACTAATTAAACTCTACTATTTAAACTCTACTATTTAAACTCTACTATTTAAACTCTACTATTTAAACTTTACTATTTAAACTCTACTATTTAAACATTACTATTTAAACTCTACTATTAAACTCTACTATTTAAACTCTACTATTTAAACTCTACTATTTAATCTTTACTATTTAAACTCTACTATTTAAACTCTACTATTTAGACTATACTATTTAAACTCTACTATTTAAACTCTACTATTTAAACTCTACTATTTAAACTCTACTATTTAAACTCTACTATTTAAACACTACTATTTAAACTCTACTATTTAAACTCTACTATATAAACTCTACTATTTAAACTCTACTATTTAAACTCTACTATTTAAACTCTACTATTTAAACTCTACTATTTAAACTCTACTATTTAAACTCTACTATTTAAACTCTACTATTTAAACTCCACTATTTAATCTCCACTATTTAAACTCCACTATTTATACTCCACTATTTAAACTCCACTATTTAAACTCCACTATTTAAACTCCACTCTTTAAACTCTACTCTTTAAACTCTACTATTTAAACTCTACTATTTAAACTCTACTATTTAAACTCTACTATTTAAACTCTACTATTTAAACTCTACTATTTAAACTCTACTATTTAAACTCTACTATTTAAACTCTACTATATAAACTCTACTATTTAAACTCTACTATTTAAACTCTACTATTTAAACTCTACTATTTAAACTCTACTATTTAAACTCTACTATTTAAACTCTACTATTTAAACTCTACTATTTAAACTCTACTATTTAAACTCTACTATTTAAACTCTACTATGTAAACTCTACTATTTAAACTCTACTATTTAAACTCTACTATTTAAACTCTACTATTTAAATTCTACTATTTAAACTCTACTATTTAAACTCTACTATTAAACTCTACTATTTAAACTCTACTATTTAAACTCTTCTATCTAAACTCTACTATTTAAACTCTACTATTTAAACTCTACTATTTAAACTCTACTATTTAAACTCTACTATTTAAACTCTACTATTTAAACTCTACTTTTTAAACTCTACAATTTAAACTCTACTATTTAAACTCTACTATTTAAACTCTACTATTTAAAGTCTACTATTTAAACTCTACTATTTAAACTCTACTATTTAAACTCTACTATTTAAACTCTACTATTTAAACTCTACTATTTAAACTCTACTATTTAAACTCTACTATTTAAACTCTACTATTCAAACTCTACTATTTAAACTCCACTTTTTAAACTATACTATTTAAACTCCACTATTTAAACTCTACTATTTAAACTCTACTATTTAAACTCTACTATTTAAACTCTACTATTTAAACTCTACTATTTAAACTCTACTATTTAATCTTTACTATTTAAACTCTACTATTTAAACTCTACTATTTAGACTCTACAAATTTAAACTCTAATATTTAAACTCTACTATTTAAACTCTACTATTTAAACTCTACTTTTTAAACTCTACTATTTAAACTCTACTATATAAACTCTACTATTTAACTCTACTATTTAAACTCTACTATTTAAACTCTACTATTTAAACTCTACTATTTAAACTCTACTATTTAAACTCTACTATTTAAACTCCACTATTTAATCTCCACTATTTAAACTCCACTATTTATACTCCACTATTTAAACTCCACTATTTAAACTCCACTATTTAAACTCCACTCTTTAAACTCTACTATTTAAACTCTACTATTTAAACTCTACTATTTAAACTCTACTATTTAAACTCTACTATTTAAACTCTACTATTTAAACTCTACTATTTAATCTCTACTATTTAAACTCTACTATTTAAACTCTACTATTTAAACTCTACTATTTAAACTCTACTATTTAAACTCTACTATTTAAACTCTACTATTTAAACTCTACTATTTAAACTCTACTATTTAAACTCTACTATTTAAACTCTACTATTTAAACTCTACTATTTAAACTCTACTATTTATACTCTACTATTTAAACTCTACTATTTAAACTCTACTATATAAACTCTACTATTTAAACTCTACTATTTAAACTCTACTATTTAAACTCTACTATTTAAACTCTACTATTTAAATTCTACTATTTAAACTCTACTATTTAAACTCCACTATTTAATCTCCACTTTTTAAACTCCACTATTTATATTCCACTCTTTAAACTCCACTATTTAAACTCCACTATTTAAACTCCACTCTTTAAACTCTACTCTTTAAACTCTACTATTTAAACTCTACTATTTAAACTCTACTATTTAAACTCTACTATTTAAACTCTACTATTTAAACTCTACTATTTAAACTCTACTATTTAAACTCTACTATTTAAACTCTACTATTTAAACTCTACTATTTAATCTCTACTATTTAAACTCTACTATTTAAACTCTACTATTCAAACTCTACTATTTAAACTCTACTATTTAAACTCTACTATTTAAACTCTACTATTTAAACTCTACTATTTAAACTCTACTATTTAAACTCTACTATTTAAACTCTACTATTTAAACTCTACTATTTAAACTCTACTATTTAAATTCTACTATTTAAACTCTACTTTTTAAACTCTACTTTTTAAACTCTACTATTTAAACTCTACTATTTAAACTCTACTATCTAAACTCTACTATTTAAACTCTACTATTTAAACTCTACTATTTAAACTCTACTATTTAAACTCTACTATTTAAACTCTACTATTTAAACTCTACTTTTTAAACTCTACAATTTAAACTCTACTATTTAAAGTCTACTATTTAAACTCTACTATTTAAACTCTACTATTTAAACTCTACTATTTAAACTCTACTATTTAAACTCTACTATTTAAACTCTACTATTTAAACTCTACTATTTAAACTCTACTATTTAAACTCTACTATTTAAACTCTACTATTTAAACTCTACTATTTAAACTCTACTATTTAAACTCTACTATTTAAACTCTACTATTTAAACTCTACTATTTAAACTCTACTATTTAAACTCTACTATTTAAACTCTTCTATTTAAACTCTACTATTTAAACTCTACTAATTAAACTCTACTATTTAAACTCTACTATTTAATCTTTACTATTTAAACTCTACTATTTAGACTCTACTATTTAAACTTTACTATTTAAACTCTACTATTTATACTCTACTATTTGAACTCTACTATTTAAACTCTACTCTTTAAACTCTACTATATAAACTCTACTATTTAAACTCTACTATTTAAACTCTACTATTTAAACTCTACTAATTAAACTCTACTATTTAAACTCTACTATTTAAACTCTACTATTTAAACTCTACTATTTAAACTCCACTATTTAAACTCCACTATATAAACTCCATTATTTAAACTCTACTATTTAAACTCTACTATTTAAACTCCGCTATATAAACTATACTATTTAAACTCTACTATTTAAACTCCACTATTTAAACTCTACTATTTAAACTCTACTATTTAAACTCTACTATTTAAACTCTACTATTTAAACTCTACTATTTAAACTCTACTATTTAAACACTACTATTTAAACTCTACTATTTAAATTCCACTATATAAACTCTACTATTTAAACTCCACTCTTTAAACTCTACTATTTAAACTCTACTATTTAAACTCTACTATTTAAACTCTACAATTTAAACTCTACTATTTAAACTCTACTATTTAAACTCTACTATTTAAACTCTACTATATAAACTCTACTATTTAAACTCTACTATTTAAACTCTACTATTTAAACTCTACTATTTAAACTCTACTAATTAAACTCTACTATTTAAACTCTACTATTTAAACTCTACTATTTAAACTCTACTATTTAAACTTTACTATTTAAACTCTACTATTTAAACATTACTATTTAAACTCTACTATTAAACTCTACTATTTAAACTCTACTATTTAAACTCTACTATTTAATCTTTACTATTTAAACTCTACTATTTAAACTCTACTATTTAGACTCTACTATTTAAACTCTACTATTTAAACTCTACTATTTAAACTCTACTATTTAAACTCTACTATTTAAACTCTACTATTTAAACACTACTATTTAAACTCTACTATTTAAACTCTACTATATAAACTCTACTATTTAAACTCTACTATTTAAACTCTACTATTTAAACTCTACTATTTAAACTCTACTATTTAAACTCTACTATTTAAACTCTACTATTTAAACTCTACTATTTAAACTCCACTATTTAATCTCCACTATTTAAACTCCACTATTTATACTCCACTATTTAAACTCCACTATTTAAACTCCACTATTTAAACTCCACTCTTTAAACTCTACTCTTTAAACTCTACTATTTAAACTCTACTATTTAAACTCTACTATTTAAACTCTACTATTTAAACTCTACTATTTAAACTCTACTATTTAAACTCTACTATTTAAACTCTACTATTTAAACTCTACTATATAAACTCTACTATTTAAACTCTACTATTTAAACTCTACTATTTAAACTCTACTATTTAAACTCTACTATTTAAACTCTACTATTTAAACTCTACTATTTAAACTCTACTATTTAAACTCTACTATTTAAACTCTACTATTTAAACTCTACTATGTAAACTCTACTATTTAAACTCTACTATTTAAACTCTACTATTTAAACTCTACTATTTAAATTCTACTATTTAAACTCTACTATTTAAACTCTACTATTTAAACTCTACTATTTAAACTCTACTATTTAAACTCTTCTATCTAAACTCTACTATTTAAACTCTACTATTTAAACTCTACTATTTAAACTCTACTATTTAAACTCTACTATTTAAACTCTACTATTTAAACTCTACTTTTTAAACTCTACAATTTAAACTCTACTATTTAAACTCTACTATTTAAACTCTACTATTTAAAGTCTACTA
The DNA here is from genome assembly GCA_034508575.1 of Petrolisthes manimaculis. NCBI lineage: Eukaryota > Metazoa > Arthropoda > Malacostraca > Decapoda > Porcellanidae > Petrolisthes > Petrolisthes manimaculis. Next base: position 22,611 of record JAWZYT010001007.1, read on the forward strand.
TTTAAACTCTACTATTTAAACTCTACTATTTAAACTCTACTATTTAAACTCTACTATTTAAACTCTACTATTTAAACTCTACTATTTAAACTCTACTATTTAAACTCTACTATTCAAACTCTACTATTTAAACTCCACTATTTAAACTCTACTATTTAAACTCCACTATATAAACTCTACTATTTAAACTCTACTATTTAAACTCTACTATTTAAACTCTACTATTTAAACTCTACTATTTAAACTCTACTATTTAAACTCTACTATTTAAACTCTACTATTTAAACTCTACTATTTAAACTCTGCAATTTAATCTCTACTATTTAAACTCTACTATTTAAACTCCACTATTTAATCTCCACTATTTAAACTCCACTATTTATACTCCACTATTTAAACTCCACTATTTAAACTCCACTATTTAAACTCCACTCTTTAAACTCTACTCTTTAAACTCTACTATTTAAACTCTACTATTTAAACTCTACTATTTAAACTCTACTTTTTAAACTCTACTATTTAAACTCTACTATTTAAACTCTACTATTTAAACTCTACTATTTAAACTCTACTATATAAACTCTACTATTTAAACTCTACTATTTAATCTCTACTATTTAAACTCTACTATTTAAACTCTACTATTTAAACTCTACTATTTAAACTCTACTATTTAAACTCTACTATTTTTTCTCTACTATTTAAACTCTACTATTTAAACTCTACTATGTAAACTCTACTATTTAAACTCTACTATTTAAACTCTACTATTTAAACTCTACTATTTAAATTCTACTATTTAAACTCTACTATTTAAACTCTACTATTTAAACTCTACTATTTAAACTCTACTATTTAAACTCTTCTATCTAAACTCTACTATTTAAACTCTACTATTTAAACTCTACTATTTAAACTCTACTATTTAAACTCTACTATTTAAACTCTACTATTTAAACTCTACTTTTTAAACTCTACAATTTAAACTCTACTATTTAAACTCTACTATTTAAAGTCTACTATTTAAAGTCTACTATTTAAACTCTACTATTTAAACTCTACTATTTAAACTCTACTATTTAAACTCTACTATTTAAACTCTACTATTTAAACTCTACTATTTAAACTCTACTATTTAAACTCTACTATTTAAACTCTACTATTTAAACTCTACTATTTAAACTCTACTATTTAAACTCCACTATTTAAACTATACTATTTAAACTCCACTATATAAACTCTACTATTTAAACTCTACTATTTAAACTCTACTATTTAAACTCTACTATTTAAACTCTACTATTTAAACTCTACTATTTAAACTCTACTATTTAAACTCTACTATTTAAACTCTACTATTAAAACTCTACTATTTATACTCTATTATTTAAACTCTACTATTTAAACTCTACTATATAAACTCTACTATTTAAACTCTACTATTTAAACTCTACTATTTAAACTCTACTATTAAAACTCTACTATTTAAACTCTACTATTTAAACTCTACTATTTAAACTCCACTATTTAATCTCCACTTTTTAAACTCCACTATTTATATTCCACTCTTTAAACTCCACTATTTAAACTCCACTATTTAAACTCCACTCTTTAAACTCTACTCTTTAAACTCTACTATTTAAACTCTACTATTTAAACTCTACTATTTAAACTCTACTATTTAAACTCTACTATTTAAACTCTACTATTTAAACTCTACTATTTAAACTCTACTATTTAAACTCTACTATTTAAACTCTACTATTTAATCTCTACTATTTAAACTCTACTATTTAAACTCTACTATTCAAACTCTACTATTTAAACTCTACTATTTAAACTCTACTATTTAAACTCTACTATTTAAACTCTACTATTTAAACTCTACTATTTAAACTCTACTATTTAAACTCTACTTTTTAAACTCTACAATTTAAACTCTACTATTTAAACTCTACTATTTAAACTCTACTATTTAAAGTCTACTATTTAAACTCTACTATTTAAACTCTACTATTTAAACTCTACTATTTAAACTCTACTATTTAAACTCTACTATTTAAACTCTACTATTTAAACTCTACTATTTAAACTCTACTATTCAAACTCTACTATTTAAACTCCACTATTTAAACTATACTATTTAAACTCCACTATATAAACTCTACTATTTAAACTCTACTATTTAAACTCTACTATTTAAACTCTACTATTTAAACTCTACTATTTAAACTCTACTATTTAAACTCTACTATTTAAACTCTACTATTTAAACTCTACTATTTAAACTCTACTATTTAAACTCTACTATTTAAACTCTACTATTTAAACTCCACTATTTAATCTCCACTATTTAAACTCCACTATTTATATTCCACTCTTTAAACTCCACTATTTAAACTCCACTATTTAAACTCCACTCTTTAAACTCTACTCTTTAAACTCTACTATTTAAACTCTACTATTTAAACTCCACTATTTAAACTATACTATTTAAACTCCACTATATAAACTCTACTATTTAAACTCTACTATTTAAACTCTACTATTTAAACTCTACTATTTAAACTCTACTATTTAAACTCTACTATTTAAACTCTACTATTTAAACTCTACTATTTAAACTCTACTATTTAAACTCTGCAATTTAATCTCTACTATTTAAACTCTACTATTTAAACTCCACTATTTAAACTCCACTATTTAAACTCCACTCTTTAAACTCTACTCTTTAAACTCTACTATTTAAACTCTACTATTTAAACTCTACTATTTAAACTCTACTATATAAACTCTACTACTTAAACTCTACTATTTAAACTCTACTATTTAAACTCTACTATTTAAACTCTACTATTTAAACTCTACTATTTAAACTCTACTATTTAAACTCCACTATTTAATCTCCACTTTTTAAACTCCACTATTTATATTCCACTCTTTAAACTCCACTATTTAAACTCCACTATTTAAACTCCACTCTTTAAACTCTACTCTTTAAACTCTACTATTTAAACTCTACTATTTAAACTCTACTATTTAAACTCTACTATTTAAACTCTACTATTTAAACTCTACTATTTAAACTCTACTATTTTAACTCTACTATTTAAACTCTACTATTTAAACTCTACTATTTAATCTCTACTATTTAAACTCTACTATTTAAACTCTACTATTCAAACTCTACTATTTAAACTCTACTATTTAAACTCTACTATTTAAACTCTACTATTTAAACTCTACTATTTAAACTCTACTATATAAACTCTACTATTTAAACTCTACTATTTAATCTCTACTATTTAAACTCTACTATTTAAACTCTACTATTTAAACTCTACTATTTAAACTCTACTATTTAAACTCTACTATTTTTTCTCTACTATTTAAACTCTACTATTTAAACTCTACTATGTAAACTCTACTATTTAAACTCTACTATTTAAACTCTACTATTTAAACTCTACTATTTAAATTCTACTATTTAAACTCTACTATTTAAACTCTACTATTTAAACTCTACTATTTAAACTCTACTATTTAAACTCTTCTATCTAAACTCTACTATTTAAACTCTACTATTTAAACTCTACTATTTAAACTCTACTATTTAAACTCTACTATTTAAACTCTACTATTTAAACTCTACTTTTTAAACTCTACAATTTAAACTCTACTATTTAAACTCTACTATTTAAAGTCTACTATTTAAAGTCTACTATTTAAACTCCACTATTTAAACTCTACTATTTAAACTCTACTATTTAAACTCTACTATTTAAACTCTACTATTTAAACTCTACTATTTAAACTCTACTATTTAAACTCTACTATTTAAACTCTACTATTTAAACTCTACTATTTAAACTCTACTATTTAAACTCCACTATTTAAACTATACTATTTAAACTCCACTATATAAACTCTACTATTTAAACTCTACTATTTAAACTCTACTATTTAAACTCTACTATTTAAACTCTACTATTTAAACTCTACTATTTAAACTCTACTATTTAAACTCTACTATTTAAACTCTACTATTTAAACTCTACTATTTATACTCTATTATTTAAACTCTACTATTTAAACTCTACTATATAAACTCTACTATTTAAACTCTACTATTTAAACTCTACTATTTAAACTCTACTATTTAAACTCTACTATTTAAACTCTACTATTTAAACTCTACTATTTAAACTCCACTATTTAATCTCCACTTTTTAAACTCCACTATTTATATTCCACTCTTTAAACTCCACTATTTAAACTCCACTATTTAAACTCCACTCTTTAAACTCTACTCTTTAAACTCTACTATTTAAACTCTACTATTTAAACTCTACTATTTAAACTCTACTATTTAAACTCTACTATTTAAACTCTACTATTTAAACTCTACTATTTAAACTCTACTATTTAAACTCTACTATTTAAACTCTACTATTTAATCTCTACTATTTAAACTCTACTATTTAAACTCTACTATTCAAACTCTACTATTTAAACTCTACTATTTAAACTCTACTATTTAAACTCTACTATTTAAACTCTACTATTTAAACTCTACTATTTAAACTCTACTATTTAAACTCTACTATTTAAACTCTACTATTTAAACTCTACTATTTAAATTCTACTATTTAAACTCTACTTTTTAAACTCTACTTTTTATACTCTACTATTTAAACTCTACTATTTAAACTCTACTATCTAAACTCTACTATTTAAACTCTACTATTTAAACTCTACTATTTAAACTCTACTATTTAAACTCTACTATTTAAACTCTACTATTTAAACTCTACTTTTTAAACTCTACAATTTAAACTCTACTATTTAAACTCTACTATTTAAACTCTACTATTTAAACTCTACTATTTAAACTCTACTATTTAAACTCTACTATTTAAACTCTACTATTTAAACTCTACTATTTAAACTCTACTATTTAAACTCTACTATTTAAACTCTACTATTTAAACTCTACTATTTAAACTCTACTATTTAAACTCTACTATTTAAACTCTACTATTTAAACTCTACTATTTAAACTCTACTATTTAAACTCTACTATTAAAACTCTACTATTTAAACTCTTCTATTTAAACTCTACTATTTAAACTCTACTAATTAAACTCTACTATTTAAACTCTACTATTTAATCTTTACTATTTAAACTCTACTATTTAGACTCTACTATTTAAACTTTACTATTTAAACTCTACTATTTATACTCTACTATTTGAACTCTACTATTTAAACTCTACTCTTTAAACTCTACTATATAAACTCTACTATTTAAACTCTACTATTTAAACTCTACTATTTAAACTCTACTAATTAAACTCTACTATTTAAACTCTACTATTTAAACTCTACTATTTAAACTCTACTATTTAAACTCCACTATTTAAACTCCACTATATAAACTCCATTATTTAAACTCTACTATTTAAACTCTACTATTTAAACTCCGCTATATAAACTATACTATTTAAACTCTACTATTTAAACTCCACTATTTAAACTCTACTATTTAAACTCTACTATTTAAACTCTACTATTTAAACTCTACTATTTAAACTCTACTATTTAAACTCTACTATTTAAACTCTACTATTTAAACTCTACTATTTAAACTCTACTATTTAAACTCTACTTTTTAAACTCTACAATTTAAACTCTACTATTTAAACTCTACTATTTTAACTCTACTATTTAAACTTTACTATTTAAACTCTACTATTTAAATTCCACTATATAAACTCTACTATTTAAACTCCACTCTTTAAACTCTACTATTTAAACTCTACTATTTAAACTCTACTATTTAAACTCTACAATTTAAACTCTACTATTTAAACTCTACTATTTAAACTCTACTATTTAAACTCTACTATATAAACTCTACTATTTAAACTCTACTATTTAAACTCTACTATTTAAACTCTACTATTTAAACTCTACTAATTAAACTCTACTATTTAAACTCTACTATTTAAACTCTACTATTTAAACTCTACTATTTAAACTTTACTATTTAAACTCTACTATTTAAACATTACTATTTAAACTCTACTATTAAACTCTGCTATTTAAACTCTACTATTTAAACTCTACTATTTAATCTTTACTATTTAAACTCTACTATTTAAACTCTACTATTTAAACTCTACTATTTAAACTCTACTATATAAACTCTACTATTTAAACTTTGCTATTTAAACTCTACTATTTAAACTCTACAATTTAAATTTTACTATTTTAACTCTACTATTTAAACTCTACTATTTAAACTCTACTATTTAAATTCCACTATATAAACTCTACTATTTAAACTCCACTCTTTAAACTCTACTATTTAAACTCTACTATTTAAACTCTACTATTTAAACTCTACAATTTAAACTCTACTATTTAAACTCTACTATTTAAACTCTACTATTTAAACTCTACCATATAAACTCTACTATTTAAACTCTACTATTTAAACTCTACTATTTAAACTCTACTATTTAAACTCTACTAATTAAACTCTACTATTTAAACTCTACTATTTAAACTCTACTATTTAAACTCTACTATTTAAACTTTACTATTTAAACTCTACTATTTAAACATTACTATTTAAACTCTACTATTAAACTCTACTATTTAAACTCTACTATTTAAACTCTACTATTTAATCTTTACTATTTAAACTCTACTATTTAAACTCTACTATTTAGACTCTACTATTTAAACTCTACTATTTAAACTCTACTATTTAAACTCTACTATTTAAACTCTACTATTTAAACTCTACTATTTAAACACTACTATTTAAACTCTACTATTTAAACTCTACTATATAAACTCTACTATTTAAACTCTACTATTTAAACTCTACTATTTAAACTCTACTATTTAAACTCTACTATTTAAACTCTACTATTTAAACTCTACTATTTAAACTCTACTATTTAAACTCCACTATTTAATCTCCACTATTTAAACTCCACTATTTATACTCCACTATTTAAACTCCACTATTTAAACTCCACTATTTAAACTCCACTCTTTAAACTCTACTCTTTAAACTCTACTATTTAAACTCTACTATTTAAACTCTACTATTTAAACTCTACTATTTAAACTCTACTATTTAAACTCTACTATTTAAACTCTACTATTTAAACTCTACTATTTAAACTCTACTATATAAACTCTACTATTTAAACTCTACTATTTAAACTCTACTATTTAAACTCTACTATTTAAACTCTACTATTTAAACTCTACTATTTAAACTCTACTATTTAAACTCTACTATTTAAACTCTACTATTTAAACTCTACTATTTAAACTCTACTATGTAAAATCTACTATTTAAACTCTACTATTTAAACTCTACTATTTAAACTCTACTATTTAAATTCTACTATTTAAACTCTACTATTTAAACTCTACTATTTAAACTCTACTATTTAAACTCTACTATTTAAACTCTTCTATCTAAACTCTACTATTTAAACTCTACTATTTAAACTCTACTATTTAAACTCTACTATTTAAACTCTACTATATAAACTCTACTATTTAAACTCTACTATTTAAACTCTACTATTTAAACTCTTCTATCTAAACTCTACTATTTAAACTCTACTATTTAAAGTCTACTATTTAAACTCTACTATTTAAACTCTACTATTTAAACTCTACTATTTAAACTCTACTATTTAAACTCTACTATTTAAACTCTACTATTTAAACTCTACTATTTAAACTCTACTATTCAAACTCTACTATTTAAACTCCACTATTTAAACTATACTATTTAAACTCCAATATATAAACTCTACTATTTAAACTCTACTATTTAAACTCTACTATTTAAACTCTACTATTTAAACTCTACTATTTAAACTCTACTATTTAAACTCTACTATTTAAACTCTACTATTTAAACTCTACTATTTAAACTCTACAATTTAATCTCTACTATTTAAACTCTACTTTTTAAACTCCACTATTTAATCTCCACTATTTAAACTCCACTATTTATACTCCACTATTTAAACTCCACTATTTAAACTCCACTATTTAAACTCCACTCTTTAAACTCTACTCTTTAAACTCTACTATTTAAACTCTACTATTTAAACTCTACTATTTAAACTCTACTATTTAAACTCTACTATTTAAACTCTACTATTTAAACTCTACTATTTAAACTCTACTATTTAAACTCTACTATATAAACTCTACTATTTAAACTCTACTATTTAATCTCTACTATTTAAACTCTACTATTTAAACTATACTATTTAAACTCTACTATTTAAACTCTACTATTTAAACTCTACTATTTAAACTCTACTATTTAATCTCTACTATTTAAACTCTACTATTTAAACTCTACTATTTAAACTCTACTATTTAAACTCTACTATTTAAACTCTACTATTTAAACTCTACTATTTAAACTCTACTATTTAAACTCTACTATTTAAACTCTACTATTTAAACTCTACTATTTAAACTCTACTATTTAAACTCTACTATTTAAATTCTACTATTTAAACTCTACTTTTTAAACTCTACTTTTTAAACTCTACTATTTAAACTCTACTATTTAAACTCTACTATCTAAACTCTACTATTTAAACTCTACTATTTAAACTCTACTATTTAAACTCTACTATTTAAACTCTACTATTTAAACTCTACTATTTAAACTCTACTTTTTAAACTCTACAATTTAAACTCTACTATTTAAACTCTACTATTTAAAGTCTACTATTTAAACTCTACTATTTAAACTCTACTATTTAAACTCTACTATTTAAACTCTACTATTTAAACTCTACTATTTAAACTCTACTATTTAAACTCTACTATTTAAACTCTACTATTTAAACTCTACTATTTAAACTCTACTATTTAAACTCTACTATTTAAACTCTACTATTTAAACTCTACTATTTAAACTCTACTATTAAAACTCTACTATTTAAACTCTTCTATTTAAACTCTACTATTTAAACTCTACTAATTAAACTCTACTATTTAAACTCTACTATTTAATCTTTACTATTTAAACTCTACTATTTAGACTCTACTATTTAAACTTTACTATTTAAACTCTACTATTTATACTCTACTATTTGAACTCTACTATTTAAACTCTACTCTTTAAACTCTACTATATAAACTCTACTATTTAAACTCTACTATTTAAACTCTACTATTTAAACTCTACTAATTAAACTCTACTATTTAAACTCTACTATTTAAACTCTACTATTTAAACTCTACTATTTAAACTCCACTATTTAAACTCCACTATATAAACTCCATTATTTAAACTCTACTATTTAAACTCTACTATTTAAACTCCGCTATATAAACTATACTATTTAAACTCTACTATTTAAACTCCACTATTTAAACTCTACTATTTAAACTCTACTATTTAAACTCTACTATTTAAACTCTACTATTTAAACTCTACTATTTAAACTCTACTATTTAAACTCTACTATTTAAACTCTACTATATAAACTCTACTATTTAAACTCTGCTATTTAAACTCTACTATTTAAACTCTACAATTTAAATTTTACTATTTTAACTCTACTATTTAAACTCTACTATTTAAATTCCACTATATAAACTCTACTATTTAAACTCCACTCTTTAAACTCTACTATTTAAACTCTACTATTTAAACTCTACTATTTAAACTCTACAATTTAAACTCTACTATTTAAACTCTACTATTTAAACTCTACTATTTAAACTCTACTATATAAACTCTACTATTTAAACTCTACTATTTAAACTCTACTATTTAAACTCTACTATTTAAACTCTACTAATTAAACTCTACTATTTAAACTCTACTATTTAAACTCTACTATTTAAACTCTACTATTTAAACTTTACTATTTAAACTCTACTATTTAAACATTACTATTTAAACTCTACTATTAAACTCTACTATTTAAACTCTACTATTTAAACTCTACAATTTAAACTCTACTATTTAAACTCTACTATTTAAACTCTACTATTTAAACTCTACCATATAAACTCTACTATTTAAACTCTACTATTTAAACTCTACTATTTAAACTCTACTATTTAAACTCTACTAATTAAACTCTACTATTTAAACTCTACTATTTAAACTCTACTATTTAAACTCTACTATTTAAACTTTACTATTTAAACTCTACTATTTAAACATTACTATTTAAACTCTACTATTAAACTCTACTATTTAAACTCTACTATTTAAACTCTACTATTTAATCTTTACTATTTAAACTCTACTATTTAAACTCTACTATTTAGACTCTACTATTTAAACTCTACTATTTAAACTCTACTATTTAAACTCTACTATTTAAACTCTACTATTTAAACTCTACTATTTAAACACTACTATTTAAACTCTACTATTTAAACTCTACTATATAAACTCTACTATTTAAACTCTACTATTTAAACTCTACTATTTAAACTCTACTATTTAAACTCTACTATTTAAACTCTACTATTTAAACTCTACTATTTAAACTCTACTATTTAAACTCCACTATTTAATCTCCACTATTTAAACTCCACTATTTATACTCCACTATTTAAACTCCACTATTTAAACTCCACTATTTAAACTCCACTCTTTAAACTCTACTCTTTAAACTCTACTATTTAAACTCTACTATTTAAACTTTACTATTTAAACTCTACTATTTAAACATTACTATTTAAACTCTACTATTAAACTCTACTATTTAAACTCTACTATTTAAACTCTACAATTTAAACTCTACTATTTAAACTCTACTATTTAAACTCTACTATTTAAACTCTACCATATAAACTCTACTATTTAAACTCTACTATTTAAACTCTACTATTTAAACTCTACTATTTAAACTCTACTAATTAAACTCTACTATTTAAACTCTACTATTTAAACTCTACTATTTAAACTCTACTATTTAAACTTTACTATTTAAACTCTACTATTTAAACATTACTATTTAAACTCTACTATTAAACTCTACTATTTAAACTCTACTATTTAAACTCTACTATTTAATCTTTACTATTTAAACTCTACTATTTAAACTCTACTATTTAGACTCTACTATTTAAACTCTACTATTTAAACTCTACTATTTAAACTCTACTATTTAAACTCTACTATTTAAACTCTACTATTTAAACTCTACTATTTAAACTCTACTATGTAAAATCTACTATTTAAACTCTACTATTTAAACTCTACTATTTAAACTCTACTATTTAAATTCTACTATTTAAACTCTACTATTTAAACTCTACTATTTAAACTCTACTATTTAAACTCTACTATTTAAACTCTTCTATCTAAACTCTACTATTTAAACTCTACTATTTAAACTCTACTATTTAAACTCTACTATTTAAACTCTACTATTTAAACTCTACTATTTAAACTCTACTTTTTAAACTCTACAATTTAAACTCTACTATTTAAACTCTACTATTTAAACTCTACTATTTAAAGTCTACTATTTAAACTCTACTATTTAAACTCTACTATTTAAACTCTACTATTTAAACTCTACTATTTAAACTCTACTATTTAAACTCTACTATTTAAACTCTACTATTTAAACTCTACTATTCAAACTCTACTATTTAAACTCCACTATTTAAACTATACTATTTAAACTCCACTATATAAACTCTACTATTTAAACTCTACTATTTAAACTCTACTATTTAAACTCTACTATTTAAACTCTACTATTTAAACTCTACTATTTAAACTCTACTATTTAAACTCTACTATTTAAACTCTACTATTTAAACTCTACAATTTAATCTCTACTATTTAAACTCTACTTTTTAAACTCCACTATTTAATCTCCACTATTTAAACACCACTATTTATACTCCACTATTTAAACTCCACTATTTAAACTCCACTATTTAAACTCCACTCTTTAAACTCTACTCTTTAAACTCTACTATTTAAACTCTACTATTTAAACTCTACTATTTAAACTCTACTATTTAAACTCTACTATTTAAACTCTACTATTTAAACTCTACTATTTAAACTCTACTATTTAAACTCTACTATATAAACTCTACTATTTAAACTCTACTATTTAATCTCTACTATTTAAACTCTACTATTTAAACTCTACTATTTAAACTCTACTATTTAAACTCTACTATTTAAACTCTACTATTTTTTCTCTACTATTTAAACTCTACTATTTAAACTCTACTATGTAAACTCTACTATTTAAACTCTACTATTTAAACTCTACTATTTAAACTCTACTATTTAAATTCTACTATTTAAACTCTACTATTTAAACTCTACTATTTAAACTCTACTATTTAAACTCTACTATTTAAACTCTTCTATCTAAACTCTACTATTTAAACTCTACTATTTAAACTCTACTATTTAAACTCTACTATTTAAACTCTACTATTTAAACTCTACTATTTAAACTCTACTTTTTAAACTCTACAATTTAAACTCTACTATTTAAACTCTACTATTTAAAGTCTACTATTTAAAGTCTACTATTTAAAGTCTACTATTTAAACTCTACTATTTAAACTCTACTATTTAAACTCTACTATTTAAACTCTACTATTTAAACTCTACTATTTAAACTCTACTATTTAAACTCTACTATTTAAACTCTACTATTTAAACTCTACTATTTAAACTCTACTATTTAAACTCCACTATTTAAACTATACTATTTAAACTCCACTATATAAACTCTACTATTTAAACTCTACTATTTAAACTCTACTATTTAAACTCTACTATTTAAACTCTACTATTTAAACTCTACTATTTAAACTCTACTATTTAAACTCTACTATTTAAACTCTACTATTTAAACTCTACTATTTATACTCTATTATTTAAACTCTACTATTTAAACTCTACTATATAAACTCTACTATTTAAACTCTACTATTTAAACTCTACTATTTAAACTCTACTATTTAAACTCTACTATTTAAACTCTACTATTTAAACTCTACTATTTAAACTCCACTATTTAATCTCCACTTTTTAAACTCCACTATTTATATTCCACTCTTTAAACTCCACTATTTAAACTCCACTATTTAAACTCCACTCTTTAAACTCTACTCTTTAAACTCTACTATTTAAACTCTACTATTTAAACTCTACTATTTAAACTCTACTATTTAAACTCTACTATTTAAACTCTACTATTTAAACTCTACTATTTAAACTCTACTATTTAAACTCTACTATTTAAACTCTACTATTTAATCTCTACTATTTAAACTCTACTATTTAAACTCTACTATTCAAACTCTACTATTTAAACTCTACTATTTAAACTCTACTATTTAAACTCTACTATTTAAACTCTACTATTTAAACTCTACTATTTAAACTCTACTATTTAAACTCTACTATTTAAACTCTACTATTTAAACTCTACTATTTAAATTCTACTATTTAAACTCTACTTTTTAAACTCTACTTTTTAAACTCTACTATTTAAACTCTACTATTTAAACTCTACTATCTAAACTCTACTATTTAAACTCTACTATTTAAACTCTACTATTTAAACTCTACTATTTAAACTCTACTATTTAAACTCTACTATTTAAACTCTACTTTTTAAACTCTACAATTTAAACTCTACTATTTAAACTCTACTATTTAAAGTCTACTATTTAAACTCTACTATTTAAACTCTACTATTTAAACTCTACTATTTTTAAGCTCTACTATTTAAACTCTACTATTTAAACTCTACTATTTAAACTCTACTATTTAAACTCTACTATTTAAACTCTACTATTTAAACTCTACTATTTAAACTCTACTATTTAAACTCTACTAATTAAACTCTACTATTTAAACTCTACTATTTAAACTCTACTATTAAAACTCTACTATTTAAACTCTTCTATTTAAACTCTACTATTTAAACTCTACTAATTAAACTCTACTATTTAAACTCTACTATTTAATCTTTACTATTTAAACTCTACTATTTAGACTCTACTATTTAAACTTTACTATTTAAACTCTACTATTTATACTCTACTATTTGAACTCTACTATTTAAACTCTACTCTTTAAACTCTACTATATAAACTCTACTATTTAAACTCTACTATTTAAACTCTACTATTTAAACTCTACTAATTAAACTCTACTATTTAAACTCTACTATTTAAACTCTACTATTTAAACTCTACTATTTAAACTCCACTATTTAAACTCCACTATATAAACTCCATTATTTAAACTCTACTATTTAAACTCTACTATTTAAACTCCGCTATATAAACTATACTATTTAAACTCTACTATTTAAACTCCACTATTTAAACTCTACTATTTAAACTCTACTATTTAAACTCTACTATTTAAACTCTACTATTTAAACTCTACTATTTAAACTCTACTATTTAAACTCTACTATTTAAACTCTACTATATAAACTCTACTATTTAAACTCTGCTATTTAAACTCTACTATTTAAACTCTACAATTTAAATTTTACTATTTTAACTCTACTATTTAAACTCTACTATTTAAATTCCACTATATAAACTCTACTATTTAAACTCCACTCTTTAAACTCTACTATTTAAACTCTACTATTTAAACTCTACTATTTAAACTCTACAATTTAAACTCTACTATTTAAACTCTACTATTTAAACTCTACTATTTAAACTCTACTATATAAACTCTACTATTTAAACTCTACTATTTAAACTCTACTATTTAAACTCTACTATTTAAACTCTACTAATTAAACTCTACTATTTAAACTCTACTATTTAAACTCTACTATTTAAACTCTACTATTTAAACTTTACTATTTAAACTCTACTATTTAAACATTACTATTTAAACTCTACTATTAAACTCTACTATTTAAACTCTACTATTTAAACTCTACTATTTAATCTTTACTATTTAAACTCTACTATTTAAACTCTACTATTTAGACTCTACTATTTAAACTCTACTATTTAAACTCTACTATTTAAACTCTACTATTTAAACTCTACTATTTAAACTCTACTATTTAAACACTACTATTTAAACTCTACTATTTAAACTCTACTATATAAACTCTACTATTTAAACTCTACTATTTAAACTCTACTATTTAAACTCTACTATTTAAACTCTATTATTTAAACTCTACTATTTAAACTCTACTATTTAAACTCTACTATTTAAACTCCACTATTAATCTCCACTATTTAAACTCCACTATTTATACTCCACTATTTAAACTCCACTATTTAAACTCCACTATTTAAACTCCACTCTTTAAACTCTACTCTTTAAACTCTACTATTTAAACTCTACTATTTAAACTCTACTATTTAAACTCTACTATTTAAACTCTACTATTTAAACTCTACTATTTAAACTCTACTATTTAAACTCTACTATTTAAACTCTACTATATAAACTCTACTATTTAAACTCTACTATTTAAACTCTACTATTTAAACTCTACTATTTAAACTCTACTATTTAAACTCTACTATTTAAACTCTACTATTTAAACTCTACTATTTAAACTCTACTATTTAAACTCTACTATTTAAACTCTACTATGTAAACTCTACTATTTAAACTCTACTATTTAAACTCTACTATTTAAACTCTACTATTTAAATTCTACTATTTAAACTCTACTATTTAAACTCTACTATTTAAACTCTACTATTTAAACTCTACTATTTAAACTCTTCTATCTAAACTCTACTATTTAAACTCTACTATTTAAACTCTACTATTTAAACTCTACTATTTAAACTCTACTATTTAAACTCTACTATTTAAACTCTACTTTTTAAACTCTACAATTTAAACTCTACTATTTAAACTCTACTATTTAAACTCTACTATTTAAAGTCTACTATTTAAACTCTACTATTTAAACTCTACTATTTAAACTCTATTATTTAAACTCTACTATTTAAACTCTACTATTTAAACTCTACTATTTAAACTCTACTATTTAAACTCTACTATTTAAACTCTACTATTCAAACTCTACTATTTAAACTCCACTATTTAAACTATACTATTTAAACTCCACTATATAAACTCTACTATTTAAACTCTACTATTTAAACTCTACTATTTAAACTCTACTATTTAAACTCTACTATTTAAACTCTACTATTTAAACTCTACTATTTAAACTCTACTATTTAAACTCTACTATTTAAACTCTACAATTTAATCTCTACTATTTAAACTCTACTATTTAAACTCCACTATTTAATCTCCACTATTTAAACTCCACTATTTATACTCCACTATTTAAACTCCACTATTTAAACTCCACTATTTAAACTCCACTCTTTAAACTCTACTCTTTAAACTCTACTATTTAAACTCTACTATTTAAACTCTACTATTTAAACTCTACTATTTAAACTCTACTATTTAAACTCTACTATTTAAACTCTACTATTTAAACTCTACTATTTAAACTCTACTATATAAACTCTACTATTTAAACTCTACTATTTAATCTCTACTATTTAAACTCTACTATTTAAACTCTACTATTTAAACTCTACTATTTAAACTCTACTATTTAAACTCTACTATTTTTTCTCTACTATTTAAACTCTACTATTTAAACTCTACTATGTAAACTCTACTATTTAAACTCTACTATTTAAAATCTACTATTTAAACTCTACTATTTAAATTCTACTATTTAAACTCTACTATTTAAACTCTACTATTTAAACTCTACTATTTAAACTCTACTATTTAAACTCTTCTATCTAAACTCTACTATTTAAACTCTACTATTTAAACTCTACTATTTAAACTCTACTATTTAAACTCTACTATTTAAACTCTACTATTTAAACTCTACTTTTTAAACTCTACAATTTAAACTCTACTATTTAAACTCTACTATTTAAAGTCTACTATTTAAAGTCTACTATTTAAACTCTACTATTTAAACTCTACTATTTAAACTCTACTATTTAAACTCTACTATTTAAACTCTACTATTTAAACTCTACTATTTAAACTCTACTATTTAAACTCTACTATTTAAACTCTACTATTTAAACTCTACTATTTAAACTCTACTATTTAAACTCCACTATTTAAACTATACTATTTAAACTCCACTATATAAACTCAACTATTTAAACTCTACTATTTAAACTCTACTATTTAAACTCTACTATTTAAACTCTACTATTTAAACTCTACTATTTAAACTCTACTATTTAAACTCTACTATTTAAACTCTACAATTTAATCTCTACTATTTAAACTCTACTATTTAAACTCTACTATTTAAACTCTACTATTTAAACTCTACTATTTAAACTCTACTATTTAAACTCTACTATTTAAACTCTACTATTTAATCTCTACTATTTAAACTCTACTATTTAAACTCTACTATTTAAACTCTACTATTTGAACTCTACTATTTAAACTCTACTATTTAAACTCTACTATTTAAACTCTACTATTTAAACTCTACTATTTAAACTCTACTATTTAATCTCTACTATTTAAACTCTACTATTTAAACTCTACTATTTAAACTCTACTATTTAAACTCTACTACTTAAACTCTACTATTTAAACTCTACTATTTAAACTCTACTATTTAAACTCTACTATTTAAACTCTACTATTTAAACTCTACTATTTAAACTCTACTATTTAAACTCTACTATTTATACTCTACTATTTAAACTCTACTATTTAAACTCTACTATATAAACTCTACTATTTAAACTCTACTATTTAAACTCTACTATTTAAACTCTACTATTTAAACTCTACTATTTAAACTCTACTATTTAAACTCTACTATTTAAACTCTACTATTTAAACTCCACTATTTAATCTCCACTATTTAAACTCCACTATTTATACTCCACTCTTTAAACTCCACTATTTAAACTCCACTATTTAAACTCCACTCTTTAAACTCTACTCTTTAAACTCTACTATTTAAACTCTACTATTTAAACTCTACTATTTAAACTCTACTATTTAAACTCTACTATTTAAACTCTACTATTTAAACTCTACTATTTAAACTCTACTATTTAAACTCTACTATTTAAACTCTACTATTTAAACTCTACTATTTAAACTCTACTATTTATACTCTACTATTTAAACTCTACTATTTAAACTCTACTATATAAACTCTACTATTTAAACTCTACTATTTAAACTCTACTATTTAAACTCTACTATTTAAACTCAACTATTTAAACTCTACTATTTAAACTCTACTATTTAAACTCTACTATTTAAACTCCACTATTTAATCTCCACTATTTAAACTCCACTATTTATACTCCACTCTTTAAACTCCACTATTTAAACTCCACTATTTAAACTCCACTCTTTAAACTCTACTCTTTAAACTCTACTATTTAAACTCTACTATTTAAACTCTACTATTTAAACTCTACTATTTAAACTCTACTATTTAAACTCTACTATTTAAACTCTACTATTTAAACTCTACTATTTAAACTCTACTATTTAAACTCCACTATTTAAACTCTACTATTTAAACTCTACTATTTAAACTCTACTATTTAAACTCTACTATTTAAACTCTACTATTTAAACTCTACTATTTAAACTCTACTATTTAAACTCTACTATATAAACTCTACTATTTAAACTCTGCTATTTAAACTCTACTATTTAAACTCTACAATTTAAATTTTACTATTTTAACTCTACTATTTAAACTCTACTATTTAAACTCTACTATTTAAATTCCACTATATAAACTCTACTATTTAAACTCCACTCTTTAAACTCTACTATTTAAACTCTACTATTTAAACTCTACTATTTAAACTCTACAATTTAAACTCTACTATTTAAACTCTACTATTTAAACTCTACTATTTAAACTCTACTATATAAACTCTACTATTTAAACTCTACTATTTAAACTCTACTATTTAAACTCTACTATTTAAACTCTACTAATTAAACTCTACTATTTAAACTCTACTATTTAAACTCTACTATTTAAACTCTACTATTTAAACTTTACTATTTAAACTCTACTATTTAAACATTACTATTTAAACTCTACTATTAAACTCTACTATTTAAACTCTACTATTTAAACTCTACTATTTAATCTTTACTATTTAAACTCTACTATTTAAACTCTACTATTTAGACTCTACTATTTAAACTCTACTATTTAAACTCTACTATTTAAACTCTACTATTTAAACTCTACTATTTAAACTCTACTATTTAAACACTACTATTTAAACTCTACTATTTAAACTCTACTATATAAACTCTACTATTTAAACTCTACTATTTAAACTCTACTATTTAAACTCTACTATTTAAACTCTACTATTTAAACTCTACTATTTAAACTCTACTATTTAAACTCTACTATTTAAACTCCACTATTTAATCTCCACTATTTAAACTCCACTATTTATACTCCACTATTTAAACTCCACTATTTAAACTCCACTATTTAAACTCCACTCTTTAAACTCTACTCTTTAAACTCTACTATTTAAACTCTACTATTTAAACTCTACTATTTAAACTCTACTATTTAAACTCTACTATTTAAACTCTACTATTTAAACTCTACTATTTAAACTCTACTATTTAAACTCTACTATATAAACTCTACTATTTAAACTCTACTATTTAAACTCTACTATTTAAACTCTACTATTTAAACTCTACTATTTAAACTCTACTATTTAAACTCTACTATTTAAACTCTACTATTTAAACTCTACTATTTAAACTCTACTATTTAAACTCTACTATGTAAACTCTACTATTTAAACTCTACTATTTAAACTCTACTATTTAAACTCTACTATTTAAATTCTACTATTTAAACTCTACTATTTAAACTCTACTATTTAAACTCTACTATTTAAACTCTACTATTTAAACTCTTCTATCTAAACTCTACTAATTAAACTCTACTATTTAAACTCTACTATTTAAACTCTACTATTTAAACTCTACTATTTAAACTCTACTATTTAAACTCTACTTTTTAAACTCTACAATTTAAACTCTACTATTTAAACTCTACTATTTAAACTCTACTATTTAAAGTCTACTATTTAAACTCTACTATTTAAACTCTACTATTTAAACTCTACTATTTAAACTCTACTATTTAAACTCTACTATTTAAACTCTACTATTTAAACTCTACTATTTAAACTCTACTATTTAAACTCTACTATTCAAACTCTACTATTTAAACTCCACTATTTAAACTATACTATTTAAACTCCACTATATAAACTCTACTATTTAAACTCTACTATTTAAACTCTACTATTTAAACTCTACTATTTAAACTCTACTATTTAAACTCTACTATTTAAACTCTACTATTTAAACTCTACTATTTAAACTCTACTATTTAAACTCTACAATTTAATCTCTACTATTTAAACTCTACTATTTAAACTCCACTATTTAATCTCCACTATTTAAACTCCACTATTTATACTCCACTATTTAAACTCCACTATTTAAACTCCACTATTTAAACTCCACTCTTTAAACTCTACTCTTTAAACTCTACTATTTAAACTCTACTATTTAAACTCTACTATTTAAACTCTACTATTTAAACTCTACTATTTAAACTCTACTATTTAAACTCTACTATTTAAACTCTACTATTTAAACTCTACTATATAAACTCTACTATTTAAACTCTACTATTTAATCTCTACTATTTAAACTCTACTATTTAAACTCTACTATTTAAACTCTACTATTTAAACTCTACTATTTAAACTCTACTATTTTTTCTCTACTATTTAAACTCTACTATTTAATCTCTACTATGTAAACTCTACTATTTAAACTCTACTATTTAAACTCTACTATTTAAACTCTACTATTTAAACTCTACTATTTAAACTCTACTATTTAAACTCTACTATTTAAACTCTACTATTTAAACTCTACTATTTAAAGTCTACTATTTAAACTCTACTATTTAAACTCTACTATTTAAACTCTACTATTTAAACTCTACTATTTAAACTCTACTATTTAAACTCTACTATTTAAACTCTACTATTTAAACTCTACTATTAAAACTCTACTATTTAAACTCTTCTATTTAAACTCTACTATTTAAACTCTACTAATTAAACTCTACTATTTAAACTCTACTATTTAATCTTTACTATTTAAACTCTACTATTTAGACTCTACTATTTAAACTTTACTATTTAAACTCTACTATTTATACTCTACTATTTGAACTCTACTATTTAAACTCTACTCTTTAAACTCTACTATATAAACTCTACTATTTAAACTCTACTATTTAAACTCTACTATTTAAACTCTACTAATTAAACTCTACTATTTAAACTCTACTATTTAAACTCTACTATTTAAACTCTACTATTTAAACTCCACTATTTAAACTCCATTATATAAACTCCATTATTTAAACTCTACTATTTAAACTCTACTATTTAAACTCCGCTATATAAACTATACTATTTAAACTCTACTATTTAAACTCCACTATTTAAACTCTACTATTTAAACTCTACTATTTAAACTCTACTATTTAAACTCTACTATTTAAACTCTACTATTTAAACTCTACTATTTAAACTCTACTATTTATACTCTACTATTTAAACTCTACTATTTAAACTCTACTATATAAACTCTACTATTTAAACTCTACTATTTAAACTCTACTATTTAAACTCTACTATTTAAACTCTACTATTTAAACTCTACTATTTAAACTCTACTATTTAAACTCTACTATTTAAACTCCACTATTTAATCTCCACTATTTAAACTCCACTATTTATACTCCACTCTTTAAACTCCACTATTTAAACTCCACTATTTAAACTCCACTCTTTAAACTCTACTCTTTAAACTCTACTATTTAAACTCTACTATTTAAACTCTACTATTTAAACTCTACTATTTAAACTCTACTATTTAAACTCTACTATTTAAACTCTACTATTTAAACTCTACTATTTAAACTCTACTATTTAAACTCTACTATTTAAACTCTACTATTTAAACTCTACTATTTATACTCTACTATTTAAACTCTACTATTTAAACTCTACTATATAAACTCTACTATTTAAACTCTACTATTTAAACTCTACTATTTAAACTCTACTATTTAAACTCAACTATTTAAACTCTACTATTTAAACTCTACTATTTAAACTCTACTATTTAAACTCCACTATTTAATCTCCACTATTTAAACTCCACTATTTATACTCCACTCTTTAAACTCCACTATTTAAACTCCACTATTTAAACTCCACTCTTTAAACTCTACTCTTTAAACTCTACTATTTAAACTCTACTATTTAAACTCTACTATTTAAACTCTACTATTTAAACTCTACTATTTAAACTCTACTATTTAAACTCTACTATTTAAACTCTACTATTTAAACTCTACTATTTAAACTCCACTATTTAAACTCTACTATTTAAACTCTACTATTTAAACTCTACTATTTAAACTCTACTATTTAAACTCTACTATTTAAACTCTACTATTTAAACTCTACTATTTAAACTCTACTATATAAACTCTACTATTTAAACTCTGCTATTTAAACTCTACTATTTAAACTCTACAATTTAAATTTTACTATTTTAACTCTACTATTTAAACTCTACTATTTAAACTCTACTATTTAAATTCCACTATATAAACTCTACTATTTAAACTCCACTCTTTAAACTCTACTATTTAAACTCTACTATTTAAACTCTACTATTTAAACTCTACAATTTAAACTCTACTATTTAAACTCTACTATTTAAACTCTACTATTTAAACTCTACTATATAAACTCTACTATTTAAACTCTACTATTTAAACTCTACTATTTAAACTCTACTATTTAAACTCTACTAATTAAACTCTACTATTTAAACTCTACTATTTAAACTCTACTATTTAAACTCTACTATTTAAACTTTACTATTTAAACTCTACTATTTAAACATTACTATTTAAACTCTACTATTAAACTCTACTATTTAAACTCTACTATTTAAACTCTACTATTTAATCTTTACTATTTAAACTCTACTATTTAAACTCTACTATTTAGACTCTACTATTTAAACTCTACTATTTAAACTCTACTATTTAAACTCTACTATTTAAACTCTACTATTTAAACTCTACTATTTAAACACTACTATTTAAACTCTACTATTTAAACTCTACTATATAAACTCTACTATTTAAACTCTACTATTTAAACTCTACTATTTAAACTCTACTATTTAAACTCTACTATTTAAACTCTACTATTTAAACTCTACTATTTAAACTCTACTATTTAAACTCCACTATTTAATCTCCACTATTTAAACTCCACTATTTATACTCCACTATTTAAACTCCACTATTTAAACTCCACTATTTAAACTCCACTCTTTAAACTCTACTCTTTAAACTCTACTATTTAAACTCTACTATTTAAACTCTACTATTTAAACTCTACTATTTAAACTCTACTATTTAAACTCTACTATTTAAACTCTACTATTTAAACTCTACTATTTAAACTCTACTATATAAACTCTACTATTTAAACTCTACTATTTAAACTCTACTATTTAAACTCTACTATTTAAACTCTACTATTTAAACTCTACTATTTAAACTCTACTATTTAAACTCTACTATTTAAACTCTACTATTTAAACTCTACTATTTAAACTCTACTATGTAAACTCTACTATTTAAACTCTACTATTTAAACTCTACTATTTAAACTCTACTATTTAAATTCTACTATTTAAACTCTACTATTTAAACTCTACTATTTAAACTCTACTATTTAAACTCTACTATTTAAACTCTTCTATCTAAACTCTACTAATTAAACTCTACTATTTAAACTCTACTATTTAAACTCTACTATTTAAACTCTACTATTTAAACTCTACTATTTAAACTCTACTTTTTAAACTCTACAATTTAAACTCTACTATTTAAACTCTACTATTTAAACTCTACTATTTAAAGTCTACTATTTAAACTCTACTATTTAAACTCTACTATTTAAACTCTACTATTTAAACTCTACTATTTAAACTCTACTATTTAAACTCTACTATTTAAACTCTACTATTTAAACTCTACTATTTAAACTCTACTATTCAAACTCTACTATTTAAACTCCACTATTTAAACTATACTATTTAAACTCCACTATATAAACTCTACTATTTAAACTCTACTATTTAAACTCTACTATTTAAACTCTACTATTTAAACTCTACTATTTAAACTCTACTATTTAAACTCTACTATTTAAACTCTACTATTTAAACTCTACTATTTAAACTCTACAATTTAATCTCTACTATTTAAACTCTACTATTTAAACTCCACTATTTAATCTCCACTATTTAAACTCCACTATTTATACTCCACTATTTAAACTCCACTATTTAAACTCCACTATTTAAACTCCACTCTTTAAACTCTACTCTTTAAACTCTACTATTTAAACTCTACTATTTAAACTCTACTATTTAAACTCTACTATTTAAACTCTACTATTTAAACTCTACTATTTAAACTCTACTATTTAAACTCTACTATTTAAACTCTACTATATAAACTCTACTATTTAAACTCTACTATTTAATCTCTACTATTTAAACTCTACTATTTAAACTCTACTATTTAAACTCTACTATTTAAACTCTACTATTTAAACTCTACTATTTTTTCTCTACTATTTAAACTCTACTATTTAATCTCTACTATGTAAACTCTACTATTTAAACTCTACTATTTAAACTCTACTATTTAAACTCTACTATTTAAACTCTACTATTTAAACTCTACTATTTAAACTCTACTATTTAAACTCTACTATTTAAACTCTACTATTTAAAGTCTACTATTTAAACTCTACTATTTAAACTCTACTATTTAAACTCTACTATTTAAACTCTACTATTTAAACTCTACTATTTAAACTCTACTATTTAAACTCTACTATTTAAACTCTACTATTAAAACTCTACTATTTAAACTCTTCTATTTAAACTCTACTATTTAAACTCTACTAATTAAACTCTACTATTTAAACTCTACTATTTAATCTTTACTATTTAAACTCTACTATTTAGACTCTACTATTTAAACTTTACTATTTAAACTCTACTATTTATACTCTACTATTTGAACTCTACTATTTAAACTCTACTCTTTAAACTCTACTATATAAACTCTACTATTTAAACTCTACTATTTAAACTCTACTATTTAAACTCTACTAATTAAACTCTACTATTTAAACTCTACTATTTAAACTCTACTATTTAAACTCTACTATTTAAACTCCACTATTTAAACTCCATTATATAAACTCCATTATTTAAACTCTACTATTTAAACTCTACTATTTAAACTCCGCTATATAAACTATACTATTTAAACTCTACTATTTAAACTCCACTATTTAAACTCTACTATTTAAACTCTACTATTTAAACTCTACTATTTAAACTCTACTATTTAAACTCTACTATTTAAACTCTACTATTTAAACTCTACTATTTAAACTCTACTATATAAACTCTACTATTTAAACTCTGCTATTTAAACTCTACTATTTAAACTCTACAATTTAAATTTTACTATTTTAACTCTACTATTTAAACTCTACTATTTAAACTCTACTATTTAAATTCCACTATATAAACTCTACTATTTAAACTCCACTCTTTAAACTCTACTATTTAAACTCTACTATTTAAACTCTACTATTTAAACTCTACAATTTAAACTCTACTATTTAAACTCTACTATTTAAACTCTACTATTTAAACTCTACTATATAAACTCTACTATTTAAACTCTACAATTTAAACTCTACTATTTAAACTCTACTATTTAAACTCTACTAATTAAACTCTACTATTTAAACTCTACTATTTAAACTCTACTATTTAAACTCTACTATTTAAACTTTACTATTTAAACTCTACTATTTAAACATTACTATTTAAACTCTACTATTAAACTCTACTATTTAAACTCTACTATTTAAACTCTACTATTTAATCTTTACTATTTAAACTCTACTATTTAAACTCTACTATTTAGACTCTACTATTTAAACTCTACTATTTAAACTCTACTATTTAAACTCTACTATTTAAACTCTACTATTTAAACTCTACTATTTAAACACTACTATTTAAACTCTACTATTTAAACTCTACTATATAAACTCTACTATTTAAACTCTACTATTTAAACTCTACTATTTAAACTCTACTATTTAAACTCTACTATTTAAACTCTACTATTTAAACTCTACTATTTAAACTCTACTATTTAAACTCCACTATTAATCTCCACTATTTAAACTCCACTATTTATACTCCACTATTTAAACTCCACTATTTAAACTCCACTATTTAAACTCCACTCTTTAAACTCTACTCTTTAAACTCTACTATTTAAACTCTACTATTTAAACTCTACTATTTAAACTCTACTATTTAAACTCTACTATTTAAACTCTACTATTTAAACTCTACTATTTAAACTCTACTATTTAAACTCTACTATATAAACTCTACTATTTAAACTCTACTATTTAAACTCTACTATTTAAACTCTACTATTTAAACTCTACTATTTAAACTCTACTATTTAAACTCTACTATTTAAACTCTACTATTTAAACTCTACTATTTAAACTCTACTATTTAAACTCTACTATGTAAACTCTACTATTTAAACTCTACTATTTAAACTCTACTATTTAAACTCTACTATTTAAATTCTACTATTTAAACTCTACTATTTAAACTCTACTATTTAAACTCTACTATTTAAACTCTACTATTTAAACTCTACTATTTAAACTCTTCTATCTAAACTCTACTATTTAAACTCTACTATTTAAACTCTACTATTTAAACTCTACTATTTAAACTCTACTATTTAAACTCTACTATTTAAACTCTACTTTTTAAACTCTACAATTTAAACTCTACTATTTAAACTCTACTATTTAAACTCTACTATTTAAAGTCTACTATTTAAACTCTACTATTTAAACTCTACTATTTAAACTCTACTATTTAAACTCTACTATTTAAACTCTACTATTTAAACTCTACTATTTAAACTCTACTATTTAAACTCTACTATTTAAACTCTACTATTCAAACTCTACTATTTAAACTCCACTATTTAAACTATACTATTTAAACTCCACTATATAAACTCTACTATTTAAACTCTACTATTTAAACTCTACTATTTAAACTCTACTATTTAAACTCTACTATTTAAACTCTACTATTTAAACTCTACTATTTAAACTCTACTATTTAAACTCTACTATTTAAACTCTACAATTTAATCTCTACTATTTAAACTCTACTATTTAAACTCCACTATTTAATCTCCACTATTTAAACTCCACTATTTATACTCCACTATTTAAACTCCACTATTTAAACTCCACTATTTAAACTCCACTCTTTAAACTCTACTCTTTAAACTCTACTATTTAAACTCTACTATTTAAACTCTACTATTTAAACTCTACTATTTAAACTCTACTATTTAAACTCTACTATTTAAACTCTACTATTTAAACTCTACTATTTAAACTCTACTATATAAACTCTACTATTTAAACTCTACTATTTAATCTCTACTATTTAAACTCTACTATTTAAACTCTACTATTTAAACTCTACTATTTAAACTCTACTATTTAAACTCTACTATTTTTTCTCTACTATTTAAACTCTACTATTTAAACTCTACTATGTAAACTCTACTATTTAAACTCTACTATTTAAACTCTACTATTTAAACTCTACTATTTAAATTCTACTATTTAAACTCTACTATTTAAACTCTACTATTTAAACTCTACTATTTAAACTCTACTATTTAAACTCTTCTATCTAAACTCTACTATTTAAACTCTACTATTTAAACTCTACTATTTAAACTCTACTATTTAAACTCTACTATTTAAACTCTACTATTTAAACTCTACTTTTTAAACTCTACAATTTAAACTCTACTATTTAAACTCTACTATTTAAAGTCTACTATTTAAAGTCTACTTTTTAAACTCTACTATTTAAACTCTACTATTTAAACTCTACTATTTAAACTCTACTATTTAAACTCTACTATTTAAACTCTACTATTTAAACTCTACTATTTAAACTCTACTATTTAAACTCTACTATTTAAACTCTACTATTTAAACTCTACTATTTAAACTCCACTATTTAAACTATACTATTTAAACTCCACTATATAAACTCTACTATTTAAACTCTACTATTTAAACTCTACTATTTAAACTCTACTATTTAAACTCTACTATTTAAACTCTACTATTTAAACTCTACTATTTAAACTCTACTATTTAAACTCTACAATTTAATCTCTACTATTTAAACTCTACTATTTAAACTCTACTATTTAAACTCTACTATTTAAACTCTACTATTTAAACTCTACTATTTAAACTCTACTATTTAAACTCTACTATTTAATCTCTACTATTTAAACTCTACTATTTAAACTCTACTATTTAAACTCTACTATTTGAACTCTACTATTTAAACTCTACTATTTAAACTCTACTATTTAAACTCTACTATTTAAACTCTACTATTTAAACTCTACTATTTAATCTCTACTATTTAAACTCTACTATTTAAACTCTACTATTTAAACTCTACTATTTAAACTCTACTATTTAAACTCTACTACTTAAACTCTACTATTTAAACTCTACTATTTAAACTCTACTATTTAAACTCTACTATTTAAACTCTACTATTTAAACTCTACTATTTAAACTCTACTATTTAAACTCTACTATTTATACTCTACTATTTAAACTCTACTATTTAAACTCTACTATATAAACTCTACTATTTAAACTCTACTATTTAAACTCTACTATTTAAACTCTATTATTTAAACTCTACTATTTAAACTCTACTATTTAAACTCTACTATTTAAACTCTACTATTTAAACTCTACTATTTAATCTCCACTATTTAAACTCCACTATTTATACTCCACTCTTTAAACTCCACTATTTAAACTCCACTATTTAAACTCCACTCTTTAAACTCTACTCTTTAAACTCTACTATTTAAACTCTACTATTTAAACTCTACTATTTAAACTCTACTATTTAAACTCTACTATTTAAACTCTACTATTTAAACTCTACTATTTAAACTCTACTATTTAAACTCTACTATTTAAACTCTACTATTTAAACTCTACTATTTATACTCTACTATTTAAACTCTACTATTTAAACTCTACTATATAAACTCTACTATTTAAACTCTACTATTTAAACTCTACTATTTAAACTCTACTATTTAAACTCAACTATTTAAACTCTACTATTTAAACTCTACTATTTAAACTCTACTATTTAAACTCCACTATTTAATCTCCACTATTTAAACTCCACTATTTATACTCCACTCTTTAAACTCCACTATTTAAACTCCACTATTTAAACTCCACTCTTTAAACTCTACTCTTTAAACTCTACTATTTAAACTCTACTATTTAAACTCTACTATTTAAACTCTACTATTTAAACTCTACTATTTAAACTCTACTATTTAAACTCTACTATTTAAACTCTACTATTTAAACTCTACTATTTAAACTCCACTATTTAAACTCTACTATTTAAACTCTACTATTTAAACTCTACTATTTAAACTCTACTATTTAAACTCTACTATTTAAACTCTACTATTTAAACTCTACTATTTAAACTCTACTATATAAACTCTACTATTTAAACTCTGCTATTTAAACTCTACTATTTAAACTCTACAATTTAAATTTTACTATTTTAACTCTACTATTTAAACTCTACTATTTAAACTCTACTATTTAAATTCCACTATATAAACTCTACTATTTAAACTCCACTCTTTAAACTCTACTATTTAAACTCTACTATTTAAACTCTACTATTTAAACTCTACAATTTAAACTCTACTATTTAAACTCTACTATTTAAACTCTACTATTTAAACTCTACTATATAAACTCTACTATTTAAACTCTACTATTTAAACTCTACTATTTAAACTCTACTATTTAAACTCTACTATTTAAACTCTACTATATAAACTCTACTATTTAAACTCTACTATTTAAACTCTACTATTTAAACTCTACTATTTAAACTCTACTAATTAAACTCTACTATTTAAACTCTACTATTTAAACTCTACTATTTAAACTCTACTATTTAAACTTTACTATTTAAACTCTACTATTTAAACATTACTATTT
The DNA here is from genome assembly GCA_034508575.1 of Petrolisthes manimaculis. Taxonomy (NCBI): domain Eukaryota; kingdom Metazoa; phylum Arthropoda; class Malacostraca; order Decapoda; family Porcellanidae; genus Petrolisthes; species Petrolisthes manimaculis. The sequence goes on from JAWZYT010001007.1 coordinate 53,082, forward strand.
AAACTCTACTATTAAACTCTACTATTTAAACTCTACTATTTAAACTCTACTATTTAATCTTTACTATTTAAACTCTACTATTTAAACTCTACTATTTAGACTCTACTATTTAAACTCTACTATTTAAACTCTACTATTTAAACTCTACTATTTAAACTCTACTATTTAAACTCTACTATTTAAACTCTACTATGTAAACTCTACTATTTAAACTCTACTATTTAAACTCTACTATTTAAACTCTACTATTTAAATTCTACTATTTAAACTCTACTATTTAAACTCTACTATTTAAACTCTACTATTTAAACTCTACTATTTAAACTCTTCTATCTAAACTCTACTATTTAAACTCTACTATTTAAACTCTACTATTTAAACTCTACTATTTAAACTCTACTATTTAAACTCTACTATTTAAACTCTACTTTTTAAACTCTACAATTTAAACTCTACTATTTAAACTCTACTATTTAAACTCTACTATTTAAACTCTACTATTTAAACTCTACTATTTAAACTCTACTATTTAAACTCTACTATTTAAACTCTACTATTTAAACTCTACTATTTAAACTCTACTATTTAAACTCTACTATTTAAACTCTACTATTTAAACTCTACTATTCAAACTCTACTATTTAAACTCCACTATTTAAACTATACTATTTAAACTCCACTATATAAACTCTACTATTTAAACTCTACTATTTAAACTCTACTATTTAAACTCTACTATTTAAACTCTACTATTTAAACTCTACTATTTAAACTCTACTATTTAAACTCTACTATTTAAACTCTACTATTTAAACTCTACAATTTAATCTCTACTATTTAAACTCTACTATTTAAACTCCACTATTTAATCTCCACTATTTAAACTCCACTATTTATACTCCACTATTTAAACTCCACTATTTAAACTCCACTATTTAAACTCCACTCTTTAAACTCTACTCTTTAAACTCTACTATTTAAACTCTACTATTTAAACTCTACTATTTAAACTCTACTATTTAAACTCTACTATTTAAACTCTACTATTTAAACTCTACTATTTAAACTCTACTATTTAAACTCTACTATATAAACTCTACTATTTAAACTCTACTATTTAATCTCTACTATTTAAACTCTACTATTTAAACTCTACTATTTAAACTCTACTATTTAAACTCTACTATTTAAACTCTACTATTTTTTCTCTACTATTTAAACTCTACTATTTAAACTCTACTATGTAAACTCTACTATTTAAACTCTACTATTTAAACTCTACTATTTAAACTCTACTATTTAAATTCTACTATTTAAACTCTACTATTTAAACTCTACTATTTAAACTCTACTATTTAAACTCTACTATTTAAACTCTTCTATCTAAACTCTACTATTTAAACTCTACTATTTAAACTCTACTATTTAAACTCTACTATTTAAACTCTACTATTTAAACTCTACTATTTAAACTCTACTTTTTAAACTCTACAATTTAAACTCTACTATTTAAACTCTACTATTTAAAGTCTACTATTTAAAGTCTACTATTTAAACTCTACTATTTAAACTCTACTATTTAAACTCTACTATTTAAACTCTACTATTTAAACTCTACTATTTAAACTCTACTATTTAAACTCTACTATTTAAACTCTACTATTTAAACTCTACTATTTAAACTCTACTATTTAAACTCTACTATTTAAACTCCACTATTTAAACTATACTATTTAAACTCCACTATATAAACTCTACTATTTAAACTCTACTATTTAAACTCTACTATTTAAACTCTACTATTTAAACTCTACTATTTAAACTCTACTATTTAAACTCTACTATTTAAACTCTACTATTTAAACTCTACAATTTAATCTCTACTATTTAAACTCTACTATTTAAACTCTACTATTTAAACTCTACTATTTAAACTCTACTATTTAAACTCTACTATTTAAACTCTACTATTTAAACTCTACTATTTAATCTCTACTATTTAAACTCTACTATTTAAACTCTACTATTTAAACTCTACTATTTGAACTCTACTATTTAAACTCTACTATTTAAACTCTACTATTTAAACTCTACTATTTAAACTCTACTATTTAAACTCTACTATTTAATCTCTACTATTTAAACTCTACTATTTAAACTCTACTATTTAAACTCTACTATTTAAACTCTACTATTTAAACTCTACTACTTAAACTCTACTATTTAAACTCTACTATTTAAACTCTACTATTTAAACTCTACTATTTAAACTCTACTATTTAAACTCTACTATTTAAACTCTACTATTTAAACTCTACTATTTATACTCTACTATTTAAACTCTACTATTTAAACTCTACTATATAAACTCTACTATTTAAACTCTACTATTTAAACTCTACTATTTAAACTCTACTATTTAAACTCTACTATTTAAACTCTACTATTTAAACTCTACTATTTAAACTCTACTATTTAAACTCCACTATTTAATCTCCACTATTTAAACTCCACTATTTATACTCCACTCTTTAAACTCCACTATTTAAACTCCACTATTTAAACTCCACTCTTTAAACTCTACTCTTTAAACTCTACTATTTAAACTCTACTATTTAAACTCTACTATTTAAACTCTACTATTTAAACTCTACTATTTAAACTCTACTATTTAAACTCTACTATTTAAACTCTACTATTTAAACTCTACTATTTAAACTCTACTATTTAAACTCTACTATTTATACTCTACTATTTAAACTCTACTATTTAAACTCTACTATATAAACTCTACTATTTAAACTCTACTATTTAAACTCTACTATTTAAACTCTACTATTTAAACTCAACTATTTAAACTCTACTATTTAAACTCTACTATTTAAACTCTACTATTTAAACTCCACTATTTAATCTCCACTATTTAAACTCCACTATTTATACTCCACTCTTTAAACTTCACTATTTAAACTCCACTATTTAAACTCCACTCTTTAAACTCTACTCTTTAAACTCTACTATTTAAACTCTACTATTTAAACTCTACTATTTAAACTCTACTATTTAAACTCTACTATTTAAACTCTACTATTTAAACTCTACTATTTAAACTCTACTATTTAAACTCTACTATTTAACCCCTCCGCGACGGGAAAACTATGGATAGCCATTTTGTCAGTCCGGGGCTAGTCTTACTGTCCCTACTGTGTGGCCGGGCGGTTTTGGCCGATTTTTCCAAAATCGCTCTATTCCACTTACTCTGTACGTCTAAACTACGATACTGAACAACTTAAATTTGGTCTTGTTAGCACCATCAACTCTTCCTCTTTCCAATAAAACCAACCCCAGCTCTCTACGACTCTCCGTTGCCGAGAAAGTAAGTGAGGAATGAAGGGTACTTTTTCGTGTGAGCGCGGCCGTGTTCGCTTAGGTGGCGTGGCTGTGACGACAACTGAACGTGGCCCGCGCGGGTGGCAGTCAGTGTTGTAAGTAAGCGTGGCGCACCACAGAATCGAACACGCACGAGAAATCTAATCCACATCCATCCATGTTTACAGTCAGTAACACACTGACTGACGATGGTGATTGGTAGGGATGGTGGTGAAGTATAGCCAAGTGAAAAAAACCCCGCCAAATTGGGCTCGCAAATGCCGACATTGGCAATAGCGGTGCTTCATCTCGTCCGGTCACCACATGGCACGGGTGTACGACACCACCCGGAGGTTTTCTGGGTCCGTTTATGACCGCGGACCGGACGTTAAGGGTTAATCTCTACTATTTAAACTCTACTATTTAAACTCTACTATTCAAACTCTACTATTTAAACTCTACTATTTAAACTCTACTATTTAAACTCTACTATTTAAACTTTACTATTTAAACTCTACTATTTAAACTCTACTATTTGAACTCTACTATTTAAACTCTACTCTTTAAACTCTACTATATAAACTCTACTATTTAAACTCTACTATTTAAACTCTACTATTTAAACTCTACTAATTAAACTCTACTATTTAAACTCTACTATCTAAACTCTACTATTTAAACTCTACTATTTAAACTCTACTATTTAAACTCCGCTATATAAACTATACTATTTAAACTCTACTATTTAAACTCCACTATTTAAACTCTACTATTTAAACTCTACTATTTAAACTCTACTATTTAAACTCTACTATTTAAACTCTACTATTTAAACTCTACTATTTAAACTCTACTATTTAAACTCTACTATATAAACTCTACTATTTAAACTCTGCTATTTAAACTCTACTATATAAACTCTACTATTTAAACTCTACTATTTAAACTTTACTATTTAAACTCTACTATTTAAACTCTACTATTTAAACTCTACTATTTAAACTCTACTATTTAAACTCTACTATTTATACTCTACTATTTAAACTCTACTATTTAAACTCTACTATATAAACTCTACTATTTAAACTCTACTATTTAAACTCTACTATTTAAACTCTACTATTTAAACTCTACTATTTAAACTCTACTATTTAAACTCTACTATTTAAACTCTACTATTTAAACTCCACTATTTAATCTCCACTATTTAAACTCCACTATTTATACTCCACTCTTTAAACTCCACTATTTAAACTCCACTATTTAAACTCCACTCTTTAAACTCTTCTCTTTAAACTCTACTATTTAAACTCAACTATTTAAACTCTACTATTTAATCTCTACTATTTAAACTCTACTATTTAAACTCTACTATTCAAACTCTACTATTTAAACTCTACTATTTAAACTCTACTATTTAAACTCTACTATTTAAACTCTACTATTTAAACTCTACTATTTAAACTCTACTATTTAAACTCTACTATTTAAACTCTACTATTTAAACTCTACTATTTAAATTCTACTATTTAAACTCTACTTTTTAAACTCTACTTTTTAAACTCTACTATTTAAACTCTACTATTTAAACTCTACTATCTAAACTCTACTATTTAAACTCTACTATTTAAACTCTACTATTTAAACTCTACTATTTAAACTCTACTATTTAAACTCTACTATTTAAACTCTACTATTTAAACTCTACTATTTAAAGTCTACTATTTAAACTCTACTATTTAAACTCTACTATTTAAACTCTACTATTTAAACTCTACTATTTAAACTCTACTATTTAAACTCTACTATTTAAACTCTACTATTTAAACTCTACTATTTAAACTCTACTATTTAAACTCTACTATTTAAACTCTACTATTTAAACTCTACTATTTAAACTCTACTATTTAAACTCTACTATTTAAACTCTACTATTTAAACTCTACTATTTAAACTCTACTATTTAAACTCTTCTATTTAAACTCTACTATTTAAACTCTACTAATTAAACTCTACTATTTAAACTCTACTATTTAATCTTTACTATTTAAACTCTACTATTTTGACTCTACTATTTAAACTTTACTATTTAAACTCTACTATTTAAACTCTACTATTTGAACTCTACTATTTAAACTCTACTCTTTAAACTCTACTATATAAACTCTACTATTTAAACTCTACTATTTAAACTCTACTATTTAAACTCTACTATTTAAACTCTACTATTTAAACTCTACTATTTAAACTCTACTATTTAAACTCTACTATTTAAACTCTACTATTTAAACTCTACTATTTAAACTCTACTATTTAAACTCTACTATTTAAACTCTACTATTTAAACTCTTCTATTTAAACTCTACTATTTAAACTCTACTAATTAAACTCTACTATTTAAACTCTACTATTTAATCTTTACTATTTAAACTCTACTATTTAAACTCTACTATTTAAACTCTACTATTTAAACTCTACTATTTAAACTCTACTATGTAAACTCTACTATTTAAACTCTACTATTTAAACTCTACTATTTAAACTCTACTATTTAAATTCTACTATTTAAACTCTACTATTTAAACTCTACTATTTAAACTCTACTATTTAAACTCTACTATTTAAACTCTTCTATCTAAACTCTACTATTTAAACTCTACTATTTAAACTCTACTATTTAAACTCTACTATTTAAACTCTACTATTTAAACTCTACTATTTAAACTCTACTTTTTAAACTCTACAATTTAAACTCTACTATTTAAACTCTACTATTTAAACTCTACTATTTAAACTCTACTATTTAAACTCTACTATTTAAACTCTACTATTTAAACTCTACTATTTAAACTCTACTATTTAAACTCTACTATTTAAACTCTACTATTTAAACTCTACTATTTAAACTCTACTATTTAAACTCTACTATTCAAACTCTACTATTTAAACTCCACTATTTAAACTATACTATTTAAACTCCACTATATAAACTCTACTATTTAAACTCTACTATTTAAACTCTACTATTTAAACTCTACTATTTAAACTCTACTATTTAAACTCTACTATTTAAACTCTACTATTTAAACTCTACTATTTAAACTCTACTATTTAAACTCTACAATTTAATCTCTACTATTTAAACTCTACTATTTAAACTCCACTATTTAATCTCCACTATTTAAACTCCACTATTTATACTCCACTATTTAAACTCCACTATTTAAACTCCACTATTTAAACTCCACTCTTTAAACTCTACTCTTTAAACTCTACTATTTAAACTCTACTATTTAAACTCTACTATTTAAACTCTACTATTTAAACTCTACTATTTAAACTCTACTATTTAAACTCTACTATTTAAACTCTACTATTTAAACTCTACTATATAAACTCTACTATTTAAACTCTACTATTTAATCTCTACTATTTAAACTCTACTATTTAAACTCTACTATTTAAACTCTACTATTTAAACTCTACTATTTAAACTCTACTATTTTTTCTCTACTATTTAAACTCTACTATTTAAACTCTACTATGTAAACTCTACTATTTAAACTCTACTATTTAAACTCTACTATTTAAACTCTACTATTTAAATTCTACTATTTAAACTCTACTATTTAAACTCTACTATTTAAACTCTACTATTTAAACTCTACTATTTAAACTCTTCTATCTAAACTCTACTATTTAAACTCTACTATTTAAACTCTACTATTTAAACTCTACTATTTAAACTCTACTATTTAAACTCTACTATTTAAACTCTACTTTTTAAACTCTACAATTTAAACTCTACTATTTAAACTCTACTATTTAAAGTCTACTATTTAAAGTCTACTATTTAAACTCTACTATTTAAACTCTACTATTTAAACTCTACTATTTAAACTCTACTATTTAAACTCTACTATTTAAACTCTACTATTTAAACTCTACTATTTAAACTCTACTATTTAAACTCTACTATTTAAACTCTACTATTTAAACTCTACTATTTAAACTCCACTATTTAAACTATACTATTTAAACTCCACTATATAAACTCTACTATTTAAACTCTACTATTTAAACTCTACTATTTAAACTCTACTATTTAAACTCTACTATTTAAACTCTACTATTTAAACTCTACTATTTAAACTCTACTATTTAAACTCTACAATTTAATCTCTACTATTTAAACTCTACTATTTAAACTCTACTATTTAAACTCTACTATTTAAACTCTACTATTTAAACTCTACTATTTAAACTCTACTATTTAATCTCTACTATTTAAACTCTACTATTTAAACTCTACTATTTAAACTCTACTATTTGAACTCTACTATTTAAACTCTACTATTTAAACTCTACTATTTAAACTCTACTATTTAAACTCTACTATTTAAACTCTACTATTTAATCTCTACTATTTAAACTCTACTATTTAAACTCTACTATTTAAACTCTACTATTTAAACTCTACTATTTAAACTCTACTACTTAAACTCTACTATTTAAACTCTACTATTTAAACTCTACTATTTAAACTCTACTATTTAAACTCTACTATTTAAACTCTACTATTTAAACTCTACTATTTAAACTCTACTATTTATACTCTACTATTTAAACTCTACTATTTAAACTCTACTATATAAACTCTACTATTTAAACTCAACTATTTAAACTCTACTATTTAAACTCTACTATTTAAACTCTACTATTTAAACTCTACTATTTAAACTCTACTATTTAAACTCTACTATTTAAACTCCACTATTTAATCTCCACTATTTAAACTCCACTATTTATACTCCACTCTTTAAACTCCACTATTTAAACTCCACTATTTAAACTCCACTCTTTAAACTCTACTCTTTAAACTCTACTATTTAAACTCTACTATTTAAACTCTACTATTTAAACTCTACTATTTAAACTCTACTATTTAAACTCTACTATTTAAACTCTACTATTTAAACTCTACTATTTAAACTCTACTATTTAAACTCTACTATTTAAACTCTACTATTTATACTCTACTATTTAAACTCTACTATTTAAACTCTACTATATAAACTCTACTATTTAAACTCTACTATTTAAACTCTACTATTTAAACTCTACTATTTAAACTCAACTATTTAAACTCTACTATTTAAACTCTACTATTTAAACTCTACTATTTAAACTCCACTATTTAATCTCCACTATTTAAACTCCACTATTTATACTCCACTCTTTAAACTCCACTATTTAAACTCCACTATTTAAACTCCACTCTTTAAACTCTACTCTTTAAACTCTACTATTTAAACTCTACTATTTAAACTCTACTATTTAAACTCTACTATTTAAACTCTACTATTTAAACTCTACTATTTAAACTCTACTATTTAAACTCTACTATTTAAACTCTACTATTTAACCCCTCCGCGACGGGAAAACTATGGATAGCCATTTTGTCAGTCCGGGGCTAGTCTTACTGTCCCTACTGTGTGGCCGGGCGGTTTTGGCCGATTTTTCCAAAATCGCTCTATTCCACTTACTCTGTACGTCTAAACTACGATACTGAACAACTTAAATTTGGTCTTGTTAGCACCATCAACTCTTCCTCTTTCCAATAAAACCAACCCCAGCTCTCTACGACTCTCCGTTGCCGAGAAAGTAAGTGAGGAATGAAGGGTACTTTTTCGTGTGAGCGCGGCCGTGTTCGCTTAGGTGGCGTGGCTGTGACGACAACTGAACGTGGCCCGCGCGGGTGGCAGTCAGTGTTGTAAGTAAGCGTGGCGCACCACAGAATCGAACACGCACGAGAAATCTAATCCACATCCATCCATGTTTACAGTCAGTAACACACTGACTGACGATGGTGATTGGTAGGGATGGTGGTGAAGTATAGCCAAGTGAAAAAAACCCCGCCAAATTGGGCTCGCAAATGCCGACATTGGCAATAGCGGTGCTTCATCTCGTCCGGTCACCACATGGCACGGGTGTACGACACCACCCGGAGGTTTCCTGGGTCCGTTTATGACCGCGGACCGGACGTTAAGGGTTAATCTCTACTATTTAAACTCTACTATTTAAACTCTACTATTCAAACTCTACTATTTAAACTCTACTATTTAAACTCTACTATTTAAACTCTACTATTTAAACTTTACTATTTAAACTCTACTATTTAAACTCTACTATTTGAACTCTACTATTTAAACTCTACTCTTTAAACTCTACTATATAAACTCTACTATTTAAACTCTACTATTTAAACTCTACTATTTAAACTCTACTAATTAAACTCTACTATTTAAACTCTACTATCTAAACTCTACTATTTAAACTCTACTATTTAAACTCTACTATTTAAACTCCGCTATATAAACTATACTATTTAAACTCTACTATTTAAACTCCACTATTTAAACTCTACTATTTAAACTCTACTATTTAAACTCTACTATTTAAACTCTACTATTTAAACTCTACTATTTAAACTCTACTATTTAAACTCTACTATTTAAACTCTACTATATAAACTCTACTATTTAAACTCTGCTATTTAAACTCTACTATATAAACTCTACTATTTAAACTCTACTATTTAAACTCTACTATTTAAACTCTACTATTTAAACTCTACTATTTAAACTCTACTATTTAAACTCTACTATTTAAACTCTACTATTTATACTCTACTATTTAAACTCTACTATTTAAACTCTACTATATAAACTCTACTATTTAAACTCTACTATTTAAACTCTACTATTTAAACTCTACTATTTAAACTCTACTATTTAAACTCTACTATTTAAACTCTACTATTTAAACTCTACTATTTAAACTCCACTATTTAATCTCCACTATTTAAACTCCACTATTTATACTCCACTCTTTAAACTCCACTATTTAAACTCCACTATTTAAACTCCACTCTTTAAACTCTTCTCTTTAAACTCTACTATTTAAACTCAACTATTTAAACTCTACTATTTAATCTCTACTATTTAAACTCTACTATTTAAACTCTACTATTCAAACTCTACTATTTAAACTCTACTATTTAAACTCTACTATTTAAACTCTACTATTTAAACTCTACTATTTAAACTCTACTATTTAAACTCTACTATTTAAACTCTACTATTTAAACTCTACTATTTAAACTCTACTATTTAAATTCTACTATTTAAACTCTACTTTTTAAACTCTACTTTTTAAACTCTACTATTTAAACTCTACTATTTAAACTCTACTATCTAAACTCTACTATTTAAACTCTACTATTTAAACTCTACTATTTAAACTCTACTATTTAAACTCTACTATTTAAACTCTACTATTTAAACTCTACTATTTAAACTCTACTATTTAAAGTCTACTATTTAAACTCTACTATTTAAACTCTACTATTTAAACTCTACTATTTAAACTCTACTATTTAAACTCTACTATTTAAACTCTACTATTTAAACTCTACTATTTAAACTCTACTATTTAAACTCTACTATTTAAACTCTACTATTTAAACTCTACTATTTAAACTCTACTATTTAAACTCTACTATTTAAACTCTACTATTTAAACTCTACTATTTAAACTCTACTATTTAAACTCTACTATTTAAACTCTTCTATTTAAACTCTACTATTTAAACTCTACTAATTAAACTCTACTATTTAAACTCTACTATTTAATCTTTACTATTTAAACTCTACTATTTTGACTCTACTATTTAAACTTTACTATTTAAACTCTACTATTTAAACTCTACTATTTGAACTCTACTATTTAAACTCTACTCTTTAAACTCTACTATATAAACTCTACTATTTAAACTCTACTATTTAAACTCTACTATTTAAACTCTACTATTTAAACTCTACTATTTAAACTCTACTATTTAAACTCTACTATTTAAACTCTACTATTTAAACTCTACTATTTAAACTCTACTATTTAAACTCTACTATTTAAACTCTACTATTTAAACTCTACTATTTAAACTCTTCTATTTAAACTCTACTATTTAAACTCTACTAATTAAACTCTACTATTTAAACTCTACTATTTAATCTTTACTATTTAAACTCTACTATTTAGACTCTACTATTTAAACTTTACTATTTAAACTCTACTATTTAAACTCTACTATTTGAACTCTACTATTTAAACTCTACTCTTTAAACTCTACTATATAAACTCTACTATTTAAACTCTACTATTTAAACTCTACTATTTAAACTCTACTAATTAAACTCTACTATTTAAACTCTACTATTTAAACTCTACTATTTAAACTCCACTATTTAAACTCCACTATATAAACTCCTTTATTTAAACTCTACTATTTAAACTCTACTATTTAAACTCCGCTATATAAACTATACTATTTAAACTCTACTATTTAAACTCCACTATTTAAACTCTACTATTTAAACTCTACTATTTAAACTCTACTATTTAAACTCTACTATTTAAACTCTTCTATTTAAACTCTACTATTTAAACTCTACTATTTAAACTCTACTATATAAACTCTACTATTTAAACTCTGCTATTTAAACTCTACTATTTAAACTCTACTATTTAAACTCTACTATTTAAACTCTACTATTTAAACTCTACTATTTAAACTCTACTATTTAAACTCTACTATCTAAACTCTACTATTTAAACTCTACTATTTATACTCTACTATTTAATCTCTACTATTTAAACTCTACTATATAAACTCTACTATTTAAACTCTACTATTTAAACTCTACTATTTAAAATCTACTATTTAAACTCTACTATTTAAACTCTACTATTTAAACTCTACTATTTAAACTCTACTATTTAAACTCCACTATTTAATCTCCACTATTTAAACTCCACTATTTATACTCCACTCTTTAAACTCCACTATTTAAACTCCACTATTTAAACTCCACTCTTTAAACTCTACTCTTTAAACTCTACTATTTAAACTCTACTAGTTAAACTCTACTAGTTAAACTCTACTATTTAAACTCTACTATTTAAACTCTACTATTTAAACTCTACTATTTAAACTCTACTATTTAAACTCTACTATTTAAACTCTACTATTTAATCTCTACTATTTAAACTCTACTATTTAAACTCTACTATTCAAACTCTACTATTTAAACTCTACTATTTAAACTCTACTATTTAAACTCTACTATTTAAACTTTACTATTTAAACTCTACTATTTAAACTCTACTATTTAAACTCTACTATTTAAACTCTACTATTTAAACTCTACTATTTAAATTCTACTATTTAAACTCTACTTTTTAAACTCTACTTTTTAAACTCAACTATTTAAACTCTACTATTTAAACTCTACTATCTAAACTCTACTATTTAAACTCTACTATTTAAACTCTACTATTTAAACTCTACTATTTAAACTCTACTATTTAAACTCTACTATTTAAACTCTACTTTTTAAACTCTACAATTTAAACTCTACTATTTAAACTCTACTATTTAAAGTCTACTATTTAAACTCTACTATTTAAACTCTACTATTTAAACTCTACTATTTAAACACTACTATTTAAACTCTACTATTTAAACTCTACTATTTAAACTCTACTATTTAAACTCTACTATTTAAACTCTACTATTTAAACTCTACTATTTAAACTCTACTATTTAAACTCTACTATTTAAACTCTACTATTTAAACTCTACTATTTAAACTCTACTATTTAAACTCTTCTATTTAAACTCTACTATTTAAACTCTACTAATTAAACTCTACTATTTAAACTCTACTATTTAATCTTTACTATTTAAACTCTACTATTTAGACTCTACTATTTAAACTTTACTATTTAAACTCTACTATTTAAACTCTACTATTTGAACTCTACTATTTAAACTCTACTCTTTAAACTCTACTATATAAACTCTACTATTTAAACTCTACTATTTAAACTCTACTATTTAAACTCTACTAATTAAACTCTACTATTTAAACTCTACTATTTAAACTCTACTATTTAAACTCTACTATTTAAACTCCACTATTTAAACTCCACTATATAAACTCCATTATTTAAACTCTACTATTTAAACTCTACTATTTAAACTCCGCTATATAAACTATACTATTTAAACTCTACTATTTAAACTCCACTATTTAAACTCTACTATTTAAACTCTACTATTTAAACTCTACTATTTAAACTCTACTATTTAAACTCTACTATTTAAACTCTACTATTTAAACTCTACTATTTAAACTCTACTATATAAACTCTACTATTTAAACTCTGCTATTTAAACTCTACTATTTAAACTCTACAATTTAAATTTTACTATTTAAACTCTACTATTTAAACTCTACTATTTAATCTCTACTATTTAAATTCCACTATATAAACTCTACTATTTAAACTCCACTCTTTAAACTCTACTATTTAAACTCTACTATTTAAACTCTACTATTTAAACTCTACAATTTAAACTCTACTATTTAAACTCTACTATTTAAACTCTACTATTTAAACTCTACTATTTAAACTCTACTATTTAAACTCTACTATATAAACTCTACTATTTAAACTCTACTATTTAAACTCTACTATTTAAACTCTACTATTTAAACTCTACTATTTAAACTCTACTATTTAAACTCTACTATTTAAACTCTACTATTTAAACTCTACTATTTAAACTTTACTATTTAAACTCTACTATTTAAACATTACTATTTCAACTCTACTATTAAACTCTACTATTTAATCTCTACTATTTAAACTCTACTATTTAATCTTTACTATTTAAACTCTACTATTTAAACTCTACTATTTAGACTCTACTATTTAAACTCTACTATTTAAACACTACTATTTAAACTCTACTATTTAAACTCTACTATATAAACTCTACTATTTAAACTCTACTATTTAAACTCTACTATTTAAACTCTACTATTTAAACTCTACTATTTAAACTCTACTATTTAAACTCTACTATTTAAACTCTACTATTTAAACTCCACTATTTAATCTCCACTATTTAAACTCCACTATTTATACTCCACTATTTAAACTCCACTATTTAAACTCCACTATTTAAACTCCACTCTTTAAACTCTACTCTTTAAACTCTACTATTTAAACTCTACTATTTAAATTCTACTATTTAAACTCTACTATTTAAACTCTACTATTTAAACTCTACTATTTAAACTCTACTATTTAAACTCTACTATTTAAACTCTACTATATAAACTCTACTATTTAAACTCTACAATTTAATCTCTACTATTTAAACTCTACTATTTAAACTCCACTATTTAATCTCCACTATTTAAACTCCACTATTTATACTCCACTATTTAAACTCCACTATTTAAACTCCACTATTTAAACTCCACTCTTTAAACTCTACTCTTTAAACTCTACTATTTAAACTCTACTATTTAAACTCTACTATTTAAACTCTACTATTTAAACTCTACTATTTAAACTCTACTATTTAAACTCTACTATTTAAACTCTACTATTTAAACTCTACTATATAAACTCTACTATTTAAACTCTACTATTTAATCTCTACTATTTAAACTCTACTATTTAAACTCTACTATTTAAACTCTACTATTTAAACTCTACTATTTAAACTCTACTATTTTTTCTCTACTATTTAAACTCTACTATTTAAACTCTACTATGTAAACTCTACTATTTAAACTCTACTATTTAAACTCTACTATTTAAACTCTACTATTTAAATTCTACTATTTAAACTCTACTATTTAAACTCTACTATTTAAACTCTACTATTTAAACTCTACTATTTAAACTCTTCTATCTAAACTCTACTATTTAAACTCTACTATTTAAACTCTACTATTTAAACTCTACTATTTAAACTCTACTATTTAAACTCTACTATTTAAACTCTACTTTTTAAACTCTACAATTTAAACTCTACTATTTAAACTCTACTATTTAAAGTCTACTATTTAAAGTCTACTATTTAAACTCTACTATTTAAACTCTACTATTTAAACTCTACTATTTAAACTCTACTATTTAAACTCTACTATTTAAACTCTACTATTTAAACTCTACTATTTAAACTCTACTATTTAAACTCTACTATTTAAACTCTACTATTTAAACTCTACTATTTAAACTCCACTATTTAAACTATACTATTTAAACTCCACTATATAAACTCTACTATTTAAACTCTACTATTTAAACTCTACTATTTAAACTCTACTATTTAAACTCTACTATTTAAACTCTACTATTTAAACTCTACTATTTAAACTCTACTATTTAAACTCTACAATTTAATCTCTACTATTTAAACTCTACTATTTAAACTCTACTATTTAAACTCTACTATTTAAACTCTACTATTTAAACTCTACTATTTAAACTCTACTATTTAATCTCTACTATTTAAACTCTACTATTTAAACTCTACTATTTAAACTCTACTATTTGAACTCTACTATTTAAACTCTACTATTTAAACTCTACTATTTAAACTCTACTATTTAAACTCTACTATTTAAACTCTACTATTTAATCTCTACTATTTAAACTCTACTATTTAAACTCTACTATTTAAACTCTACTATTTAAACTCTACTATTTAAACTCTACTACTTAAACTCTACTATTTAAACTCTACTATTTAAACTCTACTATTTAAACTCTACTATTTAAACTCTACTATTTAAACTCTACTATTTAAACTCTACTATTTGAACTCTACTATTTAAACTCTACTCTTTAAACTCTACTATATAAACTCTACTATTTAAACTCTACTATTTAAACTCTACTATTTAAACTCTACTATTTAAACTCTACTATTTAAACTCTACTATTTAAACTCTACTATTTAAACTCTACTATTTAAACTCTACTATTTAAACTCTACTATTTAAACTCTACTATTTAAACTCTACTATTTAAACTCTACTATTTAAACTCTTCTATTTAAACTCTACTATTTAAACTCTACTAATTAAACTCTACTATTTAAACTCTACTATTTAATCTTTACTATTTAAACTCTACTATTTAGACTCTACTATTTAAACTTTACTATTTAAACTCTACTATTTAAACTCTACTATTTGAACTCTACTATTTAAACTCTACTCTTTAAACTCTACTATATAAACTCTACTATTTAAACTCTACTATTTAAACTCTACTATTTAAACTCTACTAATTAAACTCTACTATTTAAACTCTACTATTTAAACTCTACTATTTAAACTCCACTATTTAAACTCCACTATATAAACTCCTTTATTTAAACTCTACTATTTAAACTCTACTATTTAAACTCCGCTATATAAACTATACTATTTAAACTCTACTATTTAAACTCCACTATTTAAACTCTACTATTTAAACTCTACTATTTAAACTCTACTATTTAAACTCTACTATTTAAACTCTTCTATTTAAACTCTACTATTTAAACTCTACTATTTAAACTCTACTATATAAACTCTACTATTTAAACTCTGCTATTTAAACTCTACTATTTAAACTCTACTATTTAAACTCTACTATTTAAACTCTACTATTTAAACTCTACTATTTAAACTCTACTATTTAAACTCTACTATCTAAACTCTACTATTTAAACTCTACTATTTATACTCTACTATTTAATCTCTACTATTTAAACTCTACTATATAAACTCTACTATTTAAACTCTACTATTTAAACTCTACTATTTAAAATCTACTATTTAAACTCTACTATTTAAACTCTACTATTTAAACTCTACTATTTAAACTCTACTATTTAAACTCCACTATTTAATCTCCACTATTTAAACTCCACTATTTATACTCCACTCTTTAAACTCCACTATTTAAACTCCACTATTTAAACTCCACTCTTTAAACTCTACTCTTTAAACTCTACTATTTAAACTCTACTAGTTAAACTCTACTAGTTAAACTCTACTATTTAAACTCTACTATTTAAACTCTACTATTTAAACTCTACTATTTAAACTCTACTATTTAAACTCTACTATTTAAACTCTACTATTTAATCTCTACTATTTAAACTCTACTATTTAAACTCTACTATTCAAACTCTACTATTTAAACTCTACTATTTAAACTCTACTATTTAAACTCTACTATTTAAACTTTACTATTTAAACTCTACTATTTAAACTCTACTATTTAAACTCTACTATTTAAACTCTACTATTTAAACTCTACTATTTAAATTCTACTATTTAAACTCTACTTTTTAAACTCTACTTTTTAAACTCAACTATTTAAACTCTACTATTTAAACTCTACTATCTAAACTCTACTATTTAAACTCTACTATTTAAACTCTACTATTTAAACTCTACTATTTAAACTCTACTATTTAAACTCTACTATTTAAACTCTACTTTTTAAACTCTACAATTTAAACTCTACTATTTAAACTCTACTATTTAAAGTCTACTATTTAAACTCTACTATTTAAACTCTACTATTTAAACTCTACTATTTAAACACTACTATTTAAACTCTACTATTTAAACTCTACTATTTAAACTCTACTATTTAAACTCTACTATTTAAACTCTACTATTTAAACTCTACTATTTAAACTCTACTATTTAAACTCTACTATTTAAACTCTACTATTTAAACTCTACTATTTAAACTCTACTATTTAAACTCTTCTATTTAAACTCTACTATTTAAACTCTACTAATTAAACTCTACTATTTAAACTCTACTATTTAATCTTTACTATTTAAACTCTACTATTTAGACTCTACTATTTAAACTTTACTATTTAAACTCTACTATTTAAACTCTACTATTTGAACTCTACTATTTAAACTCTACTCTTTAAACTCTACTATATAAACTCTACTATTTAAACTCTACTATTTAAACTCTACTATTTAAACTCTACTAATTAAACTCTACTATTTAAACTCTACTATTTAAACTCTACTATTTAAACTCTACTATTTAAACTCCACTATTTAAACTCCACTATATAAACTCCATTATTTAAACTCTACTATTTAAACTCTACTATTTAAACTCCGCTATATAAACTATACTATTTAAACTCTACTATTTAAACTCCACTATTTAAACTCTACTATTTAAACTCTACTATTTAAACTCTACTATTTAAACTCTACTATTTAAACTCTACTATTTAAACTCTACTATTTAAACTCTACTATTTAAACTCTACTATATAAACTCTACTATTTAAACTCTGCTATTTAAACTCTACTATTTAAACTCTACAATTTAAATTTTACTATTTAAACTCTACTATTTAAACTCTACTATTTAATCTCTACTATTTAAATTCCACTATATAAACTCTACTATTTAAACTCCACTCTTTAAACTCTACTATTTAAACTCTACTATTTAAACTCTACTATTTAAACTCTACAATTTAAACTCTACTATTTAAACTCTACTATTTAAACTCTACTATTTAAACTCTACTATTTAAACTCTACTATTTAAACTCTACTATATAAACTCTACTATTTAAACTCTACTATTTAAACTCTACTATTTAAACTCTACTATTTAAACTCTACTATTTAAACTCTACTATTTAAACTCTACTATTTAAACTCTACTATTTAAACTCTACTATTTAAACTTTACTATTTAAACTCTACTATTTAAACATTACTATTTAAACTCTACTATTAAACTCTACTATTTAATCTCTACTATTTAAACTCTACTATTTAATCTTTACTATTTAAACTCTACTATTTAAACTCTACTATTTAGACTCTACTATTTAAACTCTACTATTTAAACACTACTATTTAAACTCTACTATTTAAACTCTACTATATAAACTCTACTATTTAAACTCTACTATTTAAACTCTACTATTTAAACTCTACTATATAAACTCTACTATTTAAACTCTACTATTTAAATTCTACTATTTAAACTCTACTATTTAAACTCTACTATTTAAACTCTACTATTTAAACTCTACTATTTAAACTCTACTATTTAAACTCTACTATATAAACTCTACTATTTAAACTCTACAATTTAATCTCTACTATTTAAACTCTACTATTTAAACTCCACTATTTAATCTCCACTATTTAAACTCCACTATTTATACTCCACTATTTAAACTCCACTATTTAAACTCCACTATTTAAACTCCACTCTTTAAACTCTACTCTTTAAACTCTACTATTTAAACTCTACTATTTAAACTCTACTATTTAAACTCTACTATTTAAACTCTACTATTTAAACTCTACTATTTAAACTCTACTATTTAAACTCTACTATTTAAACTCTACTATATAAACTCTACTATTTAAACTCTACTATTTAATCTCTACTATTTAAACTCTACTATTTAAACTCTACTATTTAAACTCTACTATTTAAACTCTACTATTTAAACTCTACTATTTTTTCTCTACTATTTAAACTCTACTATTTAAACTCTACTATGTAAACTCTACTATTTAAACTCTACTATTTAAACTCTACTATTTAAACTCTACTATTTAAATTCTACTATTTAAACTCTACTATTTAAACTCTACTATTTAAACTCTACTATTTAAACTCTACTATTTAAACTCTTCTATCTAAACTCTACTATTTAAACTCTACTATTTAAACTCTACTATTTAAACTCTACTATTTAAACTCTACTATTTAAACTCTACTATTTAAACTCTACTTTTTAAACTCTACAATTTAAACTCTACTATTTAAACTCTACTATTTAAAGTCTACTATTTAAAGTCTACTATTTAAACTCTACTATTTAAACTCTACTATTTAAACTCTACTATTTAAACTCTACTATTTAAACTCTACTATTTAAACTCTACTATTTAAACTCTACTATTTAAACTCTACTATTTAAACTCTACTATTTAAACTCTACTATTTAAACTCTACTATTTAAACTCCACTATTTAAACTATACTATTTAAACTCCACTATATAAACTCTACTATTTAAACTCTACTATTTAAACTCTACTATTTAAACTCTACTATTTAAACTCTACTATTTAAACTCTACTATTTAAACTCTACTATTTAAACTCTACTATTTAAACTCTACAATTTAATCTCTACTATTTAAACTCTACTATTTAAACTCTACTATTTAAACTCTACTATTTAAACTCTACTATTTAAACTCTACTATTTAAACTCTACTATTTAATCTCTACTATTTAAACTCTACTATTTAAACTCTACTATTTAAACTCTACTATTTGAACTCTACTATTTAAACTCTACTATTTAAACTCTACTATTTAAACTCTACTATTTAAACTCTACTATTTAAACTCTACTATTTAATCTCTACTATTTAAACTCTACTATTTAAACTCTACTATTTAAACTCTACTATTTAAACTCTACTATTTAAACTCTACTACTTAAACTCTACTATTTAAACTCTACTATTTAAACTCTACTATTTAAACTCTACTATTTAAACTCTACTATTTAAACTCTACTATTTAAACTCTACTATTTAAACTCTACTATTTATACTCTACTATTTAAACTCTACTATTTAAACTCTACTATATAAACTCTACTATTTAAACTCAACTATTTAAACTCTACTATTTAAACTCTACTATTTAAACTCTACTATTTAAACTCTACTATTTAAACTCTACTATTTAAACTCTACTATTTAAACTCCACTATTTAATCTCCACTATTTAAACTCCACTATTTATACTCCACTCTTTAAACTCCACTATTTAAACTCCACTATTTAAACTCCACTCTTTAAACTCTACTCTTTAAACTCTACTATTTAAACTCTACTATTTAAACTCTACTATTTAAACTCTACTATTTAAACTCTACTATTTAAACTCTACTATTTAAACTCTACTATTTAAACTCTACTATTTAAACTCTACTATTTAAACTCTACTATTTAAACTCTACTATTTATACTCTACTATTTAAACTCTACTATTTAAACTCTACTATATAAACTCTACTATTTAAACTCTACTATTTAAACTCTACTATTTAAACTCTACTATTTAAACTCAACTATTTAAACTCTACTATTTAAACTCTACTATTTAAACTCTACTATTTAAACTCCACTATTTAATCTCCACTATTTAAACTCCACTATTTATACTCCACTCTTTAAACTCCACTATTTAAACTCCACTATTTAAACTCCACTCTTTAAACTCTACTCTTTAAACTCTACTATTTAAACTCTACTATTTAAACTCTACTATTTAAACTCTACTATTTAAACTCTACTATTTAAACTCTACTATTTAAACTCTACTATTTAAACTCTACTATTTAAACTCTACTATTTAACCCCTCCGCGACGGGAAAACTATGGATAGCCATTTTGTCAGTCCGGGGCTAGTCTTACTGTCCCTACTGTGTGGCCGGGCGGTTTTGGCCGATTTTTCCAAAATCGCTCTATTCCACTTACTCTGTACGTCTAAACTACGATACTGAACAACTTAAATTTGGTCTTGTTAGCACCATCAACTCTTCCTCTTTCCAATAAAACCAACCCCAGCTCTCTACGACTCTCCGTTGCCGAGAAAGTAAGTGAGGAATGAAGGGTACTTTTTCGTGTGAGCGCGGCCGTGTTCGCTTAGGTGGCGTGGCTGTGACGACAACTGAACGTGGCCCGCGCGGGTGGCAGTCAGTGTTGTAAGTAAGCGTGGCGCACCACAGAATCGAACACGCACGAGAAATCTAATCCACATCCATCCATGTTTACAGTCAGTAACACACTGACTGACGATGGTGATTGGTAGGGATGGTGGTGAAGTATAGCCAAGTGAAAAAAACCCCGCCAAATTGGGCTCGCAAATGCCGACATTGGCAATAGCGGTGCTTCATCTCGTCCGGTCACCACATGGCACGGGTGTACGACACCACCCGGAGGTTTCCTGGGTCCGTTTATGACCGCGGACCGGACGTTAAGGGTTAATCTCTACTATTTAAACTCTACTATTTAAACTCTACTATTCAAACTCTACTATTTAAACTCTACTATTTAAACTCTACTATTTAAACTCTACTATTTAAACTTTACTATTTAAACTCTACTATTTAAACTCTACTATTTGAACTCTACTATTTAAACTCTACTCTTTAAACTCTACTATATAAACTCTACTATTTAAACTCTACTATTTAAACTCTACTATTTAAACTCTACTAATTAAACTCTACTATTTAAACTCTACTATCTAAACTCTACTATTTAAACTCTACTATTTAAACTCTACTATTTAAACTCCGCTATATAAACTATACTATTTAAACTCTACTATTTAAACTCCACTATTTAAACTCTACTATTTAAACTCTACTATTTAAACTCTACTATTTAAACTCTACTATTTAAACTCTACTATTTAAACTCTACTATTTAAACTCTACTATTTAAACTCTACTATATAAACTCTACTATTTAAACTCTGCTATTTAAACTCTACTATATAAACTCTACTATTTAAACTCTACTATTTAAACTCTACTATTTAAACTCTACTATTTAAACTCTACTATTTAAACTCTACTATTTAAACTCTACTATTTAAACTCTACTATTTATACTCTACTATTTAAACTCTACTATTTAAACTCTACTATATAAACTCTACTATTTAAACTCTACTATTTAAACTCTACTATTTAAACTCTACTATTTAAACTCTACTATTTAAACTCTACTATTTAAACTCTACTATTTAAACTCTACTATTTAAACTCCACTATTTAATCTCCACTATTTAAACTCCACTATTTATACTCCACTCTTTAAACTCCACTATTTAAACTCCACTATTTAAACTCCACTCTTTAAACTCTTCTCTTTAAACTCTACTATTTAAACTCAACTATTTAAACTCTACTATTTAATCTCTACTATTTAAACTCTACTATTTAAACTCTACTATTCAAACTCTACTATTTAAACTCTACTATTTAAACTCTACTATTTAAACTCTACTATTTAAACTCTACTATTTAAACTCTACTATTTAAACTCTACTATTTAAACTCTACTATTTAAACTCTACTATTTAAACTCTACTATTTAAATTCTACTATTTAAACTCTACTTTTTAAACTCTACTTTTTAAACTCTACTATTTAAACTCTACTATTTAAACTCTACTATCTAAACTCTACTATTTAAACTCTACTATTTAAACTCTACTATTTAAACTCTACTATTTAAACTCTACTATTTAAACTCTACTATTTAAACTCTACTATTTAAACTCTACTATTTAAAGTCTACTATTTAAACTCTACTATTTAAACTCTACTATTTAAACTCTACTATTTAAACTCTACTATTTAAACTCTACTATTTAAACTCTACTATTTAAACTCTACTATTTAAACTCTACTATTTAAACTCTACTATTTAAACTCTACTATTTAAACTCTACTATTTAAACTCTACTATTTAAACTCTACTATTTAAACTCTACTATTTAAACTCTACTATTTAAACTCTACTATTTAAACTCTACTATTTAAACTCTTCTATTTAAACTCTACTATTTAAACTCTACTAATTAAACTCTACTATTTAAACTCTACTATTTAATCTTTACTATTTAAACTCTACTATTTTGACTCTACTATTTAAACTTTACTATTTAAACTCTACTATTTAAACTCTACTATTTGAACTCTACTATTTAAACTCTACTCTTTAAACTCTACTATATAAACTCTACTATTTAAACTCTACTATTTAAACTCTACTATTTAAACTCTACTATTTAAACTCTACTATTTAAACTCTACTATTTAAACTCTACTATTTAAACTCTACTATTTAAACTCTACTATTTAAACTCTACTATTTAAACTCTACTATTTAAACTCTACTATTTAAACTCTACTATTTAAACTCTTCTATTTAAACTCTACTATTTAAACTCTACTAATTAAACTCTACTATTTAAACTCTACTATTTAATCTTTACTATTTAAACTCTACTATTTAGACTCTACTATTTAAACTTTACTATTTAAACTCTACTATTTAAACTCTACTATTTGAACTCTACTATTTAAACTCTACTCTTTAAACTCTACTATATAAACTCTACTATTTAAACTCTACTATTTAAACTCTACTATTTAAACTCTACTAATTAAACTCTACTATTTAAACTCTACTATTTAAACTCTACTATTTAAACTCCACTATTTAAACTCCACTATATAAACTCCTTTATTTAAACTCTACTATTTAAACTCTACTATTTAAACTCCGCTATATAAACTATACTATTTAAACTCTACTATTTAAACTCCACTATTTAAACTCTACTATTTAAACTCTACTATTTAAACTCTACTATTTAAACTCTACTATTTAAACTCTTCTATTTAAACTCTACTATTTAAACTCTACTATTTAAACTCTACTATATAAACTCTACTATTTAAACTCTGCTATTTAAACTCTACTATTTAAACTCTACTATTTAAACTCTACTATTTAAACTCTACTATTTAAACTCTACTATTTAAACTCTACTATTTAAACTCTACTATTTAAACTCTACTATTTAAACTCTACTATTTATACTCTACTATTTAATCTCTACTATTTAAACTCTACTATATAAACTCTACTATTTAAACTCTACTATTTAAACTCTACTATTTAAAATCTACTATTTAAACTCTACTATTTAAACTCTACTATTTAAACTCTACTATTTAAACTCTACTATTTAAACTCCACTATTTAATCTCCACTATTTAAACTCCACTATTTATACTCCACTCTTTAAACTCCACTATTTAAACTCCACTATTTAAACTCCACTCTTTAAACTCTACTCTTTAAACTCTACTATTTAAACTCTACTAGTTAAACTCTACTAGTTAAACTCTACTATTTAAACTCTACTATTTAAACTCTACTATTTAAACTCTACTATTTAAACTCTACTATTTAAACTCTACTATTTAAACTCTACTATTTAATCTCTACTATTTAAACTCTACTATTTAAACTCTACTATTCAAACTCTACTATTTAAACTCTACTATTTAAACTCTACTATTTAAACTCTACTATTTAAACTTTACTATTTAAACTCTACTATTTAAACTCTACTATTTAAACTCTACTATTTAAACTCTACTATTTAAACTCTACTATTTAAATTCTACTATTTAAACTCTACTTTTTAAACTCTACTTTTTAAACTCAACTATTTAAACTCTACTATTTAAACTCTACTATCTAAACTCTACTATTTAAACTCTACTATTTAAACTCTACTATTTAAACTCTACTATTTAAACTCTACTATTTAAACTCTACTATTTAAACTCTACTTTTTAAACTCTACAATTTAAACTCTACTATTTAAACTCTACTATTTAAAGTCTACTATTTAAACTCTACTATTTAAACTCTACTATTTAAACTCTACTATTTAAACACTACTATTTAAACTCTACTATTTAAACTCTACTATTTAAACTCTACTATTTAAACTCTACTATTTAAACTCTACTATTTAAACTCTACTATTTAAACTCTACTATTTAAACTCTACTATTTAAACTCTACTATTTAAACTCTACTATTTAAACTCTACTATTTAAACTCTTCTATTTAAACTCTACTATTTAAACTCTACTAATTAAACTCTACTATTTAAACTCTACTATTTAATCTTTACTATTTAAACTCTACTATTTAGACTCTACTATTTAAACTTTACTATTTAAACTCTACTATTTAAACTCTACTATTTGAACTCTACTATTTAAACTCTACTCTTTAAACTCTACTATATAAACTCTACTATTTAAACTCTACTATTTAAACTCTACTATTTAAACTCTACTAATTAAACTCTACTATTTAAACTCTACTATTTAAACTCTACTATTTAAACTCTACTATTTAAACTCCACTATTTAAACTCCACTATATAAACTCCATTATTTAAACTCTACTATTTAAACTCTACTATTTAAACTCCGCTATATAAACTATACTATTTAAACTCTACTATTTAAACTCCACTATTTAAACTCTACTATTTAAACTCTACTATTTAAACTCTACTATTTAAACTCTACTATTTAAACTCTACTATTTAAACTCTACTATTTAAACTCTACTATTTAAACTCTACTATATAAACTCTACTATTTAAACTCTGCTATTTAAACTCTACTATTTAAACTCTACAATTTAAATTTTACTATTTAAACTCTACTATTTAAACTCTACTATTTAATCTCTACTATTTAAATTCCACTATATAAACTCTACTATTTAAACTCCACTCTTTAAACTCTACTATTTAAACTCTACTATTTAAACTCTACTATTTAAACTCTACAATTTAAACTCTACTATTTAAACTCTACTATTTAAACTCTACTATTTAAACTCTACTATTTAAACTCTACTATTTAAACTCT
The DNA here is from genome assembly GCA_034508575.1 of Petrolisthes manimaculis. NCBI lineage: Eukaryota > Metazoa > Arthropoda > Malacostraca > Decapoda > Porcellanidae > Petrolisthes > Petrolisthes manimaculis. Next base: position 79,955 of record JAWZYT010001007.1, read on the forward strand.
ACTATATAAACTCTACTATTTAAACTCTACTATTTAAACTCTACTATTTAAACTCTACTATTTAAACTCTACTATTTAAACTCTACTATTTAAACTCTACTATTTAAACTCTACTATTTAAACTCTACTATTTAAACTTTACTATTTAAACTCTACTATTTAAACATTACTATTTAAACTCTACTATTAAACTCTACTATTTAATCTCTACTATTTAAACTCTACTATTTAATCTTTACTATTTAAACTCTACTATTTAAACTCTACTATTTAGACTCTACTATTTAAACTCTACTATTTAAACACTACTATTTAAACTCTACTATTTAAACTCTACTATATAAACTCTACTATTTAAACTCTACTATTTAAACTCTACTATTTAAACTCTACTATTTAAACTCTACTATTTAAACTCTACTATTTAAACTCTACTATTTAAACTCTACTATTTAAACTCCACTATTTAATCTCCACTATTTAAACTCCACTATTTATACTCCACTATTTAAACTCCACTATATAAACTCCACTATTTAAACTCCACTCTTTAAACTCTACTCTTTAAACTCTACTATTTAAACTCTACTATTTAAATTCTACTATTTAAACTCTACTATTTAAACTCTACTATTTAAACTCTACTATTTAAACTCTACTATTTAAACTCTACTATTTAAACTCTACTATATAAACTCTACTATTTAAACTCTACTATTTAATCTCTACTATTTAAACTCTACTATTTAAACTCTACTATTTAAACTCTACTATTTAAACTCTACTATTTAAACTCTACTATTTAAACTCTACTATTTAAACTCTACTATGTAAACTCTACTATTTAAACTCTACTATTTAAACTCTACTATTTAAACTCTACTATTTAAATTCTACTATTTAAACTCTACTATTTAAACTCTACTATTTAAACTCTACTATTTAAACTCTTCTATCTAAACTCTACTATTTAAACTCTACTATTTAAACTCTACTATTTAGACTCTACTATTTAAACTCTACTATTTAAACTCTACTATTTAAACTCTACTTTTTAAACTCTACAATTTAAACTCTACTATTTAAACTCTACTATTTAAACTCTACTATTTAAAGTCAACTATTTAAACTCTACTATTTAAACTCTACTATTTAAACTCTACTATTTAAACTCTACTATTTAAACTCTACTATTTAAACTCTACTATTTAAACTCTACTATTTAAACTCTACTATTTAAACTCTACTATTTAAACTCTACTATTTAAACTCCACTATTTAAACTATACAATTTATACTCCACTATATAAACTCTACTATTTAAACTCTACTATTTAAACTCTACTATTTAAACTCTACTATTTAATCTCTACTATTTAAACTCTACTATTTAAACTCTACTATTTAAACTCTACTATTTAAACTCTACTATTTAAACTCTACTATTTAAACTCTACTATTTAAACTCTACTAATTAAACTCTACTATTTAAACTCTACTATTTAAACTCTACTATTTAAACTCTACTATTTAAACTCTACTATTTAAACTCTACTATTTAAACTCTACTATTTAAACTCTACTATTTAAACTCTACTATTTAAACTCTACTATTTAAACTCTACTATTTAAACTCTACTATTTAAACTCTACTATTTAAACTCTACTATTTAAACTCTACTATTTAAACTCTACTATTTAAACTCTACTATTTAAACTCTTCTATTTAAACTCTACTATTTAAACTCTACTAATTAAACTCTACTATTTAAACTCTACTATTTAATCTTTACTATTTAAACTCTACTATTTAGACTCTACTATTTAAACTTTACTATTTAAACTCTACTATTTAAACTCTACTATTTGAACTCTACTATTTAAACTCTACTCTTTAAACTCTACTATATAAACTCTACTATTTAAACTCTACTATTTAAACTCTACTATTTAAACTCTACTAATTAAACTCTACTATTTAAACTCTACTATTTAAACTCTACTATTTAAACTCCACTATTTAAACTCCACTATATAAACTCCTTTATTTAAACTCTACTATTTAAACTCTACTATTTAAACTCCGCTATATAAACTATACTATTTAAACTCTACTATTTAAACTCCACTATTTAAACTCTACTATTTAAACTCTACTATTTAAACTCTACTATTTAAACTCTACTATTTAAACTCTTCTATTTAAACTCTACTATTTAAACTCTACTATTTAAACTCTACTATATAAACTCTACTATTTAAACTCTGCTATTTAAACTCTACTATTTAAACTCTACTATTTAAACTCTACTATTTAAACTCTACTATTTAAACTCTACTATTTAAACTCTACTATTTAAACTCTACTATTTAAACTCTACTATTTAAACTCTACTATTTATACTCTACTATTTAATCTCTACTATTTAAACTCTACTATATAAACTCTACTATTTAAACTCTACTATTTAAACTCTACTATTTAAAATCTACTATTTAAACTCTACTATTTAAACTCTACTATTTAAACTCTACTATTTAAACTCTACTATTTAAACTCCACTATTTAATCTCCACTATTTAAACTCCACTATTTATACTCCACTCTTTAAACTCCACTATTTAAACTCCACTATTTAAACTCCACTATTTAAACTCTACTCTTTAAACTCTACTATTTAAACTCTACTAGTTAAACTCTACTAGTTAAACTCTACTATTTAAACTCTACTATTTAAACTCTACTATTTAAACTCTACTATTTAAACTCTACTATTTAAACTCTACTATTTAAACTCTACTATTTAATCTCTACTATTTAAACTCTACTATTTAAACTCTACTATTCAAACTCTACTATTTAAACTCTACTATTTAAACTCTACTATTTAAACTCTACTATTTAAACTTTACTATTTAAACTCTACTATTTAAACTCTACTATTTAAACTCTACTATTTAAACTCTACTATTTAAACTCTACTATTTAAATTCTACTATTTAAACTCTACTTTTTAAACTCTACTTTTTAAACTCAACTATTTAAACTCTACTATTTAAACTCTACTATCTAAACTCTACTATTTAAACTCTACTATTTAAACTCTACTATTTAAACTCTACTATTTAAACTCTACTATTTAAACTCTACTATTTAAACTCTACTTTTTAAACTCTACAATTTAAACTCTACTATTTAAACTCTACTATTTAAAGTCTACTATTTAAACTCTACTATTTAAACTCTACTATTTAAACTCTACTATTTAAACACTACTATTTAAACTCTACTATTTAAACTCTACTATTTAAACTCTACTATTTAAACTCTACTATTTAAACTCTACTATTTAAACTCTACTATTTAAACTCTACTATTTAAACTCTACTATTTAAACTCTACTATTTAAACTCTACTATTTAAACTCTACTATTTAAACTCTTCTATTTAAACTCTACTATTTAAACTCTACTAATTAAACTCTACTATTTAAACTCTACTATTTAATCTTTACTATTTAAACTCTACTATTTAGACTCTACTATTTAAACTTTACTATTTAAACTCTACTATTTAAACTCTACTATTTGAACTCTACTATTTAAACTCTACTCTTTAAACTCTACTATATAAACTCTACTATTTAAACTCTACTATTTAAACTCTACTATTTAAACTCTACTAATTAAACTCTACTATTTAAACTCTACTATTTAAACTCTACTATTTAAACTCTACTATTTAAACTCCACTATTTAAACTCCACTATATAAACTCCATTATTTAAACTCTACTATTTAAACTCTACTATTTAAACTCCGCTATATAAACTATACTATTTAAACTCTACTATTTAAACTCCACTATTTAAACTCTACTATTTAAACTCTACTATTTAAACTCTACTATTTAAACTCTACTATTTAAACTCTACTATTTAAACTCTACTATTTAAACTCTACTATTTAAACTCTACTATATAAACTCTACTATTTAAACTCTGCTATTTAAACTCTACTATTTAAACTCTACAATTTAAATTTTACTATTTAAACTCTACTATTTAAACTCTACTATTTAATCTCTACTATTTAAATTCCACTATATAAACTCTACTATTTAAACTCCACTCTTTAAACTCTACTATTTAAACTCTACTATTTAAACTCTACTATTTAAACTCTACAATTTAAACTCTACTATTTAAACTCTACTATTTAAACTCTACTATTTAAACTCTACTATTTAAACTCTACTATTTAAACTCTACTATATAAACTCTACTATTAAAACTCTACTATTTAAACTCTACTATTTAAACTCTACTATTTAAACTCTACTATTTAAACTCTACTATTTAAACTCTACTATTTAAACTCTACTATTTAAACTCTACTATTTAAACTTTACTATTTAAACTCTACTATTTAAACATTACTATTTAAACTCTACTATTAAACTCTACTATTTAATCTCTACTATTTAAACTCTACTATTTAATCTTTACTATTTAAACTCTACTATTTAAACTCTACTATTTAGACTCTACTATTTAAACTCTACTATTTAAACACTACTATTTAAACTCTACTATTTAAACTCTACTATATAAACTCTACTATTTAAACTCTACTATTTAAACTCTACTATTTAAACTCTACTATTTAAACTCTACTATTTAAACTCTACTATTTAAACTCTACTATTTAAACTCTACTATTTAAACTCCACTATTTAATCTCCACTATTTAAACTCCACTATTTATACTCCACTATTTAAACTCCACTATTTAAACTCCACTATTTAAACTCCACTCTTTAAACTCTACTCTTTAAACTCTACTATTTAAACTCTACTATTTAAATTCTACTATTTAAACTCTACTATTTAAACTCTACTATTTAAACTCTACTATTTAAACTCTACTATTTAAACTCTACTATTTAAACTCTACTATATAAACTCTACTATTTAAACTCTACTATTTAATCTCTACTATTTAAACTCTACTATTTAAACTCTACTATTTAAACTCTACTATTTAAACTCTACTATTTAAACTCTACTATTTAAACTCTACTATTTAAACTCTACTATGTAAACTCTACTATTTAAACTCTACTATTTAAACTCTACTATTTAAACTCTACTATTTAAATTCTACTATTTAAACTCTACTATTTAAACTCTACTATTTAAACTCTACTATTTAAACTCTTCTATCTAAACTCTACTATTTAAACTCTACTATTTAAACTCTACTATTTAGACTCTACTATTTAAACTCTACTATTTAAACTCTACTATTTAAACTCTACTTTTTAAACTCTACAATTTAAACTCTACTATTTAAACTCTACTATTTAAACTCTACTATTTAAAGTCAACTATTTAAACTCTACTATTTAAACTCTACTATTTAAACTCTACTATTTAAACTCTACTATTTAAACTCTACTATTTAAACTCTACTATTTAAACTCTACTATTTAAACTCTACTATTTAAACTCTACTATTTAAACTCTACTATTTAAACTCCACTATTTAAACTATACAATTTATACTCCACTATATAAACTCTACTATTTAAACTCTACTATTTAAACTCTACTATTTAAACTCTACTATTTAATCTCTACTATTTAAACTCTACTATTTAAACTCTACTATTTAAACTCTACTATTTAAACTCTACTATTTAAACTCTACTATTTAAACTCTACTATTTAAACTCTACTAATTAAACTCTACTATTTAAACTCTACTATTTAAACTCTACTATTTAAACTCTACTATTTAAACTCTACTATTTAAACTCTACTATTTAAACTCTACTATTTAAACTCTACTATTTAAACTCTACTATTTAAACTCTACTATTTAAACTCTACTATTTAAACTCTACTATTTAAACTCTACTATTTAAACTCTACTTTTTAAACTCTACTATTTAATCTTTACTATTTAAACTCTACTATTTAGACTCTACTATTTAAACTTTGCTATTTAAACTCTACTATTTAAACTCTACTATTTAAACTCTACTATTTAAACTCTACTCTTTAAACTCTACTATATAAACTCTACTATTTAAACTCTACTATTTAAACTCTACTATTTAAACTCTACTATTTATACTCTACTATTTAAACTCTACTATTTAAACTCTACTATATAAACTCTACTATTTAAACTCTACTATTTAAACTCTACTATTTAAACTCTACTATTTAAACTCTACTATTTAAACTCTACTATTTAAACTCTACTATTTAAACTCTACTATTTAAACTCCACTATTTAATCTCCACTATTTAAACTCCACTATTTATACTCCACTATTTAAACTCCACTATTTAAACTCCACTATTTAAACTCCACTCTTTAAACTCTACTCTTTAAACTCTACTATTTAAACTCTACTATTTAAACTCTACTATTTAAACTCTACTATTTAAACTCTACTATTTAAACTCTACTATTTAAACTCTACTATTTAAACTCTACTATATAAACTCTACTATTTAAACTCTACTATTTAATCTCTACTATTTAAACTCTACTATTTAAACTCTACTATTTAAACTCTACTATTCAAACTCTACTATTTAAACTCCACTATTTAAACTATACTATTTAAACTCCACTATATAAACTCTACTATTTAAACTCTACTATTTAAACTCTACTATTTAAACTCTACTATTTAAACTCTACTATTTAAACTCTACTATTTAAACTCTACTATTTAAACTCTACTATTTAAACTCTACTATTTAAACTCTACAATTTAATCTCTACTATTTAAACTCTACTATTTAAACTCCACTATTTAATCTCCACTATTTAAACTCCACTATTTATACTCCACTATTTAAACTCCACTATTTAAACTCCACTATTTAAACTCCACTCTTTAAACTCTACTCTTTAAACTCTACTATTTAAACTCTACTATTTAAACTCTACTATTTAAACTCTACTATTTAAACTCTACTATTTAAACTCTACTATTTAAACTCTACTATTTAAACTCTACTATTTAAACTCTACTATATAAACTCTACTATTTAAACTCTACTATTTAATCTCTACTATTTAAACTCTACTATTTAAACTCTACTATTTAAACTCTACTATTTAAACTCTACTATTTAAACTCTACTATTTAATCTCTACTATTTAAACTCTACTATTTAAACTCTACTATATAAACTCTACTATTTAAACTCTACTATTTAATCTCTACTATTTAAACTCTACTATTTAAACTCTACTATTTAAATTCTACTATTTAAACTCTACTATTTAAACTCTACTATTTAAACTCTACTATTTAAACTCTACTATTTAAACTCTTCTATCTAAACTCTACTATTTAAACTCTACTATTTAAACTCTACTATTTAAACTCTACTATTTAAACTCTACTATTTAAACTCTACTATTTAAACTCTACTTTTTAAACTCTACAATTTAAACTCTACTATTTAAACTCTACTATTTAAAGTCTACTATTTAAAGTCTACTATTTAAACTCTACTATTTAAACTCTACTATTTAAACTCTACTATTTAAACTCTACTATTTAAACTCTACTATTTAAACTCTACTATTTAAACTCTACTATTTAAACTCTACTATTTAAACTCTACTATTTAAACTCTACTATTTAAACTCTACTATTTAAACTCCACTATTTAAACTATACTATTTAAACTCCACTATATAAACTCTACTATTTAAACTCTACTATTTAAACTCTACTATTTAAACTCTACTATTTAAACTCTACTATTTAAACTCTACTATTTAAACTCTACTATTTAAACTCTACTATTTAAACTCTACAATTTAATCTCTACTATTTAAACTCTACTATTTAAACTCTACTATTTAAACTCTACTATTTAAACTCTACTATTTAAACTCTACTATTTAAACTCTACTATTTAAACTCTACTATTTAATCTCTACTATTTAAACTCTACTATTTAAACTCTACTATTTAAACTCTACTATTTGAACTCTACTATTTAAACTCTACTATTTAAACTCTACTATTTAAACTCTACTATTTAAACTCTACTATTTAAACTCTACTATTTAATCTCTACTATTTAAACTCTACTATTTAAACTCTACTATTTAAACTCTACTATTTAAACTCTACTATTTAAACTCTACTACTTAAACTCTACTATTTAAACTCTACTATTTAAACTCTACTATTTAAACTCTACTATTTAAACTCTACTATTTAAACTCTACTATTTAAACTCTACTATTTAAACTCTACTATTTATACTCTACTATTTAAACTCTACTATTTAAACTCTACTATATAAACTCTACTATTTAAACTCTACTATTTAAACTCTACTATTTAAACTCTACTATTTAAACTCTACTATTTAAACTCTACTATTTAAACTCTACTATTTAAACTCTACTATTTAAACTCCACTATTTAATCTCCACTATTTAAACTCCACTATTTATACTCCACTCTTTAAACTCCACTATTTAAACTCCACTATTTAAACTCCACTCTTTAAACTCTACTCTTTAAACTCTACTATTTAAACTCTACTATTTAAACTCTACTATTTAAACTCTACTATTTAAACTCTACTATTTAAACTCTACTATTTTAACTCTACTATTTAAACTCTACTATTTAAACTCTACTATTTAAACTCTACTATTTAAACTCTACTATTTATACTCTACTATTTAAACTCTACTATTTAAACTCTACTATATAAACTCTACTATTTAAACTCTACTATTTAAACTCTACTATTTAAACTCTACTATTTAAACTCAACTATTTAAACTCTACTATTTAAACTCTACTATTTAAACTCTACTATTTAAACTCCACTATTTAATCTCCACTATTTAAACTCCACTATTTATACTCCACTCTTTAAACTCCACTATTTAAACTCCACTATTTAAACTCCACTCTTTAAACTCTACTCTTTAAACTCTACTATTTAAACTCTACTATTTAAACTCTACTATTTAAACTCTACTATTTAAACTCTACTATTTAAACTCTACTATTTAAACTCTACTATTTAAACTCTACTATTTAAACTCTACTATTTAACCCCTCCGCGACGGGAAAACTATGGATAGCCATTTTGTCAGTCCGGGGCTAGTCTTACTGTCCCTACTGTGTGGCCGGGCGGTTTTGGCCGATTTTTCCAAAATCGCTCTATTCCACTTACTCTGTACGTCTAAACTACGATACTGAACAACTTAAATTTGGTCTTGTTAGCACCATCAACTCTTCCTCTTTCCAATAAAACCAACCCCAGCTCTCTACGACTCTCCGTTGCCGAGAAAGTAAGTGAGGAATGAAGGGTACTTTTTCGTGTGAGCGCGGCCGTGTTCGCTTAGGTGGCGTGGCTGTGACGACAACTGAACGTGGCCCGCGCGGGTGGCAGTCAGTGTTGTAAGTAAGCGTGGCGCACCACAGAATCGAACACGCACGAGAAATCTAATCCACATCCATCCATGTTTACAGTCAGTAACACACTGACTGACGATGGTGATTGGTAGGGATGGTGGTGAAGTATAGCCAAGTGAAAAAAACCCCGCCAAATTGGGCTCGCAAATGCCGACATTGGCAATAGCGGTGCTTCATCTCGTCCGGTCACCACATGGCACGGGTGTACGACACCACCCGGAGGTTTCCTGGGTCCGTTTATGACCGCGGACCGGACGTTAAGGGTTAATCTCTACTATTTAAACTCTACTATTTAAACTCTACTATTCAAACTCTACTATTTAAACTCTACTATTTAAACTCTACTATTTAAACTCTACTATTTAAACTTTACTATTTAAACTCTACTATTTAAACTCTACTATTTGAACTCTACTATTTAAACTCTACTCTTTAAACTCTACTATATAAACTCTACTATTTAAACTCTACTATTTAAACTCTACTATTTAAACTCTACTAATTAAACTCTACTATTTAAACTCTACTATCTAAACTCTACTATTTAAACTCTACTATTTAAACTCTACTATTTAAACTCCGCTATATAAACTATACTATTTAAACTCTACTATTTAAACTCCACTATTTAAACTCTACTATTTAAACTCTAATATTTAAACTCTACTATTTAAACTCTACTATTTAAACTCTACTATTTAAACTCTACTATTTAAACTCTACTATTTAAACTCTACTATATAAACTCTACTATTTAAACTCTGCTATTTAAACTCTACTATATAAACTCTACTATTTAAACTCTACTATTTAAACTCTACTATTTAAACTCTACTATTTAAACTCTACTATTTAAACTCTACTATTTAAACTCTACTATTTAAACTCTACTATTTATACTCTACTATTTAAACTCTACTATTTAAACTCTACTATATAAACTCTACTATTTAAACTCTACTATTTAAACTCTACTATTTAAACTCTACTATTTAAACTCTACTATTTAAACTCTACTATTTAAACTCTACTATTTAAACTCTACTATTTAAACTCCACTATTTAATCTCCACTATTTAAACTCCACTATTTATACTCCACTCTTTAAACTCCACTATTTAAACTCCACTATTTAAACTCCACTCTTTAAACTCTTCTCTTTAAACTCTACTATTTAAACTCAACTATTTAAACTCTACTATTTAATCTCTACTATTTAAACTCTACTATTTAAACTCTACTATTCAAACTCTACTATTTAAACTCTACTATTTAAACTCTACTATTTAAACTCTACTATTTAAACTCTACTATTTAAACTCTACTATTTAAACTCTACTATTTAAACTCTACTATTTAAACTCTACTATTTAAACTCTACTATTTAAATTCTACTATTTAAACTCTACTTTTTAAACTCTACTTTTTAAACTCTACTATTTAAACTCTACTATTTAAACTCTACTATCTAAACTCTACTATTTAAACTCTACTATTTAAACTCTACTATTTAAACTCTACTATTTAAACTCTACTATTTAAACTCTACTATTTAAACTCTACTATTTAAACTCTACTATTTAAACTCTACTATTTAAACTCTACTATTTAAACTCTACTATTTAAACTCTACTATTTAAACTCTACTATTTAAACTCTACTATTTAAACTCTACTATTTAAACTCTACTATTTAAACTCTACTATTTAAACTCTACTATTTAAACTCTACTATTTAAACTCTACTATTTAAACTCTACTATTTAAACTCTACTATTTAAACTCTACTATTTAAACTCTACTATTTAAACTCTACTATTTAAACTCTTCTATTTAAACTCTACTATTTAAACTCTACTAATTAAACTCTACTATTTAAACTCTACTATTTAATCTTTACTATTTAAACTCTACTATTTTGACTCTACTATTTAAACTTTACTATTTAAACTCTACTATTTAAACTCTACTATTTGAACTCTACTATTTAAACTCTACTCTTTAAACTCTACTATATAAACTCTACTATTTAAACTCTACTATTTAAACTCTACTATTTAAACTCTACTATTTAAACTCTACTATTTAAACTCTACTAATTAAACTCTACTATTTAAACTCTACTATTTAATCTTTACTATTTAAACTCTACTATTTAGACTCTACTATTTAAACTTTACTATTTAAACTCTACTATTTAAACTCTACTATTTGAACTCTACTATTTAAACTCTACTCTTTAAACTCTACTATATAAACTCTACTATTTAAACTCTACTATTTAAACTCTACTATTTAAACTCTACTAATTAAACTCTACTATTTAAACTCTACTATTTAAACTCTACTATTTAAACTCCACTATTTAAACTCCACTATATAAACTCCTTTATTTAAACTCTACTATTTAAACTCTACTATTTAAACTCCGCTATATAAACTATACTATTTAAACTCTACTATTTAAACTCCACTATTTAAACTCTACTATTTAAACTCTACTATTTAAACTCTACTATTTAAACTCTACTATTTAAACTCTTCTATTTAAACTCTACTATTTAAACTCTACTATTTAAACTCTACTATATAAACTCTACTATTTAAACTCTGCTATTTAAACTCTACTATTTAAACTCTACTATTTAAACTCTACTATTTAAACTCTACTATTTAAACTCTTCTATTTAAACTCTACTATTTAAACTCTACTATTTAAACTCTACTATATAAACTCTACTATTTAAACTCTGCTATTTAAACTTTACTATTTAAACTCTACTATTTAAACTCTACTATTTAAACTCTACTATTTAAACTCTACTATTTAAACTCTACTATTTAAACTCTACTATTTAAACTCTACTATTTAAACTCTACTATTTATACTCTACTATTTAAACTCTACTATTTAAACTCTACTATATAAACTCTACTATTTAAACTCTACTATTTAAACTCTACTATTTAAAATCTACTATTTAAACTCTACTATTTAAACTCTACTATTTAAACTCTACTATTTAAACTCTACTATTTAAACTCCACTATTTAATCTCCACTATTTAAACTCCACTATTTATACTCCACTCTTTAAACTCCACTATTTAAACTCCACTATTTAAACTCCACTATTTAAACTCTACTCTTTAAACTCTACTATTTAAACTCTACTAGTTAAACTCTACTATTTAAACTCTACTATTTAAACTCTACTATTTAAACTCTACTATTTAAACTCTACTATTTAAACTCTACTATTTAAACTCTACTATTTAAACTCTACTATTTAATCTCTACTATTTAAACTCTACTATTTAAACTCTACTATTCAAACTCTACTATTTAAACTCTACTATTTAAACTCTACTATTTAAACTCTACTATTTAAACTTTACTATTTAAACTCTACTATTTAAACTCTACTATTTAAACTCTACTATTTAAACTCTACTATTTAAACTCTACTATTTAAATTCTACTATTTAAACTCTACTTTTTAAACTCTACTTTTTAAACTCAACAATTTAAACTCTACTATTTAAACTCTACTATCTAAACTCTACTATTTAAACTCTACTATTTAAACTCTACTATTTAAACTCTACTATTTAAACTCTACTATTTAAACTCTACTATTTAAACTCTACTTTTTAAACTCTACAATTTAAACTCTACTATTTAAACTCTACTATTTAAAGTCTACTATTTAAACTCTACTATTTAAACTCTACTATTTAAACTCTACTATTTAAACACTACTATTTAAACTCTACTATTTAAACTCTACTATTTAAACTCTACTATTTAAACTCTACTATTTAAACTCTACTATTTAAACTCTACTATTTAAACTCTACTATTTAAACTCTACTATTTAAACTCTACTATTTAAACTCTACTATTTAAACTCTACTATTTAAACTCTACTATTTAAACTCTTCTATTTAAACTCTACTATTTAAACTCTACTAATTAAACTCTACTATTTAAACTCTACTATTTAATCTTTACTATTTAAACTCTACTATTTAGACTCTACTATTTAAACTTTACTATTTAAACTCTACTATTTAAACTCTACTATTTGAACTCTACTATTTAAACTCTACTCTTTAAACTCTACTATATAAACTCTACTATTTAAACTCTACTATTTAAACTCTACTATTTAAACTCTACTAATTAAACTCTACTATTTAAACTCTACTATTTAAACTCTACTATTTAAACTCTACTATTTAAACTCCACTATTTAAACTCCACTATATAAACTCCATTATTTAAACTCTACTATTTAAACTCTACTATTTAAACTCCGCTATATAAACTATACTATTTAAACTCTACTATTTAAACTCCACTATTTAAACTCTACTATTTAAACTCTACTATTTAAACTCTACTATTTAAACTCTACTATTTAAACTCTACTATTTAAACTCTACTATTTAAACTCTACTATTTAAACTCTACTATATAAACTCTACTATTTAAACTCTGCTATTTAAACTCTACTATTTAAACTCTACAATTTAAATTTTACTATTTAAACTCTACTATTTAAACTCTACTATTTAATCTCTACTATTTAAATTCCACTATATAAACTCTACTATTTAAACTCCACTCTTTAAACTCTACTATTTAAACTCTACTATTTAAACTCTACTATTTAAACTCTACAATTTAAACTCTACTATTTAAACTCTACTATTTAAACTCTACTATTTAAACTCTACTATTTAAACTCTACTATTTAAACTCTACTATATAAACTCTACTATTTAAACTCTACTATTTAAACTCTACTATTTAAACTCTACTATTTAAACTCTACTATTTAAACTCTACTATTTAAACTCTACTATTTAAACTCTACTATTTAAACTTTACTATTTAAACTCTACTATTTAAACATTACTATTTAAACTCTACTATTAAACTCTACTATTTAATCTCTACTATTTAAACTCTACTATTTAATCTTTACTATTTAAACTCTACTATTTAAACTCTACTATTTAGACTCTACTATTTAAACTCTACTATTTAAACTCTACTATTTAAACTCTACTATTTAAACTCTACTATTTAAACTCTACTATTTAAACACTACTATTTAAACTCTACTATTTAAACTCTACTATATAAACTCTACTATTTAAACTCTACTATTTAAACTCTACTATTTAAACTCTACTATTTAAACTCTACTATTTAAACTCTACTATTTAAACTCTACTATTTAAACTCTACTATTTAAACTCCACTATTTAATCTCCACTATTTAAACTCCACTATTTATACTCCACTATTTAAACTCCACTATTTAAACTCCACTATTTAAACTCCACTCTTTAAACTCTACTCTTTAAACTCTACTATTTAAACTCTACTATTTAAATTCTACTATTTAAACTCTACTATTTAAACTCTACTATTTAAACTCTACTATTTAAAGTCTACTATTTAAACTCTACTATTTAAACTCTACTATTTAAACTCTACTATTTAAACACTACTATTTAAACTCTACTATTTAAACTCTACTATTTAAACTCTACTATTTAAACTCTACTATTTAAACTCTACTATTTAAACTCTACTATTTAAACTCTACTATTTAAACTCTACTATTTAAACTCTACTATTTAAACTCTACTATTTAAACTCTACTATTTAAACTCTACTATTTAAACTCTTCTATTTAAACTCTACTATTTAAACTCTACTAATTAAACTCTACTATTTAAACTCTACTATTTAATCTTTACTATTTAAACTCTACTATTTAGACTCTACTATTTAAACTTTACTATTTAAACTCTACTATTTAAACTCTACTATTTGAACTCTACTATTTAAACTCTACTCTTTAAACTCTACTACATAAACTCTACTATTTAAACTCTACTATTTAAACTCTACTATTTAAACTCTACTAATTAAACTCTACTATTTAAACTCTACTATTTAAACTCTACTATTTAAACTCTACTATTTAAACTCCACTATTTAAACTCCACTATATAAACTCCATTATTTAAACTCTACTATTTAAACTCTACTATTTAAACTCCGCTATATAAACTATACTATTTAAACTCTACTATTTAAACTCCACTATTTAAACTCTACTATTTAAACTCTACTATTTAAACTCTACTATTTAAACTCTACTATTTAAACTCTACTATTTAAACTCTACTATTTAAACTCTACTATTTAAACTCTACTATATAAACTCTACTATTTAAACTCTGCTATTTAAACTCTACTATTTAAACTCTACAATTTAAATTTTACTATTTAAACTCTACTATTTAAACTCTACTATTTAATCTCTACTATTTAAATTCCACTATATAAACTCTACTATTTAAACTCCACTCTTTAAACTCTACTATTTAAACTCTACTATTTAAACTCTACTATTTAAACTCTACAATTTAAACTCTACTATTTAAACTCTACTATTTAAACTCTACTATTTAAACTCTACTATTTAAACTCTACTATTTAAACTCTACTATATAAACTCTACTATTTAAACTCTACTATTTAAACTCTACTATTTAAACTCTACTATTTAAACTCTACTATTTAAACTCTACTATTTAAACTCTACTATTTAAACTCTACTATTTAAACTTTACTATTTAAACTCTACTATTTAAACATTACTATTTAAACTCTACTATTAAACTCTACTATTTAATCTCTACTATTTAAACTCTACTATTTAAACTCTACTATTTAAACTCTACTATTTAAACTCTACTATTTAGACTCTACTATTTAAACTCTACTATTTAAACTCTACTATTTAAACTCTACTATTTAAACTCTACTATTTAAACTCTACTATTTAAACACTACTATTTAAACTCTACTATTTAAACTCTACTATATAAACTCTACTATTTAAACTCTACTATTTAAACTCTACTATTTAAACTCTACTATTTAAACTCTACTATTTAAACTCTACTATTTAAACTCTACTATTTAAACTCTACTATTTAAACTCCACTATTTAATCTCCACTATTTAAACTCCACTATTTATACTCCACTATTTAAACTCCACTATTTAAACTCCACTATTTAAACTCCACTCTTTAAACTCTACTATTTAAACTCTTCTATCTAAACTCTACTATTTAAACTCTACTATTTAAACTCTACTATTTAGACTCTACTATTTAAACTCTACTATTTAAACTCTACTATTTAAACTCTACTTTTTAAACTCTACAATTTAAACTCTACTATTTAAACTCTACTATTTAAACTCTACTATTTAAAGTCAACTATTTAAACTCTACTATTTAAACTCTACTATTTAAACTCTACTATTTAAACTCTACTATTTAAACTCTACTATTTAAACTCTACTATTTAAACTCTACTATTTAAACTCTACTATTTAAACTCTACTATTTAAACTCTACTATTTAAACTCTACTATTTAAACTCCACTATTTAAACTATACAATTTATACTCCACTATATAAACTCTACTATTTAAACTCTACTATTTAAACTCTACTATTTAAACTCTACTATTTAATCTCTACTATTTAAACTCTACTATTTAAACTCTACTATTTAAACTCTACTATTTAAACTCTACTATTTAAACTCTACTATTTAAACTCTACTATTTAAACTCTACTAATTAAACTCTACTATTTAAACTCTACTATTTAAACTATACTATTTAAACTCTACTATTTAAACTCTACTATTTAAACTCTACTATTTAAACTCTACTATTTAAACTCTACTATTTAAACTCTACTATTTAAACTCTACTATTTAAACTCTACTATTTAAACTCTACTATTTAAACTCTACTATTTAAACTCTACTTTTTAAACTCTACTATTTAATCTTTACTATTTAAACTCTACTATTTAGACTCTACTATTTAAACTTTGCTATTTAAACTCTACTATTTAAACTCTACTATTTAAACTCTACTATTTAAACTCTACTCTTTAAACTCTACTATATAAACTCTACTATTTAAACTCTACTATTTAAACTCTACTATTTAAACTCTACTATTTATACTCTACTATTTAAACTCTACTATTTAAACTCTACTATATAAACTCTACTATTTAAACTCTACTATTTAAACTCTACTATTTAAACTCTACTATTTAAACTCTACTATTTAAACTCTACTATTTAAACTCTACTATTTAAACTCTACTATTTAAACTCCACTATTTAATCTTCACTATTTAAACTCCACTATTTATACTCCACTATTTAAACTCCACTATTTAAACTCCACTATTTAAACTCCACTCTTTAAACTCTACTCTTTAAACTCTACTATTTAAACTCTACTATTTAAACTCTACTATTTAAACTCTACTATTTAAACTCTACTATTTAAACTCTACTATTTAAACTCTACTATTTAAACTCTACTATATAAACTCTACTATTTAAACTCTACTATTTAATCTCTACTATTTAAACTCTACTATTTAAACTCTACTATTTAAACTCTACTATTTAAACTCTACTATTTAAACTCTACTATTTAAACTCTACTATTTAAACTCTACTATTTAAACTCTTCTATCTAAACTCTACTATTTAAACTCTACTATTTAAACTCTACTATTTAAACTCTACTATTTAAACTCTACTATTTAAACTCTACTATTTAAACTCTACTATTTAAACTCTACAATTTAAACTCTACTATTTAAACTCTACTTTTTAAACTCTACAATTTAAACTCTACTATTTAAACTCTACTATTTAACCCCTGAAGACCGGTTGACGTCGTAAGCTGTCTTACGTAACTAACCGGGCAACTGCGCCTACCGTTATAGAGATCTAGCGCTATTTTGAGCCTACCGCGGCTATTCTGGGCGGGTTTGGGCGATTTTGCAGTGTAGCCAACTACCATACAATAGCAGAAAAGGGTTCAGTCAGTCTGATTCCCCAGTAGGCTACCCACCACGATGACGGGAAGACGCACTGCTAATTCTCCCGTGTCCGATTCGGTGCGCGCTACACCCTCGCGTCGACGCGCTCCACTCGCTACCTCCACACCATCGTTGCCTCCACGTACTCGACGCCTTCCACAACGCCTTACTGATTCTGCAATAGGGCGAGAACTAGAATTGTCCATCTCTATGGTGAACAGTGACAGTGAGGATAGTGATGTCTATTTTGAAATAGATGATTCTGACCCTGAATTTCGTATCAATAACGAAGCGAGGGTAACTTACACCACCGAGGAGGATGATATTTTTCCACCTGCTCAACCTCACTCCCAAGTAAGTGAACCACCTTCAAGTGTTAGGATACTTGCAACCTCTGCTGTGCCAGTCGAAATCCCGTCGACGAGTAGGGGGAGTTTAGGTGATTTATCACCTATTGCAGGACCGAGTGGAGCTTGTGGTTCCTCCACTCGCTCCGTAGCAACCTCTAAGAGGAAGAGGAGGTTACATTTTACCTCTTCTTCATCGTCGGGTGAAGATATACCTCCAACAACTCGATCAAGGAGTAGGAGAGTTGGAGGTAGAGTACGAGGAGTGAGAGGAGGCAGGAGAGGACGTCTTATCTCGGACGAGATAAGGGAGCCATCTTCTGACCCAGACAACCCTTCTCCTGTTGACTCAGCGGACCTCACTCTCTCCCCCTTATCTTCACCACGACCACGGCATCCATCCTCACAACCACGACCACAACAACAACAACAACAACCACCACAACCACCACGACGACGAGTAGCAGATGTGGGTCCGTTTGTGTGGACTGATGGCAGGGATTTTCAGCCTGATAATCCTGCTTTTGATGCACGGGAATCAGGAATTCAACCAGAATTTCCCTGTACAGCTGCGTCAAAGATGATGGATTACTTCGTCGCCTTTTTTGACGTAGCTGTAGTGTCGTGGATCGTTCGGGAGACGAACGTTTACAATCAAGTTATCAATAACTGGCACCACACAACGCACCGGGAACATTCTCATATGGTAGATTGGGAAGATGTAAGCGTTGCAGAAATGTATGTGTGGCTTGCACTAACGATGTTGATGCCGCACAACAAGAAACATCGATTGCGTGATTACTGGACCACGGATGACTTACTATCCACACCTATCTTCGGGAGGTATATGTCACGGGACCGCTACAGGGATATCCTCACCAACCTCCACTTCACCAACAACCTAGGTCCCTCCCCGAGTGATAGGCTGTGGAAAATCCGTACTATATTGTCCATGTTGCTCCAGAATATCCGTGCATTTCTACGACCATTCCAGAAAGTGGTAATCGACGAGTCTCTCATGCTCTTCAGAGGTAGACTGTCCTTCATTCAGTATATCCCGTCTAAGAGGCACAGATTTGGCATAAAGTTTTATGTCATCTGTGACTGTCAGACGGGATATGTTTTAGATTTTGTAATTTATACGGGTTCAGATGTGGATATCGCTGAGAATGATCCTCATGGCTTCTCAGGTGCTGTTGTAAAGCACCTGATGGACCATTTCTATAACCGAAACCACATTCTGTACACGGATAATTATTACACATCTCCATTGTTGAGTCAGTTCCTGAAAGAGCATGGAACGGAATCCTGTGGCACTGTTCGTCCCAACAGGAAGTGGTATCCAGCCTTCCCTGTAACACATCGGGGCGACTTTCTCATCCGAAAATCTGGCCCTCTACTTGCCATGAAGTGGCATGACAAGAGGCCAGTACACATGCTCACCACTGTGCACAAGGGTGAGATGTTGGATTCCGGCAGGGTCGACCGCGACACAGGTAATCCCATCCTCAAACCTGATGTCGTGTTTGATTATAACATCAACATGAGACTCGTCGACAAATCAGACATGATGATCAGTTCCATCGATTGCCTGAGAAAAACCTGCAAGTGGTATAAAAAGGCGTTCTTGCACCTGATCGACATCTGTGTATTGAACGCCTACATACTCTACACCCAGCAGCATCAAGGCACGACCGTCACCCTTCGCCAGTTCGAGAAGACGGTCGTGAAGGAGCTGCTGGTGGAGTATGGAGTCAGAACACCACAGCAGCAGGCACGGCCACCGGCAGGAGGGCAGCTTGACAGACTCCAGTCAAGAGTTTGGGCCGAGCGCCACTTCCTTGACGACCTGCCTACCCTCGCGTCAGGCAGGTCAGGCTTCCGCCGGTGTTATGTCTGTATGCACACGACACGTCGGCCCACCAGAAGAAGAGAGACTAGATACTGGTGTACCGGGTGTCAAGTGGCACTATGCCCCGGGAAATGCTATTCTGAGTATC
This sequence comes from Petrolisthes manimaculis, assembly GCA_034508575.1. Taxonomy (NCBI): domain Eukaryota; kingdom Metazoa; phylum Arthropoda; class Malacostraca; order Decapoda; family Porcellanidae; genus Petrolisthes; species Petrolisthes manimaculis. Next base: position 100,744 of record JAWZYT010001007.1, read on the forward strand.
ATACCTTAGATGATATATAGATAGCATGAAGTGTGGGAAATGAAGTGACAGTGACACATTTTTTTTTTTTTTTTTTTTTTATTATTATATACGAGTGTATGGTGACAGTGACACAATAGTTTTAGTGAAGTGATAGTGACACGTTATATATAAGGAACAAGTGCAGTGATAGTGACACGTTAGATATAAGGAACTAGTGCAGTGATAGTGACACAATAAGAAAATACGGAAGTGAATATGTGATAGTGACACGAATTTATTCATTCAAGTGTACATTTTATTATTAGTTAGTGCGGTGATATAGACACAGGACGAGTGTATTTTTACTCGTTATTACTCCCACACTTCATCCCGGGGCACTAAAACCACTCTGGAATGGTCAGCAAGCCACACAGTAGAGGTTGCAAGTAGGAATAACACAGCGCGGTAGGCTCGTAGGGGCGGTGAGGAGGAGTGTGCAGCCACCCGCGCTGCACCATAGCCACCGCCACCCCCACCAGTCAGAACACTTCACGCTTACCGCGCAAAACATGGTCCACTTCAACTCGCCCTATCTCCACAACTACTCATCGTACAGCCCTCCCGATGGTACCATTGGAAAGAGGAAGAGTTGAAGGTACGTAAGAACCTATTTTGAAGTTAGTACACTATATAGGTTCCGAGTGTGAGCGTTGTGAATAAAGGGTAAATCGAGTAATTTTGACGCGAGCGGGTGGGTAGAAACGTCGAGTAAGCTCACCCCGTACCGGACTCCAGGGGTTAAACTCTACTATTTAAACTCTACTATTTAAACTCTACTATTTAAACTCTACTATTTAAACTCTACTATTTAAACTCTACTATTTAAACTCTACTATTTAAACTCTACTATTTAAACTCTACTATTTAAACTCTACTATTTAAACTCTACTATTTAAACTCTACTATTTAAACTCTACTATTTAAACTCCACTATTTAAACTATACTATTTAAACTCCACTATATAAACTCTACTATTTAAACTCTACTATTTAAACTCTACTATTTAAACTCTACTATTTAAACTCTACTATTTAAACTCTACTATTTAAACTCTACTATTTAAACTCTACTATTTAAACTCTACAATTTAATCTCTACTATTTAAACTCTACTATTTAAACTCTACTATTTAAACTCTACTATTTAAACTCTACTATTTAAACTCTACTATTTAAACTCTACTATTTAATCTCTACTATTTAAACTCTACTATTTAAACTCTACTATTTAAACTCTACTATTTAAACTCTACTATTTAAACTCTACTATTTAAACTCTACTATTTAAACTCTACTATTTAAACTCTACTATTTAAACTCTACTATTTAAACACTACTATTTAAACTCTACTATTTAATCTCTACTATTTAAACTCTACTATTTAAACTCTACTATATAAACTCTACTATTTAAACTCTACTATTTAATCTCTACTATTTAAACTCTACTATTTAAACTCTACTATTTAAACTCTACTATTTAAACTCTACTATTTAAACTCTACTATTTAAACTCTACTATTTAAACTCTACTATGTAAACTCTACTATTTAAACTCTACTATTTAAACTCTACTATTTAAACTCTACTATTTAAATTCTACTATTTAAACTCTACTATTTAAACTCTACTATTTAAACTCTACTATTTAAACTCTACTATTTAAACTCTTCTATCTAAACTCTACTATTTAAACTCTACTATTTAAACTCTACTATTTAAACTCTACTATTTAAACTCTACTATTTAATCTTTACTATTTAAACTCTACTATTTAAACTCTACTATTTAGACTCTACAAATTTAAACTCTACTATTTAAACTCTACTATTTAAACTCTACTATTTCAACTCTACTATTTAAACTCTACTATTTAAACTCTACTATATAAACTCTACTCTTTAAACTCTACTATTTAAACTCTACTATTTAAACTCTACTATTTAAACTCTACTATTTAAACTCTACTATTTAAACTCTACTATTTAAACTCTACTATTTAAACTCTACTATTTAAACTCTACTATTTAAACTCTACTATTTAAACTCTACTATTTATACTCTACTATTTAAACTCTACTATTTAAACTCTACTATATAAACTCTACTATTTAAACTCTACTATTTAAACTCTACTATTTAAACTCTACTATTTAAACTCTACTATTTAAACTCTACTATTTAAACTCTACTCTTTAAACTCTACTATTTAAACTCTACTATTTAAACTCTACTATTTAAACTCTACTATTTAAACTCTACTATTTAAACTCTACTATTTAAACTATACTATTTAAACTATACTATTTAAACTCTACTATTTAAACTCTACTATTTAAACTCTACTATTTATACTCTACTATTTAAACTCTACTATGCAAACTCTACTATATAAACTCTACTATTTAAACTCTACTATTTAAACTCTACTATTTAAACTCTACTATTTAAACTCTACTATTTAAACTCTACTATTTAAACTCTACTATTTAAACTCTACTATTTAAACTCCACTATTTAATCTCCACTATTTAAACTCCACTATTTATACTCCACTCTTTAAACTCCACTATTTAAACTCCACTATTTAAACTCCACTCTTTAAACTCTACTCTTTAAACTCTACTATTTAAACTCGACTATTTAAACTCTACTATTTAAACTCTACTATTTAAACTCTACTATTTAAACTCTACTATTTAAACTCTACTATTTAAACTCTACTATATAAACTGTACTATTTAAACTCTACTATTTTAACTCTACTATTTAAACTCTACTATTTAAACTCCACTATTTAATCTCCACTATTTAAACTCCACTATTTATACTCCACTATTTAAACTCCACTATTTAAACTCCACTATTTAAACTCTACTCTTTAAACTCTACTATTTAAACTCTACTATTTAAACTCTACTATTTAAACTCTACTATTTAGACTCTACAAATTTAAACTCTACTATTTAAACTCTACTATTTAAACTCTACTATTTAAACTCTACTATTTAAACTCTACTATTTAAACACTACTATTTAAACTCTACTATTTAAACTCTACTATTTATACTCTACTATTTAAACTCTACTATTTAAACTCTACTATATAAACTCTACTTTTTAAACTCTACTATTTAAACTCTACTATTTAAACTCTACTATTTAAACTCTACTATTTAAACTCTACTATTTAAACTCTACTATTTAAACTCTACTATTTAAACTCCACTATTTAATCTCCACTATTTAAACTCCACTATTTATACTCCACTATTTAAACTCCACTATTTAAACTCCACTATTTAAACTCCACTCTTTAAACTCTACTCTTTAAACTCTACTATTTAAACTCTACTATTTAAACTCTACTATTTAAACTCTACTATTTAAACTCTACTATTTAAACTCTACTATTTAAACTCTACTATTTAAACTCTACTATTTAAACTCTACTATATAAACTCTACTATTTAAACTCTACTATTTAATCTCTACTATTTAAACTCTACTATTTAAACTCTACTATTTAAACTCTACTATTTAAACTCTACTATTTAAACTCTACTATTTAAACTCTACTATTTAAACTCTACTATTTAAACTTTACTATGTAAACTCTACTATTTAAACTCTACTATTTAAACTCTACTATTTAAACTCTACTATTTAAATTCTACTATTTAAACTCTACTATTTAAACTCTACTATTTAAACTCTACTATTTAAACTCTTCTATCTAAACTCTACTATTTAAACTCTACTATTTAAACTCTACTATTTAAACTCTACTATTTAAACTCTACTATTTAAACTCTACTATTTAAACTCTACTTTTCAAACTCTACAATTTAAACTCTACTATTTAAACTCTATTATTTAAACTCTACTATTTAAAGTCTACTATTTAAAGTCTACTATTTAAACTCTACTATTTAAACTCTACTATTTAAACTCTACTATTTAAACTCTACTATTTAAACTCTACTATTTAAACTCTACTATTTAAACTCTTCTATTTAAACTCTACTATTTAAACTCTACTATTTAAACTCCACTATTTAAACTATATTATTTAAACTCCACTATATAAACTCTACTATTTAAACTCTACTATTTAAACTCTACTATTTAAACTCTACTATTTAAACTCTACTATTTAAACTCTACTATTTAAACTCTACTATTTAAACTCTACTATTTAATCTCTACTATTTAAACTCTACTATTTAAACTCTACTATTTAAACTCTACTATTTAAACTCTACTATTTAAACTCTACTATTTAAACTCTACTATTTAAACTCTACTATTTAAACTCTACTATTTAAACTCTACTATTTAAACACTACTATTTAAACTCTACTATTTAATCTCTACTATTTAAACTCTACTATTTAAACTCTACTATTTAAACTCTACTATTTAAACTCTACTATTTAAACTCTACTATTTAAACTCTGCTATTTAAACTCTACAATTTAAATTTTACTATTTAAACTCTACTATTTAAACTCTACTATTTAAACTCTACTATTTAAATTCCACTATATAAACTCTACTATTTAAACTCCACTCTTTAAACTCTACTATTTAAACTCTACTATTTAAACTCTACTATTTAAACTCTACAATTTAAACTCTACTATTTAAACTCTACTATTTAAACTCTACTATTTAAACTCTACTATTTAAACTCTACTATATAAACTCTACTATTTAAACTCTACTATTTAAACTCTACTATTTAAACTCTACTATTTAAACTCTACTAATTAAACTCTACTATTTAAACTCTACTATTTAAACTCTACTATTTAAACTCTACTATTTAAACTCTACTATTTAAACTCTACTATTTAAACTCTACTATTTAAACTCTACTATTTAAACTCTACTATATAAACTCTACTATTTAAACTCTACTATTTAATCTCTACTATTTAAACTCTACTATTTAAACTCTACTATTTAAACTCTACTATTTAAACTCTACTATTTAAACTCTACTATTTAAACTCTACTATTTAAACTCTACTATTTAAACTCTACTATGTAAACTCTACTATTTAAACTCTACTATTTAAACTCTACTATTTAAACTCTACTATTTAAATTCTACTATTTAAACTCTACTATTTAAACTCTACTATTTAAACTCTACTATTTAAACTCTACTATATAAACTCTTCTATCTAAACTCTACTATTTAAACTCTACTATTTAAACTCTACTATTTAAACTCTACTATTTAAACTCTACTATTTAAACTCTACTATTTAAACTCTACTATTTAAACTCTACTATTTAAACTCTACTATTTAAACTCTACTATTTAAACTCTACTATTTAAACTCTACTATTTAAACTCTACTATTTAAACTCTACTATTTAAACTCTACTATTTAAACTCTACTATTTAAACTCTACTATTTAAACTCTACTATTTAAACTCCACTATTTAAACTATACTATTTAAACTCCACTATATAAACTCTACTATTTAAACTCTACTATTTAAACTCTACTATTTAAACTCTACTATTTAAACTCTACTATTTAAACTCTACTATTTAAACTCTACTATTTAAACTCTACTATTTAAACTCTACTATTTAAACTCTACAATTTAATCTCTACTATTTAAACTCTACTATTTAAACTCTACTATTTAAACTCTACTATTTAAACTCTACTATTTAAACTCTACTATTTAAACTCTACTATTTAAACTCTACTATTTAATCTCTACTATTTAAACTCTACTATTTGAAATCTACTATTTAAACTCTACTATTTAAACTCTACTATTTAAACTCTACTATTTAAACTCTACTATTTAAACTCTACTATTTAAACTCTACTATTTAAACTCTACTATTTAAACACTACTATTTAAACTCTACTATTTAATCTCTACTATTTAAACTCTACTATTTAAACTCTACTATTTAAACTCTACTATATAAACTCTACTATTTAAACTCTACTATTTAATCTCTACTATTTAAACTCTACTATTTAAACTCTACTATTTAAACTCTACTATTTAAACTCTACTATTTAAACTCTACTATTTAAACTCTACTATTTAAACTCTACTATTTAAACTCTACTATGTAAACTCTACTATTTAAACTCTACTATTTAAACTCTACTATTTAAACTCTACTATTTAAATTCTGCTATTTAAACTCTACTATTTAAACTCTACTATTTAAACTCAACTATTTAAACTCTACTATTTAAACTCTTCTATCTAAACTCTACTATTTAAACTCTACTATTTAAACTCTACTATTTAAACTCTACTATTTAAACTCTACTATTTAAACACTACTATTTAATCTTTACTATTTAAACTCTACTATTTAGACTCTACTATTTAGACTCTACAAATTTAAACTCTACTATTTAAACTCTACTATTTAAACTCTACTATTTCAACTCTACTATTTAAACTCTACTATTTAAACTCTACTATATAAACTCTACTATTTAACTCTACTATTTAAACTCTACTATTTAAACTCTACTATTTAAACTCTACTATTTAAACTCTACTATTTAAACTCTACTATTTAAACTCTACTATTTAAACTCCACTATTTAATCTCCACTATTTAAACTACACTATTTATACTCCACTATTTAAACTCCACTATTTAAACTCCACTATTTAAACTCCACTCTTTAAACTCTACTCTTTAAACTCTACTATTTAAACTCTACTATTTAAACTCTACTATTTAAATTCTACTATTTAAACTCTACTATTTAAACTCTACTATTTAAACTCTACTATTTAAACTCTACTATTTAAACTCTACTATTTAAACTCTACTATTTAAACTCTACTATTTATACTCTACTATTTAAACTCTACTATTTAAACTCTACTATATAAACTCTACTATTTAAACTCTACTATTTAAACTCTACTATTTAAACTCTACTATTTAAACTCTACTATTTAAACTCTACTATTTAAACTCTACTATTTAAACTCCACTATTTAATCTCCACTATTTAAACTCCACTATTTATACTCCACTCTTTAAACTCCACTATTTAAACTCCACTATTTAAACTCCACTCTTTAAACTCTACTCTTTAAACTCTACTATTTAAACTCTACTATTTAAACTCTACTATTTAAACTCTACTATTTAAACTCTACTATTTAAACTCTACTATTTAAACTCTACTATTTAAACTCTACTATTTAAAGTCTACTATATAAACTGTACTATTTAAACTCTACTATTTAAACTCTACTATTTAAACTCTACTATTTAAACTCCACTATTTAATCTCCACTATTTAAACTCCACTATTTATACTCCACTATTTAAACTCCACTATTTAAACTACACTATTTAAACTCTACTCTTTAAACTCTACTATTTAAACTCTACTATTTAAACTCTACTATTTAAACTCTACTATTTAGACTCTACAAATTTAAACTCTACTATTTAAACTCTACTATTTAAACTCTACTATTTAAACTCTACTATTTAAACTCTACTATTTAAACACTACTATTTAAACTCTACTATTTAAACTCTACTATTTATACTCTACTATTTAAACTCTACTATTTAAACTCTACTATATAAACTCTACTATTTAAACTCTACTATTTAAACTCTACTATTTAAACTCTACTATTTAAACTATACTATTTAAACTCTACTACTAATAAACTCTACTATTTAAACTCTACTATTTAAACTCCACTATTTAATCTCCACTATTTAAACTATACTATTTATACTCCACTATTTAAACTCCACTATTTAAACTCCACTTTTTAAACTCCACTCTTTAAACTCTACTCTTTAAACTCTACTATTTAAACTCTACTATTTAAACTCTACTATTTAAACTCTACTATTTAAACTCTACTATTTAAACTCTACTATGTAAACTCTACTATTTAAACTCTACTATTTAAACTCTACTATTTAAACTCTACTATTTAAATTCTACTATTTAAACTCTACTATTTAAACTCTACTATTTAAACTCTACTATTTAAACTCTACTATTTAAACTCTTCTATCTAAACTCTACTATTTAATCTCTACTATTTAAACTCTACTATTTAAACTCTACTATTTAAACTCTACTATTTAAACTCTACTATTTAATCTTTACTATTTAAACTCTACTATTTAAACTCTACTATTTAAACTCTACTATTTAAACTCTACTATTTAAACTCTACTATTTAAACTCTACTATTTAAACTCTACTATTTAAACTCTACTATTTAAACTCTACTATATAAACTCTACTATTTAAACTCTACTATTTAATCTCTACTATTTAAACTCTACTATTTAAACTCTACTATTTAAACTCTACTATTTAAACTCTACTATTTAAACTCTACTATTTAAACTCTACTATTTAAACTCTACTATTTAAACTCTACTATGTAAACTCTACTATTTAAACTCTACTATTTAAACTCTACTATTTAAACTCTACTATTTAAATTCTACTATTTAAACTCTACTATTTAAACTCTACTATTTAAACTCTACTATTTAAACTCTACTATTTAAACTCTTCTATCTAAACTCTACTATTTAAACTCTACTATTTAAACTCTACTATTTAAACTCTACTATTTAAACTCTACTATTTAAACTCTACTTTTTAAACTCTACTTTTTAAACTCTACAATTTAAACTCTACTATTTAAACTCTACTATTTAAACTCTACTATTTAAACTCTACTATTTAAACTCTACTATTTAAACTCTACTATTTAAACTCTACTATTTAAACTCTACTATTTAAACTCTACTATTTAAACTCTACTATTTAAACTCTACTATTTAAACTCTACTATTTAAACTCTACTATTTAAACTCTACTATTTAAACTCTACTTTTTAAACTCTACTTTTTAAACTCTACAATTTAAACTCTACTATTTAAACTCTACTATTTAAACTCTACTATTTAAACTCTACTATTTAAACTCTACTATTTAAACTCTACTATTTAAACTCTACTATTTAAACTCTACTATTTAAACTCTACTATTTAAACTCTACTATTTAAACTCTACTATTTAAACTCTACTATTTAAACTCTACTATTTAAACTCTACTATTTAAACTCTACTATTTAAACTCTACTATTTAAACTCCACTATTTAAACTATACTATTTAAACTCCACTATATAAACTCTACTATTTAAACTCTACTATTTAAACTCTACTATTTAAACTCTACTATTTAAACTCTACTATTTAAACTCTACTATTTAAACTCTACTATTTAAACTCTACTATTTAAACTCTACTATTTAAACTCTACAATTTAATCTCTACTATTTAAACTCTACTATTTAAACTCTACTATTTAAACTCTACTATTTAAACTCTACTATTTAAACTCTACTATTTAAACTCTACTATTTAAACTCTACTATTTAATCTCTACTATTTAAACTCTACTATTTGAAATCTACTATTTAAACTCTACTATTTAAACTCTACTATTTAAACTCTACTATTTAAACTCTACTATTTAAACTCTACTATTTAAACTCTACTATTTAAACTCTACTATTTAAACACTACTATTTAAACTCTACTATTTAATCTCTACTATTTAAACTCTACTATTTAAACTCTACTATTTAAACTCTACTATATAAACTCTACTATTTAAACTCTACTATTTAATCTCTACTATTTAAACTCTACTATTTAAACTCTACTATTTAAACTCTACTATTTAAACTCTACTATTTAAACTCTACTATTTAAACTCTACTATTTAAACTCTACTATTTAAACTCTACTATGTAAACTCTACTATTTAAACTCTACTATTTAAACTCTACTATTTAAACTCTACTATTTAAATTCTACTATTTAAACTCTACTATTTAAACTCTACTATTTAAACTCTACTATTTAAACTCTACTATTTAAACTCTTCTATCTAAACTCTACTATTTAAACTCTACTATTTAAACTCTACTATTTAAACTCTACTATTTAAACTCTACTATTTAAACTCTACTATTTAATCTTTACTATTTAAACTCTACTATTTAGACTCTACTATTTAGACTCTACAAATTTAAACTCTACTATTTAAACTCTACTATTTAAACTCTACTATTTAAACTCTACTATTTAAACTCTACTATTTAAACTCTACTATATAAACTCTACTATTTAACTCTACTATTTAAACTCTACTATTTAAACTCTACTATTTAAACTCTACTATTTAAACTCTACTATTTAAACTCTACTATTTAAACTCTACTATTTAAACTCCACTATTTAATCTCCACTATTTAAACTACACTATTTATACTCCACTATTTAAACTCCACTATTTAAACTCCACTATTTAAACTCCACTCTTTAAACTCTACTCTTTAAACTCTACTATTTAAACTCTACTATTTAAACTCTACTATTTAAACTTTACTATTTAAACTCTACTATTTAAACTCTACTATATAAACTCTACTATTTAAACTCTACTATTTAAACTCTACTATTTAAACTCTACTATTTATACTCTACTATTTAAACTCTACTATTTAAACTCTACTATATAAACTCTACTATTTAAACTCTACTATTTAAACTCTACTATTTAAACTCTACTATTTAAACTCTACTATTTAAACTCTACTATTTAAACTCTACTATTTAAACTCTACTATTTAAACTCCACTATTTAATCTCCACTATTTAAACTCCACTATTTATACTCCACTCTTTAAACTCCACTATTTAAACTCCACTATTTAAACTCCACTCTTTAAACTCTACTCTTTAAACTCTACTATTTAAACTCTACTATTTAAACTCTACTATTTAAACTCTACTATTTAAACTCTACTATTTAAACTCTACTATTTAAACTCTACTATTTAAACTCTACTATTTAATCTCTACTATATAAACTGTACTATTTAAACACTACTATTTAAACTCTACTATTTAAACTCTACTATTTAAACTCCACTATTTAATCTCCACTATTTAAACTCCACTATTTATACTCCACTATTTAAACTCCACTATTTAAACTCCACTATTTAAACTCTACTCTTTAAACTCTACTATTTAAACTCTACTATTTAAACTCTACTATTTAAACTCTACTATTTAGACTCTACAAATTTAAACTCTACTATTTAAACTCTACTATTTAAACTCTACTATTTAAACTCTACTATTTAAACTCTACTATTTAAACACTAATATTTAAACTCTACTATTTAAACTCTACTATTTATACTCTACTATTTAAACTCTACTATTTAAACTCTACTATATAAACTCTACTATTTAAACTCTACTATTTAAACTCTACTATTTATACTCCACTATTTAAACTCCACTATTTAAACTCCACTATTTAAACTCCACTCTTTAAACTCTACTCTTTAAACTCTACTATTTAAACTCTACTATTTAATCTCTACTATTTAAACTCTACTATTTAAACTCTGCTATTTAAACTCTACTATTTAAACTCTACTATTTAAACTCTACTATTTAAACTCTACTATTTAAACTCTACTATTTAAACTCTTCTATCTAAACTCTACTATTTAAACTCTACTATTTAAACTCTACTATTTAAACTCTACTATTTAAACTCTACTATTTAAACTCTACTATTTAAACTCTACTTTTTAAACTCTACAATTTAAACTCTACTATTTAAACTCTACTATTTAAACTCTACTATTTAAACTCTACTATTTAAACTCTACTATTTAAACTCTACTATTTAAACTCTACTATTTAAACTCTACTATTTAAACTCTACTATTTAAACTCTACTATTTAAACTCTACTATTTAAACTCTACTATTTAAACTCTACTATTTAAACTCTACTATTTAAACTCTACTATTTAAACTCCACTATTTAAACTATACTATTTAAACTCCACTATATAAACTCTACTATTTAAACTCTACTATTTAAACTCTACTATTTAAACTCTACTATTTAAACTCTACTATTTAAACTCTACTATTTAAACTCTACTATTTAAACTCTACTATTTAAACTCTACTATTTAAACTCTACAATTTAATCTCTACTATTTAAACTCTACTATTTAAACTCTACTATTTTAACTCTACTATTTAAACTCTACTATTTAAACTCTACTATTTAAACTCTACTATTTAAACTCTACTATTTAATCTCTACTATTTAAACTCTACTATTTAAAATCTACTATTTAAAATCTACTATTTAAACTCTACTATTTAAACTCTACTATTTAAACTCTACTATTTAAACTCTACTATTTAAACTCTACTATTTAAACTTTACTATTTAAACACTACTATATAAACTCTACTATTTAAACTCTACTATTTAATCTCTACTATTTAAACTCTACTATTTAAACTCTACTATTTAAACTCTACTATTTAAACTCTACTATTTAAACTCTACTATTTAAACTCTACTATTTAAACTCTACTATTTAAACTCTACTATGTAAACTCTACTATTTAAACTCTACTATTTAAACTCTACTATTTAAACTCTACTATTTAAATTCTACTATTTAAACTCTACTATTTAAACTCTACTATTTAAACTCTACTATTTAAACTCTACTATTTAAACTCTTCTATCTAAACTCTACTATTTAATCTCTACTATTTAAACTCTACTATTTAAACTCTACTATTTAAACTCTACTATTTAAACTCTACTATTTAATCTTTACTATTTAAACTCTACTATTTAAACTCTATTATTTAGACTCTACAAATTTAAACTCTACTATTTAAACTCTACTATTTAAACTCTACTATTTCAACTCTACTATTTAAAATCTACTATTTAAACTCTACTATATAAACTCTACTATTTAACTCTACTATTTAAACTCTACTATTTAAACTCTACTATTTAAACTCTACTATTTAAACTCTACTATTTAAACTCTACTATTTAAACTCTACTATTTAAACTCCACTATTTAATCTCCACTATTTAAACTACACTATTTATACTCCACTATTTAAACTCCACTATTTAAACTCCACTATTTAAACTCCACTCTTTAAACTCTACTCTTTAAACTCTACTCTTTAAACTCTACTATTTAAACTCTACTATTTAAACTCTACTATTTAAACTCTACTATTTAAACTCTACTATTTAAACTCTACTATTTAAACTCTACTATTTAAACTCTACTATTTAAACTCTACTATTTAAACTCTACTATTTAAACTCTACTATTTAAACTCTACTATTTAAACTCTACTATTTATACTCTACTATTTAAACTCTACTATTTAAACTCTACTATATAAATTCTACTATTTAAACTCTACTATTTAAACTCTACTATTTAAACTCTACTATTTAAACTCTACTATTTAAACTCTACTATTTAAACTCTACTATTTAAACTCTACTATTTAAACTCCACTATTTAATCTCCACTATTTAAACTCCACTATTTTATACTCCACTCTTTAAACTCCACTATTTAAACTCCACTATTTAAACTCCACTCTTTAAACTCTACTCTTTAAACTCTACTATTTAAACTCTACTATTTAAACTCTACTATTTAAACTCTACTATTTAAACTCTACTATTTAAACTCTACTATTTAAACTCTACTATTTAAACTCTACTATTTAAACTCTACTATATAAACTGTACTATTTAAACTCTACTATTTAAACTCTACTATTTAAACTCTACTATTTAAACTCCACTATTTAATCTCCACTATTTAAACTCCACTATTTATACTCCACTATTTAAACTCCACTATTTAAACTCCACTATTTAAACTCTACTCTTTAAACTCTACTATTTAAACTCTACTATTTAAACTCTACTATTTAAACTCTACTATTTAGACTCTACAAATTTAAACTCTACTATTTAAACTCTACTATTTAAACTCTACTATTTAAACTCTACTATTTAAACTCTACTATTTAAACACTACTATTTAAACTCTACTATTTAAACTCTACTATTTATACTCTACTATTTAAACTCTACTATTTAAACTCTACTATATAAACTCTACTATTTAAACTCTACTATTTAAACTCTACTATTTAAACTCTACTATTTAAACTCTACTATTTAAACTCTACTATTTAAACTCTACTATTTAAACTCTACTATTTAAACTCCACTATTTAATCTCCACTATTTAAACTCCACTATTTATACTCCACTATTTAAACTCCACTATTTAAACTCCACTATTTAAACTCCACTCTTTAAACTCTACTCTTTAAACTCTACTATTTAAACTCTACTATTTAAACTCTACTATTTAAACTCTACTATTTAAACTCTACTATTTAAACTCTACTATTTAAACTCTACTATTTAAACTCTACTATATAAACTATACTATTTAAACTCTACTATTTAATCTCTACTATTTAAACTCTACTATTTAAACTCTACTATTTAAACTCTACTATTTAAACTCTACTATTTAAACTCTACTATTTAAACTCTACTATTTAAACTCTACTATGTAAACTCTACTATTTAAACTCTACTATTTAAACTCTACTATTTAAACTCTACTATTTAAATTCTACTATTTAAACTCTACTATTTAAACTCTACTATTTAAACTCTACTATTTAAACTCTACTATTTAAACTCTTCTATCTAAACTCTACTATTTAAACTCTACTATTTAAACTCTACTATTTAAACTCTACTATTTAAACTCTACTATTTAAACTCTACTATTTAAACTCTACTTTTCAAACTCTACAATTTAAACTCTACTATTTAATCTCTATTATTTAAACTCTACTATTTAAAGTCTACTAATTAAACTCTACTATTTAAACTCTACTATTTAAACTCTACTATTTAAACTCTACTATTTAAACTCTACTATTTAAACTCTACTATTTAAACTCTACTATTTAAACTCTACTATTTAAACTCTACTATTTAAACTCTACTATTTAAACTCTACTATTTAAACTCCACTATTTAAACTATACTATTTAAACTCCACTATATAAACTCTACTATTTAAACTCTACTATTTAAACTCTACTATTTAAACTCTACTATTTAAACTCTACTATTTAAACTCTACTATTTAAACTCTACTATTTAAACTCTACTATTTAAACTCTACAATTTAATCTCTACTATTTAAACTCTACTATTTAAACTCTACTATTTAAACTCTACTATTTAAACTCTACTATTTAAACTCTACTATTTAAACTCTACTATTTAAACTCTACTATTTAATCTCTACTATTTAAACTCTACTATTTAAACTCTACTATTTAAACTCTACTATTTAAACTCTACTATTTAAACTCTACTATTTAAACTCTACTATTTAAACTCTACTATTTAAACTCTACTATTTAAACTCTACTATTTAAACACTACTATTTAAACTCTACTATTTAATCTCTACTATTTAAACTCTACTATTTAAACTCTACTATTTAAACTTTACTATTTAAACTCTACTATTTAAACTCTACTATTTAAACTCTACAATTTAAACTCTACAATTTAAATTTTACTATTTAAACTCTACTATTTAAACTCTACTATTTAAACTCTACTATTTAAATTCCACTATATAAACTCTACTATTTAAACTCCACTCTTTAAACTCTACTATTTAAACTCTACTATTTAAACTCTACTATTTAAACTCTACAATTTAAACTCTACTATTTAAACTCTACTATTTAAACTCTACTATTTAAACTCTACTATTTAAACTCTACTATATAAACTCTACTATTTAAACTCTACTATTTAAACTCTACTATTTAAACTCTACTATTTAAACTCTACTAATTAAACTCTACTATTTAAACTCTACTATTTAAACTCTACTATTTAAACTCTACTATTTAAACTTTACTATTTAAACTCTACTATTTAAACTCTACTATTTAAACTCTACTATTAAACTCTACTATTTAAACTCTACTATTTAAACTCTACTATTTGATCTTTACTATTTAAACTCTACTATTTAAACTCTACTATTTAGACTCTACTATTTAAACTCTACAATTTAAACTCTACTATTTAAACTCTACTATTTAAACTCTACTATTTAAACTCTACTATTTAAACACTACTATTTAAACTCTACTATTTAAACTCTACTATTTAAACTCTACTATTTAAACTCTACTAATTAAACTCTACTATATAAACTGTACTATTTAAACTCTACTATTTAAACTCTACTATTTAAACTCTACTATTTAAACTCCACTATTTAATCTCCACTATTTAAACTCCACTATTTATACTCCACTATTTAAACTCCACTATTTAAACTCCACTATTTAAAATCTACTCTTTAAACTCTACTATTTAAACTCTACTATTTAAACTCTACTATTTAAACTCTACTATTTAGACTCTACAAATTTAAACTCTACTATTTAAACTCTACTATTTAAACTCTACTATTTAAACTCTACTATTTAAACTCTACTATTTAAACACTACTATTTAAACTCTACTATTTAAACTTTACTATTTATACTCTACTATTTAAACTCTACTATTTAAACTCTACTATATAAACTCTACTATTTAAACTCTACTATTTAAACTCTACTATTTAAACTCTACTATTTAAACTCTACTATTTAAACTCTACTATTTAAACTCTACTATTTAAACTCTACTATTTAAACTCCACTATTTAATCTCCACTATTTAACTCCACTATTTATACTCCACTATTTAAACTCCACTATTTAAACTCCACTATTTAAACTCCACTCTTTAAACTCTACTCTTTAAACTCTACTATTTAAACTCTACTATTTAAACTCTACTATTTAAACTCTACTATTTAAACTCTACTATTTAAACTCTACTATTTAAACTCTACTATTTAAACTCTACTATTTAAACTCTACTATATAAACTCTACTATTTAAACTCTACTATTTAATCTCTACTATTTAAACTCTACTATTTAAACTCTACTATTCAAGCTCTACTATTTAAACTCTACTATTTAAACTCTACTATTTAAACTCTAATATTTAAACTCTACTATTTAAACTCTACTATGTAAACTCTACTATTTAAACTCTACTATTTAAACTCTACTATTTAAACTCTCCTATTTAAATTCTACTATTTAAACTCTACCATTTAAACTCTACTATTTAAACTCTACTATTTAAACTCTACTATTTAAACTCTTCTATCTAAACTCTACTATTTAAACTATACTATTTAAACTCTACTATTTAAACTCTACTATTTAAACTCTACTATTTAAACTCTACTATTTAAACTCTACTTTTTAAACTCTACAATTTAAACTCTACTATTTAAACTCTACTATTTAAACTCTACTATTTAAACTCTACTATATAAACTCTACTATTTAAACTCTACTATTTAAACTCTACTATTTAAACTCTACTATTTAAACTCTACTATTTAAACTCTACTATTTAAACTCTACTATTTAAACTCTACTATTTAAACTCTACTATTTAAACTCTACTATTTAAACTCTACTATTTAAACTATACTATTTAAACTCCACTATTTAAACTATACTATTTAAACTCCACTATATAAACTCTACTATTTAAACTCTACTATTTAAACTCTACTATTTAAACTCTACTATTTAAACTCTACTATTTAAACTCTACTATTTAAACTCTACTATTTAAACTCTACTATTTAAACACTACTATTTAAACTCTACTATTTAATCTCTACTATTTAAACTCTACTATTTAAACTCTACTATTTAAACTCTACTATATAAACTCTACTATTTAAACTCTACTATTTAATCTCTACTATTTAAACTCTACTATTTAAACTCTACTATTTAAACTCTACTATTTAAACTCTACTATTTAAACTCTACTATTTAAACTCTACTATATAAACTCTACTATTTAAACTCTACTATGTAAACTCTACTATTTAAACTCTACTATTTAAACTCTACTATTTAAACTCTACTATTTAAATTCTACTATTTAAACTCTACTATTTAAACTCTACTATTTAAACTCTACTATTTAAACTCTACTATTTAAACTCTTCTATCTAAACTCTACTATTTAAACTCTACTATTTAAACTCTACTATTTAAACTCTACTATTTAAACTCTACTATTTAAACTCTACTATTTAATCTTTACTATTTAAACTCTACTATTTAAACTCTACTATTTAGACTCTACAAATTTAAACTCTACTATTTAAACTCTACTATTTAAACTCTACTATTTCAACTCTACTATTTAAACTCTACTATTTAAACTCTACTATATAAACTCTACTATTTAACTCTACTATTTAAACTCTACTATTTAAACTCTACTATTTAAACTCTACTATTTAAACTCTACTATTTAAACTCTACTATTTAAACTCTACTATTTAAACTCCACTATTTAATCTCCACTATTTAAACTACACTATTTATACTCCACTATTTAAACTCCACTATTTAAACTCCACTATTTAAACTCCACTCTTTAAACTCTACTCTTTAAACTCTACTATTTAAACTCTACTATTTAAACTCTACTATTTAAACTCTACTATTTAAACTCTACTATTTAAACTCTACTATTTAAACTCTACTATTTAATCTCTACTATTTAAACTCTACTATTTAAACTCTACTATTTAAACTCTACTATTTAAACTGTACTATTTAAACTCTACTATTTAAACTCTACTATTTAAACTCTACTATTTAAACTCTACTATTTAAACTCTACTATTTAAACTCTACTATTTAAACTCTACTATTTAAACTCTACTATTTAAACTCTACTATTTAAACTCTACTATTTATACTCTACTATTTAAACTCTACTATTTAAACTCTACTATATAAACTCTACTATTTAAACTCTACTATTTAAACTCTACTATTTAAACTCTACTATTTAAACTCTACTATTTAAACTCTACTATTTAAAGTCTACTATTTAAACTCTACTATTTAAACTCCACTATTTAATCTCCACTATTTAAACTCCACTATTTATACTCCACTCTTTAAACTCCACTATTTAAACTCCACTATTTAAACTCCACTCTTTAAACTCTACTCTTTAAACTCTACTATTTAAACTCTACTATTTAAACTCTACTATTTAAACTCTACTACTTAAACTCTACTATTTAAACTCTACTATTTAAACTCTACTATTTAAACTCTACTATTTAAACTCTACTATTTAATCTCTACTATTTAAACTCTACTATTTAAACTCTACTATTTAAACTCTACTATTTAAACTCTACTATTTAAACTCTACTATTTAAACTCTACTATTTAAATTCTACTATTTAAACTCTACTATTTAAACTCTACTATTTAAACTCTACTATTTAAACTCTACTATTTAAACTCTACTATTTAAATTCTACTATTTAAACTCTACTTTTTAAACTCTACTTTTTAAACTCTACTATTTAAACTCTACTATTTAAACTCTACTATCTAAACTCTACTATTTAAAATCTACTATTTAAACTCTACTATTTAAACTCTACTATTTAAACTCTACTATTTAAACTCTACTATTTAAACTCTACTTTTTAAACTCTACAATTTAAACTCTACTATTTAAACTCTACTATTTAAAGTCTACTATTTAAACTCTACTATTTAAACTCTACTATTTAAACTGTACTATTTAAACTCTACTATTTAAACTCTACTATTTAAACTCTACTATTTAAACTCTACTATTTAAACTCTACTATTTAAACTCTACTATTTAAACTCTACTATTTAAACTCTACTATTTAAACTCTACTATTTAAACTCTACTATTTAAACTCTACTATTTAAACTCTACTATTTAAACTCTTCTATTTAAACTCTACTATTTAAACTCTACTAATTAAACTCTACTATTTAAACTCTACTATTTAATCTTTACTATTTAAACTCTACTATTTAGACTCTACTATTTAAACTTTACTATTTAAACTCTACTATTTAAACTCTACTATTTAAACTCTACTATTTAAACTCTACTCTTTGAACTCTACTATATAAACTCTACTATTTAAACTCTACTATTTAAACTCTACTATTTAAACTCTACTAATTAAACTCTACTATTTAAACTCTACTATTTAAACTCTACTATTTAAACTCTACTATTTAAACTCCACTATTTAAACTCCACTATATAAACTCCATTATTTAAACTCTACTATTTAAACTCTACTATTTAAACTCCGCTATATAAACTATACTATTTAAACTCTACTATTTAAACTCCACTATTTAAACTCTACTATTTAAACTCTACTATTTAAACTCTACTATTTAAACTCTACTATTTAAACTCTACTATTTAATCTCTACTATTTAAACTCTACTATTTAAACTCTACTATATAAACTCTACTATTTAAACTCTGCTATTTAAACTCTACTATTTAAACTCTACAATTTAAATTTTACTATTTAAACTCTACTATTTAAACTCTACTATTTAAACTCTACTATTTAAATTCCACTATATAAACTCTACTATTTAAACTCCACTCTTTAAACTCTACTATATAAACTCTACTATTTAAACTCTACTATTTAAACTCTACAATATAAACTCTACTATTTAAACTCTACTATTTAAACTCTACTATTTAAACTCTACTATTTAAACTCTACTATATAAACTCTACTATTTAAACTCTACTATTTAACCCCTCCGCGACGGGAAAACTATGGATAGCCATTTTGTCAGTCCGGGGCTAGTCTTACTTTCCCTACTGTGTGGCCGGGCGCTTTTGGCCGATTTTTCCAAAATCGCTCTATTCCACTTACTCTGTACGTCTAAACTACGATACTGAACAACTTAAATTTGGTCTTGTTAGCACCATCAACTCTTCCTCTTTCCAATAAAACCAACCCCAGCTCTCTACGACTCTCCGTTGCCGAGAAAGTAAGTGAGGAATGAAGGGTACTTTTTCGTGTGAGCGCGGCCGTGTTCGCTTAGGTGGCGTGGCTGTGACGACAACTGAACGTGGCCCGCGCGGGTGGCGGTCAGTGTTGTAAGTAAGCGTGGCGCACCACAGAATCGAACACGCACGAGAAATCTAATCCACATCCATCCATGTTTACAGTCAGTAACACACTGACTGACGATGGTGATTTGTAGGGATGGTGGTGAAGTATAGCCAAGTGAAAAAAAAAACGCCAAATTGGGCTCGCAAATGCCGACATTGGCAATAGCGGTGCTTCATCTCGTCCGGTCACCACATGGCACGGGTGTACGACACCACCCGGAGGTTTCCTGGGTCCGTTTATGACCGCGGACCGGACGTTAAGGGTTAAACTCTACTATTTAAACTCTACTATTTAAACTCTACTAATTAAACTCTACTATTTAAACTCTACTATTTAAACTCTACTATTTAAACTCTACTATTTAAACTTTACTATTTAAACTCTACTATTTAAACTCTACTATTTAAACTCTACTATTAAACTCTACTATTTAAACTCTACTATTTAAACTCTACTATTTAATCTTTACTATTTAAACTCTACTATTTAAACTCTACTATTTAGACTCTACTATTTAAACTCTACTATTTAAACTCTACTATTTAAACTCTACTATTTAAACTCTACTATTTAAACTCTACTATTTAAACACTACTATTTAAACTCTACTATTTAAACTCTACTATTTAAACTCTACTATTTAAACTCTACTATTTAAAGTCTACTATATAAACTGTACTTTTTAAACTCTACTATTTAAACTCTACTATTTAAACTCTACTATTTAAACTCCACTATTTAATCTCCACTATTTAAACTCCACTATTTATACTCCACTATTTAAACTCCACTATTTAAACTCCACTATTTAAACTCTACTCTTTAAACTCTACTATTTAAACTCTACTATTTAAACTCTACTATTTAAACTCTACTATTTAGAATCTACAAATTTAAACTCTACTATTTAAACTCTACTATTTAAACTCTACTATTTAAACTCTACTATTTAAACTCTACTATTTAAACACTACTATTTAAACTCTACTATTTAAACTCTACTATTTATACTCTACTATTTAAACTTTACTATTTAAACTCTACTATATAAACTCTACTATTTAAACTCTACTATTTAAACTCTACTATTTAAACTCTACTATTTAAACTCTACTATTTAAACTCTACTATTTAAACTCTACTATTTAAACTCTACTATTTAAACTCCACTATTTAATCTCCACTATTTAAACTCCACTATTTATACTCCACTATTTAAACTCCACTATTTAAACTCCACTATTTAAACTCCACTCTTTAAACTCTACTCTTTAAACTCTACTATTTAAACTCTACTATTTAAACTCTACTATTTAAACTCTACTATTTAAACTCTACTATTTAAACTCTACTATTTAAACTCTACTATTTAAACTCTACTATTTAAACTCTACTATATAAACTCTACTATTTAAACTCTACTATTTAATCTCTACTATTTAAACTCTACTATTTAAACTCTATTATTTAAACTCTACTATTTAAACTCTACTATTTAAACTCTACTATTTAAACTCTACTATTTAAACTCTACTATTTAAACTCTACTATTTAAACTCTACTATTTAAACTCTACTATTTAAACTCTACTATTTAAACTCTTCTATTTAAATTCTACTATTTAAACTCTACTATTTAAACTCTACTATTTAAACTCTACTATTTAAACTCTACTATTTAAACTCTTCTATCTAAACTCTACTATTTAAACTCTACTATTTAAACTCTACTATTTAAACTCTACTATTTAAACTCTACTATTTAAACTCTACTATTTAAACTCTACTTTTCAAACTCTACAATTTAAACTCTACTATTTAAACTCTATTATTTAAACTCTACTATTTAAAGTCTACTATTTAAAGTCTGCTATTTAAACTCTAATATTTAAACTCTACTATTTAAACTCTACTATTTAAACTCTACTATTTAAACTCTACTATTTAAACTCTACTATTTAAACTCTACTATTTAAACTCTACTATTTAAACTCTACTATTTAAACTCTACTATTTAAACTCCACTATTTAATCTCCACTATTTAAACTCCACTATTTATACTCCACTCTTTAAACTCCACTATTTAAACTCCACTATTTAAACTCCACTCTTTAAACTCTACTCTTTAAACTCTACTATTTAAACTCTACTATTTAAACTCTACTATTTAAACTCTACTATTTAAACTCTACTATTTAAACTGTACTATTTAAACTGTACTATTTAAACTCTACTATTTAAACTCTACTATTTAATCTCTACTATTTAAACTCTACTATTTAAACTCTACTATTTAAACTCTACTATTTAAACTCTACTATTTAAACTCTACTATTTAAACTCTACTATTTAAACTCTACTATTTAAACTCTACTATTTAAACTCTACTATTTAAACTCTACTATTTAAACTCTACTATTTATACTCTACTATTTAAACTCTACTATTTAAACTCTACTATATAAACTCTACTATTTAAACTCTACTATTTAAACTCTACTATTTAAACTCTACTATTTAAACTCTACTATTTAACCTCTACTATTTAAACTCTACTATTTAAACTCTACTATTTAAACTCCACTATTTAATCTCCACTATTTAAACTCCACTATTTATACTCCACTCTTTAAACTCCACTATTTAAACTCCACTATTTAAACTCCACTCTTTAAACTCTACTCTTTAAACTCTACTATTTAAACTCTACTATTTAAACTCTACTATTTAAACTCTACTATTTAAACACTACTATCTAAACTCTACTATTTAAACTCTACTATTTAAACTCTACTATTTAAACTCTACTATTTAAACTCTACTATTTAAACTCTACTTTTTAAACTCTACAATTTAAACTCTACTATTTAAACTCTACTATTTAAACTCTACTATTTAAACTCTACTATTTAAACTCTACTATTTAAACTCTACTATTTAAACTCTACTATTTAAACTCTACTATTTAAACTCTACTATTTAAACTCTACTAATTAAACTCTACTATTTAAACTCTACTATTTAAACTCTACTATTTAAACTCTACTATTTAAACTCTACTATTTAAACTCTACTATTTAAACTCTACTATTTAAACTCTACTATTTAAACTCTACTATTTAAACTCTACTATTTAAACTCTTCTATTTAAACTCTACTATTTAAACTCTACTAATTAAACTCTACTATTTAAACTCTACTATTTAATCTTTACTATTTAAACTCTACTATTTAGACTCTACTATTTAAACTTTACTATTTAAACTCTACTATTTAAACTCTACTATTTAAACTCTACTATTTAAACTCTACTATTTAAACTCTACTATTTAAACTCTACTATTTAAACTCTTCTTTTTAAACTCTACAATTTAAACTCTACTATTTAAACTCTACTATTTAAACTCTACTATTTAAAGTCTACTATTTAAACTCTACTATTTAAACTCTACTATTTAAACTCTACTATTTAAACTCTACTATTTAAACTCTACTAATTAAACTCTACTATTTAAACTCTACTATTTAAACTCTACTATTTAAACTCTACTATTTAAACTCTACTATTTAAACTCTACTATTTAAACTCTACTATTTAAACTCTACTATTTAAACTCTACTATTTAAACTCTACTATTTAAACTCTTCTTTTTAAACTCTACTATATAAACTCTACTATTTAAACTCTACTATTTAAACTCTACTATTTAAACTCTACTATTTAAACTCTACTATTTAAACTCTACTATTTAAACTCTACTATTTAAACTCTACTATTTAAACTCTACTATTTAATCTCTACTATTTAAACTCTACTATTTAAACTCTACTATTTAAACTCTACTATTTAAACTCTACTATTTAAACTCTACTATTTAAACTCTACTATTTAAACTCTACTATTTAAACTCTACTATTTAAACTCTACTATTTAAACTCTACTATTTAAACTCTACTATTTATACTCTACTATTTAAACTCTACTATTTAAACTCTACTATATAAACTCTACTATTTAAACTCTACTATTTAAACTCTACTATTTAAACTCTACTATTTAAACTCTACTATTTAAACTCTACTATTTAAACTCTACTATTTAAACTCTACTATTTAAACTCCACTATTTAATCTCCACTATTTAAACTCCACTATTTATACTCCACTCTTTAAACTCCACTATTTAAACTCCACTATTTAAACTCCACTCTTTAAACTCTACTCTTTAAACTCTACTATTTAAACTCTACTATTTAAACTCTACTATTTAAACTCTACTATTTAAACTCTACTATTTAAACTCTACTATTTAAACTCTACTATTTAAACTCTACTATATAAACTCTACTATTTAAACTCTACTATTTAATCTCTACTATTTAAACTCTACTATTTAAACTCTACTATTTAAACTCTACTATTTAAACTCTACTATTTAAACTCTACTATTTAAACTCTACTATTTAAACTCTACTATTTAAACTCTACTATTTAAACTCTACTATTTAAACTCTACTATTTAAACTCTACTATTTAAACTCTACTATTTAAACTCTACTATTTAAACTCTACTATTTAAACTCTACTATATAAACTCTACTATTTAAACTCTACTATTTAATCTCTACTATTTAAACTCTACTATTTAAACTCTACTATTTAAACTCTACTATTTAAACTCTACTAATTTAAACTCTACTATTTAAACTCTACTATTTAAACTCTACTATTTAAACTCTACTATGTAAACTCTACTATTTAAACTCTACTATTTAAACTCTACTATTTAAACTCTACTATTTAAATTCTACTATTTAAACTCTACTATTTAAACTCTACTATTTAAACTCTACTATTTAAACTCTACTATTTAAACTCTTCTATCTAAACTCTACTATTTAAACTCTACTTTTTAAACTCTACAATTTAAACTCTACTATTTAAACTCTACTATTTAAACTCTACTATTTAAACTCTACTATTTAAACTCTACTATTTAAACTCTACTATTTAAACTCTACTATTTAAACTCTACTATTTAAACTCTACTATTTAAACTCTACTATTTAAACTCTACTATTTAAACTCTACTATTTAAACTCTACTATTTAAACTCTACTATTTAAACTCTACTATTTAAACTATACTATTTAAACTCCACTATTTAAACTATACTATTTAAACTCCACTATATAAACTCTACTATTTAAACTCTACTATTTAAACTCTACTATTTAAACTCTACTATTTAAACTCTACTATTTAAACTCTACTATTTAAACTCTACTATTTAAACTCTACTATTTAAACACTACTATTTAAACTCTACTATTTAATCTCTACTATTTAAACTCTACTATTTAAACTCTACTATTTAAACTCTACTATATAAACTCTACTATTTAAACTCTACTATTTAATCTCTACTATTTAAACTCTACTATTTAAACTCTACTATTTAAACTCTACTATTTAAACTCTACTATTTAAACTCTACTATTTAAACTCTACTATTTAAACTCTACTATTTATACTCTACTATTTAAACTCTACTATTTAAACTCTACTATATAAACTCTACTATTTAAACTCTACTATTTAAACTCTACTATTTAAACTCTACTATTTAAACTCTACTATTTAAACTCTACTATTTAAAGTCTACTATTTAAACTCTACTATTTAAACTCCACTATTTAATCTCCACTATTTAAACTCCACTATTTATACTCCACTCTTTAAACTCCACTATTTAAACTCCACTATTTAAACTCCACTCTTTAAACTCTACTCTTTAAACTCTACTATTTAAACTCTACTATTTAAACTCTACTATTTAAACTCTACTACTTAAACTCTACTATTTAAACTCTACTATTTAAACTCTACTATTTAAACTCTACTATTTAAACTCTACTATTTAATCTCTACTATTTAAACTCTACTATTTAAACTCTACTATTTAAACTCTACTATTTAAACTCTACTATTTAAACTCTACTATTTAAACTCTACTATTTAAATTCTACTATTTAAACTCTACTATTTAAACTCTACTATTTAAACTCTACTATTTAAACTCTACTATTTAAACTCTACTATTTAAATTCTACTATTTAAACTCTACTTTTTAAACTCTACTTTTTAAACTCTACTATTTAAACTCTACTATTTAAACTCTACTATCTAAACTCTACTATTTAAAATCTACTATTTAAACTCTACTATTTAAACTCTACTATTTAAACTCTACTATTTAAACTCTACTATTTAAACTCTACTTTTTAAACTCTACAATTTAAACTCTACTATTTAAACTCTACTATTTAAAGTCTACTATTTAAACTCTACTATTTAAACTCTACTATTTAAACTGTACTATTTAAACTCTACTATTTAAACTCTACTATTTAAACTCTACTATTTAAACTCTACTATTTAAACTCTACTATTTAAACTCTACTATTTAAACTCTACTATTTAAACTCTACTATTTAAACTCTACTATTTAAACTCTACTATTTAAACTCTACTATTTAAACTCTACTATTTAAACTCTTCTATTTAAACTCTACTATTTAAACTCTACTAATTAAACTCTACTATTTAAACTCTACTATTTAATCTTTACTATTTAAACTCTACTATTTAGACTCTACTATTTAAACTTTACTATTTAAACTCTACTATTTAAACTCTACTATTTAAACTCTACTATTTAAACTCTACTCTTTGAACTCTACTATATAAACTCTACTATTTAAACTCTACTATTTAAACTCTACTATTTAAACTCTACTAATTAAACTCTACTATTTAAACTCTACTATTTAAACTCTACTATTTAAACTCTACTATTTAAACTCCACTATTTAAACTCCACTATATAAACTCCATTATTTAAACTCTACTATTTAAACTCTACTATTTAAACTCCGCTATATAAACTATACTATTTAAACTCTACTATTTAAACTCCACTATTTAAACTCTACTATTTAAACTCTACTATTTAAACTCTACTATTTAAACTCTACTATTTAAACTCTACTATTTAATCTCTACTATTTAAACTCTACTATTTAAACTCTACTATATAAACTCTACTATTTAAACTCTGCTATTTAAACTCTACTATTTAAACTCTACAATTTAAATTTTACTATTTAAACTCTACTATTTAAACTCTACTATTTAAACTCTACTATTTAAATTCCACTATATAAACTCTACTATTTAAACTCCACTCTTTAAACTCTACTATATAAACTCTACTATTTAAACTCTACTATTTAAACTCTACAATATAAACTCTACTATTTAAACTCTACTATTTAAACTCTACTATTTAAACTCTACTATTTAAACTCTACTATATAAACTCTACTATTTAAACTCTACTATTTAACCCCTCCGCGACGGGAAAACTATGGATAGCCATTTTGTCAGTCCGGGGCTAGTCTTACTTTCCCTACTGTGTGGCCGGGCGCTTTTGGCCGATTTTTCCAAAATCGCTCTATTCCACTTACTCTGTACGTCTAAACTACGATACTGAACAACTTAAATTTGGTCTTGTTAGCACCATCAACTCTTCCTCTTTCCAATAAAACCAACCCCAGCTCTCTACGACTCTCCGTTGCCGAGAAAGTAAGTGAGGAATGAAGGGTACTTTTTCGTGTGAGCGCGGCCGTGTTCGCTTAGGTGGCGTGGCTGTGACGACAACTGAACGTGGCCCGCGCGGGTGGCGGTCAGTGTTGTAAGTAAGCGTGGCGCACCACAGAATCGAACACGCACGAGAAATCTAATCCACATCCATCCATGTTTACAGTCAGTAACACACTGACTGACGATGGTGATTTGTAGGGATGGTGGTGAAGTATAGCCAAGTGAAAAAAAAACCGCCAAATTGGGCTCGCAAATGCCGACATTGGCAATAGCGGTGCTTCATCTCGTCCGGTCACCACATGGCACGGGTGTACGACACCACCCGGAGGTTTCCTGGGTCCGTTTATGACCGCGGACCGGACGTTAAGGGTTAAACTCTACTATTTAAACTCTACTATTTAAACTCTACTAATTAAACTCTACTATTTAAACTCTACTATTTAAACTCTACTATTTAAACTCTACTATTTAAACTTTACTATTTAAACTCTACTATTTAAACTCTACTATTTAAACTCTACTATTAAACTCTACTATTTAAACTCTACTATTTAAACTCTACTATTTAATCTTTACTATTTAAACTCTACTATTTAAACTCTACTATTTAGACTCTACTATTTAAACTCTACTATTTAAACTCTACTATTTAAACTCTACTATTTAAACTCTACTATTTAAACTCTACTATTTAAACACTACTATTTAAACTCTACTATTTAAACTCTACTATTTAAACTCTACTATTTAAACTCTACTATTTAAAGTCTACTATATAAACTGTACTTTTTAAACTCTACTATTTAAACTCTACTATTTAAACTCTACTATTTAAACTCCACTATTTAATCTCCACTATTTAAACTCCACTATTTATACTCCACTATTTAAACTCCACTATTTAAACTCCACTATTTAAACTCTACTCTTTAAACTCTACTATTTAAACTCTACTATTTAAACTCTACTATTTAAACTCTACTATTTAGAATCTACAAATTTAAACTCTACTATTTAAACTCTACTATTTAAACTCTACTATTTAAACTCTACTATTTAAACTCTACTATTTAAACACTACTATTTAAACTCTACTATTTAAACTCTACTATTTATACTCTACTATTTAAACTTTACTATTTAAACTCTACTATATAAACTCTACTATTTAAACTCTACTATTTAAACTCTACTATTTAAACTCTACTATTTAAACTCTACTATTTAAACTCTACTATTTAAACTCTACTATTTAAACTCTACTATTTAAACTCCACTATTTAATCTCCACTATTTAAACTCCACTATTTATACTCCACTATTTAAACTCCACTATTTAAACTCCACTATTTAAACTCCACTCTTTAAACTCTACTCTTTAAACTCTACTATTTAAACTCTACTATTTAAACTCTACTATTTAAACTCTACTATTTAAACTCTACT
Source organism: Petrolisthes manimaculis (assembly GCA_034508575.1). NCBI lineage: Eukaryota > Metazoa > Arthropoda > Malacostraca > Decapoda > Porcellanidae > Petrolisthes > Petrolisthes manimaculis. The sequence goes on from JAWZYT010001007.1 coordinate 130,995, forward strand.
ATTTAAACTCTACTATTTAAACTCTACTATTTAAACTCTACTATTTAAACTCTACTATATAAACTCTACTATTTAAACTCTACTATTTAATCTCTACTATTTAAACTCTACTATTTAAACTCTATTATTTAAACTCTACTATTTAAACTCTACTATTTAAACTCTACTATTTAAACTCTACTATTTAAACTCTACTATTTAAACTCTACTATTTAAACTCTACTATTTAAACTCTACTATTTAAACTCTACTATTTAAACTCTTCTATTTAAATTCTACTATTTAAACTCTACTATTTAAACTCTACTATTTAAACTCTACTATTTAAACTCTACTATTTAAACTCTTCTATCTAAACTCTACTATTTAAACTCTACTATTTAAACTCTACTATTTAAACTCTACTATTTAAACTCTACTATTTAAACTCTACTATTTAAACTCTACTTTTCAAACTCTACAATTTAAACTCTACTATTTAAACTCTATTATTTAAACTCTACTATTTAAAGTCTACTATTTAAAGTCTACTATTTAAACTCTAATATTTAAACTCTACTATTTAAACTCTACTATTTAAACTCTACTATTTAAACTCTACTATTTAAACTCTACTATTTAAACTCTACTATTTAAACTCTACTATTTAAACTCTACTATTTAAACTCTACTATTTAAACTCCACTATTTAATCTCCACTATTTAAACTCCACTATTTATACTCCACTCTTTAAACTCCACTATTTAAACTCCACTATTTAAACTCCACTCTTTAAACTCTACTCTTTAAACTCTACTATTTAAACTCTACTATTTAAACTCTACTATTTAAACTCTACTATTTAAACTCTACTATTTAAACTCTACTATTTAAACTGTACTATTTAAACTCTACTATTTAAACTCTACTATTTAATCTCTACTATTTAAACTCTACTATTTAAACTCTACTATTTAAACTCTACTATTTAAACTCTACTATTTAAACTCTACTATTTAAACTCTACTATTTAAACTCTACTATTTAAACTCTACTATTTAAACTCTACTATTTAAACTCTACTATTTAAACTCTACTATTTATACTCTACTATTTAAACTCTACTATTTAAACTCTACTATATAAACTCTACTATTTAAACTCTACTATTTAAACTCTACTATTTAAACTCTACTATTTAAACTCTACTATTTAACCTCTACTATTTAAACTCTACTATTTAAACTCTACTATTTAAACTCCACTATTTAATCTCCACTATTTAAACTCCACTATTTATACTCCACTCTTTAAACTCCACTATTTAAACTCCACTATTTAAACTCCACTCTTTAAACTCTACTCTTTAAACTCTACTATTTAAACTCTACTATTTAAACTCTACTATTTAAACTCTACTATTTAAACACTACTATCTAAACTCTACTATTTAAACTCTACTATTTAAACTCTACTATTTAAACTCTACTATTTAAACTCTACTATTTAAACTCTACTTTTTAAACTCTACAATTTAAACTCTACTATTTAAACTCTACTATTTAAACTCTACTATTTAAACTCTACTATTTAAACTCTACTATTTAAACTCTACTATTTAAACTCTACTATTTAAACTCTACTATTTAAACTCTACTAATTAAACTCTACTATTTAAACTCTACTATTTAAACTCTACTATTTAAACTCTACTATTTAAACTCTACTATTTAAACTCTACTATTTAAACTCTACTATTTAAACTCTACTATTTAAACTCTACTATTTAAACTCTACTATTTAAACTCTTCTATTTAAACTCTACTATTTAAACTCTACTAATTAAACTCTACTATTTAAACTCTACTATTTAATCTTTACTATTTAAACTCTACTATTTAGACTCTACTATTTAAACTTTACTATTTAAACTCTACTATTTAAACTCTACTATTTAAACTCTACTATTTAAACTCTACTATTTAAACTCTACTATTTAAACTCTACTATTTAAACTCTTCTTTTTAAACTCTACAATTTAAACTCTACTATTTAAACTCTACTATTTAAACTCTACTATTTAAAGTCTACTATTTAAACTCTACTATTTAAACTCTACTATTTAAACTCTACTATTTAAACTCTACTATTTAAACTCTACTAATTAAACTCTACTATTTAAACTCTACTATTTAAACTCTACTATTTAAACTCTACTATTTAAACTCTACTATTTAAACTCTACTATTTAAACTCTACTATTTAAACTCTACTATTTAAACTCTACTATTTAAACTCTACTATTTAAACTCTTCTTTTTAAACTCTACTATATAAACTCTACTATTTAAACTCTACTATTTAAACTCTACTATTTAAACTCTACTATTTAAACTCTACTATTTAAACTCTACTATTTAAACTCTACTATTTAAACTCTACTATTTAAACTCTACTATTTAATCTCTACTATTTAAACTCTACTATTTAAACTCTACTATTTAAACTCTACTATTTAAACTCTACTATTTAAACTCTACTATTTAAACTCTACTATTTAAACTCTACTATTTAAACTCTACTATTTAAACTCTACTATTTAAACTCTACTATTTAAACTCTACTATTTATACTCTACTATTTAAACTCTACTATTTAAACTCTACTATATAAACTCTACTATTTAAACTCTACTATTTAAACTCTACTATTTAAACTCTACTATTTAAACTCTACTATTTAAACTCTACTATTTAAACTCTACTATTTAAACTCTACTATTTAAACTCCACTATTTAATCTCCACTATTTAAACTCCACTATTTATACTCCACTCTTTAAACTCCACTATTTAAACTCCACTATTTAAACTCCACTCTTTAAACTCTACTCTTTAAACTCTACTATTTAAACTCTACTATTTAAACTCTACTATTTAAACTCTACTATTTAAACTCTACTATTTAAACTCTACTATTTAAACTCTACTATTTAAACTCTACTATATAAACTCTACTATTTAAACTCTACTATTTAATCTCTACTATTTAAACTCTACTATTTAAACTCTACTATTTAAACTCTACTATTTAAACTCTACTATTTAAACTCTACTATTTAAACTCTACTATTTAAACTCTACTATTTAAACTCTACTATTTAAACTCTACTATTTAAACTCTACTATTTAAACTCTACTATTTAAACTCTACTATTTAAACTCTACTATTTAAACTCTACTATTTAAACTCTACTATATAAACTCTACTATTTAAACTCTACTATTTAATCTCTACTATTTAAACTCTACTATTTAAACTCTACTATTTAAACTCTACTATTTAAACTCTACTAATTTAAACTCTACTATTTAAACTCTACTATTTAAACTCTACTATTTAAACTCTACTATGTAAACTCTACTATTTAAACTCTACTATTTAAACTCTACTATTTAAACTCTACTATTTAAATTCTACTATTTAAACTCTACTATTTAAACTCTACTATTTAAACTCTACTATTTAAACTCTACTATTTAAACTCTTCTATCTAAACTCTACTATTTAAACTCTACTATTTAAACTCTACTATTTAAACTCTACTATTTAAACTCTACTATTTAAACTCTACTATTTAAACTCTACTTTTCAAACTCTACAATTTAAACTCTACTATTTAAACTCTATTATTTAAACTCTACTATTTAAAGTCTACTATTTAAAGTCTACTATTTAAACTCTACTATTTAAACTCTACTATTTAAACTCTACTATTTAAACTCTACTATTTAAACTCTACTATTTAAACTCTACTATTTAAACTCTACTATTTAAACTCTACTATTTAAACTCTACTATTTAAACTCCACTATTTAAACTATACTATTTAAACTCCACTATATAAACTCTACTATTTAAACTCTACTATTTAAACTCTACTATTTAAACTCTACTATTTAAACTCTACTATTTAAACTTTAATATTTAAACTCTACTATTTAAACTCTACTATTTAAACTCTACTATTTAAACTCTACAATTTAATCTCTACTATTTAAACTCTACTATTTAAACTCTACTATTTAAACTCTACTATTTAAACTCTACTATTTAAACTCTACTATTTAAACTCTACTATTTAAACTCTACTATTTAATCTCTACTATTTAAACTCTACTATTTAAACTCTACTATTTAAACTCTACTATTTAAACTCTACTATTTAAACTCTACTATTTAAACTCTACTATTTAAACTCTACTATTTAAACTCTACTATTTAAACTCTACTATTTAAACACTACTATTTAAACTCTACTATTTAATCTCTACTTTTTAAACTCTACTATTTAAACTCTACTATTTAAACTCTACTATTTAAACTCTACTATTTAAACTCTACTATTTAAACTCTACTATTTAAACTCTACTATTTAAACTCTACTATTTAAACTCCACTATTTAATCTCCACTATTTAAACTCCACTATTTATACTCCACTCTTTAAACTCCACTATTTAAACTCCACTATTTAAACTCCACTCTTTAAACTCTACTCTTTAAACTCTACTATTTAAACTCTACTATTTAAACTCTACTATTTAAACTCTACTATTTAAACTCTACTATTTAAACTCTACTATTTAAACTGTACTATTTAAACTCTACTATTTAAACTCTACTATTTAATCTCTACTATTTAAACTCTACTATTTAAACTCTACTATTTAAACTCTACTATTTAAACTCTACTATTTTAACTCTACTATTTAAACTCTACTATTTAAACTCTACTATTTAAACTCTACTATTTAAACTCTACTATTTAAACTCTACTATTTAAACTCTACTATTTATACTCTACTATTTAAACTCTACTATTTAAACTCTACTATATAAACTCTACTATTTAAACTCTACTATTTAAACTCTACTATTTAAACTCTACTATTTAAACTCTACTATTTAAACTCTACTATTTAAACTCTACTATTTAAACTCTACTATTTAAACTCCACTATTTAATCTCCACTATTTAAACTCCACTATTTATACTCCACTCTTTAAACTCCACTATTTAAACTCCACTATTTAAACTCCACTCTTTAAACTCTACTCTTTAAACTCTACTATTTAAACTCTACTATTTAAACTCTACTATTTAAACTCTACTATTTAAACACTACTATCTAAACTCTACTATTTAAACTCTACTATTTAAACTCTACTATATAAACTCTACTATTTAAACTCTACTATTTAATCTCTACTATTTAAACTCTACTATTTAAACTCTTCTATTTAAACTCTACTATTTAAACTCTACTATTTAAACTCTACTATTTAAACTCTACTATTTAAACTCTACTATTTAAACTCTACTATTTAAACTCTACTATTTAAACTCTACTATTTAAACTCTACTATTTTAACTCTACTATTTAAATTCTACTATTTTAACTCTACTATTTAAACTCTACTATTTAAACTCTACTATTTAAACTCTACTATTTAAACTCTACTATCTAAACTCTACTATTTAAACTCTACTATTTAAACTCTACTATTTAAACTCTACTATTTAAACTCTACTATTTAAACTCTACTATTTAAACTCTACTTTTTAAACTCTACAATTTAAACTCTACTATTTAAACTCTACTATTTAAACTCTACTATTTAAACTCTACTATTTAAACTCTACTATTTAAACTCTACTATTTAAACTCTACTATTTAAACTCTACTATTTAAACTCTACTATTTAAACTCTACTAATTAAACTCTACTATTTAAACTCTACTATTTAAACTCTACTATTTAAACTCTACTATTTAAACTCTACTATTTAAACTCTACTATTTAAACTCTACTATTTAAACTCTACTATTTAAACTCTACTATTTAAACTCTACTATTTAAACTCTTCTATTTAAACTCTACTATTTAAACTCTACTAATTAAACTCTACTATTTAAACTCTACTATTTAATCTTTACTATTTAAACTCTACTATTTAGACTCTACTATTTAAACTTTACTATTTAAACTCTACTATTTAAACTCTACTGTTTAAACTCTACTATTTAAACTCTACTATTTAAACTCTACTATTTAAACTCTACTATTTAAACTCTTCTTTTTAAACTCTACAATTTAAACTCTACTATTTAAACTCTAAATTTTTCTAGCACAGTGTAAACATGTACAAATCTCTTCTGAGACCCAAAAAACTCGTTTTTCGGTGTTTTTAGGCTAAATTTGGGATATAAACGGGTATCGAAGATGCATGCACAAATCGACTTTTCGGGCCCAAAAAACGTGTTTTAGCATTGTTTTTGCCTGAAATTGATTTTTTTCTAGAACAGTGTAGACATGTACAAATCGCTTCTGAGACCCAAAAAACTCGATTTTTCGGTGTTTTTAGGCTAAATTTGGGATATAAACGGGTATCGAAGATGCATGCACAAATCGACTTTTTGGACCCAAAAAACGTGTTTTAGCATTTTTTTGCCTGAAAATTTAAACTTTTCTAGAACAGTGTAGACATGTACAAATCGCTTCTGAGACCCAAAAAACTCGATTTTTCGGTGTTTTTAGGTAAAATTTGGGATATAAACGGGTAACGAAGATGCATGCACAAATCGACTTTTTGGGCCCAAAAAACGTGTTTTAGCATTTTTTTTGCCTGAAATTTAAATTTTTCTAGCACAGTGTAAACATGTACAAATCGCTTCTGAGACCCAAAAAACTCGTTTTTTCGGTGTTTTAGGCTAAATTTGGGATATAAACGGGTATCGAAGATGCATGCACAAATCGACTTTTTGGGCCCAAAAAACGTGTTTTAGCATTTTTTTTGCCGGAAAATTGAAATTTTTCTAGCACAGTATAAACATGTACAAATCGCTTCTGAGACCCAAAAAACTCGATTTTTCGGTGTTTTTAGGCTAAATTTTGGATATAAACGGGTATCGCAGATGCATGCACAAATCGACTTTTTGGGCCCAAAAAACGTGTTTTAGCATTTTTTTTGCCTGAAATTGATTTTTTTCTAGAACAGTGTAGACATGTACAAATCGCTTCTGGGACCCAAAAAACTCGATTTTTCGGTGCTTTTAGGCTAAATTTGGGATATAAACGGGTATCGAAGATGCATGCACAAATCGACTTTTTGGACCCAAAAAACGTGTTTTAGCATTTTTTTGCCTGAAAATTTAAATTTTTCTAGAACAGTGTAGACATGTACAAATCGCTTCTGAGACCCAAAAAACTCGATTTTTCGGTGTTTTTAGGCTAAATTTGGGATATAAACGGGTAACGAAGATGCATGCACAAATCGACTTTTTGGGCCCAAAAAACGTGTTTTAGCATTTTTTTTGCCTGAAATTGAAATTTTTCTAGCACAGTGTAAACATGTACAAATCGCTTCTGAGACCCAACAAACTCGTTTTTTCGGTGTTTTAGGCTAAATTTGGGATATAAACGGGTATCGAAGATGCATGCACAAATCGACTTTTTGGGCCCAAAAAACGTGTTTTAGCATTTTTTTTGCCTGAAAATTTAAATTTTTCTAGCACAGTGTAAACATGTACAAATCTCTTCTGAGACCCAAAAAACTCGTTTTTCGGTGTTTTTAGGCTAAATTTGGGATATAAACGGGTATCGAAGATGCATGCACAAATCGACTTTTTGGGCCCAAAAAACGTGTTTTAGCATTTGTTTTGCCTGAAATTGATTTTTTTCTAGAACAGTGTAGACATGTACAAATCGCTTCTGAGACCCAAAAAACTCGATTTTTCGGTGTTTTTAGGCTAAATTTGGGATATAGACGGGTATCGAAGATGCATGCACAAATAGAATTTTTGGGCACAAAAAACGTGTTTTAGCATTTTTTTTGCCTGAAAATTTAAATTTTTCTAGCACAGTGTAAACATGTACAAATCTCTTCTGAGACCCAAAAAACTCGTTTTTCGGTGTTTTTAGGCTAAATTTGGGATATAAACGGGTATCGAAGATGCATGCACAAATCGACTTTTTGGGCCCAAAAAACGTGTTTTAGCATTTTTTTTGCCTGAAATTGATTTTTTTCTAGAACAGTGTAGACATGTACAAATCGCTTCTGGGACCCAAAAAACTCGATTTTTCGGTGCTTTTAGGCTAAATTTGGGATATAAACGGGTATCGAAGATGCATGCACAAATCGACTTTTTGGACCCAAAAAACGTGTTTTAGCATTTTTTTGCCTGAAAATTTAAATTTTTCTAGAACAGTGTAAACATGTACAAATCGCTTCTGAGACCCAACAAACTCGTTTTTTCGGTGTTTTAGGCTAAATTTGGGATATAAACGGGTATCGAAGATGCATGCACAAATCGACTTTTTGGGCCCAAAAAACGTGTTTTAGCATTTTTTTTGCCTGAAAATTTATTTTTTTCTAGCACAGTGTAAACATGTACAAACCTCTTCTGAGACCCAAAAAACTCGTTTTTCGGTGTTTTTAGGCTAAATTTGGGATATAAACGGGTATCGAAGATGCATGCACAAATCGACTTTTTGGGCCCAAAAAACGTGTTTTAGCATTTGTTTTGCCTGAAATTGATTTTTTTCTAGAACAGTGTAGACATGTACAAATCGCTTCTGAGACCCAAAAAACTCGATTTTTCGGTGTTTTTAGGCTAAATTTGGGATATAAACGGGTATCGAAGATGCATGCACAAATCGACTTTTTGGGCCCAAAAAACGTGTTTTAGCATTTTTTTTGCCTGAAAATTTAAATTTTTCTAGCACAGTGTAAACATGTACAAATCTCTTCTGAGACCCAAAAAACTCGTTTTTCGGTGTTTTTAGGCTAAATTTGGGATATAAACGGGTATCGAAGATGCATGCACAAATCGACTTTTTGGGTCCAAAAAACGTGTTTTAGCATTTTTTTTTGCCTGAAAACTGAAATTTTTCTAAAACAGTGTAGACATGTACAAATCGCTTCTGAGACCCAAAAAACTCGATTTTTCGGTGTTTTTAGGCTAAATTTGGGATATAAACGGGTATCGCAGATGCATGCACAAATCGACTTTTTGGGCCAAAAAAACGTGTTTTAGCATTTTTTTTGCCTGAAAATTGAATTTTTTCTAGCACAGTACAAATAGCTTCTGAGACCAAAAAAACTCGATTTTTCGGTGTTTTTAGGTTAAATTTGGGATATAAACGGGTATCGAAGATGCATGCACAAATCGACTTTTTGGACCCAAAAAACGTGTTTTAGCATTTTTTTGCCTGAAAATTTAAATTTTTCTAGAACAGTGTAGACATGTACAAATCGCTTCTGAGACCCAAAAAACTCGATTTTTCGGTGTTTTTAGGCTAAATTTGGGATATAGACGGGTATCGAAGATGCATGCACAAATAGAATTTTTGGGCACAAAAAACGTGTTTTAGCATTTTTTTTGCCTGAAAATTTAAATTTTTCTAGCACAGTGTAAACATGTACAAATCTCTTCTGAGACCCAAAAAACTCGTTTTTCGGTGTTTTTAGGCTAAATTTGGGATATAAACGGGTATCGAAGATGCATGCACAAATCGACTTTTTGGGCCCAAAAAACGTGTTTTAGCATTTGTTTTGCCTGAAATTGATTTTTTTCTAGAACAGTGTAGACATGTACAAATCGCTTCTGAGACCAAAAAAACTCGATTTTTCGGTGTTTTTAGGCTAAATTTGGGATATAAACGGGTATCGAAGATGCATGCACAAATCGACTTTTTGGGCCCAAAAACCGTGTTTTAGCATTTTTTTTGCCTGAAAATTTATTTTTTTCTAGCACAGTGTAAACATGTACAAATCTCTTCTGAGACCCAAAAAACTCGTTTTTCGGTGTTTTTAGGCTAAATTTGGGATATAAACGGGTATCGAAGATGCATGCACAAATCGACTTTTTGGGTCCAAAAAACGTGTTTTAGCATTTTTTTTTGCCTGAAAACTGAAATTTTTCTAAAACAGTGTAGACATGTACAAATCGCTTCTGAGACCCAAAAAACTCGATTTTTCGGTGTTTTTAGGTTAAATTTGGGATATAAACGGGTATCGAAGATGCATGCACAAATCGACTTTTTGGACCCAAAAAACGTGTTTTAGCATTTTTTTGCCTGAAAATTTAAATTTTTCTAGAACAGTGTAGACATGTACAAATCGCTTCTGAGACCCAAAAAACTCGATTTTTCGGTGTTTTTAGGCTAAATTTGGGATATAGACGGGTATCGAAGATGCATGCACAAATAAAATTTTTGGGCACAAAAAACGTGTTTTAGCTTTTTTTTTGCCTGAAAATTGAAATTTTTCTAGCACAGTGTAGACATGTTCAAATCGCTTCAGAGACCAAAAAAACTCGATTTTTCGGTGTTTTTAGGCTAAATTTGGGATATAAACGGGTCTCGAAGATTCATGCACAAATCGACTTTTTGGTCACAAAAAACGTGTTTTAGCATTTTTTTTTACCTGAAAATTGAAATTTTTCTAGCACAGTGTAAACATGTACAAATCGCTTCAGAGACCAAAAAAACTCGATTTTTCGGTGTTTTTAGGCTAAATTTGGGATATAAACGGGTATCGAAGATGCATGCACTAATCGACTTTTTGGGCCTAAAAAACGTGTTTTAGCATTTTTTTTGCTTGAAAATTGAAATTTTTCTAGCACAGTGTAAACATGTACAAATCGCTTCTGAGACCCAAAAAACTCGATTTTTCGGTGTTTTTAGGCTAAATTTGGGATATAAACGGGTATCGAAGATGCATGCACTAATCGACTTTTTGGGCAAAAAAACGTGTTTTAGCATTTTTTTTGCCTGATAATTGATTTTTTTCTAGCACAGTACAAATCGCTTCTGAGACCCAAAAAACTCGATTTTTCGGTGTTTTTAGGCTAAATTTGGGATATAAACGGGTATCGAAGATGCATGCACAAATCGACTTTTTGGTCCCAAAAAACGTGTTTTAGCATTTTTTTTGCCTGAAAATTGAATTTTTTCTAGAACAGTGTAGACATGTACAAATCGCTTCTGAGACCCAAAAAACTCGATTTTTAGGTGTTTTTAGGCTAAATTTGGGATATAAACGGGTATCGAAAATGCATGCACAAATAGAATTTTTTGGCACAAAAAACGTGTTTTAGCATTTTTTTTGCCTAAAAATTGAATTTTTTCTAGCACAGTGTAGACATGTTCAAATCGCTTCAGAGACCCAAAAAACTCGATTTTTCGGTGTTTTTAGGCTAAATTTGGGATATAAACGGGTCTCGAAGATTCATGCACAAATCGACTTTTTGGTCACAAAAAACGTGTTTTAGAAAAAAAATTTCCTGAAAATTGAAATTTTTCTAGCACAGTGTAAACATGTACAAATCGCTTCAGAGACCAAAAAAAATCGATTTTTCGGTGTTTTTAGGCTAAATTTGGGATATAAACGGGTATCGAAGATGCATGCACTAATCGACTTTTTGGGCCCAAAAAACATGTTTTAGCATTTTTTTTGCCTAAAAATTGTATTTTTTCTTGCACAGTACAAATCGCTTCTGAGACCCAAAAACTCGATTTATCGGTGTTTCTAGGCTAAATTTGGGATATAAACGGGTATCGCAGATGCATGCACAAATCGACTTTTTTGGCCAAAAAAACGTGTTTTAGCATTTTTTTGCCTGAAAATTGAAATTTTTCTAGCACAGTTTAAACATGTACAAATCGCTTCTGAGTCCCAAAAAAACTCGAGTTTTCGGTGTTTTTAGACTAAATTTTGGATATAAACGGGTATCGAAGATGCATGCACAAATCGACTTTTTGGACCCAAAAAACGTGTTTTAGCATTTTTTTGCCTGAAAATTTAAATTTTTCTAGAACAGTGTAGACATGTACAAATCGCTTCTGAGACCCAAAAAACTCGATTTTTCGGTGTTTTTAGGCTAAATTTGGGATATAAACGGGTAACGAAGATGCATGCACAAATTGACTTTTTGGGCCCAAAAAACGTGTTTTAGCATTTTTTTTGCCTGAAATTGACATTTTTCTAGCACAGTGTAAACATGTACAAATTCGCTTCTGAGACCCAAAAAACTCGTTTTTACGGTGTTTTAGGCTAAATTTGAGATATAAACGGGTATCGAAGATGCATGCACAAATCGACTTTTTGGGCAAAAAAACGTGTTTTAGCATTTTTTTTGCCTGAAAATTGATTTTTTTCTAGCACAGTACAAATCGCTTCTGAGACCCAAAAAACTCGATTTTTCGGTGTTTTTAGGCTAAATTTGGGATATAAACGGGTATCGAAGATGCATGTACAAATCGACTTTTTGGTCCCAAAAAACGTGTTTTAGCATTTTTTTTGCCTGAAAATTGATTTTTTTCTAGAACAGTGTAGACATGTACAAATCGCTTCTGAGACCCAAAACACTCGATTTTTAGGTGTTTTTAGGCTAAATTTGGGATATAAACGGGTATCGAAGATGCATGCACAAATAAAATTTTTGGGCACAAAAAACGTGTTTTAGCATTTTTTTTGCCTGAAAATTGAATTTTTTCTAGCACAGTGTAGACATGTTCAAATCGCTTCAGAGACCCAAAAAACTCGATTTTTCGGTGTTTTTAGGCTAAATTTGGGATATAAACGGGTCTCGAAGATTCATGCACAAATCGACTTTATGGTCACAAAAAACGTGTTTTAGTAAATTTTTTTCCTGAAAATTGAAATTTTTCTAGCACAGTGTAAACATGTACAAATCGCTTCAGAGACCAAAAAAAATCGATTTTTCGGTGTTTTTAGGCTAAATTTGGGATATAAACGGGTATCGAAGATGCATGCACTAATCGACTTTTTGGGCCCAAAAAACATGTTTTAGCATTTTTTTTGCCTAAAAATTGTATTTTTTCTTGCACAGTACAAATCGCTTCTGAGACCCAAAAACTCGATTTATCGGTGTTTCTAGGCTAAATTTGGGATATAAACGGGTATCGAAGATGCATGCACAAATCGACTTTTTGGGCCCAAAAAACGTGTTTTAGCATTTTTTTTGCCTGAAAATTGATTTTTTTCTAGAACAGTGTAGACATGTACAAATCGCTTCTGAGACTCAAAAAACTAGATTTTTCGGTGTTTTTAGGCTAAATTTGGGATATAAACGGGTATCGCAGATGCATGCACAAATCGACTTTTTGGGCCAAAAAAACAAGTTTTAGCATTTTTTTTGCCTGAAAATTGATTTTTTTCTAGCACAGTTTAAACATGTACAAATCGCTTCTGAGACCCAAAAAAACTCGATTTTTCGGTGTTTTTAGACTAAATTTGGGATATAAACGGGTATCGAAGATGCATGCACAAATCGACTTTTTGGACCCAAAAAACGTGTTTTAGCATTTTTTTGCCTGAAAATTTAAATTTTTCTAGAACAGTGTAGACATGTACAAATCGCTTCTGAGACCCAAAAAACTCGATTTTTCGGTGTTTTTAGGCTAAATTTGGGATATAAACGGGTAACGAAGATGCATGCACAAATCGACTTTTTGGGCCCAAAAAACGTGTTTTAGCATTTTTTTTGCTTGAAATTGACATTTTTCTAGCACAGTGTAAACATGTACAAATCGCTTCTGAGACCCAAAAAATCGTTTTTTCGGTGTTTTAGGCTAAATTTGAGATTTAAACGGGTATCGAAGACACATGCACAAATCGACTTTTTGGGCCCAAAAAACGTGTTTTAGCATTTTTTTTGCCGGAAAATTGAAATTTTTCTAGCACAGTATAAACATGTACAAATCGCTTCTGAGACCCAAAAAACTCGATTTTTCGGTGTTTTTAGGCTAAATTTGGGATATAAACGGGTATCGCAGATGCATGCACAAATCGACTTTTTGGGCCCAAAAAACGTGTTTTATCATTTTTTTTGCCTGAAAATTTAAATTTTTCTAGAACAGTGTAGACATGTACAAATCGCTTCTGAGACCCAAAAAACTCGTTTTTCGGTGTTTTTAGGCTAAATTTGGGATATAAACGGGTATCGAAGATGCATGCACAAATCGACTTTTTGGGCCCAAAAAACGTGTTTTAGCATTTTTTTTGCCTGAAATTGATTTTTTTCTAGAACAGTGTAGACATGTACAAATCGCTTCTGAGACCCAAAAAACTCGATTTTTCGGTGTTTTTAGGCTAAATTTGGGATATAAACGGGTATCGAAGATGCATGCACAAATCGACTTTTTGGGCCCAAAAAACGTGTTTTAGCATTTCTTTTGCCTGAAGATTTAAATTTTTCTAGCACAGTGTAAACATGTACAAATCGCTTCGGAGACCAAAAAAACTCGATTTTTCGGTGTTTTTAGGCTAAATTTGGGATATAAACTGGTATCGAAGATGCATGCACTAATCGACTTTTTGGGCCCAAAAAACATGTTTTAGCATTTTTTTTGCCTGAAAATTGTATTTTCTCTAGCACAGTACAAATCGCTTCTGAGACCCAAAAACTCGATTTTTCGGTGTTTCTATGCTAAATTTGGGATATAAACGGGTATCGAAGATGCATGCACAAATCGACTTTTTGGTCCCAAAAAACGTGTTTTAGCATTTTTTTTGCCTGAAAATTGAATTTTTTCTAGAACAGTGTAGACATGTACAAATCGCTTCTGAGACCCAAAAAACTTGATTTTTCGGTGTTTTTAGGCTAAATTTGGGATATAAACGGGTATCGAAGATGCATGCACAAATAGAATTTTTTGGCACAAAAACGTGTTTTAGCATTTTTTTTGCCTGAAAATTGAAATTTTTCTAGCACAGTGTAGACATGTACAAATCGCTTCTGAGACCCAAAAAACTCGATTTTTCGGTGTTTTTAGGCTAAATTTGGGATATAAACGGGTCTCGAAGATTCATGCACAAATCGACTTTTTGGTCACAAAAAACGTGTTTTAGCATTTTTTTTTGCCTGAAAATTGAAATTTTTCTAGCACAGTGTAAACATGTACAAATCGCTTCAGAGACCAAAAAAACTCGATTTTTCGGTGTTTTTAGGCTAAATTTGGGATATAAACGGGTATCGAAGATGCATGCACTAATCGACTTTTTGGGCCCAAAAAACGTGTTTTAGCATTTCTTTTGCCTGAAAATTGAATTTTTTCTAGCACAGTACAAATCGTTTCTGAGACCCAAAAAAACCGATTTTTCGGTGTTTTTAAGCTAAATTTGGGATATAAACGGGTATCGAAGATGCATGCACAAATCGACTTTTGGGCCCAAAAAACGTGTTTTTAAAATTTTGTTTGCCTTAAAATTGAAAATTTTCTAGCACAGTGTAGACATGTGCACATCGCTTCAGAGACCAAAAAAACTCGATTTTTCGGTGTTTTTAGGCTAAATTTGGGATATAAACGGGTATCGAAGATGCATGCATAAATCGACTTTTGGGGCCTAAAAAACGTGTTTTAGCATTTTTTTTGCCTGAAAATTGATTTTTTTCTAGCACAGTGTAAACATGTACAAATTGCTTCTGCGACCCAAAAAACTCGATTTTTCGGTGTTTTTAGGCTAAATTTGGGATATAAACGGGTATCGAAGATGCATGCACAAATCGACTTTTTGGGCCCCAAAAACGTGTTTTAGCATTTTTTTTGCCTGAAAATTCAAATTTTTCTAGAACAGTGTAGACATGTACATATCGCTTCTGAGACCCAAAAAACTCAATTTTTCGGTGTTCTTAGGCTAAATTTGGGATATAAACGGGTATCGAAGATGCATGCACAAATCGACTTTTTGGGCCCAAAAAACGTGTTTTAGTATTTTGTTTGCCTGAAAATTGAAATTTTTCTAGCACAGTGTAAACATGTACAAATCGCTTCTGAGACCCAAAAAACTCGTTTTTTCGGTGTTTTTAGGCTAAATTTGGGATATAAACGGGTATCGAAGATGCATGCACAAATCGACTTTTTGGGCCCAAAAAACGTGTTTTAGCATTTTCTTTGCCTGAAAATTGATTTTTTTCTAGAACAGTGTAGACATGTACAAATCGCTTCTGAGACCAAAAAAACTCGATTTTTCGGTGTTTTTAGGAAAAATTTGGGATATAAACGGGTATCGAAGATGCATGCACAAATCGACATTTTGGGCCCAAAAAACGTGTTTTAGCATTTTTTTTGCCTAAAAATTGAAATTTTTCTAGCACAGTGTAAACATGTACAAATCGCTTTTGAGACTCAAAAAACTCGAGTTTTCCGTGTTTTTAGGGTAAATTTGGGATATAAACGGGTAACGAAGATGCATGCACAAATCGACTTTTTGGGCCAAAAAAACGTGTTTTAGCTTTTTTTTTGCCTGAAAATTGAAATTTTTCTAGCACAGTACAAATCGCTTCTGAGACCCAAAAAACTCGATTTTTCGGTGTTTTTAGGCTAAATTTGGGATATAAACGGGTATCGAAGATGCATGCACAAATCGACTTTTTGGGCCCAAAAAACGTGTTTTAGCATTTTTTTTGCCTGAAAATTGAAATTTTTCTAGAACAGTGTATACATGTAAAAATCGCTTCTGAGACCCAAAAAACTCGATTTTTCGGTGTTTTTAGGCTAAATTTGGGATATAAACGGGTAACGAAGAGGCATGCACAAATCGAATTTTGGGCCCAAAAAACGTGTTTTAGCATTTTTTTTTGCCTTAAAATTGAAAATTTTCTAGCACAGCGTAGACATGTGCACATCGCTTCAGAGACCCAAAAAACTCGATTTTTCGGTGTTTTTAGGCTAAATTTGGGATATAAACGGGTATCGAAGATGCATGCATAAATCGACTTTTTGGGCCTAAAAAACGTGTTTTAGCATTTATTTTGCCTGGAAATTGAAATATTTCTAGCACAGTACAAATCGCTTCTGAGACCAAAAAAACTCGATTTTTCGGTGTTTTTTGGCTAAATTTGGGATATAAACGGGTATCGAAGATGCATGCACAAATCGACTTTTTGGGCCCCAAAAACGTGTTTTAGCGTTTTTTTGTTTTAAAATTGAAAATTTTCTAGCACAGTGTAGACATGTGCAAAACGCTTCAGAGACCAAAAAAACTCGATGTTTCGGTGTTTTTAGGCTAAATTTGGGATATAAACGGTCATCGAAGATGCATGCATAAATCGACTTTTTGGGCCTAAAAAACGTGTTTTAGCATTTTTTTTGCCTGAAAATTGATTTTTTTCTAGCACAGTGTAAACATGTACAAATCGCTTCTGAGACCCAAAAAACTCGATTTTTCGGTGTTTTTAGGCTAAATTTGGGATATAAACGGGTATCGAAGATGCATGCACAAATCGACTTTTTGGGCCCAAAAAACGTGTTTTAGCATTTTTTTGGCCTGAAAATTGATTTTTTTCTAGAACAGTGTAGACATGTACAAATCGCTTCTGAGACCCAAAAAACTCGATTTTTCGGTGTTTTTAGGCTAAATTTGGGATATAAACGGGTATCGAAGATGCATGCACAAATAGAATTTTTGGGCACAAAAAACGTGTTTTAGCATTTTTTTTGCCTGAAAATTGAAATTTTTCTAGCACAGTGTAAACATGTACAAATCGCTTCTGAGACCCAAAAAACTCGATTTTTCGGTGTTTTTAGGCTAAATTAGGGATATAAACGGGTATCGAAGATGCATGCATAAATCGACTTTTTGGGCCTAAAAAACGTGTTTTAGCATTTTTTTTGCCTGAAAATTGAAATTTTTCTAGCCCACTGTAAACATGTACAAATCGCTTCTGAGACTTAAAAAAAATCGATTTTTCGGTGTTTTTAGGCTAAATTTGGGATATAAAGGGGTATCGAAGATGCATGCACTAATCGACTTTTTGGGCAAAAAAAACGTGTTTTAACTTTTTTTTTTTGCCTGAAAATTGTTTTTTTTCTAGCACAGTGTAAACATGTACAACTCGCTTTAGAGACCAAAAAAACTCGATTTTTCGGTGTTTTTAGGCTAAATTTGGGATATAAACGGGTATCGAAGATGCATGCACTAATCGACTTTTTGGGCCCAAAAAACGTGTTTTAGCATTTTTTTTGCCTGAAAATTGATTTTTTTCTAGCACAGTACAAATCGCTTCTGAGACCCAAAAAAACCGATTTTTCGGTGTTTTTAGGCTAAATTTGGGATATAAACGGGTATCGAAGATGCATGCACAAATCGACTTTTTGGGCCCAAAAAACGTGTTTTAGCATTTTTTTTTGCCTGAAAATTGATTTTTTTCTAGAACAGTGTAGACATGTACAAAACGCTTCAGAGACCAAAAAAACTCGATGTTTCGGTGTTTTTAGGCTAAATTTGGGATATAAACGGTCATCGAAGATGCATGCATAAATCGACTTTTTGGGCCTAAAAAACGTGTTTTAGCATTTTTTTTGCCTGAAAATTGATTTTTTTCTAGCACAGTGTAAACATGTACAAATCGCTTCTGAGACCCAAAAAACTCGATTTTTCGGTGTTTTTAGGCTAAATTTGGGATATAAACGGGTATCGAAGATGCATGCACTAATCGACTTTTTGGGCCCAAAAAACGTGTTTTAGCATTTTTTTTGCCTGAAAATTGAAATTTTTCTAGCACAGTACAAATCGCTTCTGAGACCCAAAAAACCCGATTTTTCGGTGTTTTTAGGCTAAATTTGGGATATAAACGGGTATCGAAGATATATGCACAAATCGACTTTTTGGGCCCAAAAAACGTGTTTTAGCATTTTTTTTGCCTGAAAATTGATTTTTTTCTAGAACAGTGTAGACATGTACAAATCGCTTCTGAGACCCAAAAAACTCGATTTTTCGGTGTTTTTAGGGAAAATTTGGGATATAAACGGGTATCGAAGATGCATGCACAAATAGAATTTTTGGGCCCAAAAAACGTGTTTTAGCATTTTTTTTGCCTGAAAATTGAAATTTTTCTAGCACAGTGTAAACATGTACAAATCGCTTCTGAGACCCAAAAAACTCGATTTTTCGGTGTTTTTAGGGAAAATTTGGGATATAAACGGGTATCGAAGATACATGCACAAATCGACTTTTTGGGCCAAAAAAACGTGTTTTAGCATTTATTTTGCCTGAAAATTGAAATTTTTCTAGCACAGTACAAATCGCTTCTGCGACCAAAAAAACTCGATTTTTCGGTGTTTTTGGGCTAAATTTGGGATATAAACGGGTATCGAAGATGCATGCACAAATCGACTTTTTGGGCCCAAAAAACGTGTTTTAGCGTTTTTTTGCCTTAAAATTGAAAATTTTCTAGCACAGTGTAGACATGTGCAAAACGCTTCAGAGACCAAAAAAACTCGATGTTTCGGTGTTTTTAGGCTAAATTTGGGATATAAACGGTTATCGAAGATGCATGCATAAATCGACTTTTTGGGCCTAAAAAACGTGTTTTAGCATTTTTTTTGCCTGAAAATTGAATTTTTTCTAGCACAGTGTAAACATGTACAAATCGCTTCTGAGACCCAAAAAACTCGATTTTTCGGTGTTTTTAGGCTAAATTTGGGATATAAACGGGTATCGAAGATGCATGCACAAATCGACTTTTTGGGTCCAAAAAACGTGTTTTAGCATTTTTTTTGCCTGAAAATTTAAATTTTTCGAGAACAGTGTAGACATGTACAAATCGCTTCTGAGACCAAAAAAACTCGATTTTTCGGTGTTCTTAGGCTAAATTTGGGATATAAACGGGTATCGAAGATGCATGCACGAATCGACTTTTTGGGCCCAAAAAACGTGTTTTAGCATTTTTTTTGCCTGAAAATTGATTTTTTTCTAGCACAGTGTAAACATGTACAAATCGCTTCTGAGACCCAAAAAACTCGCTTTTTCGGTGTTTTTAGGCTAAATTTGGGATATAAACGGGTATCGAAGATGCATGCACAAATAGAATTTTTGGGCACAAAAAACGTGTTTTAGCATTTTTTTTGCCTGAAAATTGAAATTTTTCTAGAACAGTGTAGACATGTACAAATCGTTTCTGAGACCCAAAAAACTCGATTTTTCGGTGTTTTTAGGCTAAATTTGGGATATAAACGGGTATCGAAGATGCATGCACAAATCGACTTTTTGGGCCCAAAAAACGTGTTTTAATTTTTTTTTTGCCTGAAAATTGAAATTTTTCTAGCACAGTGTAGACATGTACAAATCGCTTCAGTGACCCAAAAAACTCGTTTTTTCGGTGTTTTTAGGCTAAATTTGGGATATAAACGGGTATCGAAGATGCATGCACAAATTGACTTTTTTGGCCCAAAAAACGTGTTTAAGCATTTTTTTTTTTGCCTGAAAATTAAATTTTTTCTAGCACAGAGTAAACATGTACAAATCGCTTCTGAGACCCAAAAAACACGATTTTTCGGTATTTTTAGGAAAAATTTGGGATATAAACGGGTATCGAAGATGCATGCACTAATCGACTTTTTGGGCAAAAAAAACGTGTTTTAGCATTTTTTTTTGCGTGAAAATTGAATTTTTTCTAGCACAGTGTAGACATGTACAAATCGCTTCTGAGACCCAAAAAACTCGATTTTTCGGTGTTTTTAGGCTAAATTTGGGATATAAACGGGTATCGAAGATGCATGCATAAATCGACTTTTTGGTCCCAAAAAACGTGTTTTAGCATTTTTTTTGCCTGAAAATTGAAATTTTTCTAGAACAGTGTAGACATGTACAAATCGCTTCTGAGACCCAAAAAACTCGATTTTTCGGTGTTTTTAGGCTAAATTTGGGATATAAACGGGTCTCGAAGATTCATGCACAAATCGATTTTTTGGTCACAAAAAACGTGTTTAAGCATTTTTTTTTGCCTGAAAATTAAAATTTTTCTAGCACAGTGTAAACATGTACAAATCGCTTCAGAGACCAAAAAAACTCGATTTTTCGGTGTTTTTAGGCTAAATTTGGGATATAAACGGGTATCGAGGATGCATGCACAAATAGACTTTTTGGGCCCCAAAAACGTGTCTTAAATTTTTTTTTGCCTGAAAATTGAAATTTTTCTAGCACAGTGTAGACATGTACAAATCGCTTCAGTGACCCAAAAAACTCGTTTTTTAGGTGTTTTTAGGCTAAATTTGGGATATAAACGGGTATCGAAGATGCATGCACAAATCGACTTTTTTGGCCCAAAAAACGTGTTTAAGCATTTTTCTTTGCCTGAAAATTAAAATTTTTCTAGTACAGTGTAAACATGTACAAATCGCTTCAGAGACCAAAAAAACTCGATTTTTCGGTGTTTTTAGGCTAAATTTGGGATATAAACGGGTATCGAAGATGCATGCACAAATCGACTTTTTGGGCCCAAAAAACGTGTTTTAAATTTTTTTCTGCCTGAAAATTGAATTTTTTTTAGCACAGTGTAGACATGTACAAATCGCTTCAGTGACCCAAAAAACTCGTTTTTTCGGTGTTTTTAGGCTAAATTTGGGATATAAACGGGTATCGAAGATGCATGCACAAATCGACTTTTTTGGCCCAAAAAACGTGTTTAAGCATTTTTTTTTGCCTGAAAATTAAAATTTTTCTAGCACAGAGTAAACATGTACAAATCGCTTCTGAGACCCAAAAAACTCGATTTTTCGTCGTTTTTAGGAAAAATTTGGGATATAAACGGGTATCGAAGATGCATGCACTAATCGACTTTTTGGGCAAAAAAAACGTGTTTTAGCATTTTTTTTGCGTGAAAATTGAATTTTTTCTAGCACAGTGTAGACATGTACAAATCGCTTCTGAGACCCAAAAAACTCGATTTTTCGGTGTTTTTAGGCTAAATTTGGGATATAAACGGGTATCGAAGATGCATGCATAAATCGACTTTTTGGTCCCAAAAAACGTGTTTTAGCATTTTTTTTGCCTGAAAATTGAAATTTTTCTAGAACAGTGTAGACATGTACAAATCGCTTCTGAGACCCAAAAAACTTGATTTTTCGGTGTTTTTAGGCTAAATTTGGGATATAAACGGGTCTCGAAGATTCATGCACAAATCGATTTTTTGGTCACAAAAAACGTGTTTAAGCATTTTTTTTTGCCTGAAAATTAAAATTTTTCTAGCACAGTGTAAACATGTACAAATCGCTTCAGAGACCAAAAAAACTCGATTTTTCGGTGTTTTTAGGCTAAATTTGGGATATAAACGGGTATCGAGGATGCATGCACAAATCGACTTTTTGGGCCCAAAAAACGTGTCTTAAATTTTTTTTTGCCTGAAAATTGAAATTTTTCTAGCACAGTGTAGACATGTACAAATCGCTTCAGTGACCAAAAAAACTCGTTTTTTAGGTGTTTTTAGGCTAAATTTGGGATATAAACGGGTATCGGAGATGCATGCACAAATAGAATTTTTGGGCACAAAAAACGTGTTTAAGCATTTTTCTTTGCCTGAAATTAAAAATTTTCTAGTACAGTGTAAACATGTACAAATCGCTTCAGAGACCAAAAAAACTCGATTTTTCGGTGTTTTTAGGCTAAATTTGGGATATAAACGGGTATCGAAGATGCATGCACAAATCGACTTTTTGGGCCCAAAAAACGTGTTTTAAATTTTTTTTTGCCTGAAAATTGAAATTTTTCTAGCACAGTGTAGACATGTACAAATCGCTTCAGTGACCCAAAAAACTCGTTTTTTCGGTGTTTTTAGGCTAAATTTGGGATATAAACGGGTATTGAAGATGCATGCACAAATCGACTTTTTTGGCCCAAAAAACGTGTTTTAGCATTTTTTTTGCCTGAAAATTGAAATTTTTCTAGCACAGTATAAGCATGTACAAATCGCTTCTGAGACCCAAAAAACTCGATTTTTCGGTGTTTTAAGGCTAAATTTGGGATATAATCGGGTATCGAAGATGCATGCACAAATCGACTTTTTGGGCCCAAAAAACGTGTTTTAGCATTTTTTTTGCCTGAAAATTGAATTTTTACTAGCACAGTGTAAACATGTACAAATCGCTTCTGAGACCCAAAAAACTCGATTTTTCGGTGTTTTTATGCTAAATTTGGGATATAAACGGGTATCGAAGATGCATGCACAAATCGACTTTTTGGGCCCAAAAAACGTGTTTTAGCATTTTTTTTGCCTGAAAATTTAAATTTTTCTAGCACAGTGTAAACATGTACAAATCGCTTCTGAGACCCAAAAAACTCGATTTTTCGGTGTTTTTAGGCTAAATTTGGGATATAAACGGGTATCGAAGATGCATGCACAAAACGACTTTTTGGGCCATAAAAACGTGTTTTAGCATTTTTTTGGCCTGAAAATTTAAATTTTTCTAGCACAGTACAAATCGCTTCTGAGACCCAAAAAACTCGATTTTTCGGTGTTTTTAGGCTAAATTTGGGATATAAACGGGTATCGAAGATGCATGCACAAATCGACTTTTTGGGTCCAAAAAACGTGTTTTAGCATTTTTTTTGCCTGAAAATTTAAATTTTTCTAAAACAGTGTAGACATGTACAAATCGCTTCTGAGACCCAAAAAACTCGATTTTTCGGTGTTCTTAGGCTAAATTTGGGATATAAACGGGTATCGAAGATGCATGCACAAATCGACTTTTTGGGCCCAAAAAACGTGTTTTAGCATTTTTTTTGCCTGAAAATTGATTTTTTTCTAGCACAGTGTAAACATGTACAAATCGCTTCTGAGACCCAAAAAACTCGCTTTTTCGGTGTTTTTAGGCTAAATTTGGGATATAAACGGGTATCGAAGATGCATGCAGAAATCGACTTTGTGGGCCCAAAAAACGTGTTTTAGCATTTTTTTTGCGTGAAAATTGATTTTTTTCTAGAACAGTGTAGACATGTACAAATCGCTTCTGAGACCAAAAAAACTCGATTTTTCGGTGTTTTTAGGCTAAATTTGGGATATAAACGGGTATCGAAGATGCATGCACAAATCGACTTTTTGGGCCCAAAAAACGTGTTTTAAATTTTTTTTTGCCTGAAAATTGAAATTTTTCTAGCACAGTGTAGACATGTACAAATCGCTTCAGTGACCCAAAAAACTCGTTTTTTCTTTTTTTTTAGGCTAAATTTGGGATATAAACGGGTATCGCAGATGCATGCACAAATCGACTTTTTGGGCCCAAAAAACGTGTTTTAGCATTTTTTTGCCTGAAAATTGAAATTTTTCTAGCACAGTTTAAACATGTACAAATCGCTTCTGAGACCCAAAAAAACTCGATTTTACGGTGTTTTTAGGCTAAATTTGGGATATAAATGGGTATCGAAGATGCATGCACAAATCGACTTTTTGGGCCCAAAAAACGTGTTTTAATTTTTTTTGCCTGAAAATTGAAATTTTTCTAGCACAGTGTAGACATGTACAAATCGCTTCAGAGACCAAAAAAACTCGATTTTTCGGTGTTTTTAGGCTAAATTTGGGATATAAACGGGTATCGAAGATGCATGCACAAACAGACTTTTTGGGCCTAAAAAACGTGTTTTAGCATTTTTTTTGCCTGAAAATTGAATTTTTTCTAGCACAGTGTAAACATGTACAAATCGCTTTTGAGACCCAAAAAACTCGATTTTTCGGTGTTTTTAGGCTAAATTTGGGATATAAACGGGTATCGAAGATGCATGCACTAATCGACTTTTTGGGCAAAAAAAACGTGTTTTAGCATTTTTTTTGCCTGAAAATTTATTTTTTTCTAGCACAGTGTAGACATGTACAAATCGCTTCTGAGACCCAAAAAAATCGATTTTTCGGTGTTTTTAGGCTAAATTTGGGATATAAACGGGTATCGAAGATGCATGCACAAATCGATTTTTTGGTCCCAAAAAACGTGTTTTAGCATTTTTTTTGCCTGAAAATTGAAATTTTTCTAGAACAGTGTAGACATGTACAAATCGCTTCTGAGACCAAAAAAACTCGATTTTTTGGTGTTTTTTAGGCTAAATTTGGGATATAAACGGGTATCGAAGATGCATGCACAAATAGAATTTTTGGGCACAAAAAACGTGTTTTAGCATTTTTTTTGCCTGAAAATTGAAATTTTTCTAGCACAGTGTAGACATGTACAAATCGCTTCTGAGACCCATAAAACTCGATTTTTCGGTGTTTTTTAGGCTAAATTTGGGATATAAACGGGTCTCGAAGATTCATGCACAAATCGACTTTTTGGTCACAAAAAACGTGTTTTAGCATTTTTTTTTGCCTGAAAATTGAAATTTTTCTAGCACAGTGTAAACATGTACAAATCGCTTCAGAGACCAAAAAAACTCGATTTTTCGGTGTTTTTAGGCTAAATTTGGGATATAAACGGGTATCGAAGATGCATGCACAAATCGACTTTTTGGTCACAAAAAACGTGTTTTAGCATTTTTTTTTGCCTGAAAATTGAAATTTTTCTAGCACAGTGTAAACATGTACAAATCGCTTCAGAGACCAAAAAAACTCGATTTTTCGGTGTTTTTAGGCTGAATTTGGAATATAAACGGGTATCGAAGATGCATGCACAAATCGACTTTTTGGGCCCAAAAAACGTGTTTTAATTTTTTTTTTGCCTGAAAATTGAATTTTTTCTAGAACAGTGTAGACATGTACAAATCGCTTCTGAGACCCAAAAAACTCGGTTTTTCGGTGTTTTTAGGCTAAATTTGGGATATAAACGGGTCTCGAAGATTCATGCAGAAATCGACTTTTTGGTCACAAAAAACGTGTTTTAGCATTTTTTTTTGCCTGAAAATTGAAATTTTTCTAGCACAGTGTAAACATGTACAAATCGCTTCAGAGACCAAAAAAACTCGATTTTTCGGTGTTTTTAGGCTAAATTTGGGATATAAACGGGTATCGAAGATGCATGCACAAATCGATTTTTTGGTCCCAAAAAACGTGTTTTAGCATTTTTTTTGCCTGAAAATTGATTTTTTTCTAGAACAGTGTAGACATGTACAAATCGCTTCTGAGACCCAAAAAACTCGATTTTTCGGTGTTTTTAGGCTAAATTTGGGATATAAACGGGTCTCGAAGATTCATGCACAAATCGACTTTTTGGTCACAAAAAACGTGTTTTAGCATTTTTTTTTGCCTGAAAATTGAAATTTTTCTAGCACAGTGCAAACATGTACAAATCGCTTCAGAGACCAAAAAAACTCGATTTTTCGGTGTTTTTAGGCTAAATTTGGAATATAAACGGGTATCGAAGATGCATGCACAAATCGACTTTTTGGGCCCAAAAAACGTGTTTTAATTTTTTTTTTGCCTGAAAATTGAATTTTTTCTAGAACAGTGTAGACATGTACAAATCGCTTCTGAGACCCAAAAAACTCGGTTTTTCGGTGTTTTTAGGCTAAATTTGGGATATAAACGGGTCTCGAAGATTCATGCAGAAATCGACTTTTTGGTCACAAAAAACGTGTTTTAGCATTTTTTTTTGCCTGAAAATTGAAATTTTTCTAGCACAGTGTAAACATGTACAAATCGCTTCAGAGACCAAAAAAACTCGATTTTTCGGTGTTTTTAGGCTAAATTTGGAATATAAACGGGTATCGAAGATGCATGCACAAATCGACTTTTTGGGCCCAAAAAACGTGTTTTAAATTTTTTTTGCCTGAAAATTGAAATTTTTCTAGCACAGTGTAGACATGTACAAATCGCTTCAGAGACCAAAAAAACTCGATTTTTCGGTGTTTTTAGGCTAAATTTGGGAAATAAACGGGTATCGAAGATGCATGCACAAATCGACTTTTTGGTCCCAAAAAACGTGTTTTAGCATTTTTTTTGCCTGAAAATTGAAATTTTTCTAGAACAGTGTAGACATGTACAAATCGCTTCTGAGACCCAAAAAACTCGATTTTTCGGTGTTTTTAGGCTAAATTTGGGATATAAACGGGTATCGAAGATGCATGCACAAATAGAATTTTTGGGCACAAAAAACGTGTTTTAGCATTTTTTTTGCCTGAAAATTGAAATTTTTCTAGCACAGTGTAGTCATGTACAAATCGCTTCTGACACCCAAAAAACTCGATTTTTCGGTGTTTTTAGGCTAAATTTGGGATATAAACGGGTATCGAAGATGCATGCACAAATCGACTTTTTGGGCCCAAAAAACGTGTTTTAGCATTTTTTTTGCCAGAAAATTGAAATTTTTCTATTACAGTGTAGACATATACAAATCGCTTCTGAGACCCAAAAAACTCGATTTTTCGGTGTTTTTAGGCTTAATTTGGGATATAAACGGGTATCGAAGATGCATGCACAAATCGACTTTTTGGGCCAAAAAAACGTGTTTTAGCATTTCTTTTGCCTGAAAATTGAATTTTTTCTAGCACAGTACAAATCGCTTCTGGGACCCAAAAAACTCGTTTTTTCGGTGTTTTTAGGCTAAATTTGGGAAATAAACGGGTATCGAAGATGCATGCACAAATCGACTTTTTGGCCCAAAAAACGTGTTTTAGCATTTTTTTGCCTGAAAATAGATTTTTTTCTAGCACAGTTTAAACATGTACAAATCGCTTCTAAGACCCAACAAAATCGTTTTTTCGGTGTTTTTAGGCTAAATTTGGGATATAAACGGGTATCGAAGATGCATGCACAAATCGACTTTTTGGGCCAAAAAAACGTGTTTTAGCATTTTTTTTGCCTGAAAATTGATTTTTTTCTAGCACAATACAAATCGCTTCTGCGACCATAAAAACTCGATTTTTCGGTGTTTTTAGGCTAAATTTGGGATATAAATAGGTATCGAAGATGCAGGCACAAATCGACTTTTTGGGCCCAAAAAACGTGTCTTAAATTTTTTTTTGCCTGAAAATTGAAATTTTTCTAGCA
The DNA here is from genome assembly GCA_034508575.1 of Petrolisthes manimaculis. NCBI lineage: Eukaryota > Metazoa > Arthropoda > Malacostraca > Decapoda > Porcellanidae > Petrolisthes > Petrolisthes manimaculis. The sequence goes on from JAWZYT010001007.1 coordinate 158,747, forward strand.
CAGTGTAGACATGTACAAATCGCTTCAGTGACCCAAAAAACTCGTTTTTTCGGTGTTTTTAGGCTAAATTTGGGATATAAACGGGTATCGAAGATGCATGCACAAATCGACTTTTTGGCCTAAAAAACGTGTTTTAGCTTTTTTTTTGCCTGAAAATTGAATTTTTTTTAGCACAGTGTAAACATGTACAAATCGCATTTGAGACCCAAAAAACTCGATTTTTCGGTGTTTTTAGGCTAAATTTGGGATATAAACGGGTATCGAAGATGCATGCACTAATCGACTTTTTGGGCAAAAAAACGTGTTTTAGCATTTTTTTTGCATGAAAATTGATTTTTTTCTAGCACAGTGTAGACATGTACAAATCGCTTCTGAGACCCCAAAAAATCGATTTTTCGGTGTTTTTAGGCTAAATTTGGGATATAAACGGGTATCGAAGAGGCATGCACAAATCGATTTTTTGGTCCCAAAAAACGTGTTTTAGCATTTTTTCTGCCTGAAAATTGAAATTTTTCTAGAACAGTGTAGACATATACAAATCGCTTCTGAGACCAAAAAAACTCGATTTTTTTGTGTTTTTTAGGCTAAATTTGGGATATAAACGGGTATCGAAGATGCATGCACAAATAGACTTTTTGGGCCCAAAAAACGTGTTTTAATTTTTTTTTTGCCTGAAAATTGATTTTTTTCTAGAACAGTGTAGACATGTACAAATCGCTTCTGAGACCCAAAAAACTCGTTTTTTCGGTGTTTTTAGGCTAAATTTGGGATATAAACGGGTCTCGAAGATTCATGCAGAAATCGACTTTTTGGTCACAAAAAACGTGTTTTAGCATTTTTTTTTGCCTGAAAATTGAAATTTTTCTAGCACAGTGTAAACATGTACAAATCGCTTCAGAGACCAAAAAAACTCGATTTTTCGGTGTTTTTAGGCAAAATTTGGAATATAAACGGGTATCGAAGATGCATGCACAAATCGACTTTTTGGGCCAAAAAAACGTGTTTTAAATTTTTTTTTGCCTGAAAATTGAAATTTTTCTAGCACAGTGTAGACATGTACAAATCGCTTCAGAGACCAAAAAAACTCGATTTTTCGGTGTTTTTAGGCTAAATTTGGGAAATAAACGGGTATCGAAGATGCATGCACAAATCGACTTTTTGGTCCCAAAAAACGTGTTTTAGCATTTTTTTTGCCTGAAAATTGAAATTTTTCTAGAACAGTGTAGACATGTACAAATCGCTTCTGAGACCCAAAAAACTCGATTTTTCGGTGTTTTTAGGCTAAATTTGGGATATAAACGGGTATCGAAGATGCATGCACAAATAGAATTTTTGGGCACAAAAAACGTGTTTTAGCATTTTTTTTGCCTGAAAATTGAAATTTTTCTAGCACAGTACAAATCGCTTCTGGGACCCAAAAAACTCGTTTTTTCGGTGTTTTTAGGCTAAATTTGGGATATAAACGGGTATCGAAGATGCATGCACAAATCGACTTTTTGGCCCAAAAAACGTGTTTTAGCATTTTTTTGCCTGAAAATTGAATTTTTTCTAGCACAGTTTAAACATGTACAAATCGCTTCTGAGACCCAACAGAATCGATTTTTCGGTGTTTTTAGGCTAAATTTGGGATATAAACGGGTATCGAAGATGCATGCACAAATCGACTTTTTGGGCCAAAAAAACGTGTTTTAGCATTTTTTTTGCCTGAAAATTGAATTTTTTCTAGCACAGTACAAATTGCTTCTGCGACCAAAAAAACTCGATTTTTCGGTGTTTCTAGGCTAAATTTGGGATATAAATAGGTATCGAAGATGCAGGCACAAATCGACTTTTTGGGCCAAAAAAAGTATTTTAAATTTTTTTTTGCCAGAAAATTGAAAATTTTCTAGCACAGTGTAGACATGTGCAAATCGCTTCAGAGACCCAAAAAACTGGATTTTTCGGTGTTTTTTAGGCTAAATTTGGGATATAAACGGGTCTCGAAGATTCATGCATAAATCGACTTTTTGGTCACAAAAAACGTGTTTTAGCATTTTTTTTTGCCTGAAAATTGAAATTTTTCTAGCACAGTGTAAACATGTACAAATCGCTTCAGAGACCAAAAAAACTCGATTTTTCGGTGTTTTTAGGCTAAATTTGGGATATAAACGGGTATCGAAGATGCATGCACAAATCGACTTTTTGGTCCCAAAAAACGTGTTTTAGCATTTTTTTTGCCTGAAAATTGATTTTTTTCTAGAACAGTGTAGACATGTACAAATCGCTTCTGAGACCCAAAAAACTCGATTTTTCGGTGTTTTTAGGCTAAATTTGGGATATAAACGGGTATCGAAGATGCATGCACAAATCGACTTTTTGGGCCAAAAAAACGTGTTTTAGCATTTCTTTTGCCTGAAAATTGAAATTTTTCTAGCACAGTACAAATCGCTTCTGGGACCCAAAAAACTCGTTTTTTCGGTGTTTTTAGGCTAAATTTGGGATATAAACGGGTATCGAAGATGCATGCACAATTCGACTTTTTGGCCCAAAAAACGTGTTTTAGCATTTTTTTGCCTGAAAATTGATTTTTTTCTAGCACAGTTTAAACATGTTGAAATCGCTTCTGAGACCCAACAAAATCGATTTTTCGGTGTTTTTAGGCTAAATTTGGGATATAAACGGGTATCGAAGATGCATGCACAAATCGACTTTTTGGGCCCAAAAAACGTGTTTTAAATTTTTTTTTGCCTGAAAATTGAAATTTTTCTAGCACAGTGTAGACATGTACAAATCGCTTCAGTGACCCAAAAAACTAGTTTTTTCGGTGTTTTTAGGCTAAATTTGGGATATAAACGGGTATCGAAGATGCATGCACAAATCGACTTTTTTGGCCCAAAAAACGTGTTTTAGCATTTTTTTTGCCTGAAAATTGAAATTTTTCTAGCACAGTAGAAACATGTACAAATCGCTTCTGAGACCCAAAAAACTCGATTTTTTGGTGTTTTTAGGCTAAATTTGGGATATAAACGGGTATTGAAGATGCATGCACCAATCGACTTTTTGGGCCCAAAAAACGTGTTTTAAATTTTTTTTTGCCTGAAATTGAAATTTTTCTAGCACAGTGTAGACATGTACAAATCGCTTAAGAGACCAAAAAAACTCGATTTTTCGGTGTTTTTAGGCTAAATTTGGGATATAAACGGGTATCGAAGATGCATGCACAAATCGACTTTTTGGTCCCAAAAAACGTGTTTTAGCATTTTTTTTGCCTGAAAATTGAACTTTTTCTAGAACAGTGTAGACATGTACAAATCGCTTCTGAGACCCAAAAAACTCGATTTTTCGGTGTTTTTAGGCTAAATTTGGGATATAAACGGGTCTCGAAGATTCATGCACAAATCGACTTTTTGGTCACAAAAAACGTGTTTTAGCATTTTTTTTTGCCTGAAAATTGAAATTTTTCTAGCACAGTGTAAACATGTACAAATCGCTTCAGAGACCAAAAAAACTCGATTTTTCGGTGTTTTTAGGCTAAATTTGGAATATAAACGGGTATCGAAGATGCATGCACAAATCGACTTTTTGGGCCCAAAAAACGTGTTTTAGCATTTTTTTTGCCTGAAAATTGAAATTTTTCTAGAACAGTGTAGACATGTACAAATCGCTTCTGAGACCAAAAAAACTCGATTTTTTGGTGTTTTTAGGCTAAATTTGGGATATAAACGGGTATCGAAGATGCATGCACAAATAGAATTTTTGGGCACAAAAAACGTGTTTTAGCATTTTTTTTGCCTGAAAATTGAAATTTTTCTAACACAGTGTAGACATGTACAAATCGCTTCAGAGACCAAAAAAACTCGATTTTTCGGTGTTTTTAGGCTAAATTTGGAATATAAACGGGTATCGAAGATGCATGCACAAATCGACTTTTTGGGCCCAAAAAACGTGTTTTAATTTTTTTTTTGCCTGAAAATTGAATTTTTTCTAGAACAGTGTAGACATGTACAAATCGCTTCTGAGACCCAAAAAACTCGATTTTTCGGTGTTTTTAGGCTAAATTTGGAATATAAACGGGTATCGAAGATGCATGCACAAATCGACTTTTTGGGGACAAAAAACGTGTTTTAAATTTTTTTTTGCCTGAAAATTGAAATTTTTCTAGCACAGTGTAGACATGTACAAATCGCTTCAGAGACCAAACAAACTCGATTTTTCGGTGTTTTTAGGCTAAATTTGGGATATAAACGGGTATCGAAGATGCATGCACAAATCGACTTTTTGTGCCAAAAAAACGTGTTTTAGCATTTCTTTTGCCTGAAAAATGAAATTTTTCTAGCACAGTACAAATCGCTTCTGGGACCCAAAAAACTCGTTTTTTCGGTGTTTTTAGGCTAAATTTGGGATATAAACGGGTATCGAAGATGCATGCACAAATCGACTTTTTGGCCCAAAAAACGTGTTTTAGCATTTTTTTGCCTGAAAATTGAAATTTTTCTAGCACAGTTTAAACATGTACAAATCGCTTCTGAGACCCAACAAAATCGATTTTTCGGTGTTTTTAGGCTAAATTTGGGATATAAACGGGTATCGAAGATGCATGTACAAATCGACTTTTTGGGCCAAAAAAACGTGTTTTAGCATTTTTTTTGCCTGAAAATTGAATTTTTTCTAGCACAGTACAAATCGCTTCTGCGACCAAAAAAACTCGATTTTTCGGTGTTTTTAGGCTAAATTTGGGATATAAATAGGTATCGAAGATGCAAGCACAAATCGACTTTTTGGGCCAAAAAAACGTGTTTTAAATTTTTTTTTGCCTGAAAATTGACATTTTTCTAGCACAGTGTAGACATGTACAAATTGCTTCAGAGACCAAAAAAACTCGATTTTTAGGTGTTTTTAAGCTAAATTTGGGATATAAACGGGTATCGAAGATGCATGCACAAATCGACTTTTTGGTCCCAAAAAACGTGTTTTAGCATTTTTTTTGCCTGAAAATTGATTTTTTTCTAGAACAGTGTAGACATGTACAAATCGCTTCTGAGACCCAAAAAATCGATTTTTCGGTGTTTTTAGGCTAAATTTGGGATATAAACGGGTCTCGAAGATTCATGCACAAATCGACTTTTTGGTCACAAAAAACGTGTTTTAGCATTTTTTTTTGCCTGAAAATTGAAATTTTTCTAGCACAGTGTAAACATGTACAAATCGCTTCAGAGACCAAAAAAACTCGATTTTTCGGTGTTTTTAGGCTAAATTTGGAATATAAACGGGTATCGAAGATGCATGCACAAATCGACTTTTTGGGCCCAAAAAACGTGTTTTAATTTTTTTGTTGCCTGAAAATTGATTTTTTTCTAGAACAGTGTAGACATGTACAAATCGCTTCTGAGACCCAAAAAACTCGATTTTTTGGTGTTTTTAGGCTAAATTTGGGGTATAAACGGGTATCGAAGATGCATGCACAAATAGAATTTTTGGGCACAAAAAACGTGTTTTAGCATTTTTTTTGCCTGAAAATTAAAATTTTTCTAGCACAGTGTAGACATGTACAAATCGCTTCTGAGACCCATAAAACTCGATTTTTCGGTGTTTTTTTAGGCTAAATTTGGGATATAAACGGGTCTCGAAGATTCATGCACAAATCGACTTTTTGGTCACAAAAAACGTGTTTTAGCATTTTTTTTTGCATGAAAATTGAAATTTTTCTAGCACAGTGTAAACATGTACAAATCGCTTCAGAGACCAAAAAAACTCGATTTTTTGGTGTTTTTAGGCTAAATTTGGAATATAAACGGGTATCGAAGATGCATGCACAAATCGACTTTATGGGCCCAAAAAACGTGTTTTAATTTTTTTTTTGCCTGAAAATTGATTTTTTTCTAGAGCAGTGTAGACATGTACAAATCGCTTCTGAGACCCAAAAAACTCGGTTTTTCGGTGTTTTTAGGCTAAATTTGGGATATAAACGGGTCTCGAAGATTCATGCACAAATCGACTTTTTGGTCACAAAAAACGTGTTTCAGCATTTTTTTTGCCTGAAAATTGAAATTTTTCTAGCACAGTGTAAACATGTACAAATCGCTTCAGAGACCAAAAAAACTCGATTTTTCGGTGTTTTTAGGCTAAATTTGGAATATAAACGGGTATCGAAGATGCATGCACAAATCGACTTTTTGGGCCCAAAAAACGTGTTTTATTTTTTTTTTTGCCTGAAAATTGAAATTTCTCTAGCACAGTGTAGACATGTACAAATCGCTTCAGAGACCAAAAAAACTCGATTTTTCGGTGTTTTTAGGCTAAATTTGGGAAGTAAACGGGTATCGAAGATGCATGCACAAATCGACTTTTTGGTCCCAAAAAATGTGTTTTAGCATTTTTTTTGCCTGAAAATTGATTTTTTTCTAGAACAGTGTAGACATGTACAAATCGCTTCTGAGACCCAAAAAACTCGATTTTTCGGTGTTTTTAGGCTAAATTTGGGATATAAACGGGTATCGAAGATGCATGCACAAATAGAATTTTTGGGCACAAAAAACGTGTTTTAGCATTTTTTTTGCCTGAAAATTGAAATTTTTCTAGCACAGTATAAACATGTACAAATCGCTTCTGAGACCCAAAAATCTCGATTTTTTGGTGTTTTTAGGCTAAATTTGGGATATAAACGGGTATCGAAGATGCATGCACAAATAGAATTTTTGGGCACAAAAAACGTGTTTTAGCATTTTTTTTGCCTGAAAATTAAAATTTTTCTAGCACAGTGTAGACATGTACAAATCGCTTCTGAGACCCATAAAACTCGATTTTTCGGTGTTTTTTTAGGCTAAATTTGGGATATAAACGGGTCTCGAAGATTCATGCACAAATCGACTATTTGGTCACAAAAAACGTGTTTTAGCATTTTTTTTTTGCCTGAAAATTGAAATTTTTCTAGCACAGTGTAAACATGTACAAATCGCTTCAGAGACCAAAAAAACTCGATTTTTCGGTGTTTTTAGGCTAAATTTGGGATATAAACGGGTATCGAAGATGCATGCACAAATCGACTTTTTGGGCCCAAAAAACGTGTTTTAAATTTTGTTTTGCCTGAAAATTGAAATTTTTCTAGCACAATGTAGACGTGTACAAATCGCTTCAGAGACCAAAAAAACTCGATTTTTCGGTGTTTTTAGGCTAAATTTGGGATATAAACGGGTATCGAAGATGCATGCACAAATCGACTTTTTGGTCCCAAAAAACGTGTTTTAGCATTTTTTTTGCCTGAAAATTGAACTTTTTCTAGAACAGTGTAGACATGTACAAATCGCTTCTGAAACCCAAAAAACTCGATTTTTCGGTGTTTTTAGGCTAAATTTGGGATATAAACGGGTCTCGAAGATTCATGCACAAATCGACTTTTTGGTCACAAAAAACGTGTTTTAGCATTTTTTTTTGCCTGAAAATTGAAATTTTTCTAGCACAGTGTAAACATGTACAAATCGCTTCAGAGACCAAAAAAACTCGATTTTTTGGTGTTTTTAGGCTAAATTTGGAATATAAACGGGTATCGAAGATGCATGCACAAATCGACTTTATGGGCCCAAAAAACGTGTTTTAATTTTTTTTTTGCCTGAAAATTGATTTTTTTCTAGAACAGTGTAGACATGTACAAATCGCTTCTGAGACCCAAAAAACTCGGTTTTTCGGTGTTTTTCGGCTAAATTTGGGATATAAACGGGTCTCGAAGATTCATGCACAAATCGACTTTTTGGTCACAAAAAACGTGTTTTAGCATTTTTTTTTGCCTGAAAATTGAAATTTTTCTAGCACAGTGTAAGCATGTACAAATCGCTTCAGAGACCAAAAAAACTCGATTTTTCGGTGTTTTTAGGCTAAATTTGGGATATAAACGGGTATCGAAGATGCATGCACAAATAGAATTTTTGGGCACAAAAAACGTGTTTTAGCATTTTTTTTGCCTGAAAATTGAAATTTTTCTAGCACAGTGTAGTCATGTACAAATCGCTTCTGACACCCAAAAAACTCGATTTTTCGGTGTTTTTAGGCTAAATTTGGGATATAAACGGGTATCGAAGATGCATGCACAAATCGACTTTTTGGGCCCAAAAAACGTGTTTTAGCATTTTTTTTGCCTGAAAATTGAAATTTTTCTATTACAGTGTAGACATATACAAATCGCTTCTGAGACCCAAAAAATTCGATTTTTCGGTGTTTTTAGGCTAAATTTGGGATATAAACGGGTATCGAAGATGCATGCACAAATCGACTTTTTGGGCCAAAAAAACGTGTTTTAGCATTTTTTTTGCTTGAAAATTGATTTTTTTCTAGCACAGTACAAATCGCTTCTGCGACCAAAAAAACTCGATTTTTCGGTGTTTTTAGGCTAAATTTGGGATATAAATAGGTATCGAAGATGCAGGCACAAATCGACTTTTTGGGCCCAAAAAACGTGTTTTAGCATTTTTTTTGCCTGAAAATTGAAATTTTTCTATTACAGTGTAGACATATACAAATCGCTTCTGAGACCCAAAAAATTCGATTTTTCGGTGTTTTTAGGCTAAATTTGGGATATAAACGGGTATCGAAGATGCATGCACAAATCGACTTTTTGGGCCAAAAAAACGTGTTTTAGCATTTTTTTTGCTTGAAAATTGATTTTTTTCTAGCACAGTACAAATCGCTTCTGCGACCAAAAAAACTCGATTTTTCGGTGTTTTTAGGCTAAATTTGGGATATAAATAGGTATCGAAGATGCAGGCACAAATCGACTTTTTGGGCCCAAAAAACGTGTTTTAGCATTTTTTTTGCCTGAAAATTGAAATTTTTCTAGCACAGTGTAGACATGTACAAATCGCTTCAGAGACCAAAAAAACTCGATTTTTCGGTGTTTTTAGGCTAATTTTGGGATATAAACGGGTATCGAAGATGCATGCACAAATCGACTTTTTGGGCCCAAAAAACGTGTTTTAATTTTTTTTTTGCCTGAAAATTGAAATTTTTCTAGCACAGTGTAGACATGTACAAATCGCTTCAGAGACCAAAAAAACTCGATTTTTAGGTGTTTTTAAGCTAAATTTGGGATATAAACGGGTATCGAAGATGCATGCACAAATCGACTTTTTGGTCCCAAAAAACGTGTTTTAGCATTTTTTTTGCCTGAAAATTGATTTTTTTCTAGAACAGTGTAGACATGTACAAATCGCTTCTGAGACCAAAAAAACTCGATTTTTCGGTGTTTTTAGGCTAAATTTGGGATATAAACGGGTATCGAAGATGCATGCACAAATCGACTTTTTGGGCCAAAAAAACATGTTTTAGCATTTCTTTTGCCTGAAAATTGAATTTTTTCTAGCACAGTACAAATCGCTTCTGGGACCCAAAAACTCGTTTTTTCGGTGTTTTTAGGCTAAATTTGGGATATAAACGGGTATCGATGATGAATGCACAAATCGACTTTTTGGCCCAAAAAAACGTGTTTTTGCATTTTTTTGCCTGAAAATTGTTTTTTTTCTAGCACAGTTTAAACATGTACAAATCGCTTCTGAGACCCAACAAAATCGATTTTTCGGTGTTTTTAGGCTAAATTTGGGATATAAACGGGTATCGAAGATGCATGCACAAATCGACTTTTTGGACCAAAAAAACGTGTTTTAGCATTTTTTTTGCCTGAAAATTGAATTTTTTCTAGCACAGTACAAATCGCTTCTGCGACCAAAAAAACTCGATTTTTCGGTGTTTTTAGGCTAAATTTGGGATATAAATAGGTATCGAAGATGCAGGCACAAATCGACTTTTTGGGCCAAAAAAACGTGTTTTAATTTTTTTTTTTGCCAGAAAATTGAAAATTTTCTAGCACAGTGTAGACATGTGCAAATCGCTTCAGAGACCAAAAAAACTCGGTTTTTCGGTGTTTTTAGGCTAAATTTGGGATATAAACGGGTATCGAAGATGCATGCACAAATAGAATTTTTGGGCACAAAAAACGTGTTTTAGCATTTTTTTTGCCTGAAAATTGAAATTTTTCTAGCACAGTGTAGACATGTACAAATCGCTTCTGAGACCCATAAAGCTCGATTTTTCGGTGTTTTTTAGGCTAAATTTGGGATATAAACGGGTCTCGAAGATTCATGCACAAATCGACTTTTTGGTCACAAAAAACGTGTTTTAGTATTTTTTTTTGCCTGAAAATTGAAATTTTCTAGCACATTGTAAACATGTACAAATCGCTTCAGAGACCAAAAAAACTCGATTTTTCGGTGTTTTTAGACTAAATTTGGGATATAAACGGGTATCGAAGATGCATGCACAAATCGACTTTTTGGGCCCAAAAAACGTGTTTTAAATTTTTTTTTTGCCTGAAAATTGATTTTTTTCTAGAACAGTGTAGACATGTACAAATCGCTTCTGAGACCCAAAAAACTCGGTTTTTCGGTGTTTTTAGGCTAAATTTGGGATATAAACGGGTCTCGAAGATTCATGCACAAATCGACTTTTTGGTCACAAAAAACGTGTTTTAGCTTTTTTTTTTGCCTGAAAATTGAAATTTTTCTAGCACAGTGTAAACATGTACAAATCGCTTCAGAGACCAAAAAAACTCGATTTTTCGGTGTTTTTAGGCTAAATTTGGAATATAAACGGGTATCGAAGATGCATGCACAAATCGACTTTTTGGGCCCAAAAAACGTGTTTTAAATTTTTTTTTGCCTGAAAATTGAAATTTCTCTAGCACAGTGTAGACATGTACAAATCGCTTCAGAGACCAAAAAAACTCGATTTTTCGGTGTTTTTAGGCTAAATTTGGGAAGTAAACGGGTATCGAAGATGCATGCACAAATCGACTTTTTGGTCCCAAAAAACGTGTTTTAGCATTTTTTTTGCCTGAAAATTGAATTTTTTCTAGAACAGTGTAGACATGTACAAATCGCTTCTGAGACCCAAAAAACTCGATTTTTCGGTGTTTTTAGGCTAAATTTGGGATATAAACGGGTATCGAAGATGCATGCACAAATCGACTTTTTGGGCCCAAAAAACGTGTTTTAGCATTTTTTTTGCCTGAAATTGATTTTTTTCTATTACAGTGTAGACATATACAAATCGCTTCTGAGACCCAAAAAATTCGATTTTTCGGTGTTTTTAGGCTAAATTTGGGATATAAACGGGTATCGAAGATGCATGCACAAATCGACTTTTTGGGCCAAAAAAATGTGTTTTAGCATTTTTTTTGCTTGAAAATTTATTTTTTTCTAGCACAGTACAAATCGCTTCTGCGACCAAAAAAACTCGATTTTTCGGTGTTTTTAGGCTAAATTTGGGATATAAATAGGTATCGAAGATGCAGGCACAAATCGACTTTTTGGGCCAAAAAAACGTGTTTTAAATTTTTTTTTGCCAGAAAATTGAAAATTTAATAGCACAGTGTAGACATGTGCAAATCGCTTCAGAGACCAAAAAAACTCGATTTTTCGGTGTTTTTAGGCTAAATTTGGGATATAAACGGGTATCGAAGATGCATGCACAAATCGACTTTTTGGGCCCAAAAAACGTGTTTTAGCATTTTTTTTGCCTGAAAATTGAAATTTTTCTAGCACAGTGTAGACATGTACAAATCGCTTCTGAGACCCTTAAAACTCGATTTTTCGGTGTTTTTTAGGCTAAATTTGGGATATAAACGGGTCTCGAAGATTCATGCACAAATCGACTTTTTGGTCACAAAAAACGTGTTTTAGCATTTTTTTTTTGCCTGAAAATTGAAATTTTTCTAGCACAGTGTAAACATGTACAAATCGCTTCAGAGACCAAAAAAACTCGATTTTTAGGTGTTTTTAAGCTAAATTTGGGATATAAACGGGTATCGAAGATGCATGCACAAATCGACTTTTTGGTCCCAAAAAACGTGTTTTAGCATTTTTTTTGCCTGAAAATTGATTTTTTTCTAGAACAGTGTAGACATGTACAAATCGCTTCTGAGACCCAAAAAACTCGATTTTTCGGTGTTTTTAGGCTAAATTTGGGATATAAACGGGTCTCGAAGATTCATGCACAAATCGACTTTTTGGTCACAAAAAACGTGATTTAGCATTTTTTTTTGCCTGAAAATTGAAATTTTTCTAGCACAGTGTAAACATGTACAAATCGCTTCAGAGACCAAAAAAACTCGATTTTTCGGTGTTTTTAGGCTAAATTTGGAATATAAACGGGTATCGAAGATGCATGCACAAATCGACTTTTTGGGCCCAAAAAACGTGTTTTAATTTTTTTTTTGCCTGAAAATTGATTTTTTTCTAGAACAGTGTAGACATGTACAAATCGCTTCTGAGACCAAAAAAACTCGATTTTTCGGTGTTTTTAGGCTAAATTTGGGATATAAACGGGTATCGAAGATGCATGCACAAATCGACTTTTTGGGCCAAAAAAACATGTTTTAGCATTTCTTTTGCCTGAAAATTGAAATTTTTCTAGCACAGTACAAATCGCTTCTGGGACCCAAAAACTCGTTTTTTCGGTGTTTTTAGGCTAAATTTGGGATATAAACGGGTATCGATGATGCATGCACAAATCGACTTTTTGGCCCAAAAAAACGTGTTTTAGCATTTTTTTGCCTGAAAATTGTTTTTTTTCTAGCACAGTTTAAACATGTACAAATCGCTTCTGAGACCCAACAAAATCGATTTTTCGGTGTTTTTAGGCTAAATTTGGGATATAAACGGGTATCGAAGATGCATGCACAAATCGACTTTTTGGGCCCAAAAAACGTGTTTTAGCATTTTTTTTGCCTGAAAATTGATTTTTTTCTAGCACAGTACAAATCGCTTCTGCGACAAAAAAAACTCGATTTTTCGGTGTTTTTAGGCTAAATTTGGGATATAAATAGGTATCGAAGATGCAGGCACAAATCGACTTTTTGGGCCAAAAAAACGTGTTTTAATTTTTTTTTTTGCCAGAAAATTGAAAATTTTCTAGCACAGTGTAGACATGTGCAAATCGCTTCAAAGACCAAACAAACTCGGTTTTTCGGTGTTTTTAGGCTAAATTTGGGATATAAACGGGTATCGAAGATGCATGCACAAATAGATTTTTTGGGCACAAAAAACGTGTTTTAGCATTTTTTTTGCCTGAAAATTGAAATTTTTCTAGCACAGTGTAGACATGTACAAATCGCTTCTGAGACCCATAAAGCTCGATTTTTCGGTGTTTTTTTAGGCTAAATTTGGGATATAAACGGGTCTCGAAGATTCATGCACAAATCGACTTTTTGGTCACAAAAAACGTGTTTTAGTATTTTTTTTTGCCTGAAAATTGAAATTTTCTAGCACATTGTAAACATGTACAAATCGCTTCAGAGACCAAAAAAACTCGATTTTTCGGTGTTTTTAGACTAAATTTGGGATATAAACGGGTATCGAAGATGCATGCACAAATCGACTTTTTGGGCCCAAAAAACGTGTTTTAATTTTTTTTTTGCCTGAAAATTGAAATTTTTCTAGCACAGTGTAGACATGTACAAATCGCTTCAGAGACCAAAAAAACTCGATTTTTCGGTGTTTTTAAGCTAAATTTGGGATATAAACGGGTATCGAAGATGCATGCACAAATCGACTTTTTGGTCCCAAAAAACGTGTTTTAGCATTTTTTTTGCCTGAAAATTGATTTTTTTCTAGAACAGTGTAGACATGTATAAATCGCTTCTGAGACCCAAAAAACTCGATTTTTCGGTGTTTTTAGGCTAAATTTGGGATATAAACGGGTCTCGAAGATTCATGCACAAATCGACTTTTTGGTCACAAAAAACGTGTTTTAGCATTTTTTTTTGCCTGAAAATTGATTTTTTTCTAGCACAGTGTAAACATGTACAAATCGCTTCAGAGACCAAAAAAACTCGATTTTTCGGTGTTTTTAGGCTAAATTTGGAATATAAACGGGTATCGAAGATGCATGCACAAATCGACTTTTTGGGCCCAAAAAACGTGTTTTAATTTTTTTTTTGCCTGAAAATTGATTTTTTTCTAGAACAGTGTAGACATGTACAAATCGCTTCTGAGACCCAAAAAACTCGGGTTTTCGGTGTTTTTAGGCTAAATTTGGGATATAAACGGGTCTCGAAGATTCATGCACAAATCGACTTTTTGGTCACAAAAAACGTGTTTTAGCATTTTTTTTTGCCTGAAAATTGAAATTTTTCTAGCACAGTGTAAACATGTACAAATCGCTTCAGAGACCAAAATAACTCGATTTTTCGGTGTTTTTAGGCTAAATTTGGAATATAAACGGGTATCGAAGATGCATGCACAAATCGACTTTTTGGGCCCAAAAAACGTGTTTTAAATTTTTTTTTGCCTGAAAATTGATTTTTTTCTAGAACAGTGTAGACATGTACAAATCGCTTCTGAGACCCAAAAAACTCGATTTTTCGGTGTTTTCAGGCTAAATTTGGGTTATAAACGGGTATCGAAGATGCATGCACAAATCGACTTTTTGGGCCAAAAAAAAATGTTTTAGCATTTCTTTTGCCTGAAAATTGAAATTTTTCTAGCACAGTACAAATCGCTTCTGGGACCCAAAAAACTCGTTTTTTAGGTGTTTTTAGGCTAAATTTGGGATATAAACGGGTATCGAAGATGCATGCACAAATCGACTTTTTGGCCCAAAAAACGTGTTTTAGCATTTTTTTGCCTGAAAATTGATTTTTTTCTAGCACAGTTTAAACATGTACAAATAGCTTCTGAAACCCAGCAAAATCGATTTTTCGGTGTTCTTAGGCTAAATTTGGGATATAAACGGGTATCGAAGATGCATGCACAAATCGACTTTTTGGGCCAAAAAAACGTGTTTTAGCATTTTTTTTGCCTGAAAATTGATTTTTTTCTAGCACAGTACAAATCGCTTCTGCGACCAAAAAAACTCGATTTTTCGGTGTTTTTAGGCTAAATTTGGGATATAAATAGGTATCGAAGATGCAGGCACAAATCGACTTTTTGGGCCAAAAAAACGTGTTTTAATTTTTTTTTTGCCAGAAAATTGAAAATTTTCTAGCACAGTGTAGACATGTGCAAATCGCTTCAGAGACCAAAAAAACTCGATTTTTCGGTGTTTTTAGGCTAAATTTGGGATATAAACGGGTATCGAAGATGCATGCACAAATAGAATTTTTGGGCACAAAAAACGTGTTTTAGCATTTTTTTTGCCTGAAAATTGAAATTTTTCTAGCACAGTGTAGACATGTACAAATCGCTTCTGAGACCCATAAAACTCGATTTTTCGGTGTTTTTTAGGCTAAATTTGGGATATAAACGGGTCTCGAAGATTCATGCACAAATCGATTTTTTGGTCACAAAAAAATTGTTTTAGCATTTTTTTTTGCCTGAAAATTGAAATTTTTCTAGCACAGTGTAAACATGTACAAATCGCTTCAGAGACAAAAAAAACTCGATTTTTCGGTGTTTTTAGGCTAAATTTGGGTTATAAACGGGTATCGAAGATGCATGCACAAATCGACTTTTTGGGCCAAAAAAAAATGTTTTAGCATTTCTTTTGCCTGAAAATTGAAATTTTTCTAGCACAGTACAAATCGCTTCTGGGACCCAAAAAACTCTTTTTTTAGGTGTTTTTAGGCTAAATTTGGGATATAAACGGGTATCGAAGATGCATGCACAAATCGACTTTTTGGCCCAAAAAACGTGTTTTAGCATTTTTTTGCCTGAAAATTGATTTTTTTCTAGCACAGTTTAAACATGTACAAATAGCTTCTGAAACCCAACAAAATCGATTTTTCGGTGTTCTTAGGCTAAATTTGGGATATAAACGGGTATCGAAGATGCATGCACAAATCGACTTTTTGGGCCAAAAAAACGTGTTTTAGCATTTTTTTTGCCTGAAAATTGATTTTTTTCTAGCACAGTACAAATCGCTTCTGCGACCAAAAAAACTCGATTTTTCGGTGTTTTTAGGCTAAATTTGGGATATAAATAGGTATCGAAGATGCAGGCACAAATCGACTTTTTGGGCCAAAAAAACGTGTTTTAATTTTTTTTTTGCCAGAAAATTGAAAATTTTCTAGCACAGTGTAGACATGTGCAAATCGCTTCAGAGACCAAAAAAATCGATTTTTCGGTGTTTTTAGGCTAAATTTGGGATATAAACGGGTATCGAAGATGCATGCACAAATAGAATTTTTGGGCACAAAAAACGTGTTTTAGCATTTTTTTTGCCTGAAAATTGAAATTTTTCTAGCACAGTGTAGACATGTACAAATCGCTTCTGAGACCCATAAAACTCGATTTTTCGGTGTTTTTTAGGCTAAATTTGGGATATAAACGGGTCTCGAAGATTCATGCACAAATCGATTTTTTGGTCACAAAAAAATTGTTTTAGCATTTTTTTTTGCCTGAAAATTGAAATTTTTCTAGCACAGTGTAAACATGTACAAATCGCTTCAGAGACAAAAAAAACTCGATTTTTCGGTGTTTTTAGGCTAAATTTGGGTTATAAACGGGTATCGAAGATGCATGCACAAATCGACTTTTTGGGCCAAAAAAAAATGTTTTAGCATTTCTTTTGCCTGAAAATTGAAATTTTTCTAGCACAGTACAAATCGCTTCTGGGACCCAAAAAACTCTTTTTTTAGGTGTTTTTAGGCTAAATTTGGGATATAAACGGGTATCGAAGATGCATGCACAAATCGACTTTTTGGCCCAAAAAACGTGTTTTAGCATTTTTTTGCCTGAAAATTGATTTTTTTCTAGCACAGTTTAAACATGTACAAATAGCTTCTGAAACCCAACAAAATCGATTTTTCGGTGTTCTTAGGCTAAATTTGGGATATAAACGGGTATCGAAGATGCATGCACAAATCGACTTTTTGGGCCAAAAAAACGTGTTTTAGCATTTTTTTTGCCTGAAAATTGATTTTTTTCTAGCACAGTACAAATCGCTTCTGCGACCAAAAAAACTCGATTTTTCGGTGTTTTTAGGCTAAATTTGGGATATAAATAGGTATCGAAGATGCAGGCACAAATCGACTTTTTGGGCCAAAAAAACGTGTTTTAATTTTTTTTTTGCCAGAAAATTGAAAATTTTCTAGCACAGTGTAGACATGTGCAAATCGCTTCAGAGACCAAAAAAATCGATTTTTCGGTGTTTTTAGGCTAAATTTGGGATATAAACGGGTATCGAAGATGCATGCACAAATAGAATTTTTGGGCACAAAAAACGTGTTTTAGCATTTTTTTTGCCTGAAAATTGAAATTTTTCTAGCACAGTGTAGACATGTACAAATCGCTTCTGAGACCCATAAAACTCGATTTTTCGGTGTTTTTTAGGCTAAATTTGGGATATAAACGGGTCTCGAAGATTCATGCACAAATCGATTTTTTGGTCACAAAAAACGTGTTTTAGCATTTTTTTTTGCCTGAAAATTGAAATTTTTCTAGCACAGTGTAAACATGTACAAATCGCTTCAGAGACCCAAAAAACTCGATTTTTCGGTGTTTTTAGGCTAAATTTGGGATATAAACGGGTATCGAAGATGCATGCACAAATCGACTTTTTGGTCCAAAAAAACGTGTTTTAATTTTTTTTTTGCATGAAAATTGAAATTTTTCTAGCACAGTGTAGACATGTACAAATCGCTTCAGAGACCCAAAAAACTCGATTTTTCGGTGTTTTTAGGCTAAATTTGGGATATAAACGGGTCTCGAAGATTCATGCACAAATCGACTTTTTGGTCACAAAAAACGTGTTTTAGCATTTTTTTTTGCCTGAAAATTGAATTTTTTTTAGCACAGTGTAAACATGTACAAATCGCTTCAGAGACCAAAAAAACTCGATTTTTCGGTGTTTTTAGGCTAAATTTGGAATATAAACGGGTATCGAAGATGCATGCACAAATCGACTTTTTGGGCCCAAAAAACGTGTTTTAATTTTTGTTTTGCCTGAAAATTGATTTTTTTCTAGAACAGTGTAGACATGTACAAATCGCTTCTGAGACCCAAAAAACTCGGGTTTTCGGTGTTTTTAGGCTAAATTTGGGATATAAACGGGTCTCGAAGATTCATGCACAAATCGACTTTTTGGTCACAAAAAACGTGTTTTAGCATTTTTTTTTGCCTGAAAATTGAAATTTTTCTAGCACAGTGTAAACATGTACAAATCGCTTCAGAGACCAAAAAAACTCGATTTTTCGGTGTTTTTAGGCTAAATTTGGAATATAAACGGGTATCGAAGATGCATGCACAAATCGACTTTTTGTGCCCAAAAAACGTGTTTTAAATTTTGTTTTGCCTGAAAATTGAAATTTTTCTAGCACAGTGTAGACATGTACAAATCGCTTCAGAGACCAAAAAAACTCGATTTTTCGGTGTTTTTAGGCTAAATTTGGGAAATAAACGGGTATCGAAGATGCATGCACAAATCGACTTTTTGGTCCCAAAAAACGTGTTTTAGCATTTTTTTTGCCTGAAAATTGAAATTTTTCTAGAACAGTGTAGACATGTACAAATCGCTTCTGAGACCCAAAAAACTCGATTTTTCGGTGTTTTTAGGCTAAATTTGGGATATAAACGGGTATCGAAGATGCATGCACAAATAGAATTTTTGGGCACAAAAAACGTGTTTTAGCATTTTTTTTGCCTGAAAATTGATTTTTTTTCTATTACAGTGTAGACATATACAAATCGCTTCTGAGACCCAAAAAACTCGATTTTTCGGTGTTTTTAGGCTAAATTTGGGATATAAATAGGTATCGAAGTTGCAGGCACAAATCGACTTTTTGGGCCAAAAAAACGTGTTTAAATTTTTTTTTGCCAGAAAATTGAAAATTTTCTAGCACAGTGTAGACATGTGCAAATCGCTTCAGAGACCAAAAAAACTCGATTTTTCGGTGTTTTTAGGCTAAATTTGGGATATAAACGGGTATCGAAGATGCATGCACAAATCGACTTTTTGGGCCCAAAAAACGTGTTTTAGCATTTTTTTTGCCTGAAAATTGAAATTTTTCTAGCACAATGTAGACATGTACAAATCGCTTCTAAGACCCCCAAAAATCGATTTTTCGGTGTTTTTAGGCTAAATTTGGGATATAAACGGGTATCGAAGATGCATGCACAAATCGACTTTTTGGGCCCAAAAAACGTGTTTTAGCATTTTTTTTGCCAGAAAATTGAAATTTTTCTAGAACAGTGTAGACATGTACAAATCGCTTCTGGGACCCAAAAAACTCGATTTTTCGGTGTTTTTAGGCTAAATTTGGGATATAAACGGGTATCGAAGATGCATGCACAAATCGACTTTTTGGGCACAAAAAACGTGTTTTAGAATTTTTTTTTGCCTGAAAATTGAAAATTTTCTAGCACAGTGTAAACATGTACAAATCGCTTCTGAGACCCAAAAAACTCGCTTTTTCGGTGTTTTTAGGCTAAATTTGGGTTATAAACGGGTATCGAAGATGCATGCACAAATCGACTTTTTGTGCCTAAAAAACGTGTTTCAGCATTTTTTTTGCCTGAAAATTGAATTTTTTCTAGCACAGTACAAATCGCTTCTGAGACCCAAAAAACTCGATTTTTCGGTGTTTTTAGGCTAAATTTGGGATATAAACGGGTATCGAAGATGCATGCACAAATCGACTTTTTGGGCCCAAAACACGTGTTTTAGCATTTTTTTTGCCTGAAATTGAAATTTTTCTATTACAGTGTAGACATATACAAATCGCTTCTGAGACCCAAAAAACTCGATTTTTCGGTGTTTTTAGGCTAAATTTGGGATATAAACGGGTATCGAAGATGCATGCACAAATCGACTTTTTGGGCCCAAAAAACGTGTTTTAGCATTTCTTTTGCCTGAAAATTGAAATTTTACTAGCACAGTTCAAATCGCTTCTGGGACCCAAAAAACTCGTTTTTCCGGTGTTTTTAGGCTAAATTTGGGATATAATCGGGTATCGAAGATGCATGCACAAATCGACTTTTTGGCCCAAAAAACGTGTTTTAGCATTTTTTTGCCTGAAAATTGAAATTTTTCTAGCACAGTTTAAACATGTACAAATCGCTTCTGAGACCCAACAAAATCGATTTTTCGGTGTTTTTAGGCTAAATTTGGGATATAAACGGGTATCGAAGATGCATGCACAAATCGACTTTTTGGGCCAAAAAAACGTGTTTTAGCATTTTTTTTGCCTGAAAATTTATATGTTTCTAGCACAGTACAAATCGCTTCTGCAACCAAAAAAACTCGATTTTTCGGTGTTTTTAGGCTAAATTTGGGATATAAATAGGTATCGAAGATGCAGGCACAAAACGACTTTTTGGGCCAAAAAAACGTGTTTTATTTTTTTTTTTGCCAGAAAATTGAAATTTTTCTAGCACAGTGTAAACATGTACAAATCGCTTCAGAGACCAAAAAAACTCGATTTTTCGGTGTTTTTAGGCAAAATTTGGGATATAAACGGGTATCGAAGATGCATGCACAAATAGAATTTTTGGGCCCAAAAAACGTGTTTTAGCATTTTTTTTGCCTGAAAATTGAAATTTTTCTAGCACAGTGTAGACATGTACAAATCGCTTCTGAGACCCATAAAACTCGATTTTTCGGTGTTTTTTAGGCTATATTTGGGATATAAACGGGTCTCGAAGATTCATGCACAAATCGACTTTTTGGTCACAAAAAACGTGTTTTAGCATTTTTTTTTGCCTGAAAATTGAAATTTTTCTAGCACAGTGTAAACATGTACAAATCGCTTCGGAGACCAAAAAAACTCGATTTTTCGGTGTTTTTAGGCTATATTTGGGATATAAACGGGTATCGAAGATGCATGCACAATTCGACTTTTTGGGCCCAAAAAACGTGTTTTAATTTTTTTTTTGCCTGAAAATTGAAATTTTTCTAGCACAGTATAAACATGTACAAATCGCTTAAGAGACCAAAAAAACTCGATTTTTCGGTGTTTTTAAGCTAAATTTGGGATATAAACGGGTATCGAAGATGCATGCACAAATCGACTTTTTGGTCCCAAAAAACGTGTTTTAGCATTTTTTTGCCTGAAAATTGATTTTTTTCTAGAACAGTGTAGACATGTACAAATCGCTTCTGAGACCCAAAAAACTCGATTTTTCGGTGTTTTTAGGCTAAATTTGGGATATAAACGGGTCTCGAAGATTCATGCACAAATCGACTTTTTGGTCACAAAAAACGTGTTTTAGCATTTTTTTTTGCCTGAAAATTGAAATTTTTCTAGCACAGTGTAAACATGTACAAATCGCTTCAGAGACCAAAAAAACTCGAATTTTCGGTGTTTTTAGGCTAAATTTGGAATATAAACGGGTATCGAAGATGCATGCACAAATCGACTTTTTGGGCCCAAAAAACGTGTTTTAATTTTTTTTTTGCCTGAAAATTGATTTTTTTCTAGAACATTGTAGACATGTACAAATCGCTTCTGAGACCCAAAAAACTCGGTTTTTCGGTGTTTTTAGGCTAAATTTGGGAAATAAACGGGTATCGAAGATGCATGCACAAATCGACTTTTTGGTCCCAAAAAACGTGTTTTAGCATTTTTTTTGCCTGAAATTGAAATTTTTCTATTACAGTGTAGACATGTACAAATCGCTTCTGAGACCCAAAAAACTCGATTTTTCGGTGTTTTTAGGCTAAATTTGGGATATAAACGGGTATCGAAGATGCATGCACAAATCGACTTTTTGGGCCCAAAAAACGTGTTTTAGCATTTCTTTTGCCTGAAAATTGAAATTTTACTAGCACAGTTCAAATCGCTTCTGGGACCCAAAAAACTCGTTTTTCCGGTGTTTTTAGGCTAAATTTGGGATATAATCGGGTATCGAAGATGCATGCACAAATCGACTTTTTGGCCCAAAAAACGTGTTTTAGCATTTTTTTGCCTGAAAATTGAAATTTTTCTAGCACAGTTTAAACATGTACAAATCGCTTCTGAGACCCAACAAAATCGATTTTTCGGTGTTTTTAGGCTAAATTTGGGATATAAACGGGTATCGAAGATGCATGCACAAATCGACTTTTTGGGCCAAAAAAACGTGTTTTAGCATTTTTTTTGCCTGAAAATTTATATGTTTCTAGCACAGTACAAATCGCTTCTGCAACCAAAAAAACTCGATTTTTCGGTGTTTTTAGGCTAAATTTGGGATATAAATAGGTATCGAAGATGCAGGCACAAATCGACTTTTTGGGCCAAAAAAACGTGTTTTATTTTTTTTTTTGCCAGAAAATTGAAATTTTTCTAGCACAGTGTAAACATGTACAAATCGCTTCAGAGACCAAAAAAACTCGATTTTTCGGTGTTTTTAGGCAAAATTTGGGATATAAACGGGTATCGAAGATGCATGCACAAATAGAATTTTTGGGCCCAAAAAACGTGTTTTAGCATTTTTTTTGCCTGAAAATTGAAATTTTTCTAGCACAGTGTAGACATGTACAAATCGCTTCTGAGACCCATAAAACTCGATTTTTCGGTGTTTTTTAGGCTATATTTGGGATATAAACGGGTCTCGAAGATTCATGCACAAATCGACTTTTTGGTCACAAAAAACGTGTTTTAGCATTTTTTTTTGCCTGAAAATTGAAATTTTTCTAGCACAGTGTAAACATGTACAAATCGCTTCGGAGACCAAAAAAACTCGATTTTTCGGTGTTTTTAGGCTATATTTGGGATATAAACGGGTATCGAAGATGCATGCACAATTCGACTTTTTGGGCCCAAAAAACGTGTTTTAATTTTTTTTTTGCCTGAAAATTGAAATTTTTCTAGCACAGTATAAACATGTACAAATCGCTTAAGAGACCAAAAAAACTCGATTTTTCGGTGTTTTTAAGCTAAATTTGGGATATAAACGGGTATCGAAGATGCATGCACAAATCGACTTTTTGGTCCCAAAAAACGTGTTTTAGCATTTTTTTGCCTGAAAATTGATTTTTTTCTAGAACAGTGTAGACATGTACAAATCGCTTCTGAGACCCAAAAAACTCGATTTTTCGGTGTTTTTAGGCTAAATTTGGGATATAAACGGGTCTCGAAGATTCATGCACAAATCGACTTTTTGGTCACAAAAAACGTGTTTTAGCATTTTTTTTTGCCTGAAAATTGAAATTTTTCTAGCACAGTGTAAACATGTACAAATCGCTTCAGAGACCAAAAAAACTCGAATTTTCGGTGTTTTTAGGCTAAATTTGGAATATAAACGGGTATCGAAGATGCATGCACAAATCGACTTTTTGGGCCCAAAAAACGTGTTTTAATTTTTTTTTTGCCTGAAAATTGATTTTTTTCTAGAACAGTGTAGACATGTACAAATCGCTTCTGAGACCCAAAAAACTCGGTTTTTCGGTGTTTTTAGGCTAAATTTGGGAAATAAACGGGTATCGAAGATGCATGCACAAATCGACTTTTTGGTCCCAAAAAACGTGTTTTAGCATTTTTTTTGCCTGAAAATTAAAAATTTTCTAGAACAGTGTAGACATGTACAAATCGCTTCTGAGACCCAAAAAACTCGATTTTTCGGTGTTTTTAGGCTAAATTTGGGATATAAACGGGTATCGAAGATGCATGCACAAATAGAATTTTTGGGCACAAAAAACGTGTTTTAGCATTTTTTTTGCCTGAAAATTGAAATTTTTCTAGCACAGTGTAGTCATGTACAAATCGCTTCTGACACCCAAAAAACTCGATTTTTCGGTGTTTTTAGGCTAAATTTGGGATATAAACGGGTATCGAAGATGCATGCACAAATCGACTTTTTGGGCCCAAAAAACGTGTTTTAGCATTTTTTTTGCCTGAAAATTGAAATTTTTCTATTACAGTGTAGACATATACAAATTGCTTCTGAGACCCAAAAAACTCGATTTTTCGGTGTTTTTAGGCTAAATTTGGGATATAAACGGGTATCGAAGATGCATGCACAAATCGACTTTTTGGGCCAAAAAAACGTGTTTTAGCATTTCTTTTGCCTGAAAATTGAAATTTTTCTAGCACAGTACAAATCGCTTCTGCGACCAAAAAAACTCGATTTTTCGGTGTTTTTAGGCTAAATTTGGGATATAAATAGGTATCGAAGATGCAGGCACAAATCGACTTTTTGGGCCAAAAAAACGTGTTTTAGCATTTTTTTTGCCTGAAAATTGAAATTTTTCTAGCACAGTGTAGACATGTACAAATCGCTTCTGAGACCTATAAAACTCGATTTTTCGGTGTTTTTTAGGCTAAATTTGAGATATAAACGGGTCTCGAAGATTCATGCACAAATCGACTTTTTGGTCACAAAAAACGTGTTTTAGCATTTTTTTTTGCCTGGAAATTGAAATATTTCTAGCACAGTGTAAACATGTACAAATCGCTTCAGAGACCAAAAAAATTCGATTTTTCGGTGTTTTTAGGCTAAATTTGGGATATAAACGGGTATCGAAGATGCATGCACAAATCGACTTTTTGGGCCCAAAAAACGTGTTTTAAATTTTTTTTTGCCTGAAAATTGAATTTTTTCTAGCACAGTGTAGACATGTACAAATCGCTTCAGAGACCAAAAAAACTCGATTTTTAGGTGTTTTTAAGCTAAATTTGGGATATAAACGGGTATCGAAGATGCATGCACAAATCGACTTTTTGGTCCCAAAAAACGTGTTTTAGCATTTTTTTTGCCTGAAAATTGATTTTTTTCTAGAACAGTGTAGACATGTACAAATCGCTTCTGAGACCCAAAAAATCGATTTTTCGGTGTTTTTAGGCTAAATTTGGGATATAAACGGGTCTCGAAGATTCATGCACAAATCGACTTTTTGGTCACAAAAAACGTGTTTTAGCATTTTTTTTTGCCTGAAAATTGAAATTTTTCTAGCATAGTGTAAACATGTACAAATCGCTTCAGAGACCAAAAAAACTCGATTTTTTGGTGTTTTTAGGCTAAATTTGGGATATAAACGGGTATCGAAGATGCATGCACAAATCGACTTTTAGGGCCCAAAAAACGTGTTTTAGCATTTTTTTTGCCAGAAAATTGAAATTTTTCTAGAACAGTGTAGACATGTACAAATCGCTTCTGGGACCCAAAAAACTCGATTTTTCGGTGTTTTTAGGCTAAATTTGGGATATAAACGGGTATCGAAGATGCATGCACAAATCGACTTTTTGTGCCTAAAAAACGTGTTTCAGCATTTTTTTTGCCTGAAAATTGATTTTTTTCTAGCACAGTACAAATCGCTTCTGAGACCCAAAAAACTCGATTTTTCGGTGTTTTTAGGCTAAATTTGGGATATAAACGGGTATCGAAGATGCATGCACAAATCGACTTTTTGGGCCCAAAAA
Source organism: Petrolisthes manimaculis (assembly GCA_034508575.1). Lineage (NCBI taxonomy): Eukaryota > Metazoa > Arthropoda > Malacostraca > Decapoda > Porcellanidae > Petrolisthes > Petrolisthes manimaculis. The sequence goes on from JAWZYT010001007.1 coordinate 184,041, forward strand.
ACGTGTTTTAGCATTTTTTTTGCCTGAAAATTGAAATTTTTCTATTACAGTGTAGACATATACAAATCGCTTCTGAGACCCAAAAAACTCGATTTTTCGGTGTTTTTAGGCTAAATTTGGGATATAAACGGGTATCGAAGATGCATGCACAAATCGACTTTTTGGGCCAAAAAAACGTGTTTTAGCATTTCTTTTGCCTGAAAATTGAAATTTTACTAGCACAGTTCAAATCGCTTCTGGGACCAAAAAAACTAGTTTTTTCGGTGTTTTTAGGCTAAATTTGGGATATAAATAGGTATCGAAGATGCATGCACAAATCGACTTTTTGGGCCAAAAAAACGTGTTTTAAATTTTTTTTTGCCTGAAAATTGAAATTTTTCTAGCACAGTGTAGACATGTACAAATCGCTTCTGAGACCCATAAAACTCGATTTTTCGATGTTTTTTAGGCTAAATTTGGGATATAAACGGGTCTCGAAGATTCATGCACAAATCGACTTTTTGGTCACAAAAAACGTGTTTTAGCATTTTTTTTTGCCTGAAAATTGAAATTTTTCTAGCACAGTGTAAACATGTACAAATCGCTTCGGAGACCAAAAAAACTCGATTTTTCGGTGTTTTTAGGCTAAATTTGGGATATAAACGGGTATCGAAGATGCATGCACAAATCGACTTTTTGGGCCCAAAAAACGTGTTTTAATTTTTTTTTTGCCTGAAAATTGAAATTTTTCTAGCACACTATAAACATGTACAAATCGCTTCAGAGACCAAAAAAACTCGATTTTTCGGTGTTTTTAAGCTAAATTTGGGATATAAACGGGTATCGAAGATGCATGCACAAATCGACTTTTTGGTCCCAAAAAACGTGTTTTAGCATTTTTTTGCCTGAAAATTGATTTTTTTCTAGAACAGTGTAGACATGTACAAATCGCTTCTGAGACCCAAAAAACTCGATTTTTCGGTGTTTTTAGGCTAAATTTGGGATATAAACGGGTCTCGAAGATTCATGCACAAATCGACTTTTTGGTCACAAAAAACGTGTTTTAGCATTTTTTTTTGCCTGAAAATTGAAATTTTTCTAGCACAGTGTAAACATGTACAAATCGCTTCAGAGACCAAAAAAACTCGAATTTTCGGTGTTTTTAGGCTAAATTTGGAATATAAACGGGTATCGAAGATGCATGCACAAATCGACTTTTTGGTCCCAAAAAACGTGTTTTAGCATTTTTTTTGCCTGAAAATTAAAAAATTTCTAGAACAGTGTAGACATGTACAAATCGCTTCTGAGACCCAAAAAACTCGATTTTTCGGTGTTTTTAGGCTAAATTTGGGATATAAACGGGTATCGAAGATGCATGCACAAATAGAATTTTTGGGCACAAAAAACGTGTTTTAGCATTTTTTTTGCCTGAAAATTGAAATTTTTCTAGCACAGTGTAGTCATGTACAAATCGCTTCTGACACCTAAAAAACTCGATTTTTCGGTGTTTTTAGGCTAAATTTGGGATATAAACGGGTATCGAAGATGCATGCACAAATCGACTTTTTGGGCCCAAAAAACGTGTTTTAGCATTTTTTTTGCCTGAAAATTGAAATTTTTCTATTACAGTGTAGACATATACAAATTGCTTCTGAGACCCAAAAAACTCGGTTTTTCGGTGTTTTTAGGCTAAATTTGGGAAATAAACGGGTATCGAAGATGCATGCACAAATCGACTTTTTGGTCCCAAAAAACGTGTTTTAGCATTTTTTTTGCCTGAAAATTAAAAATTTTCTAGAACAGTGTAGACATGTACAAATCGCTTCTGTGACCCAAAAAACTCGATTTTTCGGTGTTTTTAGGCTAAATTTGGGATATAAACGGGTATCGAAGATGCATGCACAAATAGAATTTTTGGGCACAAAAAAAGTGTTTTAGCATTTTTTTTGCCTGAAAATTGAAATTTTTCTAGCACAGTGTAGTCATGTACAAATCGCTTCTGACACCCAAAAAACTCGATTTTTCGGTGTTTTTAGGCTAAATTTGGGATATAAACGGGTATCGAAGATGCATGCACAAATCGACTTTTTGGGCCCAAAAAACGTGTTTTAGCATTTTTTTTGCCTGAAAATTGAAATTTTTCTATTACAGTGTAGACATATACAAATTGCTTCTGAGACCCAAAAAACTCGATTTTTCGGTGTTTTTAGGCTAAATTTGGGATATAAACGGGTATCGAAGATGCATGCACAAATCGACTTTTTGGGCCAAAAAAACGTGTTTTAGCATTTCTTTTGCCTGAAAATTGAAATTTTTCTAGCACAGTACAAATCGCTTCTGCGACCAAAAAAACTCGATTTTTCGGTGTTTTTAGGCTAAATTTGGGATATAAATAGGTATCGAAGATGCAGGCACAAATCGACTTTTTGGGCCAAAAAAACGTGTTTTAATTTTTTTTTTGCCAGAAAATTGAAAATTTTCTAGCACAGTGTAGACATGTGCAAATCGCTTCAGAGACCAAAAAAACTCGATTTTTCGGTGTTTTTAGGCTAAATTTGGGATATAAACGGGTATCGAAGATGCATGCACAAATAGAATTTTTGGGCACAAAAAACGTGTTTTAGCATTTTTTTTGCCTGAAAATTGAAATTTTTCTAGCACAGTGTAGACATGTACAAATCGCTTCTGAGACCCATAAAACTCGATTTTTCGGTGTTTTTTAGGCTAAATTTGGGATATAAACGGGTCTCGAAGATTCATGCACAAATCGACTTTTTGGTCACAAAAAACGTGTTTTAGCATTTTTTTTTGCCTGAAAATTGAAATATTTCTAGCACAGTGTAAACATGTACAAATCGCTTCAGAGACCAAAAAAAATCGATTTTTCGGTGTTTTTAGGCTAAATTTGGGATATAAACGGGTATCGAAGATGCATGCACAAATCGCCTTTTTGGGCCCAAAAAACGTGTTTTAAATTTTTTTTTGCCTGAAAATTGATTTTTTTCTAGCACAGTGTAGACATGTACAAATCGCTTCAGAGACCAAAAAAAACTCGATTTTTAGGTGTTTTTAAGCTAAATTTGGGATATAAACGGGTATCGAAGATGCATGCACAAATCGACTTTTTGGTCCCAAAAAACGTGTTTTAGCATTTTTTTTGCCTGAAAATTGATTTTTTTCTAGAACAGTGTAGACATGTACAAATCGCTTCTGAGACCCAAAAAATCGATTTTTCGGTGTTTTTAGGCTAAATTTGGGATATAAACGGGTCTCGAAGATTCATGCACAAATCGACTTTTTGGTCACAAAAAACGTGTTTTAGCATTTTTTTTTGCCTGAAAATTGAAATTTTTCTAGCATAGTGTAAACATGTACAAATCGCTTCAGAGACCAAAAAAACTCGATTTTTTGGTGTTTTTAGGCTAAATTTGGAATATAAACGGGTATCGAAGATGCATGCACAAATCGACTTTTTGGGCCCAAAAAACGTGTTTTAAATTTTGTTTTGCCTGAAAATTGAATTTTTTCTAGCACAGTGTAGACATGTACAAATCGCTTCAGAGACCAAAAAAACTCGATTTTTCGGTGTTTTTAGGCTAAATTTGGGAAATAAACGGGAATCGAAGATGCATGCACAAATCGACTTTTTGGTCCCAAAAAACGTGTTTTAGCATTTTTTTTGCCTGAAAATTGTTTTTTTTCTAGAACAGTGTAGACATGTACAAATCGCTTCTGAGACCCAAAAAACTCGATTTTTCGGTGTTTTTAGGCTAAATTTGGGATATAAACGGGTATCGAAGATGCATGCACAAATAGAATTTTTGGGCACAAAAAACGTGTTTTAGCATTTTTTTTGCTTGAAAATTGAAATTTTTCTATTACAGTGTAGACATATACAAATCGCTTCTGAGACTCAAAAAACTCGATTTTTCGGTGTTTTTAGGCTAAATTTGGGATATAAACGGGTATCGAAGATGCATGCACAAATCGACTTTTTGGGCCAAAAAAACGTGTTTTAGCATTTCTTTTGCCTGAAAATTGAAATTTTTCTAGCACAGTACAAATCGCTTCTGGGACCCAAAAAACTCGTTTTTTCGGTGTTTTTAGGCTAAATTTGGGATATAAACGGGTATCGAAGATGCATGCACAAATCGACTTTTTGGCCCAAAAAACGTGTTTTAGCATTTTTTTGCCTGAAAATTGAATTTTTTCTAGCACAGTTTAAACATGTACAAATCGCTTCTGAGACCCAACAAAATCGATTTTTCGGTGTTTTTAGGCTAAATTTGGGATATAAACGGGTATCGAAGATGCATGCAGAAATCGACTTTTTGGGCCAAAAAAACGTGTTTTAGCATTTTTTTTGCCTGAAAATTGATTTTTTTCTAGCACAGTACAAATCGCTTCTGCGACCAAAAAAACTCGATTTTTCGGTGTTTTTAGGCTAAATTTGGGATATAAATAGGTATCGAAGATGCAGGCACAAATCGACTTTTTGGGCCAAAAAAACGTGTTTTAATTTTTTTTTTGCCAGAAAATTGAAAATTTTCTAGCACAGTGTAGACATGTGCAAATCGCTTCAGAGACCAAAAAAACTCGATTTTTCGGTGTTTTTAGGCTAAATTTGGGATATAAACGGGTATCGAAGATGCATGCACAAATAGAATTTTTGGGCACAAAAAACGTGTTTTAGCATTTTTTTTGCCTGAAAATTGAAATTTTTCTAGCACAGTGTAGACATGTACAAATCGCTTCTGAGACCCATAAAACTCGATTTTTCGGTGTTTTTTAGGCTAAATTTGGGATATAAACGGGTATCGAAGATGCATGCACAAATCGACTTTTTGGGCCCAAAAAACGTGTTTTAATTTTTTTTTTGCCTGAAAATTGAAATTTTTCTAGCACAGTGTAGACATGTACAAATCGCTTCAGAGACCAAAAAAACTCGAATTTTCGGTGTTTTTAGGCTAAATTTGGAATATAAACGGGTATCGAAGATGCATGCACAAATCGACTTTTTGGGCCCAAAAAACGTGTTTTAATTTTTTTTTTGCCTGAAAATTGATTTTTTTCTAGAACAGTGTAGACATGTACAAATCGCTTCTGAGACCCAAAAAACTCGGTTTTTCGGTGTTTTTAGGCTAAATTTGGGAAATAAACGGGTATCGAAGATGCATGCACAAATCGACTTTTTGGTCCCAAAAAACGTGTTTTAGCATTTTTTTTGCCTGAAAATTAAAAATTTTCTAGAACAGTGTAGACATGTACAAATCGCTTCTGAGACCCAAAAAACTCGATTTTTCGGTGTTTTTAGGCTAAATTTGGGATATAAACGGGTATCGAAGATGCATGCACAAATAGAATTTTTGGGCACAAAAAACGTGTTTTAGCATTTTTTTTGCCTGAAAATTGAAATTTTTCTAGCACAGTGTAGTCATGTACAAATCGCTTCTGACACCCAAAAAACTCGATTTTTCGGTGTTTTTAGGCTAAATTTGGGATATAAACGGGTATCGAAGATGCATGCACAAATCGACTTTTTGGGCCCAAAAAACGTGTTTTAGCATTTTTTTTGCCTGAAAATTGAAATTTTTCTATTACAGTGTAGACATATACAAATTGCTTCTGAGACCCAAAAAACTCGATTTTTCGGTGTTTTTAGGCTAAATTTGGGATATAAACGGGTATCGAAGATGCATGCACAAATCGACTTTTTGGGCCAAAAAAACGTGTTTTAGCATTTCTTTTGCCTGAAAATTGAAATTTTTCTAGCACAGTACAAATCGCTTCTGCGACCAAAAAAACTCGATTTTTCGGTGTTTTTAGGCTAAATTTGGGATATAAATAGGTATCGAAGATGCAGGCACAAATCGACTTTTTGGGCCAAAAAAACGTGTTTTAGCATTTTTTTTGCCTGAAAATTGAAATTTTTCTAGCACAGTGTAGACATGTACAAATCGCTTCTGAGACCTATAAAACTCGATTTTTCGGTGTTTTTTAGGCTAAATTTGAGATATAAACGGGTCTCGAAGATTCATGCACAAATCGACTTTTTGGTCACAAAAAACGTGTTTTAGCATTTTTTTTTGCCTGGAAATTGAAATATTTCTAGCACAGTGTAAACATGTACAAATCGCTTCAGAGACCAAAAAAATTCGATTTTTCGGTGTTTTTAGGCTAAATTTGGGATATAAACGGGTATCGAAGATGCATGCACAAATCGACTTTTTGGGCCCAAAAAACGTGTTTTAAATTTTTTTTTGCCTGAAAATTGAATTTTTTCTAGCACAGTGTAGACATGTACAAATCGCTTCAGAGACCAAAAAAACTCGATTTTTAGGTGTTTTTAAGCTAAATTTGGGATATAAACGGGTATCGAAGATGCATGCACAAATCGACTTTTTGGTCCCAAAAAACGTGTTTTAGCATTTTTTTTGCCTGAAAATTGATTTTTTTCTAGAACAGTGTAGACATGTACAAATCGCTTCTGAGACCCAAAAAATCGATTTTTCGGTGTTTTTAGGCTAAATTTGGGATATAAACGGGTCTCGAAGATTCATGCACAAATCGACTTTTTGGTCACAAAAAACGTGTTTTAGCATTTTTTTTTGCCTGAAAATTGAAATTTTTCTAGCATAGTGTAAACATGTACAAATCGCTTCAGAGACCAAAAAAACTCGATTTTTTGGTGTTTTTAGGCTAAATTTGGGATATAAACGGGTATCGAAGATGCATGCACAAATCGACTTTTAGGGCCCAAAAAACGTGTTTTAGCATTTTTTTTGCCAGAAAATTGAAATTTTTCTAGAACAGTGTAGACATGTACAAATCGCTTCTGGGACCCAAAAAACTCGATTTTTCGGTGTTTTTAGGCTAAATTTGGGATATAAACGGGTATCGAAGATGCATGCACAAATCGACTTTTTGTGCCTAAAAAACGTGTTTCAGCATTTTTTTTGCCTGAAAATTGATTTTTTTCTAGCACAGTACAAATCGCTTCTGAGACCCAAAAAACTCGATTTTTCGGTGTTTTTAGGCTAAATTTGGGATATAAACGGGTATCGAAGATGCATGCACAAATCGACTTTTTGGGCCCAAAAAACGTGTTTTAGCATTTTTTTTGCCTGAAAATTGAAATTTTTCTATTACAGTGTAGACATATACAAATCGCTTCTGAGACCCAAAAAACTCGATTTTTCGGTGTTTTTAGGCTAAATTTGGGATATAAACGGGTATCGAAGATGCATGCACAAATCGACTTTTTGGGCCAAAAAAACGTGTTTTAGCATTTCTTTTGCCTGAAAATTGAAATTTTACTAGCACAGTTCAAATCGCTTCTGGGACCAAAAAAACTAGTTTTTTCGGTGTTTTTAGGCTAAATTTGGGATATAAATAGGTATCGAAGATGCATGCACAAATCGACTTTTTGGGCCAAAAAAACGTGTTTTAAATTTTTTTTTGCCTGAAAATTGAAATTTTTCTAGCACAGTGTAGACATGTACAAATCGCTTCTGAGACCCATAAAACTCGATTTTTCGATGTTTTTTAGGCTAAATTTGGGATATAAACGGGTCTCGAAGATTCATGCACAAATCGACTTTTTGGTCACAAAAAACGTGTTTTAGCATTTTTTTTTTCCTGAAAATTGAAATTTTTCTAGCACAGTGTAAACATGTACAAATCGCTTCGGAGACCAAAAAAACTCGATTTTTCGGTGTTTTTAGGCTAAATTTGGGATATAAACGGGTATCGAAGATGCATGCACAAATCGACTTTTTGGGCCCAAAAAACGTGTTTTAATTTTTTTTTTGCCTGAAAATTGAAATTTTTCTAGCACACTATAAACATGTACAAATCGCTTCAGAGACCAAAAAAACTCGATTTTTCGGTGTTTTTAAGCTAAATTTGGGATATAAACGGGTATCGAAGATGCATGCACAAATCGACTTTTTGGTCCCAAAAAACGTGTTTTAGCATTTTTTTGCCTGAAAATTGATTTTTTTCTAGAACAGTGTAGACATGTACAAATCGCTTCTGAGACCCAAAAAACTCGATTTTTCGGTGTTTTTAGGCTAAATTTGGGATATAAACGGGTCTCGAAGATTCATGCACAAATCGACTTTTTGGTCACAAAAAACGTGTTTTAGCATTTTTTTTTGCCTGAAAATTGAAATTTTTCTAGCACAGTGTAAACATGTACAAATCGCTTCAGAGACCAAAAAAACTCGAATTTTCGGTGTTTTTAGGCTAAATTTGGAATATAAACGGGTATCGAAGATGCATGCACAAATCGACTTTTTGGTCCCAAAAAACGTGTTTTAGCATTTTTTTTGCCTGAAAATTAAAAAATTTCTAGAACAGTGTAGACATGTACAAATCGCTTCTGAGACCCAAAAAACTCGATTTTTCGGTGTTTTTAGGCTAAATTTGGGATATAAACGGGTATCGAAGATGCATGCACAAATAGAATTTTTGGGCACAAAAAACGTGTTTTAGCATTTTTTTTGCCTGAAAATTGAAATTTTTCTAGCACAGTGTAGTCATGTACAAATCGCTTCTGACACCTAAAAAACTCGATTTTTCGGTGTTTTTAGGCTAAATTTGGGATATAAACGGGTATCGAAGATGCATGCACAAATCGACTTTTTGGGCCCAAAAAACGTGTTTTAGCATTTTTTTTGCCTGAAAATTGAAATTTTTCTATTACAGTGTAGACATATACAAATTGCTTCTGAGACCCAAAAAACTCGGTTTTTCGGTGTTTTTAGGCTAAATTTGGGAAATAAACGGGTATCGAAGATGCATGCACAAATCGACTTTTTGGTCCCAAAAAACGTGTTTTAGCATTTTTTTTGCCTGAAAATTAAAAATTTTCTAGAACAGTGTAGACATGTACAAATCGCTTCTGTGACCCAAAAAACTCGATTTTTCGGTGTTTTTAGGCTAAATTTGGGATATAAACGGGTATCGAAGATGCATGCACAAATAGAATTTTTGGGCACAAAAAAAGTGTTTTAGCATTTTTTTTGCCTGAAAATTGAAATTTTTCTAGCACAGTGTAGTCATGTACAAATCGCTTCTGACACCCAAAAAACTCGATTTTTCGGTGTTTTTAGGCTAAATTTGGGATATAAACGGGTATCGAAGATGCATGCACAAATCGACTTTTTGGGCCCAAAAAACGTGTTTTAGCATTTTTTTTGCCTGAAAATTGAAATTTTTCTATTACAGTGTAGACATATACAAATTGCTTCTGAGACCCAAAAAACTCGATTTTTCGGTGTTTTTAGGCTAAATTTGGGATATAAACGGGTATCGAAGATGCATGCACAAATCGACTTTTTGGGCCAAAAAAACGTGTTTTAGCATTTCTTTTGCCTGAAAATTGAAATTTTTCTAGCACAGTACAAATCGCTTCTGCGACCAAAAAAACTCGATTTTTCGGTGTTTTTAGGCTAAATTTGGGATATAAATAGGTATCGAAGATGCAGGCACAAATCGACTTTTTGGGCCAAAAAAACGTGTTTTAATTTTTTTTTTGCCAGAAAATTGAAAATTTTCTAGCACAGTGTAGACATGTGCAAATCGCTTCAGAGACCAAAAAAACTCGATTTTTCGGTGTTTTTAGGCTAAATTTGGGATATAAACGGGTATCGAAGATGCATGCACAAATAGAATTTTTGGGCACAAAAAACGTGTTTTAGCATTTTTTTTGCCTGAAAATTGAAATTTTTCTAGCACAGTGTAGACATGTACAAATCGCTTCTGAGACCCATAAAACTCGATTTTTCGGTGTTTTTTAGGCTAAATTTGGGATATAAACGGGTCTCGAAGATTCATGCACAAATCGACTTTTTGGTCACAAAAAACGTGTTTTAGCATTTTTTTTTGCCTGAAAATTGAAATATTTCTAGCACAGTGTAAACATGTACAAATCGCTTCAGAGACCAAAAAAATTCGATTTTTCGGTGTTTTTAGGCTAAATTTGGGATATAAACGGGTATCGAAGATGCATGCACAAATCGCCTTTTTGGGCCCAAAAAACGTGTTTTAAATTTTTTTTTGCCTGAAAATTGAATTTTTTCTAGCACAGTGTAGACATGTACAAATCGCTTCAGAGACCAAAAAAACTCGATTTTTCGGTGTTTTTAGGCTAAATTTGGGAAATAAACGGGAATCGAAGATGCATGCACAAATCGACTTTTTGGTCCCAAAAAACGTGTTTTAGCATTTTTTTTGCCTGAAAATTGTTTTTTTTCTAGAACAGTGTAGACATGTACAAATCGCTTCTGAGACCCAAAAAACTCGATTTTTCGGTGTTTTTAGGCTAAATTTGGGATATAAACGGGTATCGAAGATGCATGCACAAATAGAATTTTTGGGCACAAAAAACGTGTTTTAGCATTTTTTTTGCTTGAAAATTGAAATTTTTCTATTACAGTGTAGACATATACAAATCGCTTCTGAGACTCAAAAAACTCGATTTTTCGGTGTTTTTAGGCTAAATTTGGGATATAAACGGGTATCGAAGATGCATGCACAAATCGACTTTTTGGGCCAAAAAAACGTGTTTTAGCATTTCTTTTGCCTGAAAATTGAAATTTTTCTAGCACAGTACAAATCGCTTCTGGGACCCAAAAAACTCGTTTTTTCGGTGTTTTTAGGCTAAATTTGGGATATAAACGGGTATCGAAGATGCATGCACAAATCGACTTTTTGGCCCAAAAAACGTGTTTTAGCATTTTTTTGCCTGAAAATTGAATTTTTTCTAGCACAGTTTAAACATGTACAAATCGCTTCTGAGACCCAACAAAATCGATTTTTCGGTGTTTTTAGGCTAAATTTGGGATATAAACGGGTATCGAAGATGCATGCAGAAATCGACTTTTTGGGCCAAAAAAACGTGTTTTAGCATTTTTTTTGCCTGAAAATTGATTTTTTTCTAGCACAGTACAAATCGCTTCTGCGACCAAAAAAACTCGATTTTTCGGTGTTTTTAGGCTAAATTTGGGATATAAATAGGTATCGAAGATGCAGGCACAAATCGACTTTTTGGGCCAAAAAAACGTGTTTTAATTTTTTTTTTGCCAGAAAATTGAAAATTTTCTAGCACAGTGTAGACATGTGCAAATCGCTTCAGAGACCAAAAAAACTCGATTTTTCGGTGTTTTTAGGCTAAATTTGGGATATAAACGGGTATCGAAGATGCATGCACAAATAGAATTTTTGGGCACAAAAAACGTGTTTTAGCATTTTTTTTGCCTGAAAATTGAAATTTTTCTAGCACAGTGTAGACATGTACAAATCGCTTCTGAGACCCATAAAACTCGATTTTTCGGTGTTTTTTAGGCTAAATTTGGGATATAAACGGGTATCGAAGATGCATGCACAAATCGACTTTTTGGGCCCAAAAAACGTGTTTTAATTTTTTTTTTGCCTGAAAATTGAAATTTTTCTAGCACAGTGTAGACATGTACAAATCGCTTCAGAGACCAAAAAAACTCGATTTTTCGGTGTTTTTAAGCTAAATTTGGGATATAAACGGGTATCGAAGATGCATGCACAAATCGACTTTTTGGTCACAAAAAACGTGTTTTAGCATTTTTTTTGTCTGAAAATTGATTTTTTTCTAGAACAGTGTAGACATGTACAAATCGCTTCTGAGACCCAAAAATCTCGATTTTTCGGTTTTTTTAGGCTAAATTTGGGATATAAACGGGTCTCGAAGATTCATGCACAAATCGACTTTTTGGTCACAAAAAACGTGTTTTAGCATTTTTTTTTGCCTGAAAATTGAAATTTTTCTAGCACAGTGTAAACATGTACAAATCGCTTCAGAGACCAAAAAAACTCGATTTTTCGGTGTTTTTAGGCTAAATTTGGAATAAAAACGGGTATCGAAGATGCATGCACAAATCGACTTTTTGGGCCCAAAAAACGTGTTTTAAATTTATTTTTGCCTGAAATTGAATTTTTTCTAGAACAGTGTAGACATGTACAAATCGCTTCTCAGACCCAAAAAACTTGATTTTTCGGTGTTTTTAGGCTAAATTTGGGATATAAACGGGTATCGAAGATGCATGCACAAATAGAATTTTTGGGCACAAAAAACGTGTTTTAGCATTTTTTTTGCCTGAAAATTGAAATTTTTCTAGCACAGTGTAGTCATGTACAAATCGCTTCTGACACCCAAAAAACTCGATTTTTCGGTGTTTTTAGGCTAAATTTGGGATATAAACGGGTATCGAAGATGCATGCACAAATCGACTTTTTGGGCCCAAAAAACGTGTTTTAGCATTTTTTTGCCAGAAAAATGATTTTTTTCTAGAACAGTGTAGACATGTACAAATCGCTTCTGGGACCCAAAAAACTCGATTTTTCGGTGTTTTTAGGCTAAATTTGGGATATAAACGGGTATCGAAGATGCATGCACAAATCGACTTTTTGGGCCCAAAAAACGTGTTTTAGCATTTTTTTTGCCTGAAAATTGATTTTTTTCTAGCACAGTACAAATCGCTTCTGAGACCCAAAAAACTCGATTTTTCGGTGTTTTTAGGCTAAATTTGGGATATAAACGGGTATCGAAGATGCATGCACAAATCGACTTTTTGGGCCCAAAAAACGTGTTATAGCATTTTTTTTGCCTGAAAATTGAAATTTTTCTATTACAGTGTAGACATATACAAATCGCTTCTGAGACCCAAAAAACTCGATTTTTCGGTGTTTTTAGGCTAAATTTGGGATATAAACGGGTATCGAAGATGCATGCACAAATCGACTTTTTGGGCCAAAAAAACGTGTTTTAGCATTTCTTTTGCCTGAAAATTGAAATTTTTCTAGCACAGTACAAATCGCTTCTGGGACCCAAAAAATTCGTTTTTTCGGTGTTTTTAGGCTAAATTTGGGATATAATCGGGTATCGAAGATGCATGCACAAATCGACTTTTTGGCCCAAAAAACGTGTTTTAGCATTTTTTTGCCTGAAAATTGAAATTTTTCTAGCACAGTTTAAACATGTACAAATCGCTTCTGAGACCCAACAAAATCGATTTTTCGGTGTTTTTAGGCTAAATTTGGGATATAAACGGGTATCGAAGATGCATGCACAAATCGACTTTTTGGGCCAAAAAAAACTGTTTTAGCATTTTTTTTGCCTGAAAATTGATTTTTTTCTAGCACAGTACAAATCGCTTCTGCGACCAAAAAAACTCGATTTTTCGGTGTTTTTAGGCTAAATTTGGGATATAAATAGGTATAGAAGATGCAGGCACAAATCGACTTTTTGGGCCAAAAAAACGTGTTTTAATTTTTTTTTGCCAGAAAATTGAAAATTTTCTAGCACAGTGTAGACATGTGCAAATCGCTTCAGAGACCAAAAAAACTCGATTTTTCGGTGTTTTGAGGCTAAATTTGGGATATAAACGGGTATCGAAGATGCATGCACAAATCGACTTTTTGGGCCCAAAAAACGTGTTTTAGCATTTTTTTTGTCTGAAAATTGAAATTTTTCTAGCACAATGTAGACATGTACAAATCGCTTCTAAGACCCAAAGAACTCGATTTTTCGGTGTTCTTAGGCTGAATTTGGGATATAAACGGGTATCGAAGATGCATGCACAAATCGACTTTTTGGGCCCAAAAAACGTGTTTTAGCATTTTTTTTGCCAGAAAATTGATTTTTTTCTAGAACAGTGTAGACATGTACAAATCGCTTCTGGGACCCAAAAAACTCGATTTTTCGGTGTTTTTAGGCTAAATTTGGGATATAAACGGGTATCGAAGATGCATGCACAAATCGACTTTTTGGGCCCAAAAAACGTGTTTTAGCATTTTTTTTGTCTGAAAATTGAATTTTTTCTAGCACAATGTAGACATGTACAAATCGCTTCTAAGACCCAAAGAACTCGATTTTTCGGTGTTCTTAGGCTAAATTTGGGATATAAACGGGTATCGAAGATGCATGCACAAATCGACTTTTTGGGCCCAAAAAACGTGTTTTAGCATTTTTTTTGCCAGAAAATTGATTTTTTTCTAGAACAGTGTAGACATGTACAAATCGCTTCTGGGACCCAAAAAACTCGATTTTTCGGTGTTTTAAGGCTAAATTTGGGATATAAACGGGTATCGAAGATGCATGCACAAATCGACTTTTTGGGCACAAAAAACGTGTTTTAGAATTTTTTTTTGCCTGAAAATTGAAAATTTTCTAGCACAGTGTAAACATGTACATATCGCTTCTGAGACCCAAAAAACTCGCTTTTTCGGTGTTTTTAGGCTAAATTTGGGATATAAACGGGTATCGAAGATGCATGCACAAATCGACTTTTTGGGCCAAAAAAACGTGTTTTAGCATTTTTTTTGCCTGAAAATTGAAATTTTTCTAGCAGAGTACAAATCGCTTCTGAGACCCAAAAAACTCGATTTTTCGGTGTTTTTAGGCTAAATTGGGGATATAAACGGGTATCGAAGATGCATGCACAAATCGACTTTTTGGCCCAAAAAACGTGTTTTAGCATTTTTTTGCCTGAAAATTGAAATTTTTCTAGCACAGTTTAAACATGTACAAATCGCTTCTGAGACCCAACAAAATCGATTTTTCGGTGTTTTTAGGCTAAATTTGGGATAGAAACGGGTATCGAAGATGCATGCACAAATCGACTTTTTGGGCCAAAAAAACCTGTTTTAGCATTTTTTTTGCCTGAAAATTGATTTTTTTCTAGCACAGTACAAATCGCTTCTGCGACCAAAAAAACTCGATTTTTCGGTGTTTTTAGGCTAAATTTGGGATATAAATAGGTATCGAAGATGCAGGCACAAATCGACTTTTTGGGCCAAAAAAACGTGTTTTAAATTTTTTTTTGCCAGAAAATTGAAATTTTTCTAGCACAATGTAGACATGTACAAATCGCTTCTAAGACCCAAAAAACTCGATTTTTCGGTGTTTTGAGGCTAAATTTGGGATATGAACGTGTATCGAAGATGCATGCACAAATTGACTTTTTGGGCCCAAAAAACGTGTTTTAGCATTTTTTTTGCCAGAAAATTTATTTTTTTCTAGAACAGTGTAGACATGTACAAATCGCTTCAGGGACCCAAAAAACTCGATTTTTCGGTGTTTTTAGGCTAAATTTGGGATATAAACGGGTATCGAAGATGCATGCACAAATCGACTTTTTGGGCACAAAAAACGTGTTTTAGAATTTTTTTTTGCCTGAAAATTGAAAATTTTCTAGCACAGTGTAAACATGTACAAATCGCTTCTGAGACCCAAAAAACTCGCTTTTTCGGTGTTTTTAGGCTAAATTTGGGATATAAACGGGTATCGAAGATGCATGCACAAATCGACTTTTTGGGCCAAAAAAACGTGTTTTAGCATTTTTTTTGCCTGAAAATTGAAATTTTTCTAGCAGAGTACAAATCGCTTCTGAGAACAAAAAAACTCGATTTTTCGGTGTTTTTAGGCTAAATTGGGGATATAAACGGGTATCGAAGATGCATGCACAAATCGACTTTTTGGGCCAAAAAAACCTGTTTTAGCATTTTTTTTGCCTGAAAATTGAATTTTTTCTAGCACAGTACAAATCGCTTCTGCGACCAAAAAAACTCGATTTTTCGGTGTTTTTAGGCTAAATTTGGGATATAAATAGGTATCGAAGATGCAAGCACAAATCGACTTTTTGGGCCAAAAAAACGTGTTTTAATTTTGTTTTTGCCAGAAAATTGAAAATTTTCTAGCACAGTGTAGACATGTGCAAATCGCTTCAGAGACCAAAAAAACTCGATTTTTCGGTGTTTTTAGGCTAAATTTTGGATATAAACGGGTATCGAAGATGCATGCACAAATCGACTTTTAGGGCCCAAAAAACGTGTTTTAGCATTTTTTTTGCCTGAAAATTGAAATTTTTCTAGCACAGTACAAATCGCTTCTGGGACCCAAAAAACTCGTTTTTTCGGTGTTTTTAGGCTAAATTTGGGATATAAACGGGTATCGAAGATGCATGCACAAATCGACTTTTTGGCCCAAAAAACGTGTTTTAGCATTTTTTTGCCTGAAAATTGAAATTTTTCTAGCACAGTTTAAACATGAACAAATCGCTTCTGAGACCCAACAAAATCGATTTTTCGTTGTTTTTAGGCTAAACTTGGGATATAAACGGGTATCGAAGATGCATGCACAAATCGACTTTTTGGGCCAAAAAAACGTGTTTTAGCATTTTTTTTGCCTGAAAATTGATTTTTTTCTAGCACAGTACAAATCGCTTCTGCGACCAAAAAAACATGATTTTTCGGTGTTTTTAGGCTAAATTTGGGATATAAATAGGTATCGAAGATGCAGGCACAAATCGACTTTTTGGGCCAAAAAAACGTGTTTTAATTTTTTTTTTCCCAGAAAATTGAAAATTTTCTAGCACAGTGTAGACATGTGCAAATCGCTTCAGAGACCAAAAAAACTCGATTTTTCGGTGTTTTTAGGCTAAATTTGGGATATAAACGTGTATCGAAGATGCATGCAGAAATCGACTTTTTGGGCTCAAAAAACGTGTTTTAGCATTTTTTTTGCCTGAAAATTGAAATTTTTCTAGCACAATGTAGACATGTACAAATCGCTTCTAAGACCCAAAAAACTCGATTTTTCGGTGTTTTTAGGCTAAATTTGGGATATAAACGGGTATCGAAGATGCATGCACAAATCGACTTTTTGGGCCAAAAAAACGTGTTTTAGCATTTTTTTTCCCCTGAAAATTGAAATTTTTCTATCACAGTACAAATCGCTTCTGAGACCAAAAAAGCTCGATTTTTCGATGTTTTTAGGCTAAATTTGGGATATAAACGGGTATCAAAGATGCATGCACAAATCGACTTTTTGGTCCAAAAAAACGTGTTTTAGCATTTATTTTGCCTGAAAATTGATTTTTTTCTATTACAGTGTAAACATGTACAAATCGCTTCTGAGACCCAAAAAACTCGATTTTTCGGTGTTTTTAGGCTAAATTTGGGATATAAACGGATATCGAAGATGCATGCACAAATCGACTTTTTGGGCCAAAAAAACGTGTCTTAGCATTTTTTTGGCCTGAAAATTGAAATTTATCTAGAACAGTGTAAAAATGTACAAATCGCTTCTAAGACCCAAAAAACTCGATTTTTCGGTGTTTTAAGGCTAAATTTGGGATATAAACGGGTATCGAAGATGGATGCACAAATCGACTTTTTTTGCCCAAAAAACGTGTTTTAGCATCTTTTTTGCCAGAATATTGAAATTTTTCTAGCACAGTGTAGACATGTACAAATCGCTTCTGAGACCCAAAAAACTCGATTTTTCAGTGTTTTTAGGCTAAATTTGGGATATAAACGGGTATCGAAGATGCATGCACAAATCGACTTTTTGGGCCAAAAAAACGTGTTTTAGCATTTTTTTTGCCTGAAAATTGAAATTTTTCTAGCAGAGTACAAATCGCTTCTGAGAACAAAAAAACTCGATTTTTCGGTGTTTTTAGGCTAAATTGGGGATATAAACGGGTATCGAAGATGCATGCACAAATCGACTTTTTGGGCCAAAAAAACCTGTTTTAGCATTTTTTTTGCCTGAAAATTGAATTTTTTCTAGCACAGTACAAATCGCTTCTGCGACCAAAAAAACTCGATTTTTCGGTGTTTTTAGGCTAAATTTGGGATATAAATAGGTATCGAAGATGCAAGCACAAATCGACTTTTTGGGCCAAAAAAACGTGTTTTAATTTTGTTTTTGCCAGAAAATTGAAAATTTTCTAGCACAGTGTAGACATGTGCAAATCGCTTCAGAGACCAAAAAAACTCGATTTTTCGGTGTTTTTAGGCTAAATTTGGGATATAAACGGGTATCGAAGATGCATGCACAAATCGACTTTTTGGGCACAAAAAACGTGTTTTAGAATTTTTTTTTGCCTGAAAATTGAAAATTTTCTAGCACAGTGTAAACATGTACAAATCGCTTCTGAGACCCAAAAAACTCGCTTTTTCGGTGTTTTTAGGCTAAATTTGGGATATAAACGGGTATCGAAGATGCATGCACAAATCGACTTTTTGGGCCAAAAAAACGTGTTTTAGCATTTTTTTTGCCTGAAAATTGAAATTTTTCTAGCAGAGTACAAATCGCTTCTGAGAACAAAAAAACTCGATTTTTCGGTGTTTTTAGGCTAAATTGGGGATATAAACGGGTATCGAAGATGCATGCACAAATCGACTTTTTGGGCCAAAAAAACCTGTTTTAGCATTTTTTTTGCCTGAAAATTGAATTTTTTCTAGCACAGTACAAATCGCTTCTGCGACCAAAAAAACTCGATTTTTCGGTGTTTTTAGGCTAAATTTGGGATATAAATAGGTATCGAAGATGCAAGCACAAATCGACTTTTTGGGCCAAAAAAACGTGTTTTAATTTTGTTTTTGCCAGAAAATTGAAAATTTTCTAGCACAGTGTAGACATGTGCAAATCGCTTCAGAGACCAAAAAAACTCGATTTTTCGGTGTTTTTAGGCTAAATTTGGGATATAAACGGGTATCGAAGATGCATGCACAAATCGACTTTTAGGGCCCAAAAAACGTGTTTTAGCATTTTTTTTGCCTGAAAATTGAAATTTTTCTAGCACAGTACAAATCGCTTCTGGGACCCAAAAAACTCGTTTTTTCGGTGTTTTTAGGCTAAATTTGGGATATAAACGGGTATCGAAGATGCATGCACAAATCGACTTTTTGGCCCAAAAAACGTGTTTTAGCATTTTTTTGCCTGAAAATTGAAATTTTTCTAGCACAGTTTAAACATGAACAAATCGCTTCTGAGACCCAACAAAATCGATTTTTCGTTGTTTTTAGGCTAAACTTGGGATATAAACGGGTATCGAAGATGCATGCACAAATCGACTTTTTGGGCCAAAAAAACGTGTTTTAGCATTTTTTTTGCCTGAAAATTGATTTTTTTCTAGCACAGTACAAATCGCTTCTGCGACCAAAAAAACATGATTTTTCGGTGTTTTTAGGCTAAATTTGGGATATAAATAGGTATCGAAGATGCAGGCACAAATCGACTTTTTGGGCCAAAAAAACGTGTTTTAATTTTTTTTTTCCCAGAAAATTGAAAATTTTCTAGCACAGTGTAGACATGTGCAAATCGCTTCAGAGACCAAAAAAACTCGATTTTTCGGTGTTTTTAGGCTAAATTTGGGATATAAACGTGTATCGAAGATGCATGCAGAAATCGACTTTTTGGGCTCAAAAAACGTGTTTTAGCATTTTTTTTGCCTGAAAATTGAAATTTTTCTAGCACAATGTAGACATGTACAAATCGCTTCTAAGACCCAAAAAACTCGATTTTTCGGTGTTTTTAGGCTAAATTTGGGATATAAACGGGTATCGAAGATGCATGCACAAATCGACTTTTTGGGCCAAAAAAACGTGTTTTAGCATTTTTTTTCCCCTGAAAATTGAAATTTTTCTATCACAGTACAAATCGCTTCTGAGACCAAAAAAGCTCGATTTTTCGATGTTTTTAGGCTAAATTTGGGATATAAACGGGTATCAAAGATGCATGCACAAATCGACTTTTTGGTCCAAAAAAACGTGTTTTAGCATTTATTTTGCCTGAAAATTGATTTTTTTCTATTACAGTGTAAACATGTACAAATCGCTTCTGAGACCCAAAAAACTCGATTTTTCGGTGTTTTTAGGCTAAATTTGGGATATAAACGGATATCGAAGATGCATGCACAAATCGACTTTTTGGGCCAAAAAAACGTGTCTTAGCATTTTTTTGGCCTGAAAATTGAAATTTATCTAGAACAGTGTAAAAATGTACAAATCGCTTCTAAGACCCAAAAAACTCGATTTTTCGGTGTTTTAAGGCTAAATTTGGGATATAAACGGGTATCGAAGATGGATGCACAAATCGACTTTTTTTGCCCAAAAAACGTGTTTTAGCATCTTTTTTGCCAGAATATTGAAATTTTTCTAGCACAGTGTAGACATGTACAAATCGCTTCTGAGACCCAAAAAACTCGATTTTTCAGTGTTTTTAGGCTAAATTTGGGATATAAACGGGTATCGAAGATGCATGCACAAATCGACTTTTTGGGCCAAAAAAACGTGTTTTAGCATTTTTTTTGCCTAAAATTGAAATTTTTCTAGCACAGTACAAATCGCTTCTGAGACGAAAAAAACTCGATTTTTCGGTGATTTTAGGCTAAATTTGGGATATAAACGGGTATCGAAGATGCAGGCACAAATCGACTTTTTGGGCCAAAAAAACGTGTTCTAATTTTTTTTTTGCCTGAAAATTGAAATTTTTCTAGCACAGTGTTGACATGTGCAAATCGCTTCAGAGACCCAAAAAACTCGATTTTTCGGTGTTTTTAGGCTAAATTTGGGATTTAAACGGGTATCGAAGATGCATGCACAAATCGACTTTATGGGCCAAAAAAACGTGTTTTAGCCTTTTTTTTGCCTGAAAATTGAAATTTTTCTATTACAGTGTAAACATGTACAAATCGCTTCTGAGACCCAAAAAACTCGATTTTTCGGTGTTTTTAGGCTAAATTTGGGATATAAACGGGTATCGAAGATGCATTCACAAATCGACTTTTTGGGCCCAAAAAACGTGTTTTAGCATTTTTTTTGCCTGAAAATTGAAATTTTTCTAGCACAATGTAGACATGTACAAATCGCTTCTAAGACCCAAAAAACTCGATTTTTCGGTGTTTTTAGGCTAAATTTGGGATATAAACGAGTATCGAAGATGCATGCACAAATCGACTTTTTGGGGCCAAAAAACGTGTTTTAGCATTTTTTTGCCAGAAAATTGATTTTTTTCTAGAACAGTGTAGACATGTACAAATCGCTTCTGGGACCCAAAAAACTCGATTTTTCGGTGTTTTTAGGCTAAATTTGGGATATAAACGGGTATCGAAGATGCATGCACAAATCGACTTTTTGGGCCCAAAAAACGTGTTTTAGCATTTTTTTTGCCTGAAAATTGATTTTTTTTTAGCACAGTACAAATCGCTTCTGAGACCCAAAAAACTCGATTTTTCGGTGTTTTTAGGCTAAATTTGGGATATAAACGGGTATCGAAGATGCATGCACAAATCGACTTTTTGGGCCCAAAAAACGTGTTATAGCATTTTTTTTGCCTGAAAATTGAAATTTTTCTATTACAGTGTAGACATATACAAATCGCTTCTGAGACCCAAAAAACTCGATTTTTCGGTGTTTTTAGGCTAAATTTGGGATATAAACGGGTATCGAAGATGCATGCACAAATCGACTTTTTGGGCCAAAAAAACGTGTTTTAGCATTTCTTTTGCCTGAAAATTGAAATTTTTCTAGCACAGTACAAATCGCTTCTGGGACCCAAAAAACTCGTTTTTTCGGTGTTTTTAGGCTAAATTTGGGATATAATCGGGTATCGAAGATGCATGCACAAATCGACTTTTTGGCCCAAAAAACGTGTTTTAGCATTTTTTTGCCTGAAAATTTAAATTTTTCTAGCACAGTTTAAACATGTACAAATCGCTTCTGAGACCCAACAAAATCGATTTTTCGGTGTTTTTAGGCTAAATTTGGGATATAAACGGGTATCGAAGATGCATGCACAAATCGACTTTTTGGGCCAAAAAAACCTGTTTTAGCATTTTTTTTGCCTGAAAATTGAATTCTTTCTAGCACAGTACAAATCGCTTCTGCGACCAAAAAAACTCGATTTTTCGGTGTTTTTAGGCTAAATTTGGGATATAAATAGGTATAGAAGATGCAGGCACAAATCGACTTTTTGGGCCAAAAAAACGTGTTTTAATTTTTTTTGGCCAGAAAATTGAAAATTTTCTAGCACAGTGTAGACATGTGCAAATCGCTTCAGAGACCAAAAAAATCGATTTTTCGGTGTTTTGAGGCTAAATTTGGGATATAAACGGGTATCGAAGATGCATGCACAAATCGACTTTTTGGGCCCAAAAAACGTGTTTTAGCATTTTTTTTGTCTGAAAATTGAAATTTTTCTAGCACAATGTAGACATGTACAAATCGCTTCTAAGACCCAAAGAACTCGATTTTTCGGTGTTCTTAGGCTAAATTTGGGATATAAACGGGTATCGAAGATGCATGCACAAATCGACTTTTTGGGCCCAAAAAACGTGTTTTAGCATTTTTTTTGCCAGAAAATTGATTTTTTTCTAGAACAGTGTAGACATGTACAAATCGCTTCTGGGACCCAAAAAACTCGATTTTTCGGTGTTTTTAGGCTAAATTTGGGATATAAACGGGTATCGAAGATGCATGCACAAATCGAATTTTTGGGCACAAAAAACGTGTTTTAGAATTTTTTTTTGCCTGAAAATTGAAAATTTTCTAGCACAGTGTAAACATATACATATCGCTTCTGAGACCCAAAAAACTCGCTTTTTCGGTGTTTTTAGGCTAAATTTGGGATATAAACGGGTATCGAAGATGCATGCACAAATCGACTTTTTGGGCCAAAAAAACGTGTTTTAGCATTTTTTTTGCCTGAAAATTGAAATTTTTCTAGCAGAGTACAAATCGCTTCTGAGACCCAAAAAACTCGAATTTCGGTGTTTTTAGGCTAAATTGGGGATATAAACGGGTATCGAAGATGCATGCACAAATCGACTTTTTGGGCCAAAAAAACGTGTTTTAGCATTTTTTTTGCCTGAAAATTGAAATTTTTCTAGCACAGTGTAGACATGTACAAATCGCTTCTGAGACCCAAAAAACTCGATTTTTCGGTGTTTTTAGGCTAAATTTGGGATATAAACGGGTATCGAAGATGCATGCACAAATCGACTTTTTGGGCCAAAAAAACGTGTTTTAGCATTTCTTTTGCCTGAAAATTGAAATTTTTCTAGCACAGTACAAATCGCTTCTGGGACCCAAAAAACTCGATTTTTCGGTGTTTTTAGGCTAAATTTGGGATATAAACGGGTATCGAAGATGCATGCACAAATCGACTTTTTGGCCCAAAAAACGTGTTTTAGCATTTTTTTGCCTGAAAATTGAAATTTTTCTAGCACAGTTTAAACATGTACAAATCGCTTCTGAGACCCAACAAAATCGATTTTTCGGTGTTTTTAGGCTAAATTTGGGATATAAACGGGTATCGAAGATGCATGCACAAATCGACTTTTTGGGCCAAAAAAACCTGTTTTAGCATTTTTTTTTGCCTGAAAATTGAATATTTTCTAGCACAGTACAAATCGCTTCTGCGACCAAAAAAACTCGATTTTTCTGTGTTTTTAGGCTAAATTTGGGATATAAATAGGTATCGAAGATGCAGGCACAAATCGACTTTTTGGGCCAAAAAAACGTGTTTTAATTTTTTTTTTGCCAGAAAATTGAAAATTTTCTAGCACAGTGTAGATATGTGCAAATCGCTTCAGAGACCAAAAAAACTCGATTTTTCGGTGTTTTTAGGCTAAATTTGGGATATAAACGGGTATCGAAGATGCATGCACAAATCGACTTTTTGGCCCAAAAAACGTGTTTTAGCATTTTTTTTGCCTGAAAATTGAATTTTTTTTAGCACAATGTAGACATGTACAAATCGCTTCTAAGACCCAAAAAACTCGATTTTTCGGTGTTTTGAGGCTAAATTTGGGATATGAACGTGTATCGAAGATGCATGCACAAATTGACTTTTTGGGCCCAAAAAACGTGTTTTAGCATTTTTTTTGCCAGAAATTTTTTTTTTTTCTAGAACAGTGTAGACATGTACAAATCGCTTCTGGGACCCAAAAAACTCGATTTTTCGGTGTTTTTAGGCTAAATTTGGGATATAAACGGGTATCGAAGATGCATGCACAAATCGACTTTTTGGGCACAAAAAACGTGTTTTAGAATTTTTTTTTGCCTGAAAATTGAAAATTTTCTAGCACAGTGTAAACATGTACAAATCGCTTCTGAGACCCAAAAAACTCGCTTTTTCGGTGTTTTTAGGCTAAATTTGGGATATAAACGGGTATCGAAGATGCATGCACAAATCGACTTTTTGGGCCAAAAAAACGTGTTTTAGCATTTTTTTTGCCTGAAAATTGAAATTTTTCTAGCAGAGTACAAATCGCTTCTGAGAACAAAAAAACTCGATTTTTCGGTGTTTTTAGGCTAAATTGGGGATATAAACGGGTATCGAAGATGCATGCACAAATCGACTTTTTGGCCCAAAAAACGTGTTTTAGCATTTTTTTGCCTGAAAATTGAAATTTTTCTAGCACAGTTTAAACATGTACAAATCGCTTCTGAGACCCAACAAAATCGATTTTTCGGTGTTTTTAGACTAAATTTGGGATATAAACGGGTATCGAAGATGCATGCACAAATCGACTTTTTGGGCAAAAAAAACCTGTTTTAGCATTTTTTTTGCCTGAAAATTGAATTTTTTCTAGCACAGTACAAATCGCTTCTGCGACCAAAAAATCTCGATTTTTCGGTGTTTTTAGGCTAAATTTGGGATATAAATAGGTATCGAAAATGCAGGCACAAATCGACTTTTTGGGCCAAAAAAACGTGTTTTAAATTTTTTTTTGCCAGAAAATTGAAAATTTTCTAGCACAGTGTAGACATGTGCAAATCGCTTCAGAGACCAAAAAAACTCGATTTTTTGGTGTTTTTAGGCTAAATTTGGGATATAAACTCGTATCGAAGATGCATGCACAAATCGACTTTTTGGGCCCAAAAAACATGTTTTAGCATTTTTTTTGCCTGAAAATTGATTTTTTTCTAGCACAATGTAGACATGTACAAATCGCTTCTAAGACCCAAAAAACTCGATTTTTCGGTGTTTTTAGGCTAAATTTGGGATATAAACGGGTATCGAAGATGCATGCACAAATCGACTTTTTGGGCCCAAAAAACGTGTTTTAGCATTTTTTTGCCAGAAAATTGAAATTTTTCTAGAACAGTGTAGACATGTACAAATCGCTTCTGGGACCCAAAAAACTCGATTTTTCGGTGTTTTTAGGCTAAATTTGGGATATAAACGGGTATCGAAGATGCATGCACAAATCGACTTTTTGGGCCAAAAAAAACTGTTTTAGCATTTTTTTTGCCTGAAAATTGAATTTTTTCTAGCACAGTACAAATCGCTTCTGCGACCAAAAAAACTCGATTTTTCGGTGTTTTTAGGCTAAATTTGGGATATAAATAGGTATCGAAGATGCAAGCACAAATCGACTTTTTGGGCCAAAAAAACGTGTTTTAATTTTTTTTTTGCCAGAAAATTGAAAATTTTCTAGCACAGTGTAGACATGTGCAAATCGCTTCAGAGACCAAAAAAATCGATTTTTCGGTGTTTTTAGGCTAAATTTGGGATATAAACGGGTATCGAAGATGCATGCACAAATCGACTTTTAGGGCCCAAAAAACGTGTTTTAGCATTTTTTTTGCCTGAAAATTGAAATTTTTCTAGCACAGTACAAATCGCTTCTGGGACCCAAAAAACTCGTTTTTTCGGTGTTTTTAGGCTAAATTTGGGATATAAACGGGTATCGAAGATGCATGCACAAATCGACTTTTTGGCCCAAAAAACGTGTTTTAGCATTTTTTTGCCTGAAAATTGAAATTTTTCTAGCACAGTTTAAACATGAACAAATCGCTTCTGAGACCCAACAAAATCGATTTTTCGGTGTTTTTAGGCTAAATTTGGGATATAAACGGGTATCGAAGATGCATGCACAAATCGACTTTTTGGGCCAAAAAAACGTGTTTTAGCATTTTTTTTGCCTGAAAATTGATTTTTTTCTAGCACAGTACAAATCGCTTCTGCGACCAAAAAAACATGATTTTTCGGTGTTTTTAGGCTAAATTTGGGATATAAATAGGTATCGAAGATGCAGGCACAAATCGACTTTTTGGGCCAAAAAAACGTGTTTTAATTTTTTTTTTCCCAGAAAATTGAAAATTTTCTAGCACAGTGTAGACATGTGCAAATCGCTTCAGAGACCAAAAAACTCGATTTTTCGGTGTTTTTAGGCTAAATTTGGGATATAAACGGGTATCGAAGATGTATGCAGAAATCGACTTTTTGGGCCCAAAAAACGTGTTTTAGCATTTTTTTTGCCTGAAAATTGAAATTTTTCTAGCACAATGTAGACATGTACAAATCGCTTCTAAGACCCAAAAAACTCGATTTTTCGGTGTTTTTTAGGCTAAATTTGGGATATAAACGGGTATCGAAGATGCATGCACAAATCGACTTTTTGGGCCAAAAAAACGTGTTTTAGCATTTTTTTTCCCCTGAAAATTGAAATTTTTCTATCACAGTACAAATCGCTTCTGAGACCAAAAAAGCTCGATTTTTCGATGTTTTTAGGCTAAATTTGGGATATAAACGGATATCGAAGATGCATGCACAAATCGACTTTTTGGGCCAAAAAAACGTGTCTTAGCATTTTTTTTGCCTGAAAATTGAAATTTATCTAGAACAGTGTAAAAATGTACAAATCGCTTCTAAGACCCAAAAAACTCGATTTTTCGGTGTTTTTAGAATAAATATGGGATATAAACGGGTATCGAAGATGCATGCACAAATCGACTTTTAGGGCCCAAAAAACGTGTTTTAGCATTTGTTTTGCCTGAAAATTGAAATTTTTCTAGCACAGTACAAATCGCTTCTGGGACCCAAAAAACTCGTTTTTTCGGTGTTTTTAGGCTAAATTTGGGATATAAACGGGTATCGAAGATGCATGCACAAATCGACTTTTTGGCCCAAAAAACGTGTTTTAGCATTTTTTTGCCTGAAAATTGAAATTTTTCTAGCACAGTTTAAACATGAACAAATCGCTTCTGAGACCCAACAAAATCGATTTTTCGGTGTTTTTAGGCTAAATTTGGGATATAAACGGGTATCGAAGATGCATGCACAAATCGACTTTTTGGGCCAAAAAAACGTGTTTTAGCATTTTTTTTGCCTGAAAATTGATTTTTTTCTAGCACAGTACAAATCGCTCCTGCGACCAAAAAAACATGATTTTTCGGTGTTTTTAGGCTAAATTTGGGATATAAATAGGTATCGAAGATGCAGGCACAAATCGACTTTTTGGGCCAAAAAAACGTGTTTTAATTTTTTTTTCCCAGAAAATTGAAAATTTTCTAGCACAGTGTAGACATGTGCAAATCGCTTCAGAGACCAAAAAAACTCGATTTTTCGGTGTTTTTAGGCTAAATTTGGGATATAAACGGGTATCGAAGATGTATGCAGAAATCGACTTTTTGGGCCCAAAAAACGTGTTTTAGCATTTTTTTTGCCTGAAAATTGAAATTTTTCTAGCACAATGTAGACATGTACAAATCGCTTCTAAGACCCAAAAAACTCGATTTTTCGGTGTTTTTTAGGCTAAATTTGGGATATAAACGGGTATCGAAGATGCATGCACAAATCGACTTTTTGGACCAAAAAAACGTGTTTTAGCATTTTTTTTTCCCTGAAAATTGAAATTTTTCTATCACAGTACAAATCGCTTCTGAGACCAAAAAAGCTCGATTTTTCGATGTTTTTAGGCTAAATTTGGGATATAAACGGGTATCAAAGATGCATGCACAAATCGACTTTTTGGTCCAAAAAAACGTGTTTTAGCATTTATTTTGCCTGAAAATTGATTTTTTTCTATTACAGTGTAAACATGTACAAATCGCTTCTGAGACCCAAATAACTCGATTTTTCGGTGTTTTTAGGCTAAATTTGGGATATAAACGGATATCGAAGATGCATGCACAAATCGACTTTTTGGGCCAAAAAAACGTGTCTTAGCATTTTTTTGGCCTGAAAATTGAAATTTATCTAGAACAGTGTAAAAATGTACACATCGCTTCTAAGACCCAAAAAACTCGATTTTTCGGTGTTTTTAGAATAAATATGGGATATAAACGGGTATCGAAGATGCATGCACAAATCGACTTTTTTGGCCCAAAAGACGTGTTTTAGCATTTTTTTTGCCTGAAAATTGAAATTTTTCTAGCACAGTGTAAAAATGTACAAATCGCTTCTAAGACCCCAAAAACTCGATTTTTCGGTGTTTTTAGAATAAATTTGGAATATAAACGGGTATCGAAGATGCATGCACAAATCGACTTTTTGGACCCAAAAAACATGTTTTAGCATCTTTTTTGCCAGAATATTGAAATTTTTCTAGAACAGTGTAGACATGTACAAATCGCTTCTGAGACCCAAAAAACTCGATTTTTCGGTGTTTTTAGGCTAAATTTGGGATATAAACGGGTATCGAAGATGCATGCACAAATCGACTTTTTGGGCCAAAAAAACGTGTTTTAGCATTGTTTTTGCCTGAAAATTGATTTTTTTCTAGCAGAGTACAAATCGCTTCTGAGACCAAAAAAACTCGATTTTTCGGTGTTTTTAGGCTAAATTGGGGATATAAACGGGTATCGAAGATGCATGCACAAATCGACTTTTTGGGCCAAAAAAACGTGTTTTAGCATTTTTTTTTGCCTGAAAATTGAATTTTTTCTATCACAGTACAAATCGCTTCTGAGACCAAAAAAACTCGATTTTTCGATGTATTTAGGCTAAATTTGGGATATAAACGGGTATCAAAGATGCATGCACAAATCGACTTTTTGTTCCAAAAAAACGTGTTTTACCATTTTTTTGGCCTGAAAATTGAAATTTATCTAGAACAGTGTAAAAATGTACAAATCGCTTCTAAGACCCAAAAAACTCGATTTTTCGGTGTTTTTAGGCTAAATTTGGGATATAAACGGGTATCGAAGATGCATGCACAAATCGACTTTTTGGGCCAAAAAAACGTGTTTTACCATTTTTTTGGCCTGAAAATTGAAATTTATCTAGAACAGTGTAAAAATGTACAAATCGCTTCTAAGACCCAAAAAACTCGATTTTTCGGTGTTTTTAGAATAAATTTGGGATATAAACGGGTATCGAAGATGCATGCACAAATCGACTTTTTTGGCCCAAAAGACGTGTTTTAGCATTTTTTTTGCCTGAAAATTGAAACTTTTCTAGCACAGTGTAAAAATGTACAAATCGCTTCTAAGACCCAAAAAACTCGATTTTTCGGTGTTTTTAGAATAAATTTGGGATATAAACGGGTATCGAAGATGCATGCACAAATCGACTTTTTGGGCCCAAAAAACATGTTTTAGCATCTTTTTTGCCAGAATATTGAAATTTTTCTAGAACAGTGTAGACATGTACAAATCGCTTCTGAGACCCAAAAAACTCGATTTTTCGGTGTTTTAAGGCTAAATTTGGGATATAAACGGGTATCGAAGATGGATGCACAAATCGACTTTTTTTGCCCAAAAAACGTGTTTTAGCATTTTTTTTGCCTGAAAATTGAAATTTATCTAGAACAGTGTAGACATGTACATATCGCTTCTGAAACCCAAAAAAACTCGATTTTTCGGTGTTTTTACGCTAAATTTGGGATATAAACGGGTATCGAAGATGCATGCACAAATCGACTTTTTGGGCCAAAAAAACGTGTTTTAGCATTTTTTTTGCCTAAAATTGAAATTTTCTAGCACAGTACAAATCGCTTCTGAGACGAAAAAAACTCGATTTTTCGGTGATTTTAGGCTAAATTTGGGATATAAACGGGTATCGAGGATGCAGGCACAAATCGACTTTTTGGGCCAAAAAAACGTGTTTTAAATTTTTTTTTGCTTGAAAATTGAAATTTTTCTAGCACAGTGTTGACATGTGCAAATCGCTTCAGAGACCAAAAAAACTCGATTTTTCGGTGTTTTTAGGCTAAATTTGGGATATAAACGGGTATCGAAGATGCATGCAGAAATCGACTTTTTGGGCCAAAAAAACGTGTTTTAACATTTTTTTTGCCTGAAAATTGAAATTTTTCTATTACAGTGTAAACATGTACAAATCGCTTCTGAGACCCAAAAAACTCGATTTTTCGGTGTTTTTAGGCTAAATTTGGGATATAAACGGGTATCGAAGATGCATTCACAAATCGACTTTTTGGGCCCAAAAAACGTGTTTTAGCATTTTTTTTGCCTGAAAATTGATTTTTTTCTAGAACAGTGTAGACATGTACAAATCGCTTCTGAGACCAAAAAAACTCGATTTTTCGGTGTTTTTAGGCTAAATTTGGGATATAAACGGGTATCGAAGATGTATGCACAAATCGACTTTTTGGGCACAAAAAAAGTGTTTTAGCATTTTTTTTGCCTGAAAATCGAAATTTTTCTAGAACAGTGTAGACATGTACAAATCGCTTCTGAGACCCAAAAAACTCGATTTTTCGGTGTTTTTAGGCTAAATTTGGGATATAAACGGGTATCGAAGATGCATTCACAAATCGACTTTTTGGGCCAAAAAAACGTGTTTTAGCATTTTTTTTGCCTGAAAATGGATTTTTTTCTAGCACAGTGTAAACATGTACAAATCGCTTCTGAGACCCAAAAAACTCGTTTTTTCGGTGTTTTTAGGCTAAATTTGGGATATAAACGGGTATCGAAGATGCATGCACAAATCGACTTTTTGGGCCCAAAAAACATGTTTTAGCATTTTTTTTGCCTGAAAATTGTTTTTTTTTAGCACAGTACAAATCGCTTCTGAGACCCAAAAAACTCGATTTTTCGGTGTTTTTAGGATAAATTTGGGATATAAACGGGTCTCGAAGATGCATGCACAAATCGAGTTTTTGGGCCCAAAAAACGTGTTTTAGAATTTTTTTTGCCTGAAAATTGAAATTTTTCTAGAACAGTGTAGATATGTACAAATCGCTTCTGAGACCCAAAAAACTCGATTTTTCCGTGTTTTTAGGCTAAATTTGGGATATAAACGGGTATCGAAGATGCATGCACAAATCGACTTTTTGGGCCCAAAAAACGTGTTTTAGCATTTTTTTTTCCTGAAAATTGAAATTTTTCTAGGACAGTGTAGACATGTAGATATCGCTTCTGAGACCCAAAAAACTCAATTTTTCGGTGTTTTTAGGCTAAATTTGGGATATAAACGGGTATCGAAGATGCATGCACAAATCGAGTTTTTGGGCCCAAAAAACGTGTTTATACATTTTTTTTGCCTGAAAATTGAATTTTCTCTAGCACAGTGTAAACATGTACAAATCGCTTTTGAGACCTAAAAAACTCGATTTTTCGGTGTTTTTAGGCTAAATTTGGGATATAAACGGGTATCGAAGATGCATGCACAAATCGACTTTTTGGGCCAAAAAAACGTGTTTTAGCCTTTTTTTTGCCTGAAAATTGAAATTTTTCTAGCAGAGTACAAATCGCATCTGAGACCAAAAAAACTCGATTTTTCGGTGTTTTTAGGCTAAATTGGGGATATAAACGGGTATCAAAGATGCATGCACAAATCGACTTTTTGGTCCAAAAAAACGTGTTTTAGCATTTATTTTGCCTGAAAATTGATTTTTTTCTATTACAGTGTAAACATGTACAAATCGCTTCTGAGACCCAAAAAACTCGATTTTTCGGTGTTTTTAGGCTAAATTTGGGATATAAACGGGTATCGAAGATGGATGCACAAATCGACTTTTTTTGCCCAAAAAACGTGTTTTAGCATTTTTTTGGCCTGAAAATTGAAATTTATCTAGAACAGTGTAAAAATGTACAAATCGCTTCTGAGACCCAAAAAACTCGATTTTTCGGTGTTTTTACGCTAAATTTGGGATATAAACGGGTATCGAAGATGCATGCACAAATCGACTTTTTGGGCCAAAAAAACGTGTTTTAGCATTTTTTTTGCCTAAAATTGAAATTTTTCTAGCACAGTACAAATCGCTTCTGAGACGAAAAAAACTCAATTTTTCGGTGATTTTAGGCTAAATTTGGGATATAAACGGGTATCGAGGATGCAGGCACAAATCGACTTTTTGGGCCAAAAAAACGTGTTTTAAAATTTTTTTTGCTTGAAAATTGAAATTTTTCTAGCACAGTGTTGACATGTGCAAATCGCTTCAGAGACCAAAAAAACTCGATTTTTCGGTGTTTTTAGGCTAAATTTGGGATATAAACGGGTATCGAAGATGCATGCAGAAATCGACTTTTTGGGCCTAAAAAACGTGTTTTAGCATTTTTTTTGCCTGAAAATTGAAATTTTTCTAGCACAGTGTAGACATGTACAAATCGCTTCTGAGACCCAAAAAACTCGATTTTTCGGTGTTTTTAGGCTAAATTTGGGATTTAAACGGGTATCGAAGATGCATGCACAAATCGACTTTTTGGTTAAAAAAAACGTGTTTTAGCATTTTTTTGGCCTGAAAATTGAAATTTATCTAGAACAGTGTAGACATGTACAAATCGCTTCTGCGACCCAAAAAACTCGATTTTTCGGTGTTTTTAGGCTAAATTTGGGATATAAACGGGTATCGAAGATGCATGCAGAAATCGACTTTTTGGGCCAAAAAAACGTGTTTTAAATTTTTTTTTGCCTGAAAATTGTTTTTTTTTAGCACAGTACAAATCGCTTCTGAGACCCAAAAAACTCGATTTTTCGGTGATTTTAGGCTAAATTTGGGATATAAACGGGTATCGAAGATGCAGGCACAAATCGACTTTTTGGGCCAAAAAAACGTGTTTTAAATTTTATTTTGCCTGAAAATTGAAATTTTTCTAGCACAGTGTTGACATGTGCAAATCGCTTCAGAGACCAAAAAAACTCGATTTTTCGGTGTTTTTAGGCTAAATTTGGGATATAAACGGGTATCGAAGATGCATGCACAAATCGACTTTTTGTGCCAAAAATACGTATTTTAGCCTTTTTTTTGCCTGAAAATTGAAATTTTTCTATTACAGTGTAAACATGTACAAATCGCTTCTGAGACCCAAAAACTCGATTTTTCGGTGTTTTTAGGCTAAATTTGGGATATAAACGGGTATCGAAGAAACATGCACAAATCGACTTTTTGGGCCCAAAAACGTGTTTTAGCATTTTTTTTGCGTGAAAATTGAAATTTTTCTAGCACAGTGTAAACATGTACAAATCGCTTCTGCGACCCAAAAAACTCGTTTTTTCGGTGTTTTTAGGCTAAATTTGGGATATAAACGGGTATCGAAGATGCAGGCACAAATCGACTTTTTGGGCCAAAAAAACGTGTTTTAAATTTTTTTTTGCCTGAAAATTGAAATTTTTCTAGCACAGTGTTGACATGTGCAAATCGCTTCAGAGACCAAAAAAACTCGTTTTTTCGGTGTTTTTAGGCTAAATTTGGGATATAAACGGGTATCGAAGATGCATGCAGAAATCGACTTTTTGGGCCAAAAAAACGTGTTTTAAATTTTTTTTTGCCTGAAAATTGTTTTTTTTTAGCACAGTACAAATCGCTTCTGAGACCCAAAAAACTCGATTTTTCGGTGATTTTAGGCTAAATTTGGGATATAAACGGGTATCGAAGATGCAGGCACAAATCGACTTTTTGGGCCAAAAAAACGTGTTTTAAATTTTATTTTGCCTGAAAATTGAAATTTTTCTAGCACAGTGTTGACATGTGCAAATCGCTTCAGAGACCAAAAAAACTCGATTTTTCGGTGTTTTTAGGCTAAATTTGGGATATAAACGGGTATCGAAGATGCATGCACAAATCGACTTTTTGTGCCAAAAATACGTATTTTAGCCTTTTTTTTGCCTGAAAATTGAAATTTTTCTATTACAGTGTAAACATGTACAAATCGCTTCTGAGACCCAAAAACTCGATTTTTCGGTGTTTTTAGGCTAAATTTGGGATATAAACGGGTATCGAAGATGCATTCACAAATCGACTTTTTGGGCCCAAAAAACGTGTTTTAGCATTTTTTTTGCCTGAAAATTGAAATTTTTCTAGCACAGTACAAATCGCTTCTGAGACCAAAAAAACTCGATTTTTCGATGTTTTTAGGCTAAATTTGGGATATAAACGGGTATCGAAGATGCATGCACAAATCGACTTTTTTGGCCAAAAAAACGTGTTTTAGCATTTATTTTGCCTGAAAATTGATTTTTTTCTATTACAGTGTAAACATGTACAAATCGTTTCTGAGACCCAAAAAACTCGATTTTTCGGTGTTTTTAGGCTAAATTTGGGATATAAACGGGTATCGAAGATGCATGCACAAATCGACTTTTTTGGCCCAAAAGACGTGTTTTAGCATTTTTTTTTGCCTGAAAATCGAAATTTTTCTAGCACAGTGTAAAAATGTACAAATCGCTTCTAAGACCCAAAAAACTCGATTTTTCGGTGTTTTTAGAATAAATTTGGGATATAAACGGGTATCGAAGATGCATGCACAAATCGACTTTTTGGGCCCAAAAAACGTGTTTTAGCATTTTTTTTGCCAGAAAATTGAAATTTTTCTAGAACAGTGTAGACAGGTACAAATCGCTTCTGAGACCCAAAAAACTCGATTTTTCGGTGTTTTGAGGCTAAATTTGGGATATTAACGGGTATCGAAGATGGATGCACAAATCGACTTTTTTTGCCCAAAAAACGTGTTTTAGCATTTTTTTTGCCTGAAAATTGAAATTTTTCTAGAACAGTGTAGACATGTACAAATCGCTTCTGAGACCCAAAAAACTCGATTTTTCGGTGTTTTTACGCTAAATTTGGGATATAAACGGGTATCGAAGATGCATGCACAAATCGACTTTTTTGGCCAAAAAAACGTGTTTTAGCATTTTTTTTGCCTAAAATTGAAATTTTTCTAGCACAGTACAAATCGCTTCTGAGACGAAAAAAAATCGATTTTTCGGTGATTTTAGGCTAAATTTGGGATATAAACGGGTATCGAAGATGCAGGCACAAATCGACTTTTTGGGCCAAAAAAACGTGTTTTAATTTTTTTTTGCCTGAAAATTGAAATTTTTCTAGAACAGTGTAGACAGGTACAAATCGCTTCTGAGACCCAAAAAACTCGATTTTTCGGTGTTTTGAGGCTAAATTTGGGATATAAACGGATATCGAAGATGCATTCACAAATCGACTTTTTGGGCCCAAAAAACGTGTTTTAGCATTTTTTTTGCCTGAAAATTGATTTTTTTCTAGAACAGTGTAGACATGTACAAATCGCTTCTGAGACCCAAAAAACTCGATTTTTTGGTGTTTTTAGGCTAAATTTGGGATATTAACGGGTATCGAAGATGCATACACAAATCGACTTTTTGGGCCGAAAAAACGTGTTTTAGCACTTTTTTTGCCTGAAAATATAAATTTTTCTAGCACAGTACAAATCGCTTCTGAGACCCAAAAAACTCGATTTTTCGGTGTTTTTAGGCTAAATTTGGGATATAAACGGGTATCGAAGATGTATGCACAAATCGATTTTTTGGGCACAAAAAACGTGTTTTAGCATTTTTTTTGCCTGAAAATCGAAATTTTTCTAGAACAGTGTAGACATGTACAAATCGCTTCTGAGACCCAAAAAACTCGATTTTTCGGTGTTTTTAGGCGAAATTTGGGATATAAACGGGTATCGAAGATGCATGCACAAATCGACTTTTTGGGCCCAAAAAATGTGTTTTATATTTTTTTTTGCCTGAAAATTGAAATTTTTCTAGCACAATGTAAATATGTACAAATCGCTTCTGAGACCCAAAAAACTCGTTTTTTCGGTGTTTTTAGGCTAAATTTGGGATATAAACGTGTATCGAAGATGTATGCACAAATCGACTTTTTGGGCACAAAAAACGTGTTTTAGCATTTGTTTTGCCTGAAAATCGATTTTTTTCTAGAACAGTGTAGACATGTACAAATCGCTTCTGAGACCCAAAAAACTCGATTTTTCGGTGTTTTTAGGCTAAATTTGGGATATAAACGGGTTTCGAAGATGCATGCACAAATCGACTTTTTGGGCCCAAAAAACGTGTTCTAGCCTTTTTTTGCCTGAAAATTGAAATTTTTCTAGCACAGTATAAACATGTACAAATCGCTTCTGAGACCAAAAAAACTCGATTATTCGGTGTTTTTAGGCTAAATTTGGGATATAAACGGGTATCGCAGATGCATTCACAAATCGACTTTTTGGGCCCAAAAAACATGTTTTAGCATTTTTTTGCCTGAAAATTGAAATTTTTCTAGCACAGTGTAAACATGTACAAATCGCATTTGAGACCCAAAAAACTCGATTGTTCGTTGTTTTTAGGCTAAATTTGGGATATAAACGGGTATGGAAGATGCATGCACAAATCGACTTTTTGGACCAAAAAAAACGTGTTTAGCATTTTTTTTGCCTGAAAATTGAAATTTATCTAGAACAGTGTAGACATGTACAAATCGCTTCTGAGACCCAAAAAACTCGATTTTTTGGTGTTCTTAGGCTAAATTTGGGATATAAACGGGTATCGCAGATGCATGCACAAATCTACTTTTTGGGTCAAAAAAACGTGTTTTAGCATTTTTTTGCCTGAAAAGTGAAATTTTTCTAGCACAGTGTAAACATGTACAAATCGCTTCTGAGACCCAAAAAACTCGATTTTTCGGTGTTTTTAGGCTAAATTTGTCATATAAACGGGTATCGAAGATGCATGCACAAATCGACTTTTTGGGCCCAAAAAATGTGTTTTAGCATTTAATTTGCCTGAAAATTGAAATTTTTCTAGCACAGTACAAATCGCTTCTGAGACCCAAAAAACTCGATTTTTCGGTGTTTTTAGGCTAAATTTGGGATATAAACGGGTATCGAAGATGCATGCACAAATCGACTTTTTGGGCCAAAAAAACGTGTTTTAGCATTTTTTTTTGCCTGAAAATTAATTTTTTTCTAGCACAGTACAAATCACTTCTGAGACCCAAAAAAATCGATTTTTCGGTGTTTTTAGGCTAAATTTAGGATATAAACGGGTATCGAAGATGCATGCACAAATCGACTTTTTGGGCCAAAAACACGTGTTTTAGCATTTGTTTTCCTGAAAATTGAAATTTTTCTAGCACAGTACAAATCGCTTCTGAGACCCAAAAAACTCGATTTTTCGGTGTTTTTAGGCTAAATTTGGGATATAAACGGGTATCGCAGATGCATTCACAAATCGACTTTTTGGGCCCAAAAAACATGTTTTAGCATTTTTTTGCCTGAAAATTGAAATTTTTCTAGCACAGTGTAAACATGTACAAATCGCATTTGAGACCCAAAAAACTCGATTGTTCGTTGTTTTTAGGCTAAATTTGGGATATAAACGGGTATCGAAGATGCATGCACAAATCGACTTTTTGGACCAAAAAAAACGTGTTTAGCATTTTTTTTGCCTGAAAATTGAAATTTTTCTATCACAGTACAAATTGCTTCTGAGACCAAAAAACTCGATTTTTCGGTGTTTTTAGGCTAAATTTGGGATATAAACGGGTATGGAAGATGCATGCACAAATCGACTTTTTGGGCCAAAAAAACGTGTTTTAGCATTTTTTTTGCATGAAAATTGAAATTTATCTAGAACAGTGTAGACATGTACAAATCGCTTCTGAGACCCAAAAAACTCGATTTTTTGGTGTTCTTAGGCTAAATTTGGGATATAAACGGGTATCGCAGATGCATGCACAAATCTACTTTTTGGGTCAAAAAAACGTGTTTTAGCATTTTTTTGCCTGAAAAGTGAAATTTTTCTAGCACAGTGTAAACATGTACAGATCGCTTCTGAGACCCAAAAAACTCGATTTTTCGGTGTTTTTAGGCTAAATTTGTCATATAAACGGGTATCGAAGATGCATGCACAAATCGACTTTTTGGGCCCAAAAAATG
The DNA here is from genome assembly GCA_034508575.1 of Petrolisthes manimaculis. Classification (NCBI taxonomy): domain Eukaryota; kingdom Metazoa; phylum Arthropoda; class Malacostraca; order Decapoda; family Porcellanidae; genus Petrolisthes; species Petrolisthes manimaculis. Next base: position 221,721 of record JAWZYT010001007.1, read on the forward strand.
TGTTTTAGCATTTAATTTGCCTGAAAATTGAATTTTTTCTAGCACAGTACAAATCGCTTCTGAGACCCAAAAAACTCGATTTTTCGGTGTTTTTAGGCTAAATTTGGGATATAAACGGGTATCGAAGATGCATGCACAAATCGACTTTTTGGGCCAAAAAAACGTGTTTTAGCATTTTTTTTTGCCTGAAAATTAATTTTTTTCTAGCACAGTACAAATCACTTCTGAGACACAAAAAAATCGATTTTTCGGTGTTTTTAGGCTAAATTTAGGATATAAACGGGTATCGAAGATGCATGCACAAATCGACTTTTTGGGCCAAAAACACGTGTTTTAGCATTTGTTTTCCTGAAAATTGAAATTTTTCTAGCACAGTACAAATCGCTTCTGAGACCCAAAAAACTCGATTTTTCGGTGTTTTTAGGCTAAATTTGGGATATAAACGGGTATCGAAGATGCATGCACAAATCGACTTTTTGGGCCCAAAAAACGTGTTTTAGCATTTTTTTTGCCTGAAAATTGAATTTTTTCTAGTACAGTGTAAACATGTACAAATCGCTTTTGAGACCAAAAAAACTCGATTTTTCGGTGTTTTTAGGCTAAATTTGGGATATAAACGGGTATCGAAGATGCATGCACAAATCGACTTTTTGGGCCAAAAAAAACGTGTTTTAGCATTTTTTTTGCCTGAAAATTGACATTTTTCTATCACAGTACAAATCGCTTCTGAGACCAAAAAAACTCGATTTTTCGGTGTTTTTAGGCTGAATTTGGGATATAAACGGGTATCGAAGATGCATGCACAAATCGACTTTTTGGGCCAAAAAAACGTGTTATAGCATTTTTTTTGCCTGAAAATTGAAATTTATCTAGAACAGTGTAGACATGTACAAATCGCTTCTGAGACCAAAAAAACTCGATTTTTCGGTGTTTTTAGGCTAAATTTGGGATATAAACGGGTATCGAAGATGCATGCACAAATCGACTTTTTGGGCCAAAAAAACGTGTTTTAGCATTTTTTTTGCCTGAAAATTGAAATTTACCTAGAACAGTGTAGACATGTACAAATCGCTTCTGAGACCCAAAAAACTCGATTTTTCGGTGTTTTTAGGCTAAATTTGGGATATAAACGGGTATCGAAGATGCATGCACAAATCGACTTTTTGGTTAAAAAAAACGTGTTTTAGCATTTTTTTGGCATGAAAATTGAAATTTATCTAGAACAGTGTAGACATGTACAGATCGCTTCTGCGACCCAAAAAACTCGATTTTCCGGTGTTTTTAGGCTAAATTTGGGATATAAACGGGTATCGAAGAAACATGCACAAATCGACTTTTTGGGCCCAAAAACGTGTTTTAGCATTTTTTTTGCCTGAAAATTGAAATTTTTCTAGCACAGTGTAAACATGTACAAATCGCTTCTGAGACCCAAAAAACTCGTTTTTTCGGTGTTTTTAGGCTAAATTTGGGATATAAACGGGTATCGAAGATGCATGCACAAATCGACTTTTTGGGCCCAAAAAACGTGTTTTAGCATTTTTTTTTGCCTGAAAATTGAAATTTTTCTATCACAGTACAAATCGCTTCTGAGACCAAAAAAACTCGATTTTTCGATATTTTTAGGCTAAATTTGGGATATAAACGGGTATCGAAGATGCATGCACAAATCGACTTTTTTGTCCAAAAAAACGTGTTTTAGCATTTATTTTGCCTGAAAATTGAATTTTTTCTATTACAGTGTAAACATGTACAAATCGCTTCTGAGACCCAAAAAACTCGATTTTTCGGTGTTTTTAGGCTAAATTTGGGATATAAACGGGTCTCGATGATTCATGCACAAATCGACTTTTTGGGCCCAATAAACGTGTTTTAGCATTTTTATTGCCTGAAAAATGATTTTTTTCTAGCACAGTACAAATCGCTTCTGAGACCCAAAAAACTCGATTTTTCGGTGTTTTTAGGTTAAATTTGGGATATAAACGGGTATCGAAGATGCATGCACAAATCGACTTTTAGGGCCCAAAAAACGTGTTTTAGCATTTTTTTTGCCTGAAAATTGAAATTTTTCTATTACAGTGTAGACATATACAAATCGCTTCTGAGACCCAAAAAACTCGATTTTTCGGTGTTTTTAGGCTAAATTTGGGATATAAACGGGTATCGAAGATGCATGCACAAATCGATTTTTTGGGCCAAAAAAACGTGTTTTAGCATTTTTTTTGCCTGAAAATTGAAATTTATCTAGAACAGTGTAGACATGTACAAATCGCTTCTGAGACCCAAAAAACTCGATTTTTCGGTGTTTTTAGGCTAAATTTGGGATATAAACGGGTATCGAAGATGCATGCACAAATCGACTTTTTGGGCCAAAAAAACGTGTTCTAGCATTTTTTTGGCCTGAAAATTGAAATTTTTCTAGCACAGTATAAACATGTACAAATCGCTTCTGAGACCAAAAAAACTCGATTTTCGGTGTTTTTAGGCTAAATTTGGGATATAAACTGGTATCGAAGAAGCATGCACAAATCGACTTTTTGGGCCCAAAAAACGTGTTTTAGCATTTTTTTTTGCCTGAAAATTGATTTTTTTCTAGCACAGTGTAAACATGTACAAATCGCTTTTGAGACCTAAAAACTCGATTTTTCGTTGTTTTTAGGCTAAATTTGGGATATAAACGGGTATCGAAGATGCATGCACAAATCGACTTTTTGGACCAAAAAAACGTGTTTAGCATTTTTTTTGCCTGAAAATTGAAATTTTTCTATCACAGTACAAATTGCTTCTGAGACCCAAAAAACTCGATTTTTCGGTGTTTTTAGGCTAAATTTGGGATATAAACGGGTATCGAAGATGCATGCACAAATCGACTTTTTGGGCCAAAAAAACGTGTTATAGCATTTTTTTTGTCTGAAAATTGAAATTTATCTAGAACAGTGTAGACATGTACAAATCGCTTCTGAGACCAAAAAAACTCGATTTTTCGGTGTTTTTAGGCTAAATTTGGGATATAAACTGGTATCGAAGATGCATGCACAAATCGACTTTTTGGGCCCAAAAAAACGTGTTTTAGCATTTTTTTTGCCTGAAAATTGAAATTTTTCTAGCACAGTATAAACATGTACAAATCGCTTCTGAGACCAAAAAAACTCGATTTTTCGGTGTTTTTAGGCTAAATTTGGGATATAAACGGGTATCGAAGATGCATGCACAAATCGACTTTTTGGGCCAAAAAAACGTGTTTTAGCATTTTTTTTGCCTGAAAATTGAAATTTACCTAGAACAGTGTAGACATGTACAAATCGCTTCTGAGACCCAAAAAACTCGATTTTTCGGTGTTTTTAGGCTAAATTTGGGATATAAACGGGTATCGAAGATGCATGCACAAATCGACTTGTTGGTTAAAAAAAACGTGTTTTAGCCTTTTTTTGGCCTGAAAATTGAAATTTATCTAGAACAGTGTAGACATGTACAAATCGCTTCTGCGACCCAAAAAACTCGATTTTCCGGTGTTTTTAGGCTAAATTTGGGATATAAACGGGTATCGAAGAAACATGCACAAATCGACTTTTTGGGCCCAAAAACGTGTTTTAGCATTTTTTTTGCCTGAAAATTGAAATTTTTCTAGCACAGTGTAAACATGTACAAATCGCTTCTGAGACCCAAAAAACTCGTTTTTTCGGTGTTTTTAGGCTAAATTTGGGATATAAACGGGTATCGAAGATGCATGCACAAATCGACTTTTTGGGCCCAAAAAACGTGTTTTAGCATTTTTTTTTGCCTGAAAATTGAATGTTTTTCTATCACAGTACAAATCGCTTCTGAGACCAAAAAAACTCGATTTTTCGATATTTTTAGGCTAAATTTGGGATATAAACGGGTATCGAAGATGCATGCACAAATCGACTTTTTTGTCCAAAAAAACGTGTTTTAGCATTTATTTTGCCTGAAAATTGAATTTTTTCTATTACAGTGTAAACATGTACAAATCGCTTCTGAGACCCAAAAAACTCGATTTTTCGGTGTTTTTAGGCTAAATTTGGGATATAAACGGGTCTCGATGATTCATGCACAAATCGACTTTTTGGGCCCAATAAACGTGTTTTAGCATTTTTATTGCCTGAAAAATGATTTTTTTCTAGCACAGTACAAATCGCTTCTGAGACCCAAAAAACTCGATTTTTCGGTGTTTTTAGGCTAAATTTGGGATATAAACGGGCATCGAAGATGCATGCACAAATCGACTTTTAGGGCCCAAAAAACGTGTTTTAGCATTTTTTTTGCCTGAAAATTGAAATTTTTCTATTACAGTGTAGACATATACAAATCGCTTCTGAGACCCAAAAAACTCGATTTTACGGTGTTTTTAGGCTAAATTTGGGATATAAACGGGTATCGAAGATGCATGCACAAATCGACTTTTTGGGCCAAAAAACGTGTTTTAGCATTTTTTTGGCCCGAAAATTGAAATTTATCTAGAACATTGTAAAAATGTACAAATCGCTTCTAAGACCCAAAAAACTCGATTTTTCGGTGTTTTTAGAATAAATTTGGGATATAAACGGGTATCGAAGATGCATGCACAAATCGACTTTTTTGGCCCAAAAGACGTGTTTTAGCATTTTTTTTGGCTGAAAATCGAAATTTTTCTAGCACAGTGTAGACATGTACAAATCGCTTCTAAGACCCAAAAAACTCGATTTTTCGGTGTTTTTAGAATAAATTTGGGATATAAACGGGTATCGAAGATGCATGCACAAATCGACTTTTTGGGCCCAAAAAACGTGTTTTAGCATTTTTTTTGCCAGAAAATTGAAATTTTTCTAGAACAGTGTAGACAGGTACAAATCGCTTCTGAGACCCAAAAAACTCTATTTTTCGGTGCTTTAAGGCTAAATTTGGGATATAAACGGGTATCGAAGATGCATGCACAAATCGACTTTTTGGGCCCAAAAAACGTGTTTTAGCATTTTTTTTGCCAGAAAATTGAAATTTTTCTAGAACAGTGTAGACATGTACAAATCGCTTCTGAGACCCAAAAAACTCGATTTTTCGGTGTTTTTACGCTAAATTTGGGATATAAACGGGTATCGAAGATGCATGCACAAATCGACTTTTTGGGCCAAAAAAACGTGTTTTAGCATTTTTTTTGCCTAAAATTGAAATTTTTCTAGCACAGTACAAATCGCTTCTGAGACGAAAAAAAATCTATTTTTCGGTGATTTTAGGCTAAATTTGGGATATAAACGGGTATCGAAGATGCAGGCACAAATCGACTTTTTGGGCCAAAAAAACGTGTTTTATTTTTTTTTTTGCCTGAAAATTGATTTTTTTCTAGCACAGTGTTGACATGTGCAAATCGCTTCAGAGACCAAAAAAACTCGATTTTTCGGTGTTTTTAGGCTAAATTTGGAATATAAACGGGTATCGAAGATGCATGCAGAAATCGACTTTTTGGGCCTAAAAAACGTGTTTTAGCATTTTTTTTGCCTGAAAATTGATATTTTTCTAGCACAGTGTAGACATGTACAAATCGCTTCTGAGACCCAACAAACTCGATTTTTCGGTGTTTTTAGGCTAAATTTGGGATATAAACGGGTATCGAAGATGCATGCACAAATCGACTTTTTGGGCCAAAAATACGTGTTTTAGCCTTGTTTTTGCCTGAAAATTGAAATTTTTCTATTACAGTGTAAACATGTACAAATCGCTTCTGAGACCCAAAAACTCGATTTTTCGGTGTTTTTAGGCTAAATTTGGGATATAAACGGGTATCGAAGATGTATGCACAAATCGATTTTTTGGGCACAAAAAACGTGTTTTAGCATTTTTTTTGCCTGAAAATCGAAATTTTTCTAGAACAGTGTAGACATGTACAAATCGCTTCTGAGACCCAAAAAACTCGATTTTTCGGTGTTTTTAGGCGAAATTTGGGATATAAACGGGTATCGAAGATGCATGCACAAATCGACTTTTTGGGCCCAAAAAACGTGTTTTATATTTTTTTTTGCCTGAAAATTGAAATTTTTCTAGCACAATGTAAATATGTACAAATCGCTTCTGAGACCCAAAAAACTCGTTTTTTCGGTGTTTTTAGGCTAAATTTGGGATATAAACGGGTATCGAAGATGTATGCACAAATCGACTTTTTGGGCACAAAAAATGTGTTTTAGCATTTTTTTTGCCTGAAAATCGAAATTTTTCTAGAACAGTGTAGACATGTACAAATCGCTTCTGAGACCCAAAAAACTCGATTTTTCGGTGTTTTTAGGCTAAATTTGGGATATAAACGGGTTTCGAAGATGCATGCACAAATCGACTTTTTGGGCCCAAAAAACGTGTTCCAGCATTTTTTTTGCCTGAAAATTGAAATTTTTCTAGCACAGTATAAACATGTACAAATCGCTTCTGAGACCAAAAAAACTCGATTTTTCGGTGTTTTTAGGCTAAATTTGGGATATAAACGGGTATCGCAGATGCATTCACAAATCGACTTTTTGGGCCAAAAAAACGTGTTTTAGCATTTTTTTTGCCTGAAAATTGATTTTTTTCTAGCACAGTACAAATCGCTTCTGAGACCCAAAAAACTCGATTTTTCGATGTTTTTAGGCTAAATTTGGGATATAAACGGGTATCGAAGATGCATGCACAAATCGACTTTTTGGGCCCAAAAAACTTGTTTTAGCATTTTTTTTGCCTGAAAATTGAAATTTTTCTAGAACAGTGTAGACATGTACAAATCGCTTCTGAGACCCAAAACACTCGATTTTTCGGTGTTTTTAGGCTAAATTTGGGATATAAACGGGTATCGAAGAAGCATGCACAAATCGACTTTTTGGGCCCAAAAAACGTGTTTTAGCATTTTTTTTTGCCTGAAAATTGATTTTTTTCTAGCACAGTGTAAACATGTACAAATCGCATTTGAGACCTAAAAACTCGATTGTTCGTTGTTTTTAGGCTAAATTTGGGATATAAACGGGTATCGAAGATGCATGCACAAATCGACTTTTTGGACCAAAAAAACGTGTTTAGCATTTTTTTTGCCTGAAAATTGAAATTTTTCTATCACAGTACAAATTGCTTCTGAGACCAAAAAAACTCGATTTTTCGGTGTTTTTAGGCTAAATTTGGGATATAAACGGGTATGGAAGATGCATGCACAAATCGACTTTTTGGGCCAAAAAAACGTGTTTTAGCATTTTTTTTGCCTGAAAATTGAAATTTATCTAGAACAGTGTAGACATGTACAAATCGCTTCTGAGACCCAAAAAACTCGATTTTTCGGTGTTTTTAGGCTAAATTTGGGATAGAAACGGGTCTCGAAGATGCATGCACAAATCGACTTTTTGGGCCAAAAAAACGTGTTATAGCATTTTTTTTGCCTGAAAATTGAAATTTATCTAGAACAGTGTAGACATGTACAAATCGCTTGTGAGACCAAAAAAACTCGATTTTTCGGTGTTTTTAGGCTAAATTTGGGATATAAACTGGTATCGAAGATGCATGCACAAATCGACTTTTTGGGCCCAAAAAAACGTGTTTTAGCATTTTTTTTGCCTGAAAATTGAAATTTTTCTAGCACAGTATAAACATGTAGAAATCGCTTCTGAGACCAAAAAAACTCGATTTTTCGGTGTTTTTAGGCTAAATTTGGGATATAAACGGGTATCGCAGATGCATGCACAAATCTACTTTTTGGGTCAAAAAAACGTGTTTTAGCATTTTTTTGCCTGAAAAGTGAAATTTTTCTAGCACAGTGTAAACATGTACAAATCGCTTCTGAGACCCAAAAAACTCGATTTTTCGGTGTTTTTAGGCTAAATTTGTCATATAAACGGGTATCGAAGATGCATGCACAAATCGACTTTTTGGGCCCAAAAAATGTGTTTTAGCATTTTTTTTGCCTGAAAATTGAAATTTATCTAGCACAGTACAAATCACTTCTGAGACCCCCAAAAATCGATTTTTCGGTGTTTTTAGGCTAAATTTAGGATATAAACGGGTATCGAAGATGCATGCACAAATCGACTGTTTGGGCCAAAAACACGTGTTTTAGCATTTGTTTTCCTGAAAATTGAAATTTTTCTAGCACAGTACAAATCGCTTCTGAGACCCAAAAAACTCGATTTTTCGGTGTTTTTAGGCTAAATTTGGGATATAAACGGGTATCGAAGATGCATGCACAAATCGACTTTTTGGGCCCAAAAAACGTGTTTTAGCATTTTTTTTGCCTGAAAATTGATTTTTTTCTAGTACAGTGTAAACATGTACAAATCGCTTTTGAGACCAAAAAAACTCGATTTTTCGGTGTTTTTAGGCTAAATTTGGGATATAAACGGGTATCGAAGATGCATGCACAAATCGACTTTTTGGGCCAAAAAAAACGTGTTTTAGCATTTTTTTTGCCTGAAAATTGAAATTTTTCTATCACAGTACAAATCGCTTCTGAGACCAAAAAAACTCGATTTTTCGGTGTTTTTAGGCTGAATTTGGGATATAAACGGGTATCGAAGATGCATGCACAAATCGACTTTTTGGGCCAAAAAAACGTGTTTTAGCATTTTTTTTGCCTGAAAATTGAAATTTATCTAGAACAGTGTAGACATGTACAAATCGCTTCTGAGACCCAAAAAACTCGATTTTTCGGTGTTTTTAGGCTAAATTTGGGATATAAACGGGTATCGAAGATGCATGCACAAATCGACTTTTTGGGCCAAAAAAACGTGTTTTAGCATTTTTTTTGCCTGAAAATTGAAATTTATCTAGAACAGTGTAGACATGTACAAATCCCTTCTGAGACCCAAAAAACTCGATTTTTCGGTGTTTTTAGGCTAAATTTGGGATATAAACGGGTATCGAAGATGCATGCACAAATCGACTTTTTGGGCCAAAAAAACGTGTTCTAGCATTTTTTTGGCCTGAAAATTGAAATTTTTCTAGCACAGTATAAACATGTACAAATCGCTTCTGAGACCAAAAAAACTCGATTTTCGGTGTTTTTAGGCTAAATTTGGGATATAAACTGGTATCGAAGAAGCATGCACAAATCGACTTTTTGGGCCCAAAAAACGTGTTTTAGCATTTTTTTTTGCCTGAAAATTGATTTTTTTCTAGCACAGTGTAAACATGTACAAATCGCTTTTGAGACCTAAAAACTCGATTTTTCGGTGTTTTTAGGCTAAATTTGGGATATAAACGGGTATCGAAGATGCATGCACAAATCGACTTTTTGGACCAAAAAAACGTGTTTAGCATTTTTTTTGCCTGAAAATTGAAATTTTTCTATCACAGTACAAATTGCTTCTGAGACCAAAAAAACTCGATTTTTCGGTGTTTTTAGGCTAAATTTGGGATAGAAACGGGTATCGAAGATGCATGCACAAATCGACTTTTTGTGCCAAAAAAACGTGTTATAGCATTTTTTTTGCCTGAAAATTGAAATTTATCTAGAACAGTGTAGACATGTACAAATCGCTTCTGAGACCAAAAAAACTCGATTTTTCGGTGTTTTTAGGCTAAATTTGGGATATAAACTGGTATCGAAGATGCATGCACAAATCGACTTTTTGGGCCCAAAAAAACGTGTTTTAGCATTTTTTTTGCCTGAAAATTGAAATTTTTCTAGCACAGTATAAACATGTACAAATCGCTTCTGAGACCAAAAAAATCGATTTTTCGGTGTTTTTAGGCTAAATTTGGGATATAAACGGGTATCGCAGATGCATGCACAAATCGACTTTTTGGGTCAAAAAAACGTGTTTTAGCATTTTTTTGCCTGAAAAGTGAAATTTTTCTAGCACAGTGTAAACATGTACAAATCGCTTCTGAGACCCAAAAAACTCGATTTTTCGGTGTTTTTAGGCTAAATTTGTCATATAAACGGGTATCGAAGATGCATGCACAAATCGACTTTTTGGGCCCAAAAAATGTGTTTTAGCATTTAATTTGCCTGAAAATTGAAATTTATCTAGCACAGTACAAATCGCTTCTGAGACCCAAAAAACTCGATTTTTCGGTGTTTTTAGGCTAAATTTGGGATATAAACGGGTATCGAAGATGCATGCACAAATCGACTTTTTGGGCCAAAAAAACGTGTTTTAGCATTTTTTTGGCCTGAAAATTGAAATTTTTCTAGCACAGTACAAATCACTTCTGAGACCCAAAAAACTCGATTTTTCGGTGTTTTTAGGCTAAATTTAGGATATAAACGGGTATCGAAGATGCATGCACAAATCGACTTTTTGGGCCAAAAAAACGTGTTTTAGCATTTTTTTTGCCTGAAAATTGAAATTTATCTAGAACAGTGTAGACATGTACAAATCGCTTCTGAGACCCAAAAACTCGATTTTTCGGTGTTTTTAGGCTAAATTTGGGATATAAACGGGTATCGAAGATGCATGCACAAATCGACTTTTTGGGCCAAAAAAACGTGTTCTAGCATTTTTTTGGGCTGAAAATTGAAATTTTTCTAGCACAGTATAAACATGTACAAATCGCTTCTGAGACCAAAAAACCTCGATTTTCGGTGTTTTTAGGCTAAATTTGGGATATAAACTGGTATCGAAGAAGCATGCACAAATCGACTTTTTGGGCACAAAAAACGTGTTTTAGCATTTTTTTTTGCCTGAAAATTGATTTTTTTCTAGCACAGTGTAAACATGTACAAATCGCTTTTGAGACCTAAAAACTCGATTTTTCGTTGTTTTTAGGCTAAATTTGGGATATAAACGGGTATCGAAGATGCATGCACAAATCGACTTTTTGGACCAAAAAAACGTGTTTAGCATTTTTTTTGCCTGAAAATTGAATTTTTCTATCACAGTACAAATTGCTTCTGAGACCAAAAAAACTCGATTTTTCGGTGTTTTTAGGCTAAATTTGGGATATAAACGGGTATGGAAGATGCATGCACAAATCGACTTTTTGGGCCAAAAAAACGTGTTTTAGCATTTTTTTTGCCTGAAAATTGAAATTTATCTAGAACAGTGTAGACATGTACAAATCGCTTCTGAGACCCAAAAAACTCGATTTTTCGGTGTTTTTAGGCTAAATTTGGGATATAAACGGGTATCGAAGATGCATGCACAAATCGACTTTTTGGGCCAAAAAAACGTGTTTTAGCATTTTTTTTTGCCTGAAAATTGATTTTTTTCTAGCACAGTGTAAACATGTACAAATCGCTTTTGAGACCTAAAAACTCGATTTTTCGTTGTTTTTAGGCTAAATTTGGGATATAAACGGGTATCGAAGATGCATGCACAAATCGACTTTTTGGACCAAAAAAACGTGTTTAGCATTTTTTTTGCCTGAAAATTGAATTTTTCTATCACAGTACAAATTGCTTCTGAGACCAAAAAAACTCGATTTTTCGGTGTTTTTAGGCTAAATTTGGGATATAAACGGGTATGGAAGATGCATGCACAAATCGACTTTTTGGGCCAAAAAAACGTGTTTTAGCATTTTTTTTGCCTGAAAATTGAAATTTATCTAGAACAGTGTAGACATGTACAAATCCCTTCTGAGACCCAAAAAACTCGATTTTTCGGTGTTTTTAGGCTAAATTTGGGATATAAACGGGTATCGAAGATGCATGCACAAATCGACTTTTTGGGCCAAAAAAACGTGTTCTAGCATTTTTTTGGCCTGAAAATTGAAATTTTTCTAGCACAGTATAAACATGTACAAATCGCTTCTGAGACCAAAAAAACTCGATTTTCGGTGTTTTTAGGCTAAATTTGGGATATAAACTAGTATCGAAGAAGCATGCACAAATCGACTTTTTGGGCCCAAAAAACGTGTTTTAGCATTTTTTTTTGCCTGAAAATTGATTTTTTTCTAGCACAGTGTAAACATGTACAAATCGCTTTTGAGACCTAAAAACTCGATTTTTCGTTGTTTTTAGGCTAAATTTGGGATATAAACGGGTATCGAAGATGCATGCACAAATCGACTTTTTGGACCAAAAAAACGTGTTTAGCATTTTTTTTGCCTGAAAATTGAAATTTTTCTATCACAGTACAAATTGCTTCTGAGACCCAAAAAACTCGATTTTTCGGTGTTTTTAGGCTAAATTTGGGATATAAACGGGTATCGAAGATGCATGCACAAATCGACTTTTTGTGCCAAAAAAACGTGTTATAGCATTTTTTTTGCCTGAAAATTGAAATTTATCTAGAACAGTGTAGACATGTACAAATCGCTTCTGAGACCAAAAAAACTCGATTTTTCGGTGTTTTTAGGCTAAATTTGGGATATAAACTGGTATCGAAGATGCATGCACAAATCGACTTTTTGGGCCCAAAAAAACGTGTTTTAGCATTTTTTTTGCCTGAAAATTGAAATTTTTCTAGCACAGTATAAACATGTACAAATCGCTTCTGAGACCAAAAAAATCGATTTTTCGGTGTTTTTAGGCTAAATTTGGGATATAAACGGGTATCGCAGATGCATGCACAAATCGACTTTTTGGGTCAAAAAAACGTGTTTTAGCATTTTTTTGCCTGAAAAGTGAAATTTTTCTAGCACAGTGTAAACATGTACAAATCGCTTCTGAGACCCAAAAAACTCGATTTTTCGGTGTTTTTAGGCTAAATTTGTCATATAAACGGGTATCGAAGATGCATGCACAAATCGACTTTTTGGGCCCAAAAAATGTGTTTTAGCATTTAATTTGCCTGAAAATTGAAATTTATCTAGCACAGTACAAATCGCTTCTGAGACCCAAAAAACTCGATTTTTCGGTGTTTTTAGGCTAAATTTGGGATATAAACGGGTATCGAAGATGCATGCACAAATCGACTTTTTGGGCCAAAAAAACGTGTTTTAGCATTTTTTTGGCCTGAAAATTGAAATTTTTCTAGCACAGTACAAATCACTTCTGAGACCCAAAAAACTCGATTTTTCGGTGTTTTTAGGCTAAATTTAGGATATAAACGGGTATCGAAGATGCATGCACAAATCGACTTTTTGGGCCAAAAAAACGTGTTTTAGCATTTTTTTTGCCTGAAAATTGAAATTTATCTAGAACAGTGTAGACATGTACAAATCGCTTCTGAGACCCAAAAACTCGATTTTTCGGTGTTTTTAGGCTAAATTTGGGATATAAACGGGTATCGAAGATGCATGCACAAATCGACTTTTTGGGCCAAAAAAACGTGTTCTAGCATTTTTTTGGGCTGAAAATTGAAATTTTTCTAGCACAGTATAAACATGTACAAATCGCTTCTGAGACCAAAAAACCTCGATTTTCGGTGTTTTTAGGCTAAATTTGGGATATAAACTGGTATCGAAGAAGCATGCACAAATCGACTTTTTGGGCACAAAAAACGTGTTTTAGCATTTTTTTTTGCCTGAAAATTGATTTTTTTCTAGCACAGTGTAAACATGTACAAATCGCTTTTGAGACCTAAAAACTCGATTTTTCGTTGTTTTTAGGCTAAATTTGGGATATAAACGGGTATCGAAGATGCATGCACAAATCGACTTTTTGGACCAAAAAAACGTGTTTAGCATTTTTTTTGCCTGAAAATTGAATTTTTCTATCACAGTACAAATTGCTTCTGAGACCAAAAAAACTCGATTTTTCGGTGTTTTTAGGCTAAATTTGGGATATAAACGGGTATGGAAGATGCATGCACAAATCGACTTTTTGGGCCAAAAAAACGTGTTTTAGCATTTTTTTTGCCTGAAAATTGAAATTTATCTAGAACAGTGTAGACATGTACAAATCGCTTCTGAGACCCAAAAAACTCGATTTTTCGGTGTTTTTAGGCTAAATTTGGGATATAAACGGGTATCGAAGATGCATGCACAAATCGACTTTTTGGGCCAAAAAAACGTGTTTTAGCATTTTTTTTTGCCTGAAAATTGATTTTTTTCTAGCACAGTGTAAACATGTACAAATCGCTTTTGAGACCTAAAAACTCGATTTTTCGTTGTTTTTAGGCTAAATTTGGGATATAAACGGGTATCGAAGATGCATGCACAAATCGACTTTTTGGACCAAAAAAACGTGTTTAGCATTTTTTTTGCCTGAAAATTGAATTTTTCTATCACAGTACAAATTGCTTCTGAGACCAAAAAAACTCGATTTTTCGGTGTTTTTAGGCTAAATTTGGGATATAAATGGGTATGGAAGATGCATGCACAAATCGACTTTTTGGGCCAAAAAAACGTGTTTTAGCATTTTTTTTGCCTGAAAATTGAAATTTATCTAGAACAGTGTAGACATGTACAAATCGCTTCTGAGACCCAAAAAACTCGATTTTTCGGTGTTTTTAGGCTAAATTTGGGAAATAAACGGGTATCGAAGATGCATGCACAAATCGACTTTTTGGGCCAAAAAAACGTGTTATAGCATTTTTTTTGCCTGAAAATTGAAATTTATCTAGAACAGTGTAGACATGTACAAATCGCTTCTGAGACCAAAAAAACTCGATTTTTCGGTGTTTTTAGGCTAAATTTGGGATATAAACGGGTATCGCAGATGCATGCACAAATCGACTTTTTGGGCCCAAAAAACGTGTTTTAGCATTTTTTTTGCCTGAAAATTGATTTTTTTCTAGCACAGTATAAACATGTACAAATCGCTTTTGAGACCAAAAAAACTCGATTTTTCGGTGTTTTTAGGCTAAATTTGGGATATAAACGGGTATCGAAGATGCATGCACAAATCGACTTTTTGGGCCAAAAAAAACGTGTTTTAGCATTTTTTTTTTGCCTGAAAATTGAAATTTTTCTATCACAGTACAAATCGCTTCTGAGACCAAAAAAACTCGATTTTTCGGTGTTTTTAGGCTGAATTTGGGATATAAACGGGTATCGAAGATCCATGCACAAATCGACTTTTTGGGCCAAAAAAACGTGTTTTAGCATTTTTTTTGCCTGAAAATTGAAATTTATCTAGAACAGTGTAGACATGTACAAATCGCTTCTGAGACCCAAAAAACTCGATTTTTCGGTGTTTTTAGGCTAAATTTGGGATATAAACGGGTATCGAAGATGCATGCACAAATCGACTTTTTGGGCCAAAAAAACGTGTTTTAGCATTTTTTTTGCCTGAAAATTGAAATTTATCTAGAACAGTGTAGACATGTACAAATCGCTTCTGAGACCCAAAAAACTCGATTTTTCGGTGTTTTTAGGCTAAATTTGGGATATAAACTGGTATCGAAGATGCATGCACAAATCGACTTTTTGGGCCAAAAAAACGTGTTCTAGCATTTTTTTTTGCCTGAAAATTGATTTTTTTCTAGCACAGTATAAACATGTACAAATCGCTTCTGAGACCAAAAAAACTCGATTTTCGTTGTTTTTAGGCTAAATTTGGGATATAAACGGGTATCGAAGATGCATGCACAAATCGACTTTTTGGACCAAAAAAACGTGTTTAGCATTTTTTTTGCCAGAAAATTGAAATTTTTCTATCACAGTACAAATTGCTTCTGAGACCACAAAAAATCGATTTTTCGGTGTTTTTAGGCTAAATTTGGGATATAAACGGGTATGGAAGATGCATGCACAAATCGACTTTTTGGGCGAAAAAAAAGTGTTTTAGCATTTTTTTTGCCTGAAAATTGAAATTTATCTAGAACAGTGTAGACATGTACAAATCGCTTCTGAGACCCAAAAAACTCGATTTTTCGGTGTTTTTAGGCTAAATTTGGGATATAAACGGGTATCGAAGATGCATGCACAAATCGACTTTTTGGGCCAAAAAAACGTGTTATAGCATTTTTTTTGCCTGAAAATTGAAATTTATCTAGAACAGTGTAGACATGTACAAATCGCTTCTGAGACCAAAAAAACTCGATTTTTCGGTGTTTTTAGGCTAAATTTGGGATATAAACTGGTATCGAAGATGCATGCACAAATCGACTTTTTGGGCCCAAAAAAACGTGTTTTAGCATTTTTTTTGCCTGAAAATTGAAATTTTTCTAGCACAATATAAACATGTACAAATCGCTTCTGAGACCAAAAAAACTCGATTTTTCGGTGTTTTTAGGCTAAATTTGGGATATAAACGGGTATCGCAGATGCATGCACAAATCGACTTTTTGGGTCAAAAAAACGTGTTTTAGCATTTTTTTGCCTGAAAAGTGAAATTTTTCTAGCACAGTGTAAACATGTACAAATCGCTTCTGAGACCCAAAAAACTCGATTTTTCGGTGTTTTTAGGCTAAATTTGTCATATAAACAGGTATCGAAGATGCATGCACAAATCGACTTTTTGGGCCCAAAAAATGTGTTTTAGCATTTAATTTGCCTGAAAATTGAAATTTTTCTAGCACAGTACAAATCGCTTCTGAGACCCAAAAAACTCGATTTTTCGGTGTTTTTAGGCTAAATTTGGGATATAAACGGGTATCGAAGATGCATGCACAAATCGACTTTTTGGGCCAAAAAAACGTGTTTTAGCATTTTTTTGGCCTGAAAATTCAAATTTTTCTAGCACAGTACAAATCACTTCTGAGACCCAAAAAACTCAATTTTTCGGTGTTTTTAGGTTAAATTTAGGATATAAACGGGTATCGAAGATGCATGCACAAATCGACTTTTTGGGCCAAAAAAACATGTTTTAGCATTTTTTTTGCCTGAAAATTGAAATTTATCTAGAACAGTGTAGACATGTACAAATCGCTTCTGAGACCCAAAAAACTCGATTTTTCGGTGTTTTTAGGCTAAATTTGGGATATAAACGGGTATCGAAGATGCATGCACAAATCGACTTTTTGGGCCAAAAAAACGTGTTCTAGCATTTTTTGGGGCTGAAAATTGAAATTTTTCTAGCACAGTATAAACATGTACAAATCGCTTCTGAGACCAAAAAAACTCGATTTTCGGTGTTTTTAGGCTAAATTTGGGATATAAACTGGTATCGAAGAAGCATGCACAAATCGACTTTTTGGGCCCAAAAAACGTGTTTTAGCATTTTTTTTTGCCTGAAAATTGATTTTTTTCTAGCACAGTGTAAACATGTACAAATCGCTTTCGAGACCTAAAAACTCGATTTTTCGTTGTTTTTAGGCTAAATTTGGGATATAAACGGGTATCGAAGATGCATGCACAAATCGACTTTTTGGACCAAAAAAACGTGTTTAGCATTTTTTTTGCCTGAAAATTGAATTTTTCTATCACAGTACAAATTGCTTCTGAGACCAAAAAAACTCGATTTTTCGGTGTTTTTAGGCTAAATTTAGGATATAAACGGGTATGGAAGATGCATGCACAAATCGACTTTTTGGGCCAAAAAAACGTGTTTTAGCATTTTTTGGCCTGAAAATTGAAATTTATCTAGAACAGTGTAGACATGTACAAATCGCTTCTGAGACCCAAAAAACTCGATTTTTCGGTGTTTTTAGGCTAAATTTGGGATATAAACGGGTCTCGAAGATGCATGCACAAATCGACTTTTTGGGCCCAAAAAACGTGTTTTAGCATTTTTTTTGCCAGAAAATTGAAATTTTCTAGAACAGTGTAGACATGTACAAATCGCTTCTGAGACCCAAAAAACTCGATTTTTCGGTGTTTTTAGGCTAAATTTGGGATATAAACGGGTATCGAAGATGCATGCACAAATCGACTTTTTTGGCCAAAAAAACGTGTTTTAACATTTTTTTTGCCTGAAAATTGAAATTTTTCTAGCACAGTACAAATCACTTCTGAGACCAAAAAAACTCGATTTTTCGGTGTTTTTAGGCTAAATTTGGGATATAAACGGGTATCAAAGATGCATGCACAAATCGACTTTTTTTGCCCAAAAAACGTGTTTTAGCATTTTTTTTGCCTGAAAATTGAAATTTTCCTAGCACAGTGTAGACATATACAAATCGCTTCTGAGACACAAAAAACTCGATTTTTCGGTGTTTTTAGGCTAAATTTGGGATATAAACGGGTATCGAAGATGCATGCACAAATCGACTTTTTGGGCCCAAAAAACGTGTTTTCGCATTTTTTTTGCCTGAAAATTGAAATTTATCTAGAACAGTGTAGACATGTACAAATCGCTTCTGAGACCCAAAAAACTCGATTTTTCGGTGTTTTTAGGCTAAATTTGGGATATAAACGGGTATCGAAGATACATGCACAAATCGACTTTTTGGGCCAAAAAAACATGTTTTAGCATTTTTTTGGCCTGAAAATTGAAATTTTTCTAGCACAGTATAAACATGTACAAATCGCTTCTGAGACCAAAAAAAACTCGATTTTCGGTGTTTTTAGGCTAAATTTGGGATATAAACTGGTATCGAAGATGCATGCACAAATCGACTTTTTGGGCCAAAAAAACGTGTTTTAGCATTTTTTTTGCCTGAAAATTGAAATTTTTCTAGCACAGTACAAATCACTTCTGAGATCCAAAAAACTCGATTTTTCGGTGTTTTTAGGCTAAATTTAGGATATAAACGGGTATCGAAGATACATGCACAAATCGACTTTTTGGGCCAAAAACACGTGTTTTAGCATTTTTTTTCCTGAAAATTGAAATTTTTCTAGCACAGTACAAATCGCTTCTGAGACCCAAAAAACTCGATTTTTCGGTGTTTTTAGGCTAAATTTGGGATATAAACGGGTATCGAAGATGCATGCACAAATCGACTTTTTGGGCCAAAAATACGTGTTTTAGCATTTTTTTTGCCTGAAAATTGAAATTTATCTAGAACAGTGTAGACATGTACAAATCGCTTCTGAGACCCAAAAAACTCGATTTTTCGGTGTTTTTATGCTAAATTTGGGATATAAACGGGTATCGAAGATGCATGCACAAATCGACTTTTTGGGCCAAAAAAACTTGTTTTAGCATTTTTTTGGCCTGAAAATTGAAATGTTTCTAGCACAGTATAAACATGTACAAATCGCTTCTGAGACCAAAAAAACTCGATTTTCGGTGTTTTTAGGCTAAATTTGGGATATAAACGGGTATCGCAGATGCATTCACAAATCGACTTTTTGGGCCAAAAAAACGTGTTTTAGCATTTTTTTTGCCTGAAAATTGAATTTTTTTTAGCAAAATACAAATCGCTTCTGAGACCCAAAAAACTCGATTTTTCGGTGTTTTTAGGCTAAATTTGGGATATAAACGGGTCTCGAAGATGCATGCACAAATCGACTTTTTGGGCCAAAAAAACGTGTTTTAGCATTTTTTTTGCCAAAAAATTGAAATTTTTCTAGAACAGTGTAGACATGTACAAATCGCTTCTGAGACCCAAAAAACTCGATTTTTCGGTGTTTTTAGGCTAAATTTGGGATATAAACGGGTATCGAAGATGCATGCACAAATCGACTTTTTTGGCCAAAAAAACGTGTTTTAACATTTTTTTTGCCTGAAAATTGAAATTTTTCTAGCACAGTACAAATCACTTCTGAGACCAAAAAAACTCGATTTTTCGGTGTTTTTAGGCTAAATTTGGGATATAAACGGGTATCAAAGATGCATGCACAAATCGACTTTTTTTGCCCAAAAAACGTGTTTTAGCATTTTTTTTGCCTGAAAATTGAAATTTTCCTAGCACAGTGTAGACATATACAAATCGCTTCTGAGACACAAAAAACTCGATTTTTCGGTGTTTTTAGGCTAAATTTGGGATATAAACGGGTATCGAAGATGCATGCACAAATCGACTTTTTGGGCCCAAAAAATGTGTTTTAGCATTTAATTTGCCTGAAAATTGAAATTTTTCTAGCACAGTACAAATCGCTTCTGAGACCCAAAAAACTCGATTTTTCGGTGTTTTTAGGCTAAATTTGGGATATAAACGGGTATCGAAGATGCATGCACAAATCGACTTTTTGGGCCCAAAAAACGTGTTTTAGCATTTTTTTTGCCTGAAAATTGATTTTTTTCTAGCACAGTGTAAACATGTACAAATCGCTTTTGAGACCAAAAAAACTCGATTTTTCGGTGTTTTTAGGCTAAATTTGGGATATAAACGGGTATCGAAGATGCATGCACAAATCGACTTTTTGGGCCAAAAAAACGTGTTTTAGCATTTTTTTTGCCTGAAAATTGAAATTTATCTAAAACAGTGTAGACATGTACAAATCGCTTCTGAGACCCAAAAAACTCGATTTTTCGGTGTTTTTAGGCTAAATTTGGGATATAAACGGGTCTCGAAGATGCATGCACAAATCGACTTTTTGGGCCCAAAAAACGTGTTTTAGCATTTTTTTTGCCAGAAAATTGAAATTTTTCTAGAACAGTGTAGACATGTACAAATCGCTTCTGAGACCCAAAAAACTCGATTTTTCGGTGTTTTTAGGCTAAATTTGGGATATAAACGGGTCTCGAAGATGCATGCAGAAATCGACTTTTTGGGCCAAAAAAACGTGTTTTAACATTTTTTTTGCTTGAAAATTGAAATTTTTCTAGCACAGTACAAATCACTTCTGAGACCAAAAAAACTCGATTTTTCGGTGTTTTTAGGCTAAATTTGGGATATAAACGGGTATGAAAGATGCATGCACAAATCGACTTTTTTTGCCCAAAAAACGTGTTTTAGCATTTTTTTTGCCTGAAAATTGAAATTTTCCTAGCACAGTGTAGACATATACAAATCGCTTCTGAGACACAAAAAACTCGATTTTTCGGTGTTTTTAGGCTAAATTTGGGATATAAACGGGTATCGAAGATGCATGCACAAATCGACTTTTTGGGCCCAAAAAACGTGTTTTAGCATTTTTTTTTCCTGAAAATTGAATTTTTTCTAGCACAGTGTAAACATGTACAAATCGCTTTTGAGACCTAAAAAACTCGATTTTTCGGTGTTTTTAGGCTAAATTTGGGATATAAACGGGTATCGAAGATACATGCACAAATCGACTTTTTGGACCAAAAAAACATGTTTTAGCATTTTTTTGGCCTGAAAATTGAAATTTTTCTAGCACAGTATAAACATGTACAAATCGCTTCTGAGACCAAAAAAAACTCGATTTTCGGTGTTTTTAGGCTAAATTTGGGATATAAACTGGTATCGAAGATGCATGCACAAATCGACTTTTTGGGCCAAAAAAACGTGTTTTAGCATTTTTTTTGCCTGAAAATTGAAATTTTTCTAGCACAGTACAAATCACTTCTGAGATCCAAAAAACTCGATTTTTCGGTGTTTTTAGGCTAAATTTAGGATATAAACGGGTATCGAAGATACATGCACAAATCGACTTTTTGGGCCAAAAACACGTGTTTTAGCATTTTTTTTCCTGAAAATTGAAATTTTTCTAGCACAGTACAAATCGCTTCTGAGACCCAAAAAACTCGATTTTTCGGTGTTTTTAGGCTAAATTTGGGATATAAACGGGTATCGAAGATGCATGCACAAATCGACTTTTTGGGCCAAAAATACGTGTTTTAGCATTTTTTTTGCCTGAAAATTGAAATTTATCTAGAACAGTGTAGACATGTACAAATCGCTTCTGAGACCCAAAAAACTCGATTTTTCGGTGTTTTTATGCTAAATTTGGGATATAAACGGGTATCGAAGATGCATGCACAAATCGACTTTTTGGGCCAAAAAAACTTGTTTTAGCATTTTTTTGGCCTGAAAATTGAAATGTTTCTAGCACAGTATAAACATGTACAAATCGCTTCTGAGACCAAAAAAACTCGATTTTCGGTGTTTTTAGGCTAAATTTGGGATATAAACGGGTATCGCAGATGCATTCACAAATCGACTTTTTGGGCCAAAAAAACGTGTTTTAGCATTTTTTTTGCCTGAAAATTGAATTTTTTTTAGCAAAATACAAATCGCTTCTGAGACCCAAAAAACTCGATTTTTCGGTGTTTTTATGCTAAATTTGGGATATAAACGGGTATCGAAGATGCATGCACAAATCGACTTTTTGGGCCAAAAAAACTTGTTTTAGCATTTTTTTGGCCTGAAAATTGAAATTTTTCTAGCACAGTATAAACATGTACAAATCGCTTCTGAGACCAAAAAAAACTCGATTTTCGGTGTTTTTAGGCTAAATTTGGGATATAAACGGGTATCGCAGATGCATTCACAAATCGACTTTTTGGGCCAAAAAAACGTGTTTTAGCATTTTTTTTGCCTGAAAATTGAATTTTTTTTAGCAAAGTACAAATCGCTTCTGAGACCCAAAAAACTCGATTTTTCGGTGTTTTTAGGCTAAATTTGGGATATAAACGGGTCTCGAAGATGCATGCACAAATCGACTTTTTGGGCCCAAAAAACGTGTTTTAGCATTTTTTTTTCCTGAAAATTGATTTTTTTCTAGCACAGTGTAAACATGTACAAATCGCTTTTGAGACCTAAAAAACTCGATTTTTCGGTATTTTTAGGCTAAATTTGGGATATAAACGGGTATCGAAGATGCATGCACAAATCGACTTTTTGGGCCAAAAAAACGTGTTTTAGCATTTTTTTTGCCTGAAAATTGAAATTTATCTAGAACAGTGTAGACATGTACAAATCGCTTCTGAGACCCAAAAAACTCGATTTTTCGGTGTTTTTAGGCTAAATTTGGGATATAAACGGGTATCGAAGATGCATGCACAAATCGACTTTTTGGGCCAAAAAAACGTGTTTTAGCATTTTTTTGGCCTGAAAAATGAAATTTTTCTAGCACAGTATAAACATGTACAAATCGCTTCTGAGACCAAAAAAACTCGATTTTCGGTGTTTTTAGGCTAAATTTGGGATATAAACTGGTATCGAAGATGCATGCACAAATCGACTTTTTGGGCCAAAAAAACGTGTTTTAGCATTTTTTTTGCCTGAAAATTGAAATTTTTCTAGCACAGTACAAATCACTTCTGAGATCAAAAAAACTCGATTTTTCGGTGTTTTTAGGCTAAATTTAGGATATAAACGGGTATCGAAGATACATGCACAAATCGACTTTTGGGGCCAAAAACACGTGTTTTAGCATTTTTTTTCCTGAAAATTGAAATTTTTCTAGCACAGTACAAATCGCTTCTGAGACCCAAAAAACTCGATTTTTCGGTGTTTTTAGGCTAAATTTGGGATATAAACGGGTATCGAAGATGCATGCACAAATCGACTTTTTGGGCCAAAAATACGTGTTTTAGCATTTTTTTTGCCTGAAAATTGAAATTTATCTAGAACAGTGTAGACATGTACAAATCGCTTCTGAGACCCAAAAAACTCGATTTTTCGGTGTTTTTAGGCTAAATTTGGGATATAAACGGGTATCGAAGATGCATGCACAAATCGACTTTTTGGGCCAAAAAAACTTGTTTTAGCATTTTTTTGGCCTGAAAATTTAAATTTTTCTAGCACAGTATAAACATGTACAAATCGCTTCTGAGACCAAAAAAACTCGATTTTCGGTGTTTTTAGGCTAAATTTGGGATATAAACGGGTATCGCAGATGCATTCACAAATCGACTTTTTGGGCCAAAAAAACGTGTTTTAGCATTTTTTTTGGCCTGAAAATTGATTTTTTTTTAGCAAAGTACAAATCGCTTCTGAGACCCAAAAAACTCGATTTTTCGGTGTTTTTAGGCTAAATTTGGGATGTAAACGGGTCTCGAAGATGCATGCACAAATCGACTTTTTGGGCCCAAAAAACGTGTTTTAGCATTTTTTTTTCCTGAAAATTGAATTTTTTGTAGCACAGTGTAAACATGTACAAATCGCTTTTGAGACCTAAAAAACTCGATTTTTCGGTATTTTTAGGCTAAATTTGGGATATAAACGGGTATCGAAGATGCATGCACAAATCGACTTTTTGGGCCAAAAATACGTGTTTTAGCATTTTTTTTGCCTGAAAATTGAAATTTATCTAGAACAGTGTAGACATGTACAAACCGCTTCTGAGACCAAAAAAACTCGATTTTTCGGTGTTTTTAGGCTAAATTTGGGATATAAACTGGTATCGAAGATGCATGCACAAATCGACTTTTTGGGCCCAAAAAAACGTGTTTTAGCATTTTTTTTGCCTGAAAATTGAAATTTTTCTAGCACAGTATAAACATGTACAAATCGCTTCTGAGACCCAAAAAACTCGATTTTTCGGTGTTTTTAGGCTAAATTTGGGATATAAACGGGTATCGAAGATGCATGCACAAATCGACTTTTTGGGCCAAAAAAACGTGTTTTAGCATTTTTTTGCCTGAAAATTGAAATATATCTACAATAGTGTAGACATGTACAAATCGCTTCTGAGACCCAAAAAACTCGATTTTTCGGTGTTTTTAGGCTAAATTTGGGATATAAACGGGTATCGAAGATGCATGCACAAATCGACTTTTTGGGCCAAAAAAACGTGTTTTAGCATGTTTTTGGCCTGAAAATTGAAATTTTTCTAGCACAGTATAAACATGTACAAATCGCTTCTGAGACCAAAAAAACTCGATTTTCGGTGTTTTAGGCTAAATTTGGGATATAAACTGGTATCGAAGATGCATGCACAAATCGACTTTTTGGGCCAAAAAAACGTGTTTTAGCATTTTTTTTGCCTGAAAATTGAAATTTTTCTAGCACAGTACAAATCACTTTTGAGATCCAAAAAACTCGATTTTTCGGTGTTTTTAGGCTAAATTTAGGATATAAACGGGTATCGAAGATACATGCACAAATCGACTTTTTGGGCCAAAAACACGTGTTTTAGCATTTTTTTTCCTGAAAATTGAAATTTTTCTAGCACAGTACAAATCGCTTCTGAGACCCAAAAAACTCGATTTTTCGGTGTTTTTAGGCTAAATTTGGGATATAAACGGGTATCGAAGATGCATGCACAAATCGACTTTTTGGTCCAAAAATACGTGTTTTAGCATTTTTTTTGCCTGAAAATTGAAATTTATCTAGAACAGTGTAGACATGTACAAATCGCTTCTGAGACCCAAAAAACTCGATTTTTCGGTGTTTTTATGCTAAATTTGGGATATAAACGGGTATCGAAAATGCATGCACAAATCGACTTTTTGGGCCAAAAAAACTTGTTTTAGCATTTTTTTGGCCTGAAAATTGAAATTTTTCTAGCACAGTATAAACATGTACAAATCGCTTCTGAGACCAAAAAAACTCGATTTTCGGTGTTTTTAGGCTAAATTTGGGATATAAACGGGTATCGCAGATGCATTCACAAATCGACTTTTTGGGCCAAAAAAACGTGTTTTAGCATTTTTTTTGCCTGAAAATTGAATTTTTTTTAGCAAAATACAAATCGCTTCTGAGACCCAAAAAACTCGATTTTTCGGTGTTTTTAGGCTAAATTTGGGATATAAACGGGTCTCGAAGATGCATGCACAAATCGACTTTTTGGGCCCAAAAAACGTGTTTTAGCATTTTTTTTGCCAGAAAATTGAAATTTTTCTAGAACAGTGTAGACATGTACAAATCGCTTCTGAGACCCAAAAAACTCGATTTTTCGGTGTTTTTAGGCTAAATTTGGGATATAAACGGGTATCGAAGATGCATGCACAAATCGACTTTTTTGGCCAAAAAAACGTGTTTTAACATTTTTTTTGCCTGAAAATTGAAATTTTTCTAGCACAGTACAAATCACTTCTGAGACCAAAAAAACTCGATTTTTCGGTGTTTTTAGGCTAAATTTGGGATATAAATGGGCATCAAAGATGCATGCACAAATCGACTTTTTTTGCCCAAAAAACGTGTTTTAGCATTTTTTTTGCCTGAAAATTGAAATTTTCCTAGCACAGTGTAGACATATACAAATCGCTTCTGAGACACAAAAAACTCGATTTTTCGGTGTTTTTAGGCTAAATTTGGGATATAAACGGGTATCGAAAATGCATGCACAAATCGACTTTTTGGGCCCAAAAAATGTGTTTTAGCATTTAATTTGCCTGAAAATTGAAATTTTTCTAGCACAGTGTAAACATGTACAAATCGCTTTTGAGACCAAAAAAACTCGATTTTTTCGGTGTTTTTAGGCTAAATTTGGGATATAAACGGGTATCGAAGATGCATGCACAAATCGACTTTTTGGGCCAAAAAAACGTGTTTTAGCATTTTTTTTGCCTGAAAATTGAAATTTATCTAGAACAGTGTAGACATGTACAAATCGCTTCTGAGACCCAAAAAACTCGATTTTTCGGTGTTTTTAGGCTAAATTTGGGATATAAACGGGTATCGAAGATGCATGCACAAATCGACTTTTTGGGCCAAAAATACGTGTTTTAGCATTTTTTTTGCCTGAAAATTGAAATTTATCTAGAACAGTGTAGACATGTACAAATCGCTTCTGAGACCCAAAAAACTCGATTTTTCGGTGTTTTTATGCTAAATTTGGGATATAAACGGGTATCGAAGATGCATGCACAAATCGACTTTTTGGGCCAAAAAAACTTGTTTTAGCATTTATTTGGCCTGAAAATTGAAATTTTTCTAGCACAGTATAAACATGTACAAATCGCTTCTGAGACCAAAAAAACTCGATTTTCGGTGTTTTTAGGCTAAATTTGGGATATAAACGGGTATCGCAGATGCATACACAAATCGACTTTTTGGGCCAAAAAAACGTGTTTTAGCATTTTTTTGGCCTGAAAATTGATTTTTTTTTAGCAAAGTACAAATCGCTTCTGAGACCCAAAAAACTCGATTTTTCGGTGTTTTTAAGCTAAATTTGGGATATAAACGGGTCTCGAAGATGCATGCACAAATCGACTTTTTGGGCCCAAAAAACGTGTTTTAGCATTTTTTTTGCCAGAAAATTGAATTTTTTCTAGAACAGTGTAGACATGTACAAATCGCTTCTGAGACCCAAAAAACTCGATTTTTCGGTGTTTTTAGGCTAAATTTGGGATATAAACGGGTATCGAAGATGCATGCACAAATCGACTTTTTTGGCCAAAAAAACGTGTTTTAACATTTTTTTTGCCTGAAAATTGAAATTTTTCTAGCACAGTACAAATCACTTCTAAGACCAAAAAAACTCGATTTTTCGGTGTTTTTAGGCTAAATTTGGGATATAAACGGGTATCAAAGATGCATGCAAAAATCGACTTTTTTTGCCCAAAAAACGTGTTTTAGCATATTTTTTGCCTGAAAATTGAAATTTTCCTAGCACAGTGTAGACATATACAAATCGCTTCTGAGACACAAAAAACTCGATTTTTCGGTGTTTTTAGGCTAAATTTGGGATATAAACGGGTATCGAAGATGCATGCACAAATCGACTTTTTGGGCCAAAAAAACGTGTTTTAGCATTTTTTTGGCCTGAAAATTGAAATTTTTCTAGCACAGTATAAACATGTACAAATCGCTTCTGAGACCAAAAAAATTCGATTTTCGGTATTTTTAGGCTAAATTTGGGATATAAACAGGTATCGAAGATGCATGCACAAATCGACTTTTTGGGCCAAAAACACGTGTTTTAGCATTTTTTTTCCTGAAAATTGAAATTTTTCTAGCACAGTACAAATCGCTTCTGAGACCCAAAAAACTCGATTTTTCGGTGTTTTTAGGCTAAATTTGGGATATAAACGGGTATCGAAGATGCATGCACAAATCGACTTTTTTGGCCAAAAAAACGTGTTTTAACATTTTTTTTGCCTGAAAATTGAAATTTTTCTAGCACAGTACAAATCACTTCTGAGATCAAAAAAACTCGATTTTTCGGTGTTTTTAGGCTAAATTTGGGATATAAACGGGTATCAAAGATGCATGCACAAATCGACTTTTTGGGTCAAAAAAACGTGTTTTAGCATTTTTTTTGCCTGAAAATTTATTTTTATCTAGCACAGTGTAAACATGTACAAATCGCTTTTGAGACCTAAAAAACTCGATTTTTCGGTATTTTTAGGCTAAATTTGGGATATAAACGGGTATCGAAGATGCATGCACAAATCGACTTTTTGGGCCAAAAAAACGTGTTTTAGCATTTTTTTTGCCTGAAAATTGAAATTTATCTAGAACAGTGTAGACATGTACAAATCGCTTCTGAGACCAAAAAAACTCGATTTTTCGGTGTTTTTATGCTAAATTTGGGATATAAACTGGTATCGAAGATGCATGCACAAATCGACTTTTTGGGCCCAAAAAAACGTGTTTTAGCATTTTTTTTGCCTGAAAATTGAAATTTTTCTAGCACAGTATAAACATGTACAAATCGCTTCTGAGACCCAAAAAACTCGATTTTTCGGTGTTTTTAGGCTAAATTTGGGATATAAACGGGTCTCGAAGATGCATGCACAAATCGACTTTTTGGGCCCAAAAAACGTGTTTTAGCATTTTTTTTGCCAGAAAATTGAAATTTTTCTAGAACAGTGTAGACATGTACAAATCGCTTCTGAGACCCAAAAAACTCGATTTTTCGGTGTTTTTAGGCTAAATTTGGGATATAAACGGGTATCGAAGATGCATGCACAAATCGACTTTTTTGGCCAAAAAAACGTGTTTTAACATTTTTTTTGCCTGAAAATTGAAATTTTTCTAGCACAGTACAAATCACTTCTGAGACCAAAAAAACTCGATTTTTCGGTGTTTTTAGGCTAAATTTGGGATATAAACGGGCATCAAAGATGCATGCACAAATCGACTTTTTTTGCCCAAAAAACGTGTTTTAGCATTTTTTTTGCCTGAAAATTGAAATTTTCCTAGCACAGTGTAGACATATACAAATCGCTTCTGAGACACAAAAAACTCGATTTTTCGGTGTTTTTAGGCTAAATTTGGGATATAAACGGGTATCGAAAATGCATGCACAAATCGACTTTTTGGGCCCAAAAAATGTGTTTTAGCATTTAATTTGCCTGAAAATTGAAATTTTTCTAGCACAGTACAAATCGCTTCTGAGACCCAAAAAACTCGATTTTTCGGTGTTTTTAGGCTAAATTTGGGATATAAACGGGTATCGAAGATGCATGCACAAATCGACTTTTTGGGCCCAAAAAACGTGTTTTAGCATTTTTTTTGCCTGAAAATTGATTTTTTTCTAGCACAGTGTAAACATGTACAAATCGCTTTTGAGACCAAAAAAACTCGATTTTTCAGTGTTTTTAGGCTAAATTTGGGATATAAACGGGTATCGAAGATGCTTGCACAAATCGACTTTTTGGGCCAAAAAAACGTGTTTTAGCATTTTTTTTGCCTGAAAATTGAAATTTATCTAGAACAGTGTAGACATGTACAAATCGCTTCTGAGACCCAAAAAACTCGATTTTTCGGTGTTTTTAGGCTAAATTTGGGATATAAACGGGTATCGAAGATGCATGCACAAATCGACTTTTTGGGCCAAAAATACGTGTTTTAGCATTTTTTTTGCCTGAAAATTGAAATTTATCTAGAACAGTGTAGACATGTACAAATCGCTTCTGAGACCCAAAAAACTCGATTTTTCGGTGTTTTTATGCTAAATTTGGGATATAAACGGGTATCGAAGATGCATGCACAAATCGACTTTTTGGGCCAAAAAAACTTGTTTTAGCATTTTTTTGGCCTGAAAATTGAAATTTTTCTAGCACAGTATAAACATGTACAAATCGCTTCTGAGACCAAAAAAACTCGATTTTCGGTGTTTTTAGGCTAAATTTGGGATATAAACGGGTATCGCAGATGCATACACAAATCGACTTTTTGGGCCAAAAAAACGTGTTTTAGCATTTTTTTTGCCTGAAAATTGAATTTTTTTTAGCAAAGTACAAATCGCTTCTGAGACCCAAAAAACTCGATTTTTCGGTGTTTTTAGGCTAAATTTGGGATATAAACGGGTCTCGAAGATGCATGCACAAATCGACTTTTTGGGCCCAAAAAACGTGTTTTAGCATTTTTTTTGCCAGAAAATTGAATTTTTTCTAGAACAGTGTAGACATGTACAAATCGCTTCTGAGACCCAAAAAACTCGATTTTTCGGTGTTTTTAGGCTAAATTTGGGATATAAACGGGTATCGAAGATGCATGCACAAATCGACTTTTTTGGCCAAAAAAACGTGTTTTAACATTTTTTTTGCCTGAAAATTGAAATTTTTCTAGCACAGTACAAATCACTTCTGAGACCAAAAAAACTCGATTTTTCGGTGTTTTTAGGCTAAATTTGGGATATAAACGGGTATCAAAGATGCATGCAAAAATCGACTTTTTTTGCCCAAAAAACGTGTTTTAGCATATTTTTTGCCTGAAAATTGAAATTTTCCTAGCACAGTGTAGACATATACAAATCGCTTCTGAGACACAAAAAACTCGATTTTTCGGTGTTTTTAGGCTAAATTTGGGATATAAACGGGTATCGAAGATGCATGCACAAATCGACTTTTTGGGCCAAAAAAACGTGTTTTAGCATTTTTTTTGCCTGAAAATTGAAATTTTTCTAGCACAGTATAAACATGTACAAATCGCTTCTGAGACCAAAAAAATTCGATTTTCGGTGTTTTTAGGCTAAATTTGGGATATAAACTGGTATCGAAGATGCATGCACAAATCGACTTTTTGGGCCAAAAAAACGTGTTTTAGCATTTTTTTTGCCTGAAAATTGAAATTTTTCTAGCACAGTACAAATCACTTCTGAGATCCAAAAAACTCGATTTTTCGGTGTTTTTAGGCTAAATTTAGGATATAAACGGGTATCGAAGATACATGCACAAATCGACTTTTTGGGCCAAAAACACGTGTTTTAGCATTTTTTTTCCTGAAAATTGAAATTTTTCTAGCACAGTACAAAGCGCTTCTGAGACCCAAAAAACTCGATTTTTCGGTGTTTTTAGGCTAAATTTGGGATATAAACGGGTCTCGAAGATGCATGCACAAATCGACTTTTTGGGCCCAAAAAACGTGTTTTAGCATTTTTTTTGCCAGAAAATTGAAATTTTTCTAGAACACTGTAGACATGTACAAATCGCTTCTGAGACCCAAAAAACTCGATTTTTCGGTGTTTTTAGGCTAAATTTGGGATATAAACGGGTATCGAAGATGCATGCACAAATCGACTTTTTTGGCCAAAAAAACGTGTTTTAACATTTTTTTTGCCTGAAAATTGAAATTTTTCTAGCACAGTACAAATCACTTCTGAGATCAAAAAAACTCGATTTTTCGGTGTTTTTAGGCTAAATTTGGGATATAAACGGGTATCAAAGATGCATGCACAAATCGACTTTTTGGGTCAAAAAAACGTGTTTTAGCATTTTTTTTGCCTGAAAATTGATTTTTTTCTAGCACAGTGTAAACATGTACAAATCGCTTTTGAGACCTAAAAAACTCGATTTTTCGGTATTTTTAGGCTAAATTTGGGATATAAACGGGTATCGAAGATGCATGCACAAATCGACTTTTTGAGCCAAAAAAACGTGTTTTAGCATTTTTTTTCCTGAAAATTGAAATTTATCTAGAACAGTGTAGACATGTACAAATCACTTCTGAGACCAAAAAAACTCGATTTTTCGGTGTTTTTATGCTAAATTTGGGATATAAACTGGTATCGAAGATGCATGCACAAATCGACTTTTTGGGCCCAAAAAAACGTGTTTTAGCATTTTTTTTGCCTGAAAATTGAAATTTTTCTAGCACAGTATAAACATGTACAAATCGCTTCTGAGACCCAAAAAACTCGATTTTTCGGTGTTTTTAGGCTAAATTTGGGATATAAACGGGTATCGAAGATGCATGCACAAATCGACTTTTTGGGCCAAAAAAACGTGTTTTAGCATTTTTTTGCCTGAAAATTGAAATATATCTACAATAGTGTAGACATGTACAAATCGCTTCTGAGACCCAAAAAACTCGATTTTTCGGTGTTTTTAGGCTAAATTTGGGATATAAACGGGTATCGAAGATGCATGCACAAATCGACTTTTTGGGCCCAAAAAAACGTGTTTTAGCATTTTTTTGGTCTGAAAATTGAATTTTTTCTAGCACTGTATAAACATGTACAAATCGCTTCTGAGACCAAAAAAACTCGATTTTTCGGTGTTTTTAGGCTAAATTTGGGATATAAACGGGTATCGCAGATGCATGCACAAATCGACTTTTTGGGTCAAAAAAACGTGTTTTAGCATTTTTTTGCCTGAAAATTGATTTTTTTCTAGCACAGTGTAAACATGTACAAATCGCTTTTGAGACCTAAATAACTCGATTTTTCGGTGTTTTTAGGCTAAATTTGATATATAAACGGGTATCGAAGATGCATGCACAAATCGACTTTTTGGGCCAAAAAAACGTTTTTTAGCATTTTTTTTGCCTGAAAATTTAAATTTTTCTATCACAGTACAAATCGCTTCTGAGACCAAAAAAACTCGATTTTTCGGTGTTTTTAGGCTAAATTTGGGATATAAACGGGTATCGAAGATGCATGCACAAATCGACTTTTTGGGCCAAAAAAACGTGTTTAAGCATTTTTTTTGCCTGAAAATTGAAATATATCTAGAACAGTGTAGACATGTACAAATCGCTTCTGAGACCCAAAAAACTCGATTTTTCGGTGTTTTTAGGCTAAATTTGGGATATAAACGGGTATCGAAGATGCATGCACAAATCGACTTTTTGGGCCAAAAAAACGTGTTTTAGCATTTTTTTTGCCTGAAAATTGAAATTTTTCTAGCACAGTGTAGACATGTACAAATCGCTTCTGGAACCCAAAAAAATCGATTTTTCGGTGTTTTTAGGCTAAATTTGGGATATAAACGGGTATCGAAGATGCATGCACAAATCGACTTTTTGGGCCCAAAAAACGTGTTTTAGCATTTTTTTTGCCTGAAAATTGAAATTTTTCTAGCACAGTGTAGACATGTACAAATCACTTCTGAGACCCAAAAAACTCGATTTTTCGGTGTTTTTAAGCTAAATTTGGGATATAAACGAGTATCGAAGATCCATGCACAAATCGACTTTTTGGGCCAAAAAAACGTGTTATAGCATTTTTTTTGGCCTGAAAATTGAATTTTTTCTAGAACAGTGTAAACATGTACAAATCGCTTTTGAGACCTAAAAAACTCGATTTTTCGGTGTTTTTAGGCTAAATTTGATATATAAACGGGTATCGAAGATGCATGCACAAATCGACTTTTTGGTCCCAAAAAACGTGTTTTAGCATTTTTTTGCCTGAAAATTGAAATTTTTCAATCACAGTACAAATCGCTTCTGAGACCAAAAAAAACTCGATTTTTCGGTGTTTTTAGGCTAAATTTGGGATATAAACGGGTATCGCAGATGCATGCACAAATCGACTTTTTGGGCCAAAAAAACGTGTTTAAGCATTTTTTTTGCCTGAAAATTGAAATTTATCTAGAACAGTGTAGACATGTAAAAATCGCTTCTGAGACCAAAAAAACTCGATTTTTCGGTGTTTTTAGGCTAAATTTGGGATATAAACTGGTATCGAAGATGCATGCACAAATCGACTTTTTTGGCCCAAGAAAACGTGTTTTAGCATTTTTTTTGCCTGAAAATTGATTTTTTTCTAGCACAGTATAAACATGTACAAATCGCTTCTGAGACCAAAAAAACTCGATTTTTCGGTGTTTTTAGGCTAAATTTGGGATATAAACGGGTATCGCAGATGCATGCACAAATTGACTTTTTGGGTCAAAAAAACGTGTTTTAGCATTTTTTTGCCTGAAAAGTGAAATTTTTCTAGCACAGTGTAAACATGTACAAATCGCTTCTGAGACCCAAAAAACTCGATTTTTCGGTGTTTTTATGCTAAATTTGGGATATAAACGGGTATCGAAGATGCATGCACAAATCGACTTTTTGGGCCAAAAAAACTTGTTTTAGCATTTTTTTGGCCTGAAAATTGAAATTTTTCTAGCACAGTATAAACATGTACAAATCGCTTCTGAGACCAAAAAAACTCGATTTTCGGTGTTTTTAGGCTAAATTTGGGATATAAACGGGTATCGCAGATGCATTCACAAATCGACTTTTTGGGCCAAAAAAACGTGTTTTAGCATTTTTTTTGCCTGAAAATTGATTTTTTTTTAGCAAAGTACAAATCGCTTCTGAGACCCAAAAAACTCGATTTTTCGGTGTTTTTAGGCTAAATTTGGGATATAAACGGGTCTCGAAGATGCATGCACAAATCGACTTTTTGGGCCCAAAAAACGTGTTTTAGCATTTTTTTTGCCAGAAAATTGAATTTTTTCTAGAACAGTGTAGACATGTACAAATCGCTTCTGAGACCCAAAAAACTCGATTTTTCGGTGTTTTTAGGCTAAATTTGGGATATAAACGGGTATCGAAGATGCATGCACAAATCGACTTTTTTGGCCAAAAAAACGTGTTTTAACATTTTTTTTGCCTGAAAATTGAAATTTTTCTAGCACAGTACAAATCACTTCTGAGACCAAAAAACTCGATTTTTCGGTGTTTTTAGGCTAAATTTGGGATATAAACGGGTATCAAAGATGCATGCACAAATCGACTTTTTTTGCCCAAAAAACGTGTTTTAGCATTTTTTTTTCCTGAAAATTGAATTTTTCCTAGCACAGTGTAGACATATACAAATCGCTTCTGAGACACAAAAAACTCGATTTTTCGGTGTTTTTAGGCTAAATTTGGGATATAAACGGGTATCGAAGATGCATGCACAAATCGACTTTTTGGGCCAAAAAAACGTGTTTTAGCATTTTTTTGGCCTGAAAATTGAAATTTTTCTAGCACAGTATAAACATGTACAAATCGCTTCTGAGACCAAAAAAACTCGATTTTCGGTGTTTTTAGGCTAAATTTGGGATATAAACTGGTATCGAAGATGCATGCACAAATCGACTTTTTGGGCC
Organism: Petrolisthes manimaculis; assembly: GCA_034508575.1. Classification (NCBI taxonomy): domain Eukaryota; kingdom Metazoa; phylum Arthropoda; class Malacostraca; order Decapoda; family Porcellanidae; genus Petrolisthes; species Petrolisthes manimaculis. The sequence continues at coordinate 256,363 of JAWZYT010001007.1, forward strand.
AAAAAAACGTGTTTTAGCATTTTTTTTGCCTGAAAATTGAAATTTTTCTAGCACAGTACAAATCGCTTCTGAGACCCAAAAAACTCGATTTTTCGGTGTTTTTAGGCTAAATTTGGGATATAAACGGGTATCGAAGATGCATGCACAAATCGACTTTTTGGACCAAAAAAACGTGTTTTAGCATTTTTTTGGCCTGAAAATTGAAATTTTTCTAGCACAGTATAAACATGTACAAATCGCTTCTGAGACCAAAAAAACTCGATTTTCGGTGTTTTTAGGCTAAATTTGGGATATAAACTGGTATCGAAGATGCATGCACAAATCGACTTTTTGGGCCAAAAAAACGTGTTTTAGCATTTTTTTTGCCTGAAAATTGAAATTTTTCTAGCACAGTACAAATCACTTCTGAGATCCAAAAAACTCGATTTTTCGGTGTTTTTAGGCTAAATTTAGGATATAAACGGGTATCGAAGATACATGCACAAATCGACTTTTTGGGCCAAAAACACGTGTTTTAGCATTTTTTTTCCTGAAAATTGAAATTTTTCTAGCACAGTACAAATCGCTTCTGTGACCCAAAAAACTCGATTTTTCGGTGTTTTTAGGCTAAATTTGGGATATAAACGGGTATCGAAGATGCATGCACAAATCGACTTTTTGGGCCAAAAATACGTGTTTTAGCATTTTTTTTGCCTGAAAATTGAAATTTATCTAGAACAGTGTAGACATGTACAAATCGCTTCTGAGAACCAAAAAACTCGATTTTTCGGTGTTTTTAGGCTAAATTTGGGATATAAACGGGTATCGAAGATGCATGCACAAATCGACTTTTTGGGCCAAAAAAACGTGTTTTAGCATTTTTTTGGCCTGAAAATTGAAATTTTTATAGCACAGTATAAACATGTACAAATCGCTTCTGAGACCAAAAAAACTCGATTTTCGGTGTTTTTAGGCTAAATTTGGGATATAAACTGGTATCGAAGATGCATGCACAAATCGACTTTTTGGGCCGAAAAAACGTGTTTTAGCATTTTTTTTGCCTGAAAATTGAAATTTTTCTAGCACAGTACAAATCACTTCTGAGATCCAAAAAACTCGATTTTTCGGTGTTTTTAGGCTAAATTTAGGATATAAACGGGTATCGAAGATACATGCACAAATCGACTTTTTGGGCCAAAAACACGTGTTTTAGCATTTTTTTTCCTGAAAATTGAAATTTTTCTAGCACAGTACAAATCGCTTCTGAGACCCAAAAAACTCGATTTTTCGGTGTTTTTAGGCTAAATTTGGGATATAAACGGGTATCGAAGATGCATGCACAAATCGACTTTTTGGGCCAAAAATACGTGTTTTAGCATTTTTTTTGCCTGAAAATTGAAATTTATCTAGAACAGTGTAGACATGTACAAATCGCTTCTGAAACCCAAAAAACTCGATTTTTCGGTGTTTTTATGCTAAATTTTGGATATAAACGGGTATCGAAGATGCATACACAAATCGACTTTTTGGGCCAAAAAAACTTGTTTTAGCATTTTTTTGGCCTGAAAATTGAAATTTTTCTAGCACAGTATAAACATGTACAAATCGCTTCTGAGACCCAAAAAACTCGATTTTTCGGTGTTTTTAGGGTAAATTTGGGATATAAACGGGTATCGAAGATGCATGCACAAATCGCCTTTTTGGGCCAAAAAAACGTGTTTTAGCATTTTTTTTGCCTGAAAATTGAATTTTTTTTAGCAAAGTACAAATCGCTTCTGAGACCCAAAAAACTCGATTTTTCGGTGTTTTTAGGCTAAATTTGGGATATAAACGGGTCTCGAAGATGCATGCACAAATCGACTTTTTGGGCCCAAAAAACGTGTTTTAGCATTTTTTTTGCCAGAAAATTGAATTTTTTCTAGAACACTGTAGACATGTACAAATCGCTTCTGAGACCCAAAAAACTCGATTTTTCGGTGTTTTTAGGCTAAATTTGGGATATAAACGGGTATCGAAGATGCATGCACAAATCGACTTTTTTGGCCAAAAAAACGTGTTTTAGCATTTTTTTGGCCTGAAAATTGAAATTTTTATAGCACAGTATAAACATGTACAAATCGCTTCTGAGACCAAAAAAACTCGATTTTCGGTGTTTTTAGGCTAAATTTGGGATATAAACTGGTATCGAAGATGCATGCACAAATCGACTTTTTGGGCCGAAAAAACGTGTTTTAGCATTTTTTTTGCCTGAAAATTGAAATTTTTCTAGCACAGTACAAATCACTTCTGAGATCCAAAAAACTCGATTTTTCGGTGTTTTTAGGCTAAATTTAGGATATAAACGGGTATCGAAGATACATGCACAAATCGACTTTTTGGGCCAAAAACACGTGTTTTAGCATTTTTTTTCCTGAAAATTGAAATTTTTCTAGCACAGTACAAATCGCTTCTGAGACCCAAAAAACTCGATTTTTCGGTGTTTTTAGGCTAAATTTGGGATATAAACGGGTATCGAAGATGCATGCACAAATCGACTTTTTGGGCCAAAAATACGTGTTTTAGCATTTTTTTTGCCTGAAAATTGAAATTTATCTAGAACAGTGTAGACATGTACAAATCGCTTCTGAAACCCAAAAAACTCGATTTTTCGGTGTTTTTATGCTAAATTTTGGATATAAACGGGTATCGAAGATGCATACACAAATCGACTTTTTGGGCCAAAAAAACTTGTTTTAGCATTTTTTTGGCCTGAAAATTGAAATTTTTCTAGCACAGTATAAACATGTACAAATCGCTTCTGAGACCCAAAAAACTCGATTTTTCGGTGTTTTTAGGGTAAATTTGGGATATAAACGGGTATCGAAGATGCATGCACAAATCGCCTTTTTGGGCCAAAAAAACGTGTTTTAGCATTTTTTTTGCCTGAAAATTGAATTTTTTTTAGCAAAGTACAAATCGCTTCTGAGACCCAAAAAACTCGATTTTTCGGTGTTTTTAGGCTAAATTTGGGATATAAACGGGTCTCGAAGATGCATGCACAAATCGACTTTTTGGGCCCAAAAAACGTGTTTTAGCATTTTTTTTGCCAGAAAATTGAATTTTTTCTAGAACACTGTAGACATGTACAAATCGCTTCTGAGACCCAAAAAACTCGATTTTTCGGTGTTTTTAGGCTAAATTTGGGATATAAACGGGTATCGAAGATGCATGCACAAATCGACTTTTTTGGCCAAAAAAACGTGTTTTAACATTTTTTTTGCCTGAAAATTGAAATTTTTCTAGCACAGTACAAATCACTTCTGAGACCAAAAAAACTCGATTTTTCGGTGTTTTTAGGCTAAATTTGGGATATAAACGGGTATCAAAGATGCATGCACAAATCGACTTTTTTTGCCCAAAAAACGTGTTTTAGCGTTTTTTTTGCCTGAAAATTGAAATTTTCCTAGCACAGTGTAGACATATACAAATCGCTTCTGAGACACAAAAAACTCGATTTTTCGGTGTTTTTAGGCTAAATTTGGGATATAAACGGGTATCGAAGATGCATGCACAAATCGACTTTTTGGGCCCAAAAAACGTGTTTTAGCATTTTTTTTTCCTGAAAATTGAATTTTTTCTAGCACAGTGTAAACATATACAAATCGCTTTTGAGACCTAAAAAACTCGATTTTTCGGTATTTTTAGGCTAAATTTGGGATATAAACGGGTATCGAAGATGCATGCACAAATCGACTTTTTGGGCCAAAAAAACGTGTTTTAGCATTTTTTTTGCCTGAAAATTGAAATTTATCTAGAACAGTGTAGACATGTACAAATCGCTTCTGAGACCAAAAAAACTCGATTTTTCGGTGTTTTTAGGCTAAATTTGGGATATAAACGGGTATCGAAGATGCATGCACAAATCGACTTTTTGGGCCAAAAAAACGTGTTTTAGCATTTTTTTGCCTGAAAATTGAAATTTATCTACAATAGTGTAGACATGTACAAATCGCTTCTGAGACCCAAAAAACTCGATTTTTCGGTGTTTTTAGGCTAAATTTGGGATATAAACGGGTATCGAAGATGCATGCACAAATCGACTTTTTGGGCCCAAAAAAACGTGTTTTAGCATTTTTTTTGCCTGAAAATTGAAATTTTTCTAGCACAGTATAAACATGTAGAAATCGCTTCTGAGACCAAAAAAACTCGATTTTTCGGTGTTTTTAGGCTAAATTTGGGATATAAACGGGTATCGCAGATGCATGCACAAATCGACTTTTTGGGTCAAAAAAACGTGTTTTAGCATTTTTTTGCCTGAAAAGTGATTTTTTTCTAGCACAGTGTAAACATGTACAAATCGCTTCTGAGACCCAAAAAACTCGATTTTTCGGTGTTTTTAGGCTAAATTTGTCATATAAATGGGTATCGAAGATGCATGCACAAATCGACTTTTTGGGCCCAAAAAATGTGTTTTAGCATTTAATTTGCCTGAAAATTGAAATTTTTCTACCACAGTACAAATCGCTTCTGAGACCCAAAAAACTCGATTTTTCGGTGTTTTTAGGCTAAATTTGGGATATAAACGGGTATCGAAGATGCATGCACAAATTGACTTTTTGGGCCAAAAAAACGTGTTTTAGCATTTTTTTTGCCTGAAAATTGATTTTTTTCTAGCACAGTACAAATCACTTCTGAGACCCAAAAAACTCGATTTTCGGTGTTTTTAGGCTAAATTTAGGATATAAACGGGTATCGAAGACGTATGCACAAATCAACTTTTTGGGCCAAAAACACGTGTTTTAGCATTTTTTTTGCCTGAAAATTGAATTTTTTCTAGCACAGTACAAATCGCTTCTGAGACCCAAAAAACTCGATTTTTCGGTGTTTTTAGGCTAAATTTGGGATATAAACGGGTATCGAAGATGTATGCACAAATCGACTTTTTGGGCCAAAAAAAACGCGTTTTAGCATTTTTTTTTTCCTGAAAATTGAAATTTTTCTAACACAGTGTAAACATGTACAAATCGTTTTTGAGACCATAAAAACTCGATTTTTCGGTGTTTTTAGGCTAAATTTGGGATATAAACGGGTATCGAAGATGCATGCACAAATCGACTTTTTGGGCCAAAAAAAACGTGTTTTAGCATTTTTTTTGCCTGAAAATTGATTTTTTTCTAGCACAGTACAAATCACTTCTGAGACCCAAAAAACTCGATTTTTCGGTGTTTTTAGGCTAAATTTAGGATATAAACGGGTATCGAAGACGTATGCACAAATCAACTTTTTGGGCCAAAAACACGTGTTTTAGCATTTTTTTTGCCTGAAAATTGAATTTTTTCTAGCACAGTACAAATCGCTTCTGAGACCCAAAAAACTCGATTTTTCGGTGTTTTTAGGCTAAATTTGGGATATAAACGGGTATCGAAGATGTATGCACAAATCGACTTTTTGGGCCAAAAAAAACGCGTTTTAGCATTTTTTTTTTCCTGAAAATTGAAATTTTTCTAACACAGTGTAAACATGTACAAATCGTTTTTGAGACCATAAAAACTCGATTTTTCGGTGTTTTTAGGCTAAATTTGGGATATAAACGGGTATCGAAGATGCATGCACAAATCGACTTTTTGGGCCAAAAAAAACGTGTTTTAGCATTTTTTTTTGCCTGAAAATTGAAATTTTTCTATCACAGTACAAATCGCTTCTGAGACAAAAAAACTCGATTTTTCGGTGTTTTTAGGCTGAATTTGGGATATAAACGGGTATCGAAGATGCATGCACAAATCGACTTTTTGGGCCAAAAAAACTTGTTTTAGCATTTTTTTGGCCTGAAAATTGAAATGTTTCTAGCACAGTATAAACATGTACAAATCGCTTCTGAGACCCAAAAAACTCGATTTTTCGGTGTTTTTAGGCTAAATTTGGGATATAAACGGGTATCGAAGATGCATGCACAAATCGCCTTTTTGGGCCAAAAAAACGTGTTTTAGCATTTTTTTTGCCTGAAAATTGAATTTTTTTTAGCAAAGTACAAATCGCTTCTGAGACCCAAAAAACTCGATTTTTCGGTGTTTTTAGGCTAAATTTGGGATATAAACGGGTATCAAAGATGCATGCACAAATCGACTTTTTTTTAGCATTTTTTTTGCCTGAAAATTGAAATTTTCCTAGCACAGTGTAGACATATACAAATCGCTTCTGAGACACAAAAAACTCGATTTTTCGGTGTTTTTAGGCTAAATTTGGGATATAAACGGGTATCGAAGATGCATGCACAAATCGACTTTTTGGGCCCAAAAAACGTGTTTTAGCATTTTTTTTCCCTGAAAATTGAATTTTTTCTAGCACAGTGTAAACATGTACAAATCGCTTTTGAGACCTAAAAAACTCGATTTTTCGGTATTTTTAGGCTAAATTTGGGATATAAACGGGTATCGAAGATGCATGCACAAATCGACTTTTTGGGCCAAAAAAACGTGTTTTAGCATTTTTTTTGCCTGAAAATTGAAATTTATCTAGAACAGTGTAGACATGTACAAATCGCTTCTGAGACCAAAAAAACTCGATTTTTCAGTGTTTTTAGGCTAAATTTGGGATATAAACTGGTATCGAAGATGCATGCACAAATCGACTTTTTGGGCCCAAAAAAACGTGTTTTACCATTTTTTTTGCCTGAAAATTGAAATTTTTCTAGCACAGTATAAACGTGTACAAATCGCTTCTGAGACCCAAAAAACTCGATTTTTCGGTGTTTTTAGGCTAAATTTGGGATATAAACGGGTATCGAAGATGCATGCACAAATCGACTTTTTGGGCCAAAAAAACGTGTTTTAGCATTTTTTTGCCTGAAAATTGAAATATATCTACAATAGTGTAGACATGTACAAATCGCTTCTGAGACCCAAAAAACTCGATTTTTCGGTGTTTTTAGGCTAAATTTGGGATATAAACGGGTATCGAAGATGCATGCACAAATCGACTTTTTGGGCCCAAAAAAACGTGTTTTAGCATTTTTTTGGCCTGAAAATTGATTTTTTTCTAGCACTGTATAAACATGTACAAATCGCTTCTGAGACCAAAAAAACTCGATTTTTCGGTGTTTTTAGGCTAAATTTGGGATATAAACGGGTATCGCAGATGCATGCACAAATCGACTTTTTGGGTAAAAAAAACGTGTTTTAGCATTTTTTTTGCCTGAAAATTGATTTTTTTCTAGCACAGTGTAAACATGTACAAATCGCTTTTGAGACCTAAAAAACTCGATTTTTCGGTGTTTTTAGGCTAAATTTGATATATAAACGGGTATCGAAGATGCATGCACAAATCGACTTTTTGGGCCAAAAAAACGTTTTTTAGCATTTTTTTTGCCTGAAAATTGATTTTTTTCTATCACAGTACAAATCGCTTCTGAGACCCAAAAAACTCGATTTTTCGGTGTTTTTAGGCTAAATTTGGGATATAAACGGGTATCGAAGATGCATGCACAAATCGACTTTTTGGGCCAAAAAAACGTGTTTTAGCATTTTTTTTGCCTGAAAATTGAAATTTTTCTAGCACAGTGTAGACATGTACAAATCGCTTCTGGAACCCAAAAAAATCGATTTTTCGGTGTTTTTAGGCTAAATTTGGGATATAAACGGGTATCGAAGATGCATGCACAAATCGACTTTTTGTGCCCAAAAAACGTGTTTTAGCATTTTTTTTGCCTGAAAATTGAATTTTTTCTAGAACAGTGTAAACATGTACAAATCGCTTTTGAGAATTAAAAAACTCGATTTTTCGGTGTTTTTAGGCTAAATTTGATATATAAACGGGTATCGAAGATGCATGCACAAATCGACTTTTTGGTCCCAAAAAACGTGTTTTAGCATTTTTTTTGCCTGAAAATTGAAATTTTTCTATCACAGTACAAATCGCTTCTGAGACCAAAAAAACTCGATTTTTCGGTGTTTTTAGGCTAAATTTGGGATATAAACGGGTATCGAAGATGCATGCACAAATCGACTTTTTGGGCCAAAAAAACGTGTTTAAGCATTTTTTTTGCCTGAAAATTGAAATATATCTAGAACAGTGTAGACATGTACAAATCGCTTATGAGATCCAAAAAACTCGATTTTTCGGTGTTTTTAGGCTAAATTTGGGATATAAACGGGTATCGAAGATGCATGCACAAATCGACTTTTTGGGCCAAAAAAACGTGTTATAGCATTTTTTTTGCCTGAAAATTGAAATTTATCTAGAACAGTGTAGACATGTAAAAATCGCTTCTGAGACAAAAAAAACTCGATTTTCGGTGTTTTTAGGCTAAATTTGGGATATAAACTGGTATCGAAGATGCATGCACAAATCGACTTTTTGGGCCAAAAAAACGTGTTTTAGCATTTTTTTTGCCTGAAAATTGAAATTTTTCTAGCACAGTACAAATCGCTTCTGAGACCCAAAAAACTCGATTTTTCGGTGTTTTTAGGCTAAATTTGGGATATAAACGGGTATCGAAGATGCATGCACAAATCGACTTTTTGGACCAAAAAAACGTGTTTTAGCATTTTTTTGGCCTGAAAATTGAAATTTTTCTAGCACAGTATAAACATGTACAAATCGCTTCTGAGACCAAAAAAACTCGATTTTCGGTGTTTTTAGGCTAAATTTGGGATATAAACTGGTATCGAAGATGCATGCACAAATCGACTTTTTGGGCCAAAAAAACGTGTTTTAGCATTTTTTTTGCCTGAAAATTGAAATTTTTCTAGCACAGTACAAATCACTTCTGAGATCCAAAAAACTCGATTTTTCGGTGTTTTTAGGCTAAATTTAGGATATAAACGGGTATCGAAGATACATGCACAAATCGACTTTTTGGGCCAAAAACACGTGTTTTAGCATTTTTTTTCCTGAAAATTGAAATTTTTCTAGCACAGTACAAATCGCTTCTGTGACCCAAAAAACTCGATTTTTCGGTGTTTTTAGGCTAAATTTGGGATATAAACGGGTATCGAAGATGCATGCACAAATCGACTTTTTGGGCCAAAAATACGTGTTTTAGCATTTTTTTTGCCTGAAAATTGAAATTTATCTAGAACAGTGTAGACATGTACAAATCGCTTCTGAGACCCAAAAAACTCGATTTTTCGGTGTTTTTAGGCTAAATTTGGGATATAAACGGGTATCGAAGATGCATGCACAAATCGACTTTTTGGGCCAAAAAAACGTGTTTTAGCATTTTTTTGGCCTGAAAATTGAAATTTTTATAGCACAGTATAAACATGTACAAATCGCTTCTGAGACCAAAAAAACTCGATTTTCGGTGTTTTTAGGCTAAATTTGGGATATAAACTGGTATCGAAGATGCATGCACAAATCGACTTTTTGGGCCGAAAAAACGTGTTTTAGCATTTTTTTTGCCTGAAAATTGAAATTTTTCTAGCACAGTACAAATCACTTCTGAGATCCAAAAAACTCGATTTTTCGGTGTTTTTAGGCTAAATTTAGGATATAAACGGGTATCGAAGATACATGCACAAATCGACTTTTTGGGCCAAAAACACGTGTTTTAGCATTTTTTTTCCTGAAAATTGAAATTTTTCTAGCACAGTACAAATCGCTTCTGAGACCCAAAAAACTCGATTTTTCGGTGTTTTTAGGCTAAATTTGGGATATAAACGGGTATCGAAGATGCATGCACAAATCGACTTTTTGGGCCAAAAATACGTGTTTTAGCATTTTTTTTGCCTGAAAATTGAAATTTATCTAGAACAGTGTAGACATGTACAAATCGCTTCTGAAACCCAAAAAACTCGATTTTTCGGTGTTTTTATGCTAAATTTTGGATATAAACGGGTATCGAAGATGCATACACAAATCGACTTTTTGGGCCAAAAAAACTTGTTTTAGCATTTTTTTGGCCTGAAAATTGAAATTTTTCTAGCACAGTATAAACATGTACAAATCGCTTCTGAGACCCAAAAAACTCGATTTTTCGGTGTTTTTAGGGTAAATTTGGGATATAAACGGGTATCGAAGATGCATGCACAAATCGCCTTTTTGGGCCAAAAAAACGTGTTTTAGCATTTTTTTTGCCTGAAAATTGAATTTTTTTTAGCAAAGTACAAATCGCTTCTGAGACCCAAAAAACTCGATTTTTCGGTGTTTTTAGGCTAAATTTGGGATATAAACGGGTCTCGAAGATGCATGCACAAATCGACTTTTTGGGCCCAAAAAACGTGTTTTAGCATTTTTTTTGCCAGAAAATTGAATTTTTTCTAGAACACTGTAGACATGTACAAATCGCTTCTGAGACCCAAAAAACTCGATTTTTCGGTGTTTTTAGGCTAAATTTGGGATATAAACGGGTATCGAAGATGCATGCACAAATCGACTTTTTTGGCCAAAAAAACGTGTTTTAACATTTTTTTTGCCTGAAAATTGAAATTTTTCTAGCACAGTACAAATCACTTCTGAGACCAAAAAAACTCGATTTTTCGGTGTTTTTAGGCTAAATTTGGGATATAAACGGGTATCAAAGATGCATGCACAAATCGACTTTTTTTGCCCAAAAAACGTGTTTTAGCGTTTTTTTTGCCTGAAAATTGAAATTTTCCTAGCACAGTGTAGACATATACAAATCGCTTCTGAGACACAAAAAACTCGATTTTTCGGTGTTTTTAGGCTAAATTTGGGATATAAACGGGTATCGAAGATGCATGCACAAATCGACTTTTTGGGCCCAAAAAACGTGTTTTAGCATTTTTTTTTCCTGAAAATTGAATTTTTTCTAGCACAGTGTAAACATATACAAATCGCTTTTGAGACCTAAAAAACTCGATTTTTCGGTATTTTTAGGCTAAATTTGGGATATAAACGGGTATCGAAGATGCATGCACAAATCGACTTTTTGGGCCAAAAAAACGTGTTTTAGCATTTTTTTTGCCTGAAAATTGAAATTTATCTAGAACAGTGTAGACATGTACAAATCGCTTCTGAGACCAAAAAAACTCGATTTTTCAGTGTTTTTAGGCTAAATTTGGGATATAAACTGGTATCGAAGATGCATGCACAAATCGACTTTTTGGGCCCAAAAAAACGTGTTTTACCATTTTTTTTGCCTGAAAATTGAAATTTTTCTAGCACAGTATAAACATGTACAAATCGCTTCTGAGACCCAAAAAACTCGATTTTTCGGTGTTTTTAGGCTAAATTTGGGATATAAACGGGTATCGAAGATGCATGCACAAATCGACTTTTTGGGCCAAAAAAACGTGTTTTAGCATTTTTTTGCCTGAAAATTGAAATATATCTACAATAGTGTAGACATGTACAAATCGCTTCTGAGACCCAAAAAACTCGATTTTTCGGTGTTTTTAGGCTAAATTTGGGATATAAACGGGTATCGAAGATGCATGCACAAATCGACTTTTTGGGCCCAAAAAAACGTGTTTTAGCATTTTTTTGGCCTGAAAATTGATTTTTTTCTAGCACTGTATACACATGTACAAATCGCTTCTGAGACCAAAAAAACTCGATTTTTCGGTGTTTTTAGGCTAAATTTGGGATATAAACGGGTATCGCAGATGCATGCACAAATCGACTTTTTGGGTAAAAAAAACGTGTTTTAGCATTTTTTTTGCCTGAAAATTGATTTTTTTCTAGCACAGTGTAAACATGTACAAATCGCTTTTGAGACCTAAAAAACTCGATTTTTCGGTGTTTTTAGGCTAAATTTGATATATAAACGGGTATCGAAGATGCATGCACAAATCGACTTTTTGGGCCAAAAAAACGTTTTTTAGCATTTTTTTTGCCTGAAAATTGATTTTTTTCTATCACAGTACAAATCGCTTCTGAGACCAACAAAACTCGATTTTTCGGTGTTTTTAGGCTAAATTTGGGATATAAACGGGTATCGAAGATGCATGCACAAATCGACTTTTTGGGCCAAAAAAACGTGTTTAAGCATTTTTTTTTGCCTGAAAATTGAAATATATCTAGAACAGTGTAGACATGTACAAATCGCTTCTGAGACCCAAAAAACTCGATTTTTCGGTGTTTTTAGGCTAAATTTGGGATATAAACGGGTATCGAAGATGCATGCACAAATCGACTTTTTGGGCCAAAAAAACGTGTTTTAGCATTTTTTTTGCCTGAAAATTGAAATTTTTCTAGCACAGTGTAGACATGTACAAATCGCTTCTGGAACCCAAAAAAATCGATTTTTCGGTGTTTTTAGGCTAAATTTGGGATATAAACGGGTATCGAAGATGCATGCACAAATCGACTTTTTGGGCCCAAAAAACGTGTTTTAGCATTTTTTTTGCCTGAAAATTGAATTTTTTCTAGAACAGTGTAAACATGTACAAATCGCTTTTGAGAATTAAAAAACTCGATTTTTCGGTGTTTTTAGGCTAAATTTGATATATAAACGGGTATCGAAGATGCATGCACAAATCGACTTTTTGGTCCCAAAAAACGTGTTTTAGCATTTTTTTTGCCTGAAAATTGAAATTTTTCTATCACAGTACAAATCGCTTCTGAGACCAAAAAAACTCGATTTTTCGGTGTTTTTAGGCTAAATTTGGGATATAAACGGGTATCGAAGATGCATGCACAAATCGACTTTTTGGGCCAAAAAAACGTGTTTAAGCATTTTTTTTGCCTGAAAATTGAAATATATCTAGAACAGTGTAGACATGTACAAATCGCTTATGAGATCCAAAAAACTCGATTTTTCGGTGTTTTTAGGCTAAATTTGGGATATAAACGGGTATCGAAGATGCATGCACAAATCGACTTTTTGGGCCAAAAAAACGTGTTATAGCATTTTTTTTGCCTGAAAATTGAAATTTATCTAGAACAGTGTAGACATGTAAAAATCGCTTCTGAGACCAAAAAAACTCGATTTTTCGGTGTTTTTAGGCTAAATTTGGGATATAAACTGGTATCGAAGATGCATGCACAAATCGACTTTTTGGGCCCAAAAAAACGTGTTTTAGCATTTTTTTTGCCTGAAAATTGAAATTTTTCTAGCACAGTATAAACATGTAGAAATCGCTTCTGAGACCAAAAAAACTCGATTTTTCGGTGTTTTTAGGCTAAATTTGGGATATAAACGGGTATCGCAGATGCATGCACAAATCGACTTTTTGGGTCAAAAAAACGTGTTTTAGCATTTTTTTGCCTGAAAAGTGAATTTTTTCTAGCACAGTGTAAACATGTACAAATCGCTTCTGAGACCCAAAAAACTCGATTTTTCGGTGTTTTTAGGCTAAATTTGTCATATAAACGGGTATCGAAGATGCATGCACAAATCGACTTTTTGGGCCCAAAAAATGTGTTTTAGCATTTAATTTGCCTGAAAATTGAAATTTTTCTACCACAGTACAAATCGCTTCTGAGACCCAAAAAACTCGATTTTTCGGTGTTTTTAGGCTAAATTTGGGATATAAACGGGTATCGAAGATGCATGCACAAATTGACTTTTTGGGCCAAAAAAACGTGTTTTAGCATTTTTTTTGCCTGAAAATTGATTTTTTTCTAGCACAGTACAAATCACTTCTGAGACCCAAAAAACTCGATTTTTCGGTGTTTTTAGGCTAAATTTAGGATATAAACGGGTATCGAAGACGTATGCACAAATCAACTTTTTGGGCCAAAAACACGTGTTTTAGCATTTTTTTTGCCTGAAAATTGAATTTTTTCTAGCACAGTACAAATCGCTTCTGAGACCCAAAAAACTCGATTTTTCGGTGTTTTTAGGCTAAATTTGGGATATAAACGGGTATCGAAGATGTATGCACAAATCGACTTTTTGGGCCAAAAAAAACGCGTTTTAGCATTTTTTTTTTCCTGAAAATTGAAATTTTTCTAACACAGTGTAAACATGTACAAATCGTTTTTGAGACCATAAAAACTCGATTTTTCGGTGTTTTTAGGCTAAATTTGGGATATAAACGGGTATCGAAGATGCATGCACAAATCGACTTTTTGGGCCAAAAAAAACGTGTTTTAGCATTTTTTTTTGCCTGAAAATTGAAATTTTTCTATCACAGTACAAATCGCTTCTGAGACAAAAAAACTCGATTTTTCGGTGTTTTTAGGCTGAATTTGGGATATAAACGGGTATCGAAGATGCATGCACAAATCGACTTTTTGGGCCAAAAAAACTTGTTTTAGCATTTTTTTGGCCTGAAAATTGAAATGTTTCTAGCACAGTATAAACATGTACAAATCGCTTCTGAGACCCAAAAAACTCGATTTTTCGGTGTTTTTAGGCTAAATTTGGGATATAAACGGGTATCGAAGATGCATGCACAAATCGCCTTTTTGGGCCAAAAAAACGTGTTTTAGCATTTTTTTTGCCTGAAAATTGAATTTTTTTTAGCAAAGTACAAATCGCTTCTGAGACCCAAAAAACTCGATTTTTCGGTGTTTTTAGGCTAAATTTGGGATATAAACGGGTCTCGAAGATGCATGCACAAATCGACTTTTTGGGCCCAAAAAACGTGTTTTAGCATTTTTTTTGCCAGAAAATTGAAATTTTTCTAGAACACTGTAGACATGTACAAATCGCTTCTGAGACCCAAAAAACTCGATTTTTCGGTGTTTTTAGGCTAAATTTGGGATATAAACGGGTATCGAAGATGCATGCACAAATCGACTTTTTTGGCCAAAAAAACGTGTATTAACATTTTTTTTGCCTGAAAATTGAAATTTTTCTAGCACAGTACAAATCACTTCTGAGACCAAAAAAACTCGATTTTTCGGTGTTTTTAGGCTAAATTTGGGATATAAACGGGTATCAAAGATGCATGCACAAATCGACTTTTTTTTAGCATTTTTTTTGCCTGAAAATTGAAATTTTCCTAGCACAGTGTAGACATGTACAAATCGCTTCTGAGACCAAAAAAACTCGATTTTTCAGTGTTTTTAGGCTAAATTTGGGATATAAACTGGTATCGAAGATGCATGCACAAATCGACTTTTTGGGCCCAAAAAAACGTGTTTTACCATTTTTTTTGCCTGAAAATTGAAATTTTTCTAGCACAGTATAAACGTGTACAAATCGCTTCTGAGACCCAAAAAACTCGATTTTTCGGTGTTTTTAGGCTAAATTTGGGATATAAACGGGTATCGCAGATGCATGCACAAATCGACTTTTTGGGTAAAAAAAACGTGTTTTAGCATTTTTTTTGCCTGAAAATTGATTTTTTTCTAGCACAGTGTAAACATGTACAAATCGCTTTTGAGACCTAAAAAACTCGATTTTTCGGTGTTTTTAGGCTAAATTTGATATATAAACGGGTATCGAAGATGCATGCACAAATCGACTTTTTGGGCCAAAAAAACGTTTTTTAGCCTTTTTTTTGCCTGAAAATTGATTTTTTTCTATCACAGTACAAATCGCTTCTGAGACCCAAAAAACTCGATTTTTCGGTGTTTTTAGGCTAAATTTGGGATATAAACGGGTATCGAAGATGCATGCACAAATCGACTTTTTGGGCCAAAAAAACGTGTTTTAGCATTTTTTTTGCCTGAAAATTGAAATTTTTCTAGCACAGTGTAGACATGTACAAATCGCTTCTGGAACCCAAAAAAATCGATTTTTCGGTGTTTTTAGGCTAAATTTGGGATATAAACGGGTATCGAAGATGCATGCACAAATCGACTTTTTGTGCCCAAAAAACGTGTTTTAGCATTTTTTTTGCCTGAAAATTGATTTTTTTCTAGAACAGTGTAAACATGTACAAATCGCTTTTGAGAATTAAAAAACTCGATTTTTCGGTGTTTTTAGGCTAAATTTGATATATAAACGGGAATCGAAGATGCATGCACAAATCGACTTTTTGGTCCCAAAAAACGTGTTTTAGCATTTTTTTTGCCTGAAAATTGAAATTTTTCTATCACAGTACAAATCGCTTCTGAGACCAAAAAAACTCGATTTTTCGGTGTTTTTAGGCTAAATTTGGGATATAAACGGGTATCGAAGATGCATGCACAAATCGACTTTTTGGGCCAAAAAAACGTGTTTAAGCATTTTTTTTGCCTGAAAATTGAAATATATCTAGAACAGTGTAGACATGTACAAATCGCTTATGAGATCCAAAAAACTCGATTTTTCGGTGTTTTTAGGCTAAATTTGGGATATAAACGGGTATCGAAGATGCATGCACAAATCGACTTTTTGGGCCAAAAAAACGTGTTATAGCATTTTTTTTGCCTGAAAATTGAAATTTATCTAGAACAGTGTAGACATGTAAAAATCGCTTCTGAGACAAAAAAAACTCGATTTTTCGGTGTTTTTAGGCTAAATTTGGGATATAAACTGGTATCGAAGATGCATGCACAAATCGACTTTTTGGGCCAAAAAAAACGTGTTTTAGCATTTTTTTTGCCTGAAAATTGAAATTTTTCTAGCACAGTATAAACATGTAGAAATCGCTTCTGAGACCAAAAAAACTCGATTTTTCGGTGTTTTTAGGCTAAATTTGGGATATAAACGGGTATCGCAGATGCATGCACAAATCGACTTTTTGGGTCAAAAAAACGTGTTTTAGCATTTTTTTGCCTGAAAAGTGAAATTTTTCTAGCACAGTGTAAACATGTACAAATCGCTTCTGAGACCCAAAAAACTCGATTTTTCGGTGTTTTTAGGCTAAATTTGGGATATAAACGGGTATCGAAGATGTATGCACAAATCGACTTTTTGGGCCAAAAAAAAACGCGTTTTAGCATTTTTTTTTTCCTGAAAATTGAAATTTTTCTAACACAGTGTAAACATGTACAAATCGTTTTTGAGACCATAAAAACTCGATTTTTCGGTGTTTTTAGGCTAAATTTGGGATATAAACGGGTATCGAAGATGCATGCACAAATCGACTTTTTGGGCCAAAAAAAACGTGTTTTAGCATTTTTTTTTGCCTGAAAATTGAAATTTTTCTATCACAGTACAAATCGCTTCTGAGACAAAAAAACTCGATTTTTCGGTGTTTTTAGGCTGAATTTGGGATATAAACGGGTATCGAAGATGCATGCACAAATCGACTTTTGGGGCAAAAAAAACGTGTTTTAGCATTTTTTTTGCCTGAAAATTGAAATTTATCTAGAACAGTGTAGACATGTACAAATCGCTTCTGAGACCCAAAAAACTCGATTTTTCGGTGTTTTTAGGCTAAATTTGGGATATAAACGGGTATCGAAGATGCATGCACAAATCGACTTTTTGGACCAAAAAAACGTGTTTTAGCATTTTTTTTGCCTGAAAATTGAAATTTATCTAGAACAGTGTAGACATGTACAAATCGCTTCTGAGATCCAAAAAACTCGATTTTTCGGTGTTTTTAGGCTAAATTTGGGATATAAACGGGTATCGAAGATGCATGCACAAATCGACTTTTTGGGCCAAAAAAACGTGTTTTAGCATTTTTTTGGCCTGAAAATTGAAATTTTTCTAGCACAGTATAAACATGTACAAATCGCTTCTGAGACCAAAAAAACTCGATTTTCGGTGTTTTTAGGCTAAATTTGGGATATAAACGGGTATCGCAGATGCATTCACAAATCGACTTTTTGGGCAAAAAAAACGTGTTATAGCATTTTTTTTGCCTGAAAATTGATTTTTTTTTAGCACAGTACAAATCGCTTCTGAGACCCAAAAAACTCGATTTTTCGGTGTTTTTAGGCTAAATTTGGGATATAAACGGGTCTCGAAGATGCATGCACAAATCGACTTTTTGGGCCCAAAAAACGTGTTTTAGCATTTTTTTTGCCAGAAAATTGAAATTTTTCTAGAACAGTGTAGACATGTACAAATCGCTTCTGAGACCCAAAAAACTCGATTTTTCGGTGTTTTTAGGCTAAATTTGGGATATAAACGGGTATCGAAGATGCATGCACAAATCGACTTTTTTGGCCAAAAAAACGTGTTTTAACATTTTTTTTTGCCTGAAAATTGAAATTTTTCTAGCACAGTACAAATCACTTCTGAGACCAAAAAAAACTCGATTTTTCGGTGTTTTTAGGCTAAATTTGGGATATAAACGGGTATCAAAGATGCATGCACAAATCGACTTTTTTTGCCCAAAAAACGTGTTTAAGCATTTTTTTTGCCTGAAAATTGAAATTTTCCTAGCACAGTGTAGACATATACAAATCGCTTCTGAGACACAAAAAACTCGATTTTTCGGTGTTTTTAGGCTAAATTTGGGATATAAACGGGTATCGAAGATGCATGCACAAATCGACTTTTTGGGCCCAAAAAACGTGTTTTAGCATTTTTTTTTCCTGAAAATTGAATTTTTTCTAGCACAGTGTAAACATGTACAAATCGCTTTTGAGACCTAAAAAACTCGATTTTTCGGTGTTTTTAGGCTAAATTTGGGATATAAACGGGTATCGAAGATGCATGCACAAATCGACTTTTTGGGCCAAAAAAACGTGTTTAAGCATTTTTTTTGCCTGAAAATTGAAATTTATCTAGAACAGTGTAGACATGTACAAATCGCTTCTGAGACCAAAAAAACTCGATTTTTCGGTGTTTTTAGGCTAAATTTGGGATATAAACTGGTATCGAAGATGCATGCACAAATCGACTTTTTGGGCCCAAAAAACGTGTTTTAGCATTTTTTTTGCCTGAAAATTGAATTTTTTCTAGCACAGTGTAAACATGTACAAATCGCTTCTGAGACCCAAAAAACTCGATTTTTCGGTGTTTTTAGGCTAAATTTGGGATATAAACGGGTATAGAAGATGCAAGCACAAATCGACTTTTTGGGCCAAAAAAACGTGTTTTATCATTTTTTTGGCCTGAAAATTGAAATATATCTACAATAGTGTAGACATGTACAAATCGCTTCTGAGACAAAAAAAACTCGATTTTTCGGTGTTTTTAGGCTAAATTTGGGATATAAACGGGTATCGCAGATGCATGCACAAATCGACTTTTTGGGTCAAAAAAACGTGTTTTAGCATTTTTTTTGCCTGAAAATTGATTTTTTTTCTAGCACAGTGTAAACATGTACAAATCGCTTTTGAGACCTAAAAAACTCGATTTTTCGGTGTTTTTAGGCTAAATTTGATATATATACGGGTATCGAAGATGCATGCACAAATCGACTTTTTGGGCCAAAAAAACGTGTTTTAGCATGTTTTTTTGCCTGAAGATTGAAATCTTTCTATCACAGTACAAATCGCTTCTGAGACCCAAAAAACTCGATTTTTCGGTGTTTTTAGGCTAAATTTGGGATATAAAAGGGTATCGAAGATGCATGCACAAATCGACTTTTTGGGCCAAAAAAACGTGTTTTAGCATTTTTTTGGCCTGAAAATTGAAATTTTTCTAGCACAGTATAAACATGTACAAATCGCTTCTGAGACCAAAAAAACTCGATTTTCGGTGTTTTTAGGCTAAATTTGGGATATAAACGGGTATCGCAGATGCATTCACAAATCGACTTTTTGGGCCAAAAAAACGTGTTTTAGCATTTTTTTTGCCTGAAAATTGAATTTTTTTAGCACAGTACAAATCGCTTCTGAGACCCAAAAAACTCGATTTTTCGGTGTTTTTAGGCTAAATTTGGGATATAAACGGGTCTCGAAGATGCATGCACAAATCGACTTTTTGGGCCCAAAAAACGTGTTTTAGCATTTTTTTTGCCAGAAAATTGAAATTTTTCTAGAACAGTATAGACATGTACAAATCGCTTCTGAGACCCAAAAAACTCGATTTTTCGGTGTTTTTAGGCTAAATTTGGGATATAAACGGGTATCGAAGATGCATTCACAAATCGACTTTTTGGGCAAAAAAAACGTGTTATAGCATTTTTTTTGCCTGAAAATTGATTTTTTTTTAGCACAGTACAAATCGCTTCTGAGACCCAAAAAACTCGATTTTTCGGTGTTTTTAGGCTAAATTTGGGATATAAACGGGTCTCGAAGATGCATGCACAAATCGACTTTTTGGGCCCAAAAAACGTGTTTTAGCATTTTTTTTGCCAGAAAATTGAAATTTTTCTAGAACAGTGTAGACATGTACAAATCGCTTCTGAGATCCAAAAAACTCGATTTTTCGGTGTTTTTAGGCTAAATTTGGGATATAAACGGGTATCGAAGATGCATGCACAAATCGACTTTTTGGGCCAAAAAAACGTGTTTTAGCATTTTTTTGGCCTGAAAATTGAAATTTTTCTAGCAGAGTATAAACATGTACAAATCGCTTCTGAGACCAAAAAAACTCGATTTTCGGTGTTTTTAGGCTAAATTTGGGATATAAACGGGTATCGCAGATGCATTCACAAATCGACTTTTTGGGCAAAAAAAACGTGTTATAGCATTTTTTTTGCCTGAAAATTGATTTTTTTTTAGCACAGTACAAATCGCTTCTGAGACCCAAAAAACTCGATTTTTCGGTGTTTTTAGGCTAAATTTGGGATATAAACGGGTCTCGAAGATGCATGCACAAATCGACTTTTTGGGCCCAAAAAACGTGTTTTAGCATTTTTTTTGCCAGAAAATTGAAATTTTTCTAGAACAGTGTAGACATGTACAAATCGCTTCTGAGACCCAAAAAACTCGATTTTTCGGTGTTTTTAGGCTAAATTTGGGATATAAACGGGTATCGAAGATGCATGCACAAATCGACTTTTTTGGCCAAAAAAACGTGTTTTAACATTTTTTTTTGCCTGAAAATTGAAATTTTTCTAGCACAGTACAAATCACTTCTGAGACCAAAAAAACTCGATTTTTCGGTGTTTTTAGGCTAAATTTGGGATATAAACGGGTATCAAAGATGCATGCACAAATCGACTTTTTTTGCCCAAAAAACGTGTTTAAGCATTTTTTTTGCCTGAAAATTGAAATTTTCCTAGCACAGTGTAGACATATACAAATCGCTTCTGAGACACAAAAAACTCGATTTTTCGGTGTTTTTAGGCTAAATTTGGGATATAAACGGGTATCGAAGATGCATGCACAAATCGACTTTTTGGGCCCAAAAAACGTGTTTTAGCATTTTTTTTTCCTGAAAATTGATTTTTTTCTAGCACAGTGTAAACATGTACAAATCGCTTTTGAGACCTAAAAAACTCGATTTTTCGGTGTTTTTAGGCTAAATTTGGGATATAAACGGGTATCGAAGATGCATGCACAAATCGACTTTTTGGGCCAAAAAAACGTGTTTAAGCATTTTTTTTTGCCTGAAAATTGAAATTTATCTAGAACAGTGTAGACATGTACAAATCGCTTCTGAGACCAAAAAAACTCGATTTTTCGGTGTTTTTAGGCTAAATTTGGGATATAAACTGGTATCGAAGATGCATGCACAAATCGACTTTTTGGGCCCAAAAAACGTGTTTTAGCATTTTTTTTGCCTGAAAATTGATTTTTTTCTAGCACAGTGTAAACATGTACAAATCGCTTCTGAGACCCAAAAAACTCGATTTTTCGGTGTTTTTAGGCTAAATTTGGGATATAAACGGGTATAGAAGATGCAAGCACAAATCGACTTTTTGGGCCAAAAAAACGTGTTTTAGCATTTTTTTTGCCTGAAAATTGAAATATATCTACAATAGTGTAGACATGTACATATCGCTTCTGAGACCAAAAAAACTCGATTTTTCGGTGTTTTTAGGCTAAATTTGGGATATAAACGGGTATCGCAGATGCATGCACAAATCGACTTTTTGGGTCAAAAAAACGTGTTTTAGCATTTTTTTTGCCTGAAAATTGATTTTTTTTCTAGCACAGTGTAAACATGTACAAATCGCTTTTGAGACCTAAAAAACTCGATTTTTCGGTGTTTTTAGGCTAAATTTGATATATATACGGGTATCGAAGATGCATGCACAAATCGACTTTTTGGGCCAAAAAAACGTGTTTTAGCATGTTTTTTTGCCTGAAAAATGAAATCTTTCTATCACAGTACAAATCGCTTCTGAGACCCAAAAAACTCGATTTTTCGGTGTTTTTAGGCTAAATTTGGGATATAAACGGGTATCGAAGATGCATGCACAAATCGACTTTTTGGGCCAAAAAAACGTGTTTTAGCATTTTTTTGGCCTGAAAATTGAAATTTTTCTAGCACAGTATAAACATGTACAAATCGCTTCTGAGACCAAAAAAACTCGATTTTCGGTGTTTTTAGGCTAAATTTGGGATATAAACGGGTATCGCAGATGCATTCACAAATCGACTTTTTGGGCCAAAAAAACGTGTTTTAGCATTTTTTTTGCCTGAAAATTGAATTTTTTTAGCACAGTACAAATCGCTTCTGAGACCCAAAAAACTCGATTTTTCGGTGTTTTTAGGCTAAATTTGGGATATAAACGGGTCTCGAAGATGCATGCACAAATCGACTTTTTGGGCCCAAAAAACGTGTTTTAGCATTTTTTTTGCCAGAAAATTGAAATTTTTCTAGAACAGTATAGACATGTACAAATCGCTTCTGAGACCCAAAAAACTCGATTTTTCGGTGTTTTTAGGCTAAATTTGGGATATAAACGGGTATCGAAGATGCATGCACAAATCGACTTTTTTGGCCAAAAAAAACGTGTTTTAACATTTTTTTTGCCTGAAAATTGAAATTTTTCTAGCACAGTACAAATCACTTCTGTGACCAAAAAAACTCGATTTTTCGGTGTTTTTAGGCTAAATTTGGGATATAAACGGGTATCAAAGATGCATGCACAAATCGACTTTTTTTGCCCAAAAAACGTGT
The DNA here is from genome assembly GCA_034508575.1 of Petrolisthes manimaculis. Classification (NCBI taxonomy): domain Eukaryota; kingdom Metazoa; phylum Arthropoda; class Malacostraca; order Decapoda; family Porcellanidae; genus Petrolisthes; species Petrolisthes manimaculis. The sequence continues at coordinate 279,020 of JAWZYT010001007.1, forward strand.
TTTAGCATTTTTTTTGCCTGAAAATTGAAATTTTCCTAGCACAGTGTAGACATATACAAATCGCTTCTGAGACACAAAAAACTCCTTTTTTCGGTGTTTTTAGGCTAAATTTGGGATATAAACGGGTATCGAAGATGCATGCACAAATCGACTTTTTGGGCCAAAAAAACGTGTTTTAGCATTTTTTTGGCCTGAAAATTGAAATTTTTCTAGCACAGTATAAACATGTACAAATCGCTTCTGAGACCAAAAAAACTCGATTTTCGGTGTTTTTAGGCTAAATTTGGGATATAAACGGGTATCGCAGATGCATTCACAAATCGACTTTTTGGGCAAAAAAAACGTGTTATAGCATTTTTTTTGCCTGAAAATTGATTTTTTTTTAGCACAGTACAAATCGCTTCTGAGACCCAAAAAACTCGATTTTTCGGTGTTTTTAGGCTAAATTTGGGATATAAACGGGTATCGAAGATGCATGCACAAATCGACTTTTTGGCCAAAAAAACGTGTTTTAACATTTTTTTTTGCCTGAAAATTGAATTTTTTCTAGCACAGTACAAATCACTTCTGAGACCAAAAAAACTCGATTTTTCGGTGTTTTTAGGCTAAATTTGGGATATAAACGGGTATCAAAGATGCATGCACAAATCGACTTTTTTTGCCCAAAAAACGTGTTTAAGCATTTTTTTTGCCTGAAAATTGAAATTTTCCTAGCACAGTGTAGACATATACAAATCGCTTCTGAGACACAAAAACTCGATTTTTCGGTGTTTTTAGGCTAAATTTGGGATATAAACGGGTATCGAAGATGCATGCACAAATCGACTTTTTGGGCCCAAAAAACGTGTTTTAGCATTTTTTTTTCCTGAAAATTGAATTTTTTCTAGCACAGTGTAAACATGTACAAATCGCTTTTGAGACCTAAAAAACTCGATTTTTCGGTGTTTTTAGGCTAAATTTGGGATATAAACGGGTATCGAAGATGCATGCACAAATCGACTTTTTGGGCCAAAAAAACGTGTTTTAGCATTTTTTTTTCCTGAAAATTGAAATTTATCTAGAACAGTGTAGACATGTACAAATCGCTTCTGAGACCAAAAAAACTCGATTTTTCGGTGTTTTTAGGCTAAATTTGGGATATAAACTGGTATCGAAGATGCATGCACAAATCGACTTTTTGGGCCCAAAAAACGTGTTTTAGCATTTTTTTTGCCTGAAAATTGAATTTTTTCTAGCACAGTGTAAACATGTACAAATCGCTTCTGAGACCCAAAAAACTCGATTTTTCGGTGTTTTTAGGCTAAATTTGGGATATAAACGGGTATAGAAGATGCAAGCACAAATCGACTTTTTGGGCCAAAAAAACGTGTTTTAGCATTTTTTTTGCCTGAAAATTGAAATATATCTACAATAGTGTAGACATGTACAAATCGCTTCTGAGACCCAAAAAAACTCGATTTTTCGGTGTTTTTAGGCTAAATTTGGGATATAAACGTGTATCGAAGATGCATGCACAAATCGTCTTTTTGAGCCAAAAAAAACGTGATTTAGCATTTTTTTGGCCTGAAAAGTGAAATTTTTCTAGCACTGTATAAACATGTACAAATCGCTTCTGAGACCAAAAAAACTCGATTTTTCGGTGTTTTTAGGCTAAATTTGGGATATAAACGGGTATCGCAGATGCATGCACAAATCGACTTTTTGGGTCAAAAAAACGTGTTTTAGCATTTTTTTTGCCTGAAAATTGTTTTTTTTTCTAGCACAGTGTAAACATGTACCAATCGCTTTTGAGACCTAAAAAACTCGATTTTTCGGTGTTTTTAGGCTAAATTTGATATATATACGGGTATCGAAGATGCATGCACAAATCGACTTTTTGGGCCAAAAAAACGTGTTTTAGCATTTTTTTTTGCCTGAAAATTGAAATTTTTCTATCACAGTACAAATCGCTTCTGAGACCCAAAAAACTCGATTTTTCGGTGTTTTTAGGCTAAATTTGGGATATAAACGGGTATCGAAGATGCATGCACAAATCGACTTTTTGGGCCAAAAAAACGTGTTTTAGCATTTTTTTGGCCTGAAAATTGAAATTTTTCTAGCACAGTATAAACATGTACAAATCGCTTCTGAGACCAAAAAAACTCGATTTTCGGTGTTTTTAGGCTAAATTTGGGATATAAACGGGTATCGCAGATGCATTCACAAATCGACTTTTTGGGCCAAAAAAACGTGTTTTAGCATTTTTTTTGCCTGAAAATTGAATTTTTTTAGCACAGTACAAATCGCTTCTGAGACCCAAAAAACTCGATTTTTCGGTGTTTTTAGGCTAAATTTGGGATATAAACGGGTCTCGAAGATGCATGCACAAATCGACTTTTTGGGCCCAAAAAACGTGTTTTAGCATTTTTTTTGCCAGAAAATTGAAATTTTTCTAGAACAGTGTAGACATGTACAAATCGCTTCTGAGACCCAAAAAACTCGATTTTTCGGTGTTTTTAAGCTAAATTTGGGATATAAACGGGTATCGAAGATGCATGCACAAATCGACTTTTTTGGCCAAAAAAACGTGTTTTAACATTTTTTTTGCCTGAAAATTGAAATTTTTCTAGCACAGTACAAATCACTTCTGAGACCAAAAAAACTCGATTTTTCGGTGTTTTTAGGCTAAATTTGGGATATAAACGGGTATCAAAGATCCATGCACAAATCGACTTTTTTTGCCCAAAAAACGTGTTTTAGCATTTTTTTTGCCTGAAAATTGAAATTTTCCTAGCACAGTGTAGACATATACAAATCGCTTCTGAGACACAAAAAACTCGATTTTTCGGTATTTTTAGGCTAAATTTGGGATATAAACGGGTATCGAAGATGCATGCACAAATCGACTTTTTGGGCCCAAAAATCGTGTTTTAGCATTTTTTTTTCCTGAAAATTGAATTTTTTTTAGCACAGTGTAGACATGTACAAATCGCTTTTGAGACCTAAAAAACTCGATTTTTCGGTGTTTTTAGGCTAAATTTGGGATATAAACGGGTATCGAAGATGCATGCACAAATCGAATTTTTGGGTCAAAAAAACGTGTTTTTAGCATTTTTTTGCCTGAAAATTGTATTTTTTCTAGCACAGTGTAAACATGTACAAATCGCTTCTGAGACCCAAAAAACTCGATTTTTCGGTGTTTTTAGGCTAAATTTGGGATATAAACGGGTATAGAAGATGCATGCACAAATCGACTTTTTGGGCCAAAAAAACGTGTTTTAGCATTTTTTTTGCCTGAAAATTGAAATATATCTACAATAGTGTAGACATGTACAAATCGCTTCTGAGACCCAAAAAACTCGATTTTTCGGTGTTTTTAGGCTAAATTTGGGATATAAACGGGTATCGAAGATGCATGCACAAATCGTCTTTTTGAGCCCAAAAAAACGTGTTTTAGCATTTTTTTGGCCTGAAAATTGATTTTTTTCTAGCACTGTATAAACATGTACAAATCGCTTCTGAGACCAAAAAAAATCGATTTTTAGGTGTTTTTAGGCTAAATTTGGGATATAAACGGGTATCGCAGATGCATGCACAAATCGACTTTTTGGGTCAAAAAAACGTGTTTTAGCATTTTTTTTGCCTGAAAATTGATTTTTTTCTAGCACAGTGTAAACATGTACAAATCGCTTTTGAGACCTAAAAAACTCGATTTTTCGGTGTTTTTAGGCTAAATTTGATATATATACGGGTATCGAAGATGCATGCACAAATCGACTTTTTGGGCCAAAAAAACGTGTTTTAGCATTTTTTTTTGCCTGAAAATTGAAATTTTTCTATCACAGTACAAATCGCTTCTGAGACCCAAAAAACTCGATTTTTCGGTGTTTTTAGGCTAAATTTGGGATATAAACGGGTATCGAAGATGCATGCACAAATCGACTTTTTGGGCCAAAAAAAACGTGTTTTAGCATTTTTTTGGCCTGAAAATTGAAATTTTTCTAGCACAGTATAAACATGTACAAATCGCTTCTGAGACCAAAAAAACTCGATTTTCGGTGTTTTTAGGCTAAATTTGGGATATAAACGGGTATCGCAGATGCATTCACAAATCGACTTTTTGGGCCAAAAAAACGTGTTTTTGCATTTTTTTTGCCTGAAAATTGATTTTTTTTTAGCACAGTACAAATCGCTTCTGAGACCCAAAAAACTCGATTTTTCGGTGTTTTTAGGCTAAATTTGGGATATAAACGGGTCTCGAAGATGCATGCACAAATCGACTTTTTGGGCCCAAAAAACGTGTTTTAGCATTTTTTTTGCCAGAAAATTGAAATTTTTCTAGAACAGTGTAGACATGTACAAATCGCTTCTGAGACCCAAAAAACTCGATTTTTCGGTGTTTTTAGGCTAAATTTGGGATATAAACGGGTATCGAAGATGCATGCACAAATCGACTTTTTTGGCCAAAAAAAACGTGTTTTAACATTTTTTTTGCCTGAAAATTGAAATTTTTCTAGCACAGTACAAATCACTTCTGAGACCAAAAAAACTCGATTTTTCGGTGTTTTTAGGCTAAATTTGGGATATAAACGGGTATCAAAGATGCATGCACAAATCGACTTTTTTTGCCCAAAAACGTGTTTTAGCATTTTTTTTGCCTGAAAATTGAAATTTTCCTAGCACAGTGTAGACATATACAAATCGCTTCTGAGACACAAAAAACTCGATTTTTCGGTGTTTTTAGGCTAAATTTGGGATATAAACGGGTATCGAAGATGCATGCACAAATCGACTTTTTGGGCCAAAAAAACGTGTTTTAGCATTTTTTTGGCCTGAAAATTGAAATTTTTCTAGCACAGTATAAACATGTACAAATCGCTTCTGAGACCAAAAAAACTCGATTTTCGGTGTTTTTAGGCTAAATTTGGGATATAAACGGGTATCGCAGATGCATTCACAAATCGACTTTTTGGGCCAAAAAAACGTGTTTTAGCATTTTTTTTGCCTGAAAATTGATTTTTTTTTAGCAAAGTACAAATCGCTTCTGAGACCCAAAAAACTCGATTTTTCGGTGTTTTTAGGCTAAATTTGGGATATAAACGGGTCTCGAAGATGCATGCACAAATCGACTTTTTGGGCCCAAAAAACGTGTTTTAGCATTTTTTTTGCCAGAAAATTGATTTTTTTCTAGAACAGTGTAGACATGTACAAATCGCTTCTGAGACCCAAAAAACTCGATTTTTCGGTGTTTTTAGGCTAAATTTGGGATATAAACGGGTATCGAAGATGCATGCACAAATCGACTTTTTTGGCCAAAAAAACGTGTTTTAACATTTTTTTTGCCTGAAAATTGAAATTTTTCTAGCACAGTACAAATCACTTCTGAGACCAAAAAACTCGATTTTTCGGTGTTTTTAGGCTAAATTTGGGATATAAACGGGTATCAAAGATGCATGCACAAATCGACTTTTTTTGCCCAAAAAACGTGTTTTAGCATTTTTTTTTCCTGAAAATTGAATTTTTCCTAGCACAGTGTAGACATATACAAATCGCTTCTGAGACACAAAAAACTCGATTTTTCGGTGTTTTTAGGCTAAATTTGGGATATAAACGGGTATCGAAGATGCATGCACAAATCGACTTTTTGGGCCAAAAAAACGTGTTTTAGCATTTTTTTGGCCTGAAAATTGAAATTTTTCTAGCACAGTATAAACATGTACAAATCGCTTCTGAGACCAAAAAAACTCGATTTTCGGTGTTTTTAGGCTAAATTTGGGATATAAACTGGTATCGAAGATGCATGCACAAATCGACTTTTTGGGCCAAAAAAACGTGTTTTAGCATTTTTTTTGCCTGAAAATTGAAATTTTTCTAGCACAGTACAAATCGCTTCTGAGACCCAAAAAACTCGATTTTTCGGTGTTTTTAGGCTAAATTTGGAATATAAACGGGTATCGAAGATGCATGCACAAATCGACTTTTTGGACCAAAAAAACGTGTTTTAGCATTTTTTTGGCCTGAAAATTGAAATTTTTCTAGCACAGTATAAACATGTACAAATCGCTTCTGAGACCAAAAAAACTCGATTTTCGGTGTTTTTAGGCTAAATTTGGGATATAAACTGGTATCGAAGATGCATGCACAAATCGACTTTTTGGGCCAAAAAAACGTGTTTTAGCATTTTTTTTGCCTGAAAATTGAAATTTTTCTAGCACAGTACAAATCACTTCTGAGATCCAAAAAACTCGATTTTTCGGTGTTTTTAGGCTAAATTTAGGATATAAACGGGTATCGAAGATACATGCACAAATCGACTTTTTGGGCCAAAAACACGTGTTTTAGCATTTTTTTTCCTGAAAATTGAAATTTTTCTAGCACAGTACAAATCGCTTCTGTGACCCAAAAAACTCGATTTTTCGGTGTTTTTAGGCTAAATTTGGGATATAAACGGGTATCGAAGATGCATGCACAAATCGACTTTTTGGGCCAAAAATACGTGTTTTAGCATTTTTTTTGCCTGAAAATTGAAATTTATCTAGAACAGTGTAGACATGTACAAATCGCTTCTGAGACCCAAAAAACTCGATTTTTCGGTGTTTTTAGGCTAAATTTGGGATATAAACGGGTATCGAAGATGCATGCACAAATCGACTTTTTGGGTCAAAAAAACGTGTTTTAGCATTTTTTTTGCCTGAAAATTGATGTTTTTTCTAGCACAGTGTAAACATGTACCAATCGCTTTTGAGACCTAAAAAACTCGATTTTTCGGTGTTTTTAGGCTAAATTTGATATATATACGGGTATCGAAGATGCATGCACAAATCGACTTTTTGGGCCAAAAAAACGTGTTTTAGCATTTTTTTTTGCCTGAAAATTGAAATTTTTCTATCACAGTACAAATCGCTTCTGAGACCCAAAAAACTCGATTTTTCGGTGTTTTTAGGCTAAATTTGGGATATAAACGGGTATCGAAGATGCATGCACAAATCGACTTTTTGGGCCAAAAAAACGTGTTTTAGCATTTTTTTGGCCTGAAAATTGAAATTTTTCTAGCACAGTATAAACATGTACAAATCGCTTCTGAGACCAAAAAAACTCGATTTTCGGTGTTTTTAGGCTAAATTTGGGATATAAACGGGTATCGCAGATGCATTCACAAATCGACTTTTTGGGCCAAAAAAACGTGTTTTAGCATTTTTTTTGCCTGAAAATTGAATTTTTTTAGCACAGTACAAATCGCTTCTGAGACCCAAAAAACTCGATTTTTCGGTGTTTTTAGGCTAAATTTGGGATATAAACGGGTCTCGAAGATGCATGCACAAATCGACTTTTTGGGCCCAAAAAACGTGTTTTAGCATTTTTTTTGCCAGAAAATTGAAATTTTTCTAGAACAGTGTAGACATGTACAAATCGCTTCTGAGACCCAAAAAACTCGATTTTTCGGTGTTTTTAAGCTAAATTTGGGATATAAACGGGTATCGAAGATGCATGCACAAATCGACTTTTTTGGCCAAAAAATCGTGTTTTAACATTTTTTTTGCCTGAAAATTGAAATTTTTCTAGCACAGTACAAATCACTTCTGAGACCAAAAAAACTCGATTTTTCGGTGTTTTTAGGCTAAATTTGGGATATAAACGGGTATCAAAGATGCATGCACAAATCGACTTTTTTTGCCCAAAAAACGTGTTTTAGCATTTTTTTTGCCTGAAAATTGAAATTTTCCTAGCACAGTGTAGACATATACAAATCGCTTCTGAGACACAAAAAACTCGATTTTTCGGTATTTTTAGGCTAAATTTGGGATATAAACGGGTATCGAAGATGCATGCACAAATCGACTTTTTGGGCCCAAAAAACGTGTTTTAGCATTTTTTTTTCCTGAAAATTGAATTTTTTTTAGCACAGTGTAGACATGTACAAATCGCTTTTGAGACCTAAAAAACTCGATTTTTCGGTGTTTTTAGGCTAAATTTGGGATATAAACGGGTATCGAAGATGCATGCACAAATCGAATTTTTGGGTCAAAAAAACGTGTTTTTAGCATTTTTTTGCCTGAAAATTGTATTTTTTCTAGCACAGTGTAAACATGTACAAATCGCTTCTGAGACCCAAAAAACTCGATTTTTCGGTGTTTTTAGGCTAAATTTGGGATATAAACGGGTATAGAAGATGCATGCACAAATCGACTTTTTGGGCCAAAAAAACGTGTTTTAGCATTTTTTTTGCCTGAAAATTGAAATATATCTACAATAGTGTAGACATGTACAAATCGCTTCTGAGACCCAAAAAACTCGATTTTTCGGTGTTTTTAGGCTAAATTTGGGATATAAACGGGTATCGAAGATGCATGCACAAATCGTCTTTTTGAGCCCAAAAAAACGTGTTTTAGCATTTTTTTGGCCTGAAAATTGATTTTTTTCTAGCACTGTATAAACATGTACAAATCGCTTCTGAGACCAAAAAAAATCGATTTTTAGGTGTTTTTAGGCTAAATTTGGGATATAAACGGGTATCGCAGATGCATGCACAAATCGACTTTTTGGGTCAAAAAAACGTGTTTTAGCATTTTTTTTGCCTGAAAATTGATTTTTTTCTAGCACAGTGTAAACATGTACAAATCGCTTTTGAGACCTAAAAAACTCGATTTTTCGGTGTTTTTAGGCTAAATTTGATATATATACGGGTATCGAAGATGCATGCACAAATCGACTTTTTGGGCCAAAAAAACGTGTTTTAGCATTTTTTTTTGCCTGAAAATTGAAATTTTTCTATCACAGTACAAATCGCTTCTGAGACCCAAAAAACTCGATTTTTCGGTGTTTTTAGGCTAAATTTGGGATATAAACGGGTATCGAAGATGCATGCACAAATCGACTTTTTGGGCCAAAAAAAACGTGTTTTAGCATTTTTTTTGCCTGAAAATTGAAATTTTTCTAGCACAGTATAAACATGTACAAATCGCTTCTGAGACCAAAAAAACTCGATTTTCGGTGTTTTTAGGCTAAATTTGGGATATAAACGGGTATCGCAGATGCATTCACAAATCGACTTTTTGGGCCAAAAAAACGTGTTTTTGCATTTTTTTTGCCTGAAAATTGATTTTTTTTTAGCACAGTACAAATCGCTTCTGAGACCCAAAAAACTCGATTTTTCGGTGTTTTTAGGCTAAATTTGGGATATAAACGGGTCTCGAAGATGCATGCACAAATCGACTTTTTGGGCCCAAAAAACGTGTTTTAGCATTTTTTTTGCCAGAAAATTGAAATTTTTCTAGAACAGTGTAGACATGTACAAATCGCTTCTGAGACCCAAAAAACTCGATTTTTCGGTGTTTTTAGGCTAAATTTGGGATATAAACGGGTATCGAAGATGCATGCACAAATCGACTTTTTTGGCCAAAAAAAACGTGTTTTAACATTTTTTTTGCCTGAAAATTGAAATTTTTCTAGCACAGTACAAATCACTTCTGAGACCAAAAAAACTCGATTTTTCGGTGTTTTTAGGCTAAATTTGGGATATAAACGGGTATCAAAGATGCATGCACAAATCGACTTTTTTTGCCCAAAAACGTGTTTTAGCATTTTTTTTGCCTGAAAATTGAAATTTTCCTAGCACAGTGTAGACATATACAAATCGCTTCTGAGACACAAAAAACTCGATTTTTCGGTGTTTTTAGGCTAAATTTGGGATATAAACAGGTATCGAAGATGCATGCACAAATCTACTTTTTGGGCCCAAAAAACGTGTTTTAGCATTTTTTTTTCCTGAAAATTGAAATTTTTCTAGCACAGTACAAATCGCTTCTGAGACCCAAAAAACTCGATTTTTCGGTGTTTTTAGGCTAAATTTGGGATATAAACGGGTCTCGAAGATGCATGCACAAATCGACTTTTTGGGCCCAAAAAAACGTGTTTTAGCATTTTTTTTGCCTGAAAATTGAAATTTTTCTAGCACTGTATAAACATGTACAAATCGCTTCTGAGACCAAAAAAACTCGATTTTTCTGTGTTTTTAGGCTATATTTGGGATATAAACGGGTATCGCAGATGCATGCACAAATCTACTTTTTGGGCCAAAAAAACGTGTTTTAGCATTTTTTTTTGCCTGAAAATTGAAATTTTTCTATCACAGTACAAATCGCTTCTGAGACCAAAAAAACTCGATTTTTCGGTGTTTTTAGGCTAAATTTGGGATATAAACGGATATCGAAGATGCATGCACAAATCGACTTTTTGGGCCAAAAAAACGTGTTTTAGCATTTTTTTTGCCTGAAAATTGAAATTTTTCTAGTACAGTACAAATCGCTTCTGAGACCAAAAAAACTCGATTTTTCGGTGTTTTTAGTCTAAATTTGGGATATAAACGAGTATCGAAGATGCATGCACAAATCGACTTTTTGGGCCCAAAAAACGTGTTTTAGTATTTTTTTTGCCTGAAAATTGATTTTTTTCTAGCACAGTATAAACATGTACAAATCGCTTTTGAGACCTAAAAAACTCGATTTTTCGTTTTTTTCAGGCTAAATTTGGGATATAAACAGGTATCGAAGATGCATGCACAAATCGACTTTTTGGGCCAAAAAAACGTGTTTTAGCATTTTTTTTGCCTGAAAATGGATTTTTTTTCTAGCACAGTGTAGACATGTACACATCGCTTCTGAGACCCAAAAAACTCGATTTTTCGGTGTTTCTAGGCTAAATTTGGGATATAAACGGGTATCGAAGATACATGCACAAATCTACTTTTTGGGCCTAAAAAACGTGTTTTAGCATTTTTTTTGCCTGAAAACTGAAATTTTTCTAGCACAGTACAAATCGCTTCTGAGACCCAAAAAACTCGATTTTTCGGTGTTTTTAGGCTAAATTTGGGATATAAACGGGTATCGAAGATGCATGCACAAATCGACTTTTTGGGCCCATAAAACTTGTTTTTGCATTTTTTTTGCCTGAAAATTGAAATTTTTCTAGCACAGTGTAGACATGTACAAATCGCTTCTGAGACCCAAAAAACTCGATTTTTCGGTGTTTTTAAGCTAAATTTGGGATATAAACGAGTATCGAAGATGCATGCACAAATCGACTTTTTGGGCCAAAAAAACGTGTTTTAGCATTTTTTTTGCCAGAAAATTGACATTTTTCTAGCACAGTGTAGACATGTACAAATCGCTTCTGAGACCCAAAAAACTCGATTTTTCGGTGTTTTTAGGCTAAATTTGGGATATAAACGGGTATCGAAGATGCATGCACAAATCGACTTTTTGGGCCAAAAAAACGTGTTTTAGCATTTTTATTGCCTGAAAATTAAATTTTTTCTAGCACAGTACAAATCGCTTCTGAGACCAAAAAAATCGATTTTTCGGTGTTTTTAGGCTAAATTTGGGATATCAACGGGTATCGAAGATGCATGCACAAATCGACTTTTTGGGCCCAAAAAACGTGTTTTGGTATTTTTTTTGCCTGAAAATTGATTTTTTTCTAGAACAGTGTAGACATGTACAAATCGCTTCTGAGACCCAAAAAACTCGATTTTTCGGTGTTTTTAGGCTAAATTTGGGATATAAACGGGTATCGAAGATGCATGCACAAATCGACTTTTTTGGGCCCAAAAACCGTGTTTTGGTATTTTTTTTGCCTGAAAATTGAAATCTTTCTAGCACAGTGTAGACATGTACAAATCGCTTCTGAGACCCAAAAAACTCGATTTTCCTGTGTTCTTAGGCTAAATTTGGGATATAAACGGGTATCGAAGATGCATGCACAAATCGAGTTTTTGGGCCCAAAAAACGTGTTTTAGCATTTTTTTTGCCTGAAAATTGATTTTTTTCTAGCACAGTGTAAACATGTACAAATCGCTTCTGAGACCCAAAAAACTCGATTTTTTGGTGTTTTTAGGCTAAATTTGGGATATAAACGGGTATCGAAGATGCATGCACAAATCGACTTTTTGGGTCCAAAACACGTGTTTTAGCATTTTTTTTGCCTGAAAATTGAAATTTATCTAGCACAGTACAAATCGCTTCTGAGACCCAAAAAACTCGATTTTTCGGTGTTTTTATGCTAAATTTGGGATATAAACGGGTATCGAAGATGCATGCACAAATCGACTTTTTGGGCCCAAAAAACGTGTTTTGGTATTTTTTTTGCCTGAAAATTGATTTTTTTCTAGAACAGTGTAGACATGTACAAATCGCTTCTGAGACACAAAAAACTCGATTTTTCGGTGTTTTTAGGCTAAATTTGGGATATAAACGGGTATCGAAGATGCATGCACAAATCGACTTTTTGGGCCCAAAAACCGTGTTTTGGTATTTTTTTTGCCTGAAAATTGAAATCTTTCTAGCACAGTGTAGACATGTACAAATCGCTTCTGAGACCCAACAAACTCGATTTTCCTGTGTTTTTAGGCTAAATTTGGGATATAAACGGGCATCGAAGATGCATGCACAAATCGACTTTTTGGGCCCAAAAAACGTTTTTTGGCATTTTTTTTTGCCTGAAAATTGAAATTTTTCTAGCACAGTGTAGACATGTACAAATCGCTTCTGAGACCCAAAAAACTCGATTTTTCGGTGTTTTTAGGCTAAATTTGGGATATAAACGGGTATCGAAGATGCATTCACAAATCGACTTTTTGGGCCCAAAAAACGTTTTTTGGCATTTTTTTTTGCCTGAAAATTGAAATTTTTCTATCACAGTGTAGACATGTACAAATCGCTTCTGAGACACAAAAAACTCGATTTTTCGGTGTTTTTAGGCTAAATTTGGGATATAAACGGGTATCGAAGATGCATTCACAAATCGACTTTTTGGGCCCAAAAAACGTGTTTTAGCATTTTTTTTGCCAGAAAATTGAAATTTTTCTAGAACAGTGTAGACATGTACAAATCGCTTCCGAGACCCAAAAAACTCGATTTTTCGGTGTTTTTAGGCTAAATTTGGGATATAAACGGGTATCGAAGATGCATGCACAAATCGAGTTTTTGGGCCCAAAAAACGTGTTTTAGCATTTTTTTTGCCTGAAAATTGATTTTTTTCTAGCACAGTGTAAACATGTACAAATCGCTTCTGAGACCCAAAAAACTCGATTTTTCGGTGTTTTTAGGCTAAATTTGGGATATAAACGGGTATCGAAGATGCATGCACAAATCGACTTTTTGGGTCCAAAAAACGTGTTTTAGCATTTTTTTTGCCTGAAAATTGAAATTTATCTAGCACAGTACAAATCGCTTCTGAGACCCAAAAAACTCGATTTTTCGGTGTTTTTATGCTAAATTTGGGATATAAACGGGTATCGAAAATGCATGCACAAATCGACTTTTTGGGCCCAAAAAACGTGTTTTAGCATTTTTTTTGCCTGAAAATTGAAATTTTTCTAGAACCGTGTAGACATGTACAAATCGCTTCTGAGACCCAAAAAACTCGATTTTTCGGTGTTTTTAGGCTAAATTTGGGATATAAACGGGTATCGAAGATGCATGCACAAATCACCTTTTTGGGCCAAAAAAACGTGTTTTAGCATTTTTTTTTGCCTGAAAATTGATTTTTTTCTAGCACAGTGTAGACATGTACAAATCGCTTCTGAGACCCATAAAACTCGATTTTTCTGTGTTTTTAAGCTAAATTTGGGATATAAACGGGTATCGAAGATGCATGCACAAATCGAGTTTTTGGGCCCAAAAAACGTGTTTTAGCATTTTTTTTGCCTGAAAATTCAAATTTTTCTTGCACAGTACAAATCGCTTCTGAGACCAAAAAAACTCGATTTTTCGGTGTTTTAAGGCTAAATTTGGGATATAAACGGGTATCGAAGATGCATGCACAAATCGACTTTTTGGGCCCAAAAAACGTGTTTTAGCATTTTTTTTGCCTGAAAATTGAAATTTATCTAGCACAGTACAAATCGCTTCTGAGACCCAAAAAACTCGATTTTTCGGTGTTTTTAGGCTAAATTTGGGATATAAACGGGTATCGAAGATACATGCACAAATCGACTTTTTGGGCCCAAAAAACGTGTTTTAGCATTTTTTTTGCCTGAAAATTGAAATTTTTCTAGAACAATGTAGACATGTACAAATCGCTTCTGAGACCCAAAAAACTGGATTTTTCTGTGTTTTTAGGCTAAATTTGGGATATAAACGGGTATCGAAGATGCATGCACAAATCGACTTTTTGGGCCCAAAAAACGTTTTTTGGCATTTTTTTTTTGCCTGAAAATTGAAATTTTTCTAGCACAGTGTAGACATGTACAAATCGCTTCTGAGACCCAAAAAACTCGATTTTTCGGTGTTTTTAGGCTAAATTTGGGATATAAACGGGTATCGAAGATGCATTCACAAATCGACTTTTTGGGCCCAAAAAACGTGTTTTAGCATTTTTTTTGCCTGAAAATTGAATTTTTTCTAGCACAGTGTAAACATGTACAAATCGCTTCTGAGACCCAAAAAACTCGATTTTTCGGTGTTTTTAGGCTAAATTTGGGATATAAACGGGTATCGAAGATGCATGCACAAATCGACTTTTTGGGTCCAAAAAACGTGTTTTAGCATTTTTTTTGCCTGAAAATTGAAATTTATCTAGCACAGTACAAATCGCTTCTGAGACCCAAAAAAACTCGATTTTTCGGTGTTTTTAGGCTAAATTTGGGATATAAACGGGTATCGAAGATGCATGCACAAATCGACTTTTTGAGTCCAAAAAACGTGTTTTAGCATTTTTTTTGCCTGAAAATTGAAATTTATCTAGCACAGTACAAATCGCTTCTGAGACCCAAAAAACTCGATTTTTCGGTGTTTTTATGCTAAATTTGGGATATAAACGGGTATCGAAAATGCATGCACAAATCGACTTTTTGGGCCCAAAAAACGTGTTTTAGCATTTTTTTTGCCTGAAAATTGATTTTTTTCTAGAACCGTGTAGACATGTACAAATCGCTTCTGAGACCCAAAAAACTCGATTTTTCGGTGTTTTTAGGCTAAATTTGGGATATAAACGGGTATCGAAGATGCATGCACAAATCGACTTTTTGAGTCCAAAAAACGTGTTTTAGCATTTTTTTTGCCTGAAAATTGAAATTTATCTAGCACAGTACAAATCGCTTCTGAGACCCAAAAAACTCGATTTTTCGGTGTTTTTATGCAAAATTTGGGATATAAACGGGTATCGAAAATGCATGCACAAATCGACTTTTTGGGCCCAAAAAACGTGTTTTAGCTTTTTTTTGGCCTGAAAATTGAATTTTTTCTAGAACCGTGTAGACATGTACAAATCGCTTCTGAGACCCAAAAAACTCGATTTTACGGTGTTTTTAGGCTAAATTTGGGATATAAACGGGTATCGAAGATGCATGCACAAATCGCCTTTTTGGGCCAAAAAAACGTGTTTTAGCATTTTTTTTTGCCTGAAAATTGAATTTTTTCTAGCACAGTGTAGACATGTACAAATCGCTTCTGAGACCCATAAAACTCGATTTTTCTGTGTTTTTAAGCTAAATTTGGGATATAAACGGGTATCGAAGATGTCTGCGCAAATCTACTTTTTGGGCCAAAAAAACATGTTTTAGCATTTTTTTGTCTGAAAATTGAAATTTTTCTAGCACAGTACAAATCGCTTCTGAGACCCAAAAAACTCGATTTTTCGGTGTTTTTAGGCTAAATTTGGGATATAAACGGGTATCGAAGATGCATGCACAAATCGACTTTTTGGGCCCAAAAAACGTGTTTTAGCATTTTTTTTTCCTGAAAATTGAAATTTTTCTAGCACAGTGTAGACATGTACAAATCGCTTCTGAGACCCAAAAAACTCGATTTTTCGGTGTTTTTAGGCTAAATTTGGGATATAAACGGGTCTCGAAGATGCATGCACAAATCGACTTTTTGGGCCAAAAAAACGTGTTTTAGCATTTTTTTTGCCTGAAAATTGAAATTTTTCTAGCACAGTACAAATCGCTTCTGAGACCAAAAAAACTCGATATTTCGGTGTTTTTAGGCTAAATTTGGGATATAAACGGGTATCGAAGATGCATGCACAAATCGACTTTTTGGGCCCAAAAAACGTGTTTTAGCATTTTTTTTGCCTGAAAATTGAAATTTTTCTAGCACAGTGTAAACATGTACAAATCGCTTCTGAGACCCAAAAAACTCGATTTTTCGGTGTTTTTAGGCTAAATTTGGGATATAAACGGGTATCGAAGATGCATTCACAAATCGACTTTTGGGCCCAAAAAACGTGTTTTAGCATTTTTTTTGCCAGAAAATTGATTTTTTTCTAGAACAGTGTAGAATGTACAAATCGCTACCGAGACCCAAAAAACTCGATTTTTCGGTGTTTTTAGGCTAAATTTGGGATATAAACGGGTATCGAAGATGCATGCACAAATCGAGTTTTTGGGCCAAAAAAACGTGTTTTAGCCTTTTTTTTGCCTGAAAATTTAAATTTTTCTAGCACAGTACAAATCGCTTCTGAGACCAAAAAAACTCGATTTTTCGGTGTTTTAAGGCTAAATTTGGGATATAAACGGGTATCGAAGATGCATGCACAAATCGACTTTTTGGGCCCAAAAAACGTGTTATAGCATTTTTTTTGCCTGAAAATTGAAAATTATCTAGCACAGTACAAATCGCTTCTGAGACCCAAAAAACTCGATTTTTCGGTGTTTTTAGGCTAAATTTGGGATATAAACGGGTATCGAAGATACATGCACAAATCGACTTTTTGGGCCCAAAAAACGTGTTTTAGCATTTTTTTTGCCTGAAAATTGAAATTTTTCTAGAACAATGTAGACATGTACAAATCGCTTCTGAGACCCAAAAAAGTCGATTTTTCGGTGTTTTTAGGCTAAATTTGGGATATAAACGGGTATCGAAGATGCATTCACAAATCGACTTTTTGGGCCCAAAATACGTGTTTTAGCATTTTTTTTGCCAGAAAATTGAAATTTTTCTAGAACAGTGTAGACATGTACAAATCGCTTCCGAGACCCAAAAAACTCGATTTTTCGGTGTTTTTAGGCTAAATTTGGGATATAAACGGGTATCGAAGATGCATGCACAAATCGAGTTTTTGGGCCCAAAAAACGTGTTTTAGCATTTTTTTTGCCTGAAAATTGACATTTTTCTAGCACAGTGTAGACATGTACAAATCGCTTCTGAGACCCAAAAAACTCGATTTTTCGGTGTTTTTAGGCTAAATTTGGGATATAAACGGGTATCGAAGATGCATGCACAAATCGACTTTTTGGGTCCAAAAAACGTGTTTTAGCATTTTTTTTGCCTGAAAATTGAAATTTATCTAGCACAGTACAAATCACTTCTGAGACCCAAAAAACTCGATTTTTCGGTGTTTTTAGGCTAAATTTGGGATATAAACGGGTATCGAAAATGCATGCACAAATCGACTTTTTGGGCCCGAAAAACGTGTTTTAGCATTTTTTTTGCCTGAAAATTGAAATTTTTCTAGAACCGTGTAGACATGTACAAATCGCTTCTGAGACCCAAAAAACTCGATTTTTCGGTGTTTTTAGGCTAAATTTGGGATATAAACGGGTATCGAAGATGCATGCACAAATCGCCTTTTTGGGCCAAAAAAACGTGTTTTAGCATTTTTTTTGCCTGAAAATTGATTATTTTCTAGCACAGTGTAGACATGTACAAATCGCTTCTGAGACCCATAAAACTCGATTTTTCTGTGTTTTTAAGCTAAATTTGGGATATAAACGGGTATCGAAGATGCCTGCGCAAATCTACTTTTTGGGCCAAAAAAACGTGTTTTAGCATTTTTTTGTCTGAAAATTGAAATTTTTCTAGCACAGTACAAATCGCTTCTGAGACCCAAAAAACTCGATTTTTCGGTGTTTTTAGGCTAAATTTGGGATATAAACGGGTATCGAAGATGCATGCACAAATCGACTTTTTGGGCCAAAAAAACGTGTTTTAGCATTTTTTTTGCCTGAAAATTGATTTTTTTCTAGCACAGTGTAAACATGTACAAATCGCTTCTGAGACCCAAAAAACTCGATTTTTCGGTGTTTTTAGGCTAAATTTGGGATATAAACGGGTATCGAAGATGCATTCACAAATCGACTTTTGGGCCCAAAAAACGTGTTTTAGCATTTTTTTTGCCAGAAAATTGATTTTTTTCTAGAACAGTGTAGACATGTACAAATCGCTTCTGAGACCCAAAAAACTCGATTTTTCGGTGTTTTTAAGCTAAATTTGGGATATAAACGAGTATCGAAGATGCATGCACAAATCGACTTTTTGGGCCAAAAAAACGTGTTTTAGCATTTTTTTTGCCTGAAAATTGAAATTTTTCTAGTACAGTACAAATCGCTTCTGAGACCAAAAAAACACGATTTTTAGGTGTTTTTAGGCTAAATTTGGGATATAAACGAGTATCGAAGATGCATGAACAAATCGACTTTTTGGGCCCAAAAAACGTGTTTTAGCATTTTTTTGCCTGAAAATTGAAATTTTTCTAGCACAGTGTAGACATGTACAAATCGCTTCTGAGACCCAAAAAACTCGATTTTTCGGTGTTTTTAGGCTAAATTTGGGATATAAACGGGTCTCGAAGATGCATGCACAAATCGACTTTTTGGGCCAAAAAAACGTGTTTTAGCATTTTTTTTGCCTGAAAATTGAATTTTTTCTAGCACAGTGTAAACATGTACAAATCGCTTCTGAGACCCAAAAAACTCGATTTTTCGGTGTTTTTAGGCTAAATTTGGGATATAAACGGGTATCGAAGATGCATTCACAAATCGACTTTTGGGCCCAAAAAACGTGTTTTAGCATTTTTTTTGCCAGAAAATTGATTTTTTTCTAGAACAGTGTAGACATGTACAAATCGCTTCCGAGACCCAAAAAACTCGATTTTTCGGTGTTTTTAGGCTAAATTTGGGATATAAACGGGTATCGAAGATGTATGCACAAATCGAGTTTTTGGGCCCAAAAAACGTGTTTTAGCCTTTTTTTTGCCTGAAAATTTAAATTTTTCTAGCACAGTACAAATCGCTTCTGAGACCAAAAAAACTCGATTTTTCGGTGTTTTAAGGCTAAATTTGGGATATAAACGGGTATCGAAGATGCATGCACAAATCGACTTTTTGGGCCCAAAAAACGTGTTTTAGCATTTTTTTTTCCTGAAAATTGAAATTTTTCTAGCACAGTGTAGACATGTACAAATCGCTTCTGAGACCCAAAAAACTCGATTTTTCGGTGTTTTTAAGCTAAATTTGGGATATAAACGAGTATCGAAGATGCATGCACAAATCGACTTTTTGGGCCAAAAAAACGTGTTTTAGCATTTTTTTTGCCTGAAAATTGAAATTTTTCTAGTACAGTACAAATCGCTTCTGAGACCAAAAACACACGATTTTTAGGTGTTTTTAGGCTAAATTTGGGATATAAACGAGTATCGAAGATGCATGAACAAATCGACTTTTTGGGCCCAAAAAACGTGTTTTAGCATTTTTTTGCCTGAAAATTGAAATTTTTCTAGCACAGTGTAGACATGTACAAATCGCTTCTGAGACCCAAAAAACTCGATTTTTCGGTGTTTTTAGGCAAATTTTGGGATATAAACGGGTCTCGAAGATGCATGCACAAATCGACTTTTTGGGCCAAAAAAACGTGTTTTAGCATTTTTTTTGCCTGAAAATTGAATTTTTTCTAGCACAGTGTAAACATGTACAAATCGCTTCTGAGACCCAAAAAACTCGATTTTTCGGTGTTTTTAGGCTAAATTTGGGATATAAACGGGTATCGAAGATGCATTCACAAATCGACTTTTGGGCCCAAAAAACGTGTTTTAGCATTTTTTTTGCCAGAAAATTGATTTTTTTCTAGAACAGTGTAGACATGTACAAATCGCTTCCGAGACCCAAAAAACTCGATTTTTCGGTGTTTTTAGGCTAAATTTGGGATATAAACGGGTATCGAAGATGTATGCACAAATCGAGTTTTTGGGCCCAAAAAACGTGTTTTAGCCTTTTTTTTGCCTGAAAATTTAAATTTTTCTAGCACAGTACAAATCGCTTCTGAGACCAAAAAAACTCGATTTTTCGGTGTTTTAAGGCTAAATTTGGGATATAAACGGGTATCGAAGATGCATGCACAAATCGACTTTTTGGGCCCAAAAAACGTGTTTTAGCATTTTTTTTGCCTGAAAATTGAAATTTATCTAGCACAGTACAAATCGCTTCTGAGACCCAAAAAACTCGATTTTTCGGTGTTTTTAGGCTAAATTTGGGATATAAACGGGTATCGAAGATACATGCACAAATCGACTTTTTGGGCCCAAAAAACGTGTTTTAGCATTTTTTTTTGCCTGAAAATTGAAATTTTTCTAGAACAATGTAGACATGTACAAATCGCTTCTGAGACCCAAAAAACTCGATTTTTCGGTGTTTTTAGGCTAAATTTGGGATATAAACGGGTATCGAAGATGCATTCACAAATCGACTTTTTGGGCCCAAAATACGTGTTTTAGCATTTTTTTGGCCAGAAAATTGATTTTTTTCTAGAACAGTGTAGACATGTACAAATCGCTTCCGAGACCCAAAAAACTCGATTTTTCGGTGTTTTTAGGCTAAATTTGGGATATAAACGGGTATCGAAGATGCATGCACAAATCGAGTTTTTGGGCCCAAAAAACGTGTTTTAGCATTTTTTTTGCCTGAAAATTGAAATTTTTCTAGCACAGTGTAGACATGTACAAATCGCTTCTGAGACCCAAAAAACTCGATTTTTCGGTGTTTTTAGGCTAAATTTGGGATATAAACGGGTATCGAAGATGCATGCACAAATCGACTTTTTGGGTCCAAAAAACGTGTTTTAGCATTTTTTTTTGCCTGAAAATTGAAATTTATCTAGCACAGTACAAATCGCTTCTGAGACCCAAAAAACTCGATTTTTCGGTGTTTTTAGGCTAAATTTGGGATATAAACGGGTATCGAAGATGTATGCACAAATCGAGTTTTTGGGCCCAAAAAACGTGTTTTAGCCTTTTTTTTGCCTGAAAATTTAAATTTTTCTAGCACAGTACAAATCGCTTCTGAGACCAAAAAAACTCGATTTTTCGGTGTTTTAAGGCTAAATTTGGGATATAAACGGGTATCGAAGATGCATGCACAAATCGACTTTTTGGGCCCAAAAAACGTGTTTTAGCATTTTTTTTGCCTGAAAATTGAAATTTATCTAGCACAGTACAAATCGCTTCTGAGACCCAAAAAACTCGATTTTTCGGTGTTTTTAGGCTAAATTTGGGATATAAACGGGTATCGAAGATACATGCACAAATCGACTTTTTGGGCCCAAAAAACGTGTTTTAGCATTTTTTTTTGCCTGAAAATTGAAATTTTTCTAGAACAATGTAGACATGTACAAATCGCTTCTGAGACCCAAAAAACTCGATTTTTCGGTGTTTTTAGGCTAAATTTGGGATATAAACGGGTATCGAAGATGCATTCACAAATCGACTTTTTGGGCCCAAAATACGTGTTTTAGCATTTTTTTGGCCAGAAAATTGATTTTTTTCTAGAACAGTGTAGACATGTACAAATCGCTTCCGAGACCCAAAAAACTCGATTTTTCGGTGTTTTTAGGCTAAATTTGGGATATAAACGGGTATCGAAGATGCATGCACAAATCGAGTTTTTGGGCCCAAAAAACGTGTTTTAGCATTTTTTTTGCCTGAAAATTGAAATTTTTCTAGCACAGTGTAGACATGTACAAATCGCTTCTGAGACCCAAAAAACTCGATTTTTCGGTGTTTTTAGGCTAAATTTGGGATATAAACGGGTATCGAAGATGCATGCACAAATCGACTTTTTGGGTCCAAAAAACGTGTTTTAGCATTTTTTTTTGCCTGAAAATTGAAATTTATCTAGCACAGTACAAATCGCTTCTGAGACCCAAAAAACTCGATTTTTCGGTGTTTTTAGGCTAAATTTGGGATATAAACGGGTATCGAAGATGCATGCACAAATCGCCTTTTTGGGCCAAAAAAACGTGTTTTAGCATTTTTTTTGCCTGAAAATTGATTATTTTCTAGCACAGTGTAGACATGTACAAATCGCTTCTGAGACCCAAAAAACTCGATTTATCGGTGTTTTTAGGCAAAATTTGGGATATAAACGGGTCTCGAAGATGCATGCAGAAATCGACTTTTTGGGCCAAAAAAACATGTTTTAGCATTTTTTTTGCCTGAAAACTGAAATTTTTCTAGCACAGTACAAATCGCTTCTGAGACCCAAAAAACTCGATTTTTCGGTGTTTTTAGGCTAAATTTGGGATATAAACGGGTATCGAATATGCATGCACAAATCGACTTTTTGGGCCTAAAAAACGTGTTTTAGCATTTTTTTTGCCTGAAAATTGAAATTTTTCTAGAACAGTGTAGACATGTACAAATCGCTTCTGAGACCCAAAAAACTCGATTTTTCGGTGTTTTTAGGCTAAATTTGGGATATAAACGGGTTTCTCTGATGCATGCACAAATCGACTTTTTTGGCCCAAAAAACGTGTTTTAGCATTTTTTTTGCCTGAAAATTGAAATTTATCTAGCACAGTACAAATCGCTTCTGAGACCCAAAAAAACTCGATTTTTCGGTGTTTTTAGGCTAAATTTGGGATATAAACGGGTATCGAAGATGCATGCACAAATCGACTTTTTGAGTCCAAAAAACGTGTTTTAGCATTTTTTTTGCCTGAAAATTGAAATTTATCTAGCACAGTACAAATCGCTTCTGAGACCCAAAAAACTCGATTTTTCGGTGTTTTTATGCTAAATTTGGGATATAAACGGGTATCGAAAATGCATGCACAAATCGACTTTTTGGGCCCAAAAAACGTGTTTTAGCATTTTTTTTGCCTGAAAATTGAATTTTTTCTAGAACCGTGTAGACATGTACAAATCGCTTCTGAGACCCAAAAAACTCGATTTTTCGGTGTTTTTAGGCTAAATTTGGGATATAAACGGGTATCGAAGATGCATGCACAAATCGACTTTTTGAGTCCAAAAAACGTGTTTTAGCATTTTTTTTGCCTGAAAATTGAAATTTATCTAGCACAGTACAAATCGCTTCTGAGACCCAAAAAACTCGATTTTTCGGTGTTTTTATGCAAAATTTGGGATATAAACGGGTATCGAAAATGCATGCACAAATCGACTTTTTGGGCCCAAAAAACGTGTTTTAGCTTTTTTTTGGCCTGAAAATTGAATTTTTTCTAGAACCGTGTAGACATGTACAAATCGCTTCTGAGACCCAAAAAACTCGATTTTACGGTGTTTTTAGGCTAAATTTGGGATATAAACGGGTATCGAAGATGCATGCACAAATCGCCTTTTTGGGCCAAAAAAACGTGTTTTAGCATTTTTTTTTGCCTGAAAATTGAATTTTTTCTAGCACAGTGTAGACATGTACAAATCGCTTCTGAGACCCATAAAACTCGATTTTTCTGTGTTTTTAAGCTAAATTTGGGATATAAACGGGTATCGAAGATGTCTGCGCAAATCTACTTTTTGGGCCAAAAAAACATGTTTTAGCATTTTTTTGTCTGAAAATTGAAATTTTTCTAGCACAGTACAAATCGCTTCTGAGACCCAAAAAACTCGATTTTTCGGTGTTTTTAGGCTAAATTTGGGATATAAACGGGTATCGAAGATGCATGCACAAATCGACTTTTTGGGCCCAAAAAACGTGTTTTAGCATTTTTTTTTCCTGAAAATTGAAATTTTTCTAGCACAGTGTAGACATGTACAAATCGCTTCTGAGACCCAAAAAACTCGATTTTTCG
Organism: Petrolisthes manimaculis; assembly: GCA_034508575.1. NCBI lineage: Eukaryota > Metazoa > Arthropoda > Malacostraca > Decapoda > Porcellanidae > Petrolisthes > Petrolisthes manimaculis. The sequence goes on from JAWZYT010001007.1 coordinate 302,794, forward strand.
GTGTTTTTAGGCTAAATTTGGGATATAAACGGGTCTCGAAGATGCATGCACAAATCGACTTTTTGGGCCAAAAAAACGTGTTTTAGCATTTTTTTTGCCTGAAAATTGAAATTTTTCTAGCACAGTACAAATCGCTTCTGAGACCAAAAAAACTCGATATTTCGGTGTTTTTAGGCTAAATTTGGGATATAAACGGGTATCGAAGATGCATGCACAAATCGACTTTTTGGGCCCAAAAAACGTGTTTTAGCATTTTTTTTGCCTGAAAATTGAAATTTTTCTAGCACAGTGTAAACATATACAAATCGCTTCTGAGACCCAAAAAACTCGATTTTTCGGTGTTTTTAGGCTAAATTTGGGATATAAACGGGTATCGAAGATGCATTCACAAATCGACTTTTGGGCCCAAAAAACGTGTTTTAGCATTTTTTTTGCCAGAAAATTGATTTTTTTCTAGAACAGTGTAGACATGTACAAATCGCTACCGAGACCCAAAAAACTCGATTTTTCGGTGTTTTTAGGCTAAATTTGGGATATAAACGGGTATCGAAGATGCATGCACAAATCGAGTTTTTGGGCCAAAAAAACGTGTTTTAGCCTTTTTTTTGCCTGAAAATTTAAATTTTTCTAGCACAGTACAAATCGCTTCTGAGACCAAAAAAACTCGATTTTTCGGTGTTTTAAGGCTAAATTTGGGATATAAACGGGTATCGAAGATGCATGCACAAATCGACTTTTTGGGCCCAAAAAACGTGTTATAGCATTTTTTTTGCCTGAAAATTGAAAATTATCTAGCACAGTACAAATCGCTTCTGAGACCCAAAAAACTCGATTTTTCGGTGTTTTTAGGCTAAATTTGGGATATAAACGGGTATCGAAGATACATGCACAAATCGACTTTTTGGGCCCAAAAAACGTGTTTTAGCATTTTTTTTGCCTGAAAATTGAAATTTTTCTAGAACAATGTAGACATGTACAAATCGCTTCTGAGACCCAAAAAAGTCGATTTTTCGGTGTTTTTAGGCTAAATTTGGGATATAAACGGGTATCGAAGATGCATTCACAAATCGACTTTTTGGGCCCAAAATACGTGTTTTAGCATTTTTTTTGCCAGAAAATTGAAATTTTTCTAGAACAGTGTAGACATGTACAAATCGCTTCCGAGACCCAAAAAACTCGATTTTTCGGTGTTTTTAGGCTAAATTTGGGATATAAACGGGTATCGAAGATGCATGCACAAATCGAGTTTTTGGGCCCAAAAAACGTGTTTTAGCATTTTTTTTGCCTGAAAATTGACATTTTTCTAGCACAGTGTAGACATGTACAAATCGCTTCTGAGACCCAAAAAACTCGATTTTTCGGTGTTTTTAGGCTAAATTTGGGATATAAACGGGTATCGAAGATGCATGCACAAATCGACTTTTTGGGTCCAAAAAACGTGTTTTAGCATTTTTTTTGCCTGAAAATTGAAATTTATCTAGCACAGTACAAATCGCTTCTGAGACCCAAAAAACTCGATTTTTCGGTGTTTTTAGGCTAAATTTGGGATATAAACGGGTATCGAAAATGCATGCACAAATCGACTTTTTGGGCCCGAAAAACGTGTTTTAGCATTTTTTTTGCCTGAAAATTGAAATTTTTCTAGAACCGTGTAGACATGTACAAATCGCTTCTGAGACCCAAAAAACTCGATTTTTCGGTGTTTTTAGGCTAAATTTGGGATATAAACGGGTATCGAAGATGCATGCACAAATCGCCTTTTTGGGCCAAAAAAACGTGTTTTAGCATTTTTTTTGCCTGAAAATTGATTATTTTCTAGCACAGTGTAGACATGTACAAATCGCTTCTGAGACCCATAAAACTCGATTTTTCTGTGTTTTTAAGCTAAATTTGGGATATAAACGGGTATCGAAGATGCCTGCGCAAATCTACTTTTTGGGCCAAAAAAACGTGTTTTAGCATTTTTTTGTCTGAAAATTGAAATTTTTCTAGCACAGTACAAATCGCTTCTGAGACCCAAAAAACTCGATTTTTCGGTGTTTTTAGGCTAAATTTGGGATATAAACGGGTATCGAAGATGCATGCACAAATCGACTTTTTGGGCCAAAAAAACGTGTTTTAGCATTTTTTTTGCCTGAAAATTGAATTTTTTCTAGCACAGTGTAAACATGTACAAATCGCTTCTGAGACCCAAAAAACTCGATTTTTCGGTGTTTTTAGGCTAAATTTGGGATATAAACGGGTATCGAAGATGCATTCACAAATCGACTTTTGGGCCCAAAAAACGTGTTTTAGCATTTTTTTTTCCTGAAAATTGAAATTTTTCTAGCACAGTGTAGACATGTACAAATCGCTTCTGAGACCCAAAAAACTCGATTTTTCGGTGTTTTTAAGCTAAATTTGGGATATAAACGAGTATCGAAGATGCATGCACAAATCGACTTTTTGGGCCAAAAAAACGTGTTTTAGCATTTTTTTTGCCTGAAAATTGAAATTTTTCTAGTACAGTACAAATCGCTTCTGAGACCAAAAAAACACGATTTTTAGGTGTTTTTAGGCTAAATTTGGGATATAAACGAGTATCGAAGATGCATGAACAAATCGACTTTTTGGGCCCAAAAAACGTGTTTTAGCATTTTTTTGCCTGAAAATTGAAATTTTTCTAGCACAGTGTAGACATGTACAAATCGCTTCTGAGACCCAAAAAACTCGATTTTTCGGTGTTTTTAGGCTAAATTTGGGATATAAACGGGTCTCGAAGATGCATGCACAAATCGACTTTTTGGGCCAAAAAAACGTGTTTTAGCATTTTTTTTGCCTGAAAATTGAATTTTTTCTAGCACAGTGTAAACATGTACAAATCGCTTCTGAGACCCAAAAAACTCGATTTTTCGGTGTTTTTAGGCTAAATTTGGGATATAAACGGGTATCGAAGATGCATTCACAAATCGACTTTTGGGCCCAAAAAACGTGTTTTAGCATTTTTTTTGCCAGAAAATTGATTTTTTTCTAGAACAGTGTAGACATGTACAAATCGCTTCCGAGACCCAAAAAACTCGATTTTTCGGTGTTTTTAGGCTAAATTTGGGATATAAACGGGTATCGAAGATGTATGCACAAATCGAGTTTTTGGGCCCAAAAAACGTGTTTTAGCCTTTTTTTTGCCTGAAAATTTAAATTTTTCTAGCACAGTACAAATCGCTTCTGAGACCAAAAAAACTCGATTTTTCGGTGTTTTAAGGCTAAATTTGGGATATAAACGGGTATCGAAGATGCATGCACAAATCGACTTTTTGGGCCCAAAAAACGTGTTTTAGCATTTTTTTTGCCTGAAAATTGAAATTTATCTAGCACAGTACAAATCGCTTCTGAGACCCAAAAAACTCGATTTTTCGGTGTTTTTAGGCTAAATTTGGGATATAAACGGGTATCGAAGATACATGCACAAATCGACTTTTTGGGCCCAAAAAACGTGTTTTAGCATTTTTTTTTTGCCTGAAAATTGAAATTTTTCTAGAACAATGTAGACATGTACAAATCGCTTCTGAGACCCAAAAAACTCGATTTTTCGGTGTTTTTAGGCTAAATTTGGGATATAAACGGGTATCGAAGATGCATTCACAAATCGACTTTTTGGGCCCAAAATACGTGTTTTAGCATTTTTTTGGCCAGAAAATTGATTTTTTTCTAGAACAGTGTAGACATGTACAAATCGCTTCCGAGACCCAAAAAACTCGATTTTTCGGTGTTTTTAGGCTAAATTTGGGATATAAACGGGTATCGAAGATGCATGCACAAATCGAGTTTTTGGGCCCAAAAAACGTGTTTTAGCATTTTTTTTGCCTGAAAATTGAAATTTTTCTAGCACAGTGTAGACATGTACAAATCGCTTCTGAGACCCAAAAAACTCGATTTTTCGGTGTTTTTAGGCTAAATTTGGGATATAAACGGGTATCGAAGATGCATGCACAAATCGACTTTTTGGGTCCAAAAAACGTGTTTTAGCATTTTTTTTTGCCTGAAAATTGAAATTTATCTAGCACAGTACAAATCGCTTCTGAGACCCAAAAAACTCGATTTTTCGGTGTTTTTAGGCTAAATTTGGGATATAAACGGGTATCGAAGATGCATGCACAAATCGCCTTTTTGGGCCAAAAAAACGTGTTTTAGCATTTTTTTTGCCTGAAAATTGATTATTTTCTAGCACAGTGTAGACATGTACAAATCGCTTCTGAGACCCAAAAAACTCGATTTATCGGTGTTTTTAGGCAAAATTTGGGATATAAACGGGTCTCGAAGATGCATGCAGAAATCGAGTTTTTGGGCCAAAAAAACATGTTTTAGCATTTTTTTTGCCTGAAAACTGAAATTTTTCTAGCACAGTACAAATCGCTTCTGAGACCCAAAAAACTCGATTTTTCGGTGTTTTTAGGCTAAATTTGGGATATAAACGGGTATCGAATATGCATGCACAAATCGACTTTTTGGGCCTAAAAAACGTGTTTTAGCATTTTTTTTGCCTGAAAATTGAAATTTTTCTAGAACAGTGTAGACATGTACAAATCGCTTCTGAGACCCAAAAAACTCGATTTTTCGGTGTTTTTAGGCTAAATTTGGGATATAAACGGGTTTCTCTGATGCATGCACAAATCGACTTTTTTGGCCCAAAAAACGTGTTTTAGCATTTTTTTCGGCTGAAAATTGAAATTTTTCTAGCACAGTGTAGACATATACAAATCGCTTCTGAGACCCAAAAAATTCGATTTCTCAGTGTTTTTAGGCTAAATTTGGGATATAAACGGGTATCAAAGATGCATGCACAAATCGACTTTTTGGGCCAAAAAAACGTGTTTTAGCATTTTTTTGGCCTGAAAATTGAAATTTTTCAAGCACAGTACAAATCGCTTCTGAGACCCAAAAAACTCGATTTTTCGGTGTTTTTAGGCTAAATTTGGGATATAAACGAGTATCGAAGATGCATGCACAAATCGACTTTTTGGTCCCAAAAAACGTGTTTTAGCATTTTTTTTGCCAGAAAATTGAATTTTTTCTAGAACAATGTAGACATGTACAAGTCGCTTCCGAGACCCAAAAAACTCGATTTTTCGGTGTTTTTAGGCTAAATTTGGGATATAAACGGGTATCGAAGATGCATGCACAAATCGACTTTTTGGGCCCAAAAAACGTGTTTTAGCATTTTTTTTGCCTGAAAATTGACATTTTTCTAGCACAGTGTAAACATGTACAAATCGCTTCTGAGACCCAAAAAACTCGATTTATCGGTGTTTTTAGGCAAAATTTGGGATATAAACGGGTATCGAAGATGCATGCACAAATCGACTTTTTGGGCCAAAAAAACATGTTTTAGCATTTTTTTTGCCTGAAAACTGAAATTTTTCTAGCACAGTACAAATCGCTTCTGAGACCCAAAAAACTCGATTTTTCGGTGTTTTTAGGCTAAATTTGGGATATAAACGGGTATCGAATATGCATGCACAAATCGACTTTTTGGGCCTAAAAAACGTGTTTTAGCATTTTTTTTGCCTGAAAATTGAAATTTTTCTAGAACAGTGTAGACATGTACAAATCGCTTCTGAGACCCAAAAAACTCGATTTTTCGGTGTTTTTAGGCTAAATTTGGGATATAAACGGGTTTCTCTGATGCATGCACAAATCGACTTTTTTGGCCCAAAAAACGTGTTTTAGCATTTTTTTCGGCTGAAAATTGAAATTTTTCTAGCACAGTGTAGACATATACAAATCGCTTCTGAGACCCAAAAAATTCGATTTCTCAGTGTTTTTAGGCTAAATTTGGGATATAAACGGGTCTCGAAGATGCATGCAGAAATCGACTTTTTGGGCCAAAAAAACGTGTTTTAGCATTTTTTTTGCCTGAAAATTGAAATTTTTCTAGCACAGTACAAATCGCTTCTGAGACCCAAAAAACTCGATTTTTCGGTGTTTTTAGGCTAAATTTGGGATATAAACGGGTATCGAAGATGCATGCACAAATCGACTTTTTGTACCCAAAAAACGTGTTTTAGCATTTTTTTTGCCTGAAAATTGATTTTTTTCTAGCACAGTGTAGACATGTACAAATCGCTTCTGAGACCTAAAAAACTCGATTTTTCGGTGTTTTTAAGCTAAATTTGGGATATAAACGGGTATCAAAGATGCATGCACAAATCGACTTTTTGGGCCAAAAAAACGTGTTTTAGCATTTTTTTGGCCTGAAAATTGAAATTTTTCAAGCACAGTACAAATCGCTTCTGAGACCCAAAAAACTCGATTTTTCGGTGTTTTTAGGCTAAATTTGGGATATAAACGAGTATCGAAGATGCATGCACAAATCGACTTTTTGGTCCCAAAAAACGTGTTTTAGCATTTTTTTTTCCTGAAAATTGAATTTTTTCTAGAACAGTGTAGACATGTACAAATCCCTTCCGAGACCCAAAAAACTCGATTTTTCGGTGTTTTAGGCTAAATTTGGGATATAAAAGGGTATCGAAGATGCATGCACAAATCGACTTTTTGGGCCCAAAAAACGTGTTTTAGCATTTTTTTTGCCTGAAAATTGAAATTTTTCTAGCACAGTACAAATCGCTTCTGAGACCCAAAAAACTCGATTTTCGGTGTTTTTAGGCTAAATTTGGGATATAAATGGGTATCGAAGATGCATGCACAAATCGACTTTTTGGGCAAAAAAAAAACGTGTTTTAGCATTTTTTTTGCCTGAAAATTGAATTTTTACTAGCACAGTACAAATCGCTTTTGAGACCAAAAAAACTCGATTTTTCGGTGTTTTTAGGCTAAATTTGGGATATAAAAGGGTATCGAAGATGCATGCACAAATCGACTTTTTGGGCCAAAAAACGTGTTTTAGCATTTTTTTTGCCTGAAAATTGAAATTTTTCTAGCACAGTACAAATCGCTTCTGAGACCAAAAAAACTCGATTTTTCGGTGTTTTTAGGCTAAATTTGGGATATAAACGGGTATTGAATATGCATGCACAAATCGACTTTTTGGGCCCAAAAAACGTGTTTTAGCATTTTTTTTGCCTGAAAATTGAAATTTTTCTAGCACAGTGTAGACATGTACAAATCACTTCTGAGACCCAAAAAACTCGATTTCTCGGTGTTTTTAGGCTAAATTTGGGATATAAACGGGTATCGAAGATGCATGCACAAATCGACTTTCTGGGCCAAAAAAACGTGTTTTAGCCTTTTTTTTGCCTGAAAATTGAATTTTTTCTAGCACAGTACAAATCGCTTCTGAGACCAAAAAAACTCGATTTTTCGGTGTTTTTAGGCTAAATTTGGGATATAAACGAGTATCGAAGATGCATGCACAAATCGACTTTTTGGGCCCAAAAAACGTGTTTTAGCATTATTTTTGCCAGAAAATTGATTTTTTTCTAGAACAGTGTAGACATGTACAAATCGCTTCCTAGACCCAAAAAACTCGATTTTTCGGTGTTTTTAGGCTAAATTTGGGATATAAACGGGTATCGAAGATACATGCACAAATCGACTTTTTGGGCCCAAAAAACGTGTTTTAGCATTTCTTTTGCCTGAAAATTTAATTTTTTCTAGCACAGTGTAAACATGTACAAATCGCTTTTGAGACCCAAAAAACTCGATTTTTCGGTGTTTTGAGGTAAAATTTGGGATATAAACGGGTATCGAAGATGCATGCACAAATCGACTTTTTGGGCCAAAAAAACGTGTTTTAGCATTTCTTTGCCTGAAAATTGAAATTTTTCTAGCACAGTACAAATCGCTTCTGAGACCCAAAAAACTCGATTTTTCGGTGTTTTTAGACCCAAAAAACGTGTTTTAGCATTTTTTTTGCCTGAAAATTGAAATTTTTCTAGCACAGTGTAGACATGTACAAATCACTTCTGAGACCCAAAAAACTCGATTTTTCGGTGTTTTTAGGCTAAATTTGGGATATAAACGGGTATCGAAGATGCATGCACAAATCGACTTTTTGGGCCAAAAAAACGTGTTTTAGCCTTTTTTTTGCCTGAAAATTGAAATTTTTCTAGCACAGTACAAATCGCTTCTGAGACCAAAAAAACTCGATTTTTCGGTGTTTTTAGGCTAAATTTGGGAAATAAACGAGTATCGAAGATGCATGCACAAATCGACTTTTTGGGCCCAAAAAACGTGTTTTAGCATTTTTTTTGCCAGAAAATTGAAATTTTTCTAGAACAGTGTAGACATGTACAAATCGCTTCCTAGACCCAAAAAACTCGATTTTTCGGTGTTTTTAGGCTAAATTTGGGATATAAACGGGTATCGAAGATACATGCACAAATCGACTTTTTGGGCCCAAAAAACGTGTTTTAGCATTTCTTTTGCCTGAAAATTTAAATTTTTCTAGCACAGTGTAAACATGTACAAATCGCTTTTGAGACCCAAAAAACTCGATTTTTCGGTGTTTTGAGGTAAAATTTGGGATATAAACGGGTATCGAAGATGCATGCACAAATCGACTTTTTGGGCAAAAAAAAACGTGTTTTATCATTTTTTTTGCCTGAAAATTGAAATTTTTCTAGCACAGTACAAATCACTTCTGAGACCCAAAAAACTCGATTTTTCGGTGTTTTTAGGCTAAATTTGGGATATAAACGGGTATCGAATATGCATGCACAAATCGACTTTTTGGGCCCAAAAAACGTGTTTTAGCATTTATTTTGCCTGAAAATTGAAATTTTTCTAGATCAGTGTAGACATGTACAAATCGCTTCTGAGACCCAAAAAACTCGATTTTTCGGTGTTTTTAGGCTAAATTTGGGATATAAACGGGTATCGAAGATGCATGCACCAATCGACTTTTTGGGCCCAAAAAACGTGTTTTAGCATTTTTTTTCCCTGAAAATTGAAAATTTTCTAGCACAGTACAAATCGCTTCTGAGACCAAAAAAATTCGATTTTTCGGTGTTTTTAGGCTAAATTTGGGATATAAATGGGTATCGAAGATGCATGCACAAATCGACTTTTTGGGCCCAAAAAACGTGTTTTAGCATTTTTTTTGCCTGAAAATTGATTTTTTTCTAGCACAGTATATACATGTACAAATCGCTTCTGAGACCCAAAAAACTCGATTTTTCGGTGTTTTTAGGCTAAATTTGTTATATAAACGGGTATCGAAGATGCATGCACAAATCAACTTTTGGGCCAAAAAAACGTGTTTTAGCATTTTTTTGCCTGAAAATTGAAATTTTTCTAGCACAGTACAAATCGCTTCTGAGACCCAAAAAACTCGATTTTTCGGTGTTTTTAGGCTAAATTTGGGATATAAACGGGTATCGAAGATGCATGCACAAATCGACTTTTTAGGCCCAAAAAACGTGTTTTAGCATTTTTTTTGCCTGAAAATTGAAATTTTTCTAGCACAGTGTAGACATGTACAAATCGCTTCTGAGACCCAAAAAACTCGAATTCTCGGTGTTTTTAGGCTAAATTTAAGATATAAACGGGTCTCGAAGATGCATGCAGAAATCGACTTTTTGGGCCAAAAAAACGTGTTTTAGCATTTTTTTTGCCTGAAAATTGAAATTTTTCTAGCACAGTACAAATCGCTTCTGAGACCAAAAAAACTCGATTTTTCGGTGTTTTTAGGCTAAATTTGGGATATAAACGGGTATCGAAGATGCATGCACAAATCAACTTTTTGGGCCCAAAAAACGTGTTTTAGCATTTTTTTTGCCTGAAAATTGAAATTTTCCTAGCACAGTGTAGACATGTAGAAATCGCTTCTGAGACCCAAAAAAATCGATTTTTCGGTGTTTTTAGGCTAAATTTGGGATATAAACGGGTATCGAAGATGCATGCACAAATCGACTTTTTGGGCTAAAAAAACGTGTTTTAGCATTTTTTTTCCTGAAAATTGATTTTTTTCTAGCACAGTGTAAACATGTACAAATCGCTTCTGAGATCCAATAAACTCGATTTTTCGGTGTTTTTAGGCTAAATTAGGGATATAAACGGGTATCGAAGATGCATGCACAAATCGACTTTTTGAGCCCAAAAAACGTGTTTTAGCATTTTTTTTGCCTGAAAATTGAAATTTTTCTAGCACAGTACAAATCGCTTCTGAGACCAAAAAAACTCGATTTTTCGGTGTTTTTAGGCTAAATTTGGGATATAAACGAGTATCGAAGATGCATGCACAAATCGACTTTTTTGGCCCAAAAAACGTGTTTTATCATTTTTTTGCCTGAAAGTTGAATTTTTTCTAGCACAGTGTAAACATGTACAAATCGCTTCTGAGACCCAAAAAACTCGATTTTTCGGTGTTTTTAGGCTAAATTTGGGATATAAACGGGAATCGAAGATGCATGCACAAATCGACTTTTTGGACCCAAAAAACGTGTTTTAGCATTTTTTTGCCTGAAAATTGAAATTTTTCTAGAACAGAGTAGACATGTACAAATCGCTTCTGAGACCAAAAAAACTCGATTTTTCGGTGTTTTTAGGCTAAATTTGGGATATAAAAGGGTATCGAAGATGCATGCACAAATCGACATTTTGGGCCAAAAAAACGTGTTTTAGCATTTTTTTGCATGAAAATTGAAATTTTTCTAGCACAGTACAAATCGCTTCTTTGACCCAAAAAACTCGATTTTTCGGTGTTATTAGGCTAAATTTGGGATATAAACGGGTATCGAAGATGCATGCACAAATCAACTTTTTGGGCCCAAAAAACGTGTTTTAGCATTTTTTTTGCCTGAAAATTGAAATTTTCCTAGCACAGTGTAGACATGTACAAATCGCTTCTAAGACCCAAAAAACTCGATTTTTCGGTGTTTTTAGGCTAAATTTGGGATATAAACGGGTATCGAAGATGCATGCACAAATCGACTTTTTGGGCCCAAAAAACGTGTTTTAGCATTTTTTTTGCCTGAAAATTGAAATTTTTCTAGCACAGTACAAATCGCTTCTGAGACCCAAAAAACTCGATATTTGGTGTTCTTAGGCTAAATTTGGGATATAAACGTGTATCGAAGATGCATGCACAAATCGACTTTTTGGGCCCAAAAAACGTGTTTTAGCATTTTTTTTGCCTGAAAATTGAAATTTTTCTAGAACAGTGTAGACATGTACAAATCGCTTCTGAGACCCAAAAAACTTTAATTCTCGGTGTTTTTAGGCTAAATTTGGGATAGAAACGGGTCTCGAAGATGCATGCAGAAATCGACTTTTTGGGCCAAAAAAAACGTGTTTTAGCATTTTTTTTGCCTGAAAATTGAAATTTTTCTAGCACAGTACAAATCGCTTCTGAGACCAAAAAAACTCGATTTTTCGGTGTTTTTAGGCTAAATTTGGTATATAAACGGGTATCGAAGATGCATGCACAAATCGACTTTTTGGGCCAAAAAAACGTGTTTTAGCATTTTTTTGCATGAAAATTGAAATTTTTCTAGCACAGTACAAATCGCTTCTTAGACCCAAAAAACTCGATTTTTCGGTGTTTTTAGGCTAAATTTGGGATATAAACGGGTATCGAAGATGCATGCACAAATCAACTTTTTGGGCCCAAAAAACGTGTTTTAGCATTTTTTTGCCTGAAAATTGAAATTTTCCTAGCACAGTGTAGACATGTACAAATCGCTTCTGAGACCCAAAAAACTCGATTTTTCGGTGTTTTTAGGCTAAATTTGGGATATAAACGGGTATCGAAGATGCATGCACAAATCGACTTTTTGGGCCCAAAAAACGTGTTTTAGCATTTTTTTTGCCTGAAAATTGAAATTTTTCTAGCACAGTACAAATCGCTTCTGAGACCCAAAAAACTCGATTTTTCGGTGTTTTTAGGCTAAATTTGGGATATAAACGAGTATCGAAGATGCATGCACAAATCGACTTTTTGGGCCCAAAAAACGTGTTTTAGCATTTTTTTTGCCAGAAAATTTAAATTTGTCTAGAACAGTGTAGACATGTACAAATCGCTTCTGAGACCCAAAAAAAAAATTTTTACGGGGTTTTTAGGCTAAATTTGGGATATAAACGGGTATCGAAGATGCATGCACAAATCGACTTTTTGGGCCCAAAAAACGTGTTTTAGCATTTTTTTTGCCTCAAAATTGATTTTTTTTAGCACAGTGTAAACATGTACAAATCGCTTCTGAGACCCAAAAAACTCGATTTTTCGGTGTTTTTAGGCTAAATTTGGGATATAAACGGGTATCGAAGATGCATGCACAAATCGACTTTTTGGACCCAAAAAACGTGTTTTAGCATTTTTTTTGCCTGAAAATTGATTTTTTTCTAGAACAGTGTAGACATGTACAAATCGCTTCTGAGACCCAAAAAACTCGATTTTTCGGTGTTCTTAGGCTAAATTTGGGATATAAACGGGTATCGAAGATGCATGCACAAATCGACTTTTTGGGCCCAAAAAACGTGTTTTAGCATTTTTTTTGCCTGAAAATTGAAATTTTTCTAGAACAATGTAGACATGTACAAATCGCTTCTGAGACCCAAAAAACTCGTTTTTTCGGTGTTTTTAGGCTAAATTTGGGATATAAACGGGTATCGAAGATGCATTCACAAATCGACTTTTTGGGCCCAAAATACGTGTTTTAGCATTTTTTTTGCCAGAAAATTGAAATTTTTCTAGAACAGTGTAGACATGTACAAATCGCTTCCGAGACCCAAAAAACTCGATTTTTCGGTGTTTTTAGGCTAAATTTGGGATATAAACGGGTATCGAAGATGCATGCACAAATCGAGTTTTTGGGTCCAAAAAACGTGTTTTAGCATTTTTTTTGCCTGAAAATTGAAATTTTTCTAGCACAGTGTAGACATGTACAAATCGCTTCTGAGACCCAAAAAACTCGATTTTTCGGTGTTTTTAGGCTAAATTTGGGATATAAACGGGTATCGAAGATGCATGCACAAATCGACTTTTTGGGTCCAAAAAACGTGTTTTAGCATTTTTTTTGCCTGAAAATTGAAATTTATCTAGCACAGTACAAATCGCTTCTGAGACCCAAAAAACTCGATTTTTCGGTGTTTTTAGGCTAAATTTGGGATATAAACGGGTATCGAAAATGCATGCACAAATCGACTTTTTGGGCCCGAAAAACGTGTTTTAGCATTTTTTTTGCCTGAAAATTGAAATTTTTCTAGAACCGTGTAGACATGTACAAATCGCTTCTGAGACCCAAAAAACTCGATTTTTCGGTGTTTTTAGGCTAAATTTGGGATATAAACGGGTATCGAAGATGCATGCACAAATCGACTTTTTGGGCCCAAAAAACGTGTTTTAGCATTTTTTTTTCCTGAAAATTGAAATTTTTCTAGCACAGTGTAGACATGTACAAATCGCTTCTGAGACCCAAAAAACTCGATTTTTCGGTGTTTTTAAGCTAAATTTGGGATATAAACGAGTATCGAAGATGCATGCACAAATCGACTTTTTGGGCCAAAAAAACGTGTTTTAGCATTTTTTTTGCCTGAAAATTGAAATTTTTCTAGTACAGTACAAATCGCTTCTGAGACCAAAAAAACACGATTTTTAGGTGTTTTTAGGCTAAATTTGGGATATAAACGAGTATCGAAGATGCATGAACAAATCGACTTTTTGGGCCCAAAAAACGTGTTTTAGCATTTTTTTGCCTGAAAATTGAAATTTTTCTAGCACAGTGTAGACATGTACAAATCGCTTCTGAGACCCAAAAAACTCGAGTTTTCGGTGTTTTTAGGCTAAATTTGGGATATAAACGGGTCTCGAAGATGCATGCACAAATCGACTTTTTGGGCCAAAAAAACGTGCTTTAGCATTTTTTTTGCCTGAAAATTGAAGTTTTTCTAGCACAGTACAAATCGCTTCTGAGACCCAAAAAACTCGATTTTTCGGTGTTTTTAGGCTAAATTTGGGATATAAACGGGTATCGAAGATGCATGCACAAATCGACTTTTTGGGCCCAAAAAACGTGTTTTAGCATTTTTTTTGCCTGAAAATTGAATTTTTTCTAGCACAGTACAAATCGCTTCTGAGACCAAAAAAACTCGATTTTTCGGTGTTTTTAGGCTAAATTTGGGATATAAACGGGTATCGAAGATGCATGCACAAATCGACTTTTTGGGCCAAAAAAATGTTTTTTGGCATTTGTTTTTGCCTGAAAATTGAAATTTTTCTAGCACAGTGTAGACATGTACAAATCGCTTCTGAGACCCAAAAAACTCGATTTTTCGGTGTTTTTAGGCTAAATTTGGGATATAAACGGGTATCGAAGATGCATTCACAAATCGACTTTTGGGCCCAAAAAACGTGTTTTAGCATTTTTTTTGCCAGAAAATTGAAATTTTTCTAGAACAGTGTAGACATGTACAAATCGCTTCCGAGACCCAAAAAACTCGATTTTTCGGTGTTTTTAGGCTAAATTTGGGATATAAACGGGTATCGAAGATGCATGCACAAATCGAGTTTTTGGGCCCAAAAAACGTGTTTTAGCATTTGTTTTGCCTGAAAATTGAATTTTTTCTAGCACAGTACAAATCGCTTCTGAGACCAAAAAAACTCGATTTTTCTGTGTTTTTAGGCTAAATTTGGGATATAAACGGGTATCGAAGATGCATGCACAAATCGACTTTTTGGGCCCAAAAAACGTGTTTTAGCATTTTTTTTGCCTGAAAATTGAAATTTATCTAGCACAGTACAAATCGCTTCTGAGACCCAAAAAACTCGATTTTTCGGTGTTTTTAGGCTAAATTTGGGATATAAACGGGTATCGAAGATACATGCACAAATCGACTTTTTGGGCCCAAAAAACGTGTTTTAGCATTTTTTTTGCCTGAAAATTGAATTTTTTCTAGAACAGTGTAGACATGTACAAATCGCTTCTGAGACCCAAAAAACTCGATTTTTCGGTGTTTTTAGGCTAAATTTGGGATATAAACGGGTATCGAAGATGCATGCACAAATCGAGTTTTTGGGCCCAAAAAACGTGTTTTAGCATTTTTTTTGCCTGAAAATTGAAATTTTTCTAGCACAGTACAAATCGCTTCTGAGACCAAAAAAACTCGATTTTTCTGTGTTTTTAGGCTAAATTTGGGATATAAACGGGTATCGAAGATGCATGCACAAATCGACTTTTTGGGCCCAAAAAACGTGTTTTAGCATTTTTTTTGCCTGAAAATTGAAATTTATCTAGCACAGTACAAATCGCTTCTGAGACCCAAAAAACTCGATTTTTCGGTGTTTTTAGGCTAAATTTGGGATATAAACGGGTATCGAAGATACATGCACAAATCGACTTTTTGGGCCCAAAAAACGTGTTTTAGCATTTTTTTTGCCTGAAAATTGAAATTTTTCTAGAACAGTGTAGACATGTACAAATCGCTTCTGAGACCAAAAAAACACGATTTTTCGGTGTTTTTAGGCTAAATTTGGGATATAAACGAGTATCGAAGATGCATGAACAAATCGACTTTTTGGGCCCAAAAAACGTGTTTTAGCATTTTTTTGCCTGAAAATTGAAATTTTTCTAGCACAGTGTAGACATGTACAAATCGCTTCTGAGACCCAAAAAACTCGAGTTTTCGGTGTTTTTAGGCTAAATTTGGGATATAAACGGGTCTCGAAGATGCATGCACAAATCGACTTTTTGGGCGAAAAAAACGTGTTTTAGCATTTTTTTTGCCTGAAAATTGAAGTTTTTCTAGCACAGTACAAATCGCTTCTGAGACCCAAAAAACTCGATTTTTCGGTGTTTTTAGGCTAAATTTGGGATATAAACGGGTATCGAAGATGCATGCACAAATCGACTTTTTGGGCCCAAAAAACGTGTTTTAGCATTTTTTTTGCCTGAAAATTGAATTTTTTCTAGCACAGTACAAATCGCTTCTGAGACCAAAAAAACTCGATTTTTCGGTGTTTTTAGGCTAAATTTGGGATATAAACGGGTATCGAAGATGCATGCACAAATCGACTTTTTGGGCCAAAAAAATGTTTTTTGGCATTTTTTTTTGCCTGAAAATTGAAATTTTTCTAGCACAGTGTAGACATGTACAAATCGCTTCTGAGACCCAAAAAACTCGATTTTTCGGTGTTTTTAGGCTAAATTTGGGATATAAACGGGTATCGAAGATGCATTCACAAATCGACTTTTGGGCCCAAAAAACGTGTTTTAGCATTTTTTTTGCCAGAAAATTGAAATTTTTCTAGAACAGTGTAGACATGTACAAATCGCTTCCGAGACCCAAAAAACTCGATTTTTCGGTGTTTTTAGGCTAAATTTGGGATATAAACGGGTATCGAAGATGCATGCACAAATCGAGTTTTTGGGCCCAAAAAACGTGTTTTAGCATTTTTTTTGCCTGAAAATTGAATTTTTTCTAGCACAGTACAAATCGCTTCTGAGACCAAAAAAACTCGATTTTTCTGTGTTTTTAGGCTAAATTTGGGATATAAACGGGTATCGAAGATGCATGCACAAATCGACTTTTTGGGCCCAAAAAACGTGTTTTAGCATTTTTTTTGCCTGAAAATTGAAATTTATCTAGCACAGTACAAATCGCTTCTGAGACCCAAAAAACTCGATTTTTCGGTGTTTTTAGGCTAAATTTGGGATATAAACGGGTATCGAAGATACATGCACAAATCGACTTTTTGGGCCCAAAAAACGTGTTTTAGCATTTTTTTTGCCTGAAAATTGAAATTTTTCTAGAACAGTGTAGACATGTACAAATCGCTTCTGAGACCCAAAAAACTCGATTTTTCGGTGTTTTTAGGCTAAATTTGGGATATAAACGGGTATCGAAGATGCATGCACAAATCGAGTTTTTGGGCCCAAAAAACGTGTTTTAGCATTTTTTTTGCCTGAAAATTGAAATTTTTCTAGCACAGTACAAATCGCTTCTGAGATAAAAAAAACTCGATTTTTCTGTGTTTTTAGGCTAAATTTGGGATATAAACGGGTATCGAAGATGCATGCACAAATCGACTTTTTGGGCCCAAAAAACGTGTTTTAGCATTTTTTTTGCCTGAAAATTGAAATTTATCTAGCACAGTACAAATCGCTTCTGAGACCAAAAAAACTCGATTTTTCTGTGTTTTTAGGCTAAATTTGGGATATAAACGGGTATCGAAGATGCATGCACAAATCGACTTTTTGGGCCCAAAAAACGTGTTTTAGCATTTTTTTTGCCTGAAAATTGAAATTTATCTAGCACAGTACAAATCGCTTCTGAGACCCAAAAAACTCGATTTTTCGGTGTTTTTAGGCTAAATTTGGGATATAAATGGGTATCGAAGATACATGCACAAATCGACTTTTTGGGCCCAAAAAACGTGTTTTAGCATTTTTTTTGCCTGAAAATTGAAATTTTTCTAGAACAGTGTAGACATGTACAAATCGCTTCTGAGACCCAAAAAACTCGATTTTTCGGTGTTTTTAGGCTAAATTTGGGATATAAACGGGTATTGAAGATGCATTCACAAATCGACTTTTTGGGCCCAAAAAACGTGTTTTAGCATTTTTTTGCCTGAAAATTGAAATTTTTCTAGCACAGTGTAGACATGTACAAATCGCTTCTGAGACCAAAAAAATTCGATTTCTCGGTGTTATTAGGCTAAATTTGGAATATAAACGGGTCTCGAAGATGCATGCAGAAATCGACTTTTTGGGCCAAAAAAACGTGTTTTAGCATTTTTTTTGCCTGAAAATTTAAATTTTTCTAGCACAGTACAAATCGCTTCTGAGACCAAAAAAACTCGATTTTTCGGTGTTTTTAGGCTAAATTTGGGATATAAACGGGTATCGAAGATGCATGCACAAATCGACTTTTTGGGCCCAAAAAACGTGTTTTAGCATTTTTTTTGCCTGAAAATTGATTTTTTTCTAGCACAGTACAAATCGCTTCTGAGACCCAAAAAACTCGATTTTTCGGAGTTTTTAGGCTAAATTTGGGATATAAACGGGTATCGAAGATGCATGCACAAATCGACTTTTTGGGCCCAAAAAACGTGTTTTAGCATTTTTTTTGCCTGAAAATTGATTTTTTTCTAGAACAATGTAGACATGTACAAATCGCTTCCGAGACCCAAAAAACTCGATTTTTCGGTGTTTTTAGGCTAAATTTGGGATATAAACGGGTATCGAAGATGCATGCAAAAATCGACTTTTGGGGCCCAAAAACGTATTTTAGCATTTTTTTTGCCTGAAAATTGAAATTTTTCTAGCACAGTGTAAACATGTACAAATCGCTTCTGAGACCAAAAAAACTCGATTTTTTTTGCATCGAAGATGCATGCACAAATCGACTTTTTGGGCCAAAAAAACGTGTTTTAGCATTTTTTTAGCCTGAAAATTGAATTTTATCTAGCACAGTACAAATCGCTTCTGAGACCCAAAAAACTCGATTTTTGGGTGTTTTTAGGCTAAATTTGGGATATAAACGGGTATCGAAGATGCATGCACAAATCGACTTTTTGGGCCCAAAAAACGTGTTTTAGCATTTTTTTTGCCTGAAAACTGAAATTTTTCTAAAACAGTGTAGACATGTACAAATCGCTTCTGAGACCCAAAAAACTCGATTTTTCGGTGTTTTTAGGCTAAATTTGGGATATAAACGGGTATCGAAGATGCATTCACAAATCGACTTTTTGGGCCCAAAAAACGTGTTTTAGCATTTTTTTGCCTGAAAATTGAAATTTTTCTAGCACAGTGTAGACATGTACAAATCGCTTCTTCGACCCAAAAAACTCGATTTCTCGGTGTTTTTAGGCTAAATTTGGGATATAAACGGGTCTCGAAGATGCATGCAGAAATCGACTTTTTGGGCCCAAAAAACGTGTTTTAGAATTTTTTTTGCCTGAAAATTGAAATTTTTCTAGCACAGTACAAATCGCTTCTGAGACCAAAAAAACTCGATTTTTCGGTGTTTTTAGGCTAAATTTGGGATATAAACGGGTATCGAAGATGCATGCACAAATCGACTTTTGGGGCCCAAAAAATGTGTTTTAGCATTTTTTTTGCCTGAAAATTGAAATTTTTCTAGCACAGTGTAAACATGTACAAATCGCTTCTGAGACCGAAAAACCTCGATTTTTCGGTGTTTTTAGGCAAAATTTGGGATATAAACGGGTATCGAAGATGCATGCACAAATCGACTTTTTGGGCCCAAAAAACGTGTTTTAGCATTTTTTTTGCCTGAAAATTGAAATTTTTCTAGCACAGTGTAGACATGTACAAATCGCTTCTGAGACCCAAAAAACTCGATTTTTCGGTGTTTTTAGGCTAAATTTGGGATATATACGGGTATCAAAGATGCATGCACAAATCGACTTTTTGGGCAAAAAAAACGTGTTTTAGCATTTTTATTGGCTGAAATTGAAATTTTTCTAGCACAGTACAAATCGCTTCTGAGACCCAAAAAACTAGATTTTTCGGTGTTTTTAGGCTAAATTTGGGATATAAACGGGTATCGAAGATGCATGCACAAATCGACTTTTTGGGCCCAAAAAACGTGTTTTAGCATTTTTTTTGCCTGAAAATTGAAATTTTTCTAGCACAGTGTAAACATGTACAAATCGCTTCTGAGACCGAAAAACCTCGATTTTTCGGTGTTTTGAGACAAAATTTGGGATATAAACGGGTATCGAAGATGCATGCACAAATCGACTTTTTGGGCAAAAAAAACGTGTTTTAGCATTTTTTTTGCCTGAAAATTGAATCTTTACTAGCACAGTACAAATCGCTTTTGAGACCAAAAAAACTCGATTTTTCGGTGTTTTTAGGCTAAATTTGGGATATAAACGAGTATCGAAGATGCATGCACAAATCGACTTTTTGGTCCCAAAAAACGTGTTTTAGCATTTTTTTTGCCAGAAAATTGAAATTTTTCTAGAACAGTGTAGACATGTACAAGTCGCCTCCGAGACCCAAAAAACTCGATTTTTCGGTGTTTTTAGGCTAAATTTGGGATATAAACGGGTATCGAAGATGCATGCACAAATCGACTTTTTGGGCCCAAAAAACGTGTTTTAGCATTTTTTTTGCCTGAAAATTGACATTTTTCTAGCACAGTGTAAACATGTACAAATCGCTTCTGAGACCCAAAAAACTCGATTTATCGGTGTTTTTAGGCAAAATTTGGGATATAAACGGGTATCGAAGATGCATGCACAAATCGACTTTTTGGGCCCAAAAAACATGTTTTAGCATTTTTTTTGCCTGAAAACTGAAATTTTTCTAGCACAGTACAAATCGCTTCTGAGACCCAAAAAACTCGATTTTTCGGTGTTTTTAGGCTAAATTTGGGATATAAACGGGTATCGAATATGCATGCACAAATCGACTTTTTGGGCCTAAAAAACGTGTTTTAGCATTTTTTTTGCCTGAAAATTGAAATTTTTCTAGAACAGTGTAGACATGTACAAATCGCTTCTGAGACCCAAAAAACTCGATTTTTCGGTGTTTTTAGGCTAAATTTGGGATATAAACGGGTTTCGAAGATGCATGCACAAATCGACTTTTTTGGCCCAAAAAACGTGTTTTAGCATTTTTTTCGGCTGAAAATTGAAATTTTTCTAGCACAGTGTAGACATATGCAAATCGCTTCTGAGACCCAAAAAATTCGATTTCTCAGTGTTTTTAGGCTAAATTTGGGATATAAACGGGTCTCGAAGATGCATGCAGAAATCGACTTTTTGGGCCAAAAAAACGTGTTTTAGCATTTTTTTTGCCTGAAAATTGAAATTTTTCTAGCACAGTACAAATCGCTTCTGAGACCCAAAAAACTCCATTTTTCGGTGTTTTTAGGCTAAATTTGGGATATAAACGGGTATCGAAGATGCATGCACAAATCGACTTTTTGTACCCAAAAAACGTGTTTTAGCATTTTTTTGGCCTGAAAATTGAAATTTTTCTAGCACAGTGTAGACATGTACAAATCGCTTCCGAGACCCAAAAAACTCGATTTTTCGGTGTTTTTAGGCTAAATTTGGGATATAAAAGGGTATCGAAGATGCATGCACAAATCGACTTTTTGGGCCCAAAAAACGTGTTTTAGCATTTTTTTTGCCTGAAAATTGAAATTTTTCTAGCACAGTACAAATCGCTTCTGAGACCCAAAAAACTCGATTTTCGGTGTTTTTAGGCTAAATTTGGGATATAAACGGGTATCGAAGATGCATGCAGAAATCGACTTTTTGGGCCAAAAAAACGTGTTTTAGCATTTTTTTCCCTGAAAATTGAAATTTTTCTAGCACAGTACAAATCGCATCTGAGACCAAAAAAACTCGATTTTTCGGTGTTTTTAGGCTAAATTTGGGATATAAATGGGTATCGAAGATGCATGCACAAATCGACTTTTTGGGCAAAAAAAAAACGTGTTTTAGCATTTTTTTTGCCTGAAAATTGAATTTTTACTAGCACAGTACAAATCGCTTTTGAGACCAAAAAAACTCGATTTTTCGGTGTTTTTAGGCTAAATTTGGGATATAAAAGGGTATCGAAGATGCATGCGCAAATTGACTCTTTGGGCCAAAAAAACATGTTTTAGCATTTTTTTTGCCTGAAAATTGAAATTTTTCTAGCACAGTGTAGAAATGTACAAATCGCTTCTGAGACCCAAAAAACTCGATTTTTCGGTGTTTTTAGGCTAAATTTGGGATATAAACGGGTATCGAAGATGCAGGCACAAATCGACTTTTTGGGCCCAAAAAACGTGTTTTAGCATTTTTTTTGCCTGAAAATTGACATTTTTCTAGTACAGTGTAGACATGTATAAATCGCTTCTGCGACCAAAAAAACTCGAGTTTTCGGTGTTTTTAGGCTAAATTTGGGATATAAACGGGTATTGAATATGCATGCACAAATCGACTTTTTGGGCCAAAAAACGTGTTTTAGCATTTTTTTTGCCTGAAAATTGAAATTTTTCTAGCACAGTACAAATCGCTTCTGAGACAAAAAAAACTCGATTTTTCGGTGTTTTTAGGCTAAATTTGGGATATAATTGGGTATTGAATATGCATGCACAAATCGACTTTTTGGGCCCAAAAAACGTGTTTTAGCATTTGTTTTGCCTGAAAATTGAAATTTTTCTAGCACAGTGTAGACATGTACAAATCACTTCTGAGACCCAAAAAACTCGATTTATCGGTGTTTTTAGGCTAAATTTGGGATATAAACGGGTCTCGAAGATGCATGCAGAAATCGACTTCTTGGGCCAAAAAAACGTGTTTTAGCATTTTTTTTGCCTGAAAATTGATTTTTTTCTAGCACAGTACAAATCGCATCTGAGACCAAAAAAACTCGATTTTTCAGTGTTTTTAGGCTAAATTTGGGATATAAATGGGTATCGAAGAAGCATGCACAAATCGACTTTTTGGGCCCTAAAAACGTGTTTTATCATTTTTCTTGCCTGAAAATTTAAATTTTTCTAGCACAGTGTAAACATGTACAAATCGCTTCTGAGACCCAAAAAACTCGATTTTTCGGTGTTTTTAGGCTAAATTTGGGATATAAACGGGTATCGAAGATGCATGCACAAATCGACTTTTTGGGCCAAAAAAACGTGTTTTAGCCTTTTTTTTGCCTGAAAATTGAAATTTTTCTAGCACAGTACAAATCGCTTCTGAGACCAAAAAAACTCGATTTTTCGGTGTTTTTAGGCTAAATTTGGGATATAAACGAGTATCGAAGATGCATGCACAAATCGACTTTTTGGGCCCAAAAAACGTGTTTTAGCATTTTTTTTGCCAGAAAATTTATTTTTTTCTAGAACAGTGTAGACATGTACAAATCGCTTCCTAGACCCAAAAAACTCGATTTTTCGGTGTTTTTAGGCTAAATTTGGGATATAAACGGGTATCGAAGATACATGCACAAATCGACTTTTTGGGCCCAAAAAACGTGTTTTAGCATTTCTTTTGCCTGAAAATTTAAATTTTTCTAGCACAGTGTAAACATGTACAAATCGCTTTTGAGACCCAAAAAACTCGATTTTTCGGTGTTTTGAGGTAAAATTTGGGATATAAACGGGTATCGAAGATGCATGCACAAATCGACTTTTTGGGCCAAAAAAACGTGTTTTAGCATTTCTTTGCCTGAAAATTGATTTTTTTCTAGCACAGTACAAATCGCTTCTGAGACCAAAAAAACTCGATTTTTCGGTGTTTTTAGGCTAAATTTGGGAAATAAACGAGTATCGAAGATGCATGCACAAATCGACTTTTTGGGCCCAAAAAACGTGTTTTAGCATTTTTTTTGCCAGAAAATTGAAATTTTTCTAGAACAGTGTAGACATGTACAAATCGCTTCCTAGACCCAAAAAACTCGATTTTTCGGTGTTTTTAGGCTAAATTTGGGATATAAACGGGTATCGAAGATACATGCACAAATCGACTTTTTGGGCCCAAAAAACGTGTTTTAGCATTTCTTTTGCCTGAAAATTTAAATTTTTCTAGCACAGTGTAAACATGTACAAATCGCTTTTGAGACCCAAAAAACTCGATTTTTCGGTGTTTTGAGGTAAAATTTGGGATATAAACGGGTATCGAAGATGCATGCACAAATCGACTTTTTGGGCCAAAGAAACGTGTTTTAGCATTTTGTTTGCCTGAAAATTGAATTTTTTCTAGCATAGTACAAATCGCTTCTGAGACCAAAAAAATTCGATTTTTCGGTGTTTTTAGGCTGAATTTGGGATATAAACGGGTATCGAAGATGCATGCACAAATCGACTTTTTGGGCTAAAAAAACGTGTTTTAGCATTTTTTTTGCCTGAAAATCGATTTTTTTCTAGAAAAGTGTAGACATGTACAAATCGCTTCCGAGACCAAAAAAAGTCGATTTTTCGGTGTTTTTAGGCTAAATTTGGGATATAAACGGGTATCGAAGATGCATGCACCAATCGACTTTTTGGGCCCAAAAAACGTGTTTTAGCATTTTTTTTGCCTGAAAATCGATTTTTTTCTAGCACAGTACAAATCGCTTCTGATACCCAAAAAAATCGATTTTTCGGTGTTTTTAGGCTAAATTTGGGATATAAACGGGTATCGAATATGCATGCACAAATCGACTTTTTGGGCCCAAAAAACGTGTTTTAGCATTTTTTTTGCCTGAAAATTGATTTTTTTCCAGCACAGTGTAGACATGTACAAATCGCTTCTGAGACCCAAAAAACTCGATTTCTCGGTGTTTTTAGGCTAAATTTGGGATATAAACGGGTCTCGAAGATGCATGCAGAAATCGACTTTTTGGGCCAAAAAAACGTGTTTTAGCATTTTTTTTCCCTGAAAATTGAAAATTTTCTAGCACAGTACAAATCGCTTCTGAGACCAAAAAAAATCGATTTTTCGGTGTTTTTAGGCTAAATTTGGGATATAAATGGGTATCGAAGATGCATGCACAAATCGACTTTTTGGGCCCAAAAAACGTGTTTTAGCATTTTTTTTGCCTGAAAATTGATTTTTTTCTAGCACAGTATATACATGTACAAATCGCTTCTGAGACCCAAAAAACTCGATTTTTCGGTGTTTTTAGGCTAAATTTGTTATATAAACGGGTATCGAAGATGCATGCACAAATCGACTTTTGGGCCAAAAAAACGTGTTTTAGCATTTTTTTGCCTGAAAATTGAAATTTTTCTAGCACAGTACAAATCGCTTCTGAGACCCAAAAAACTCGATTTTTCGGTGTTTTTAGGCTAAATTTGGGATATAAACGGGTATCGAAGATGCATGCACAAATCGACTTTTTAGGCCCAAAAAACGTGTTTTAGCATTTTTTTTGCCTGAAAATTGAAATTTTTCTAGCACAGTGTAGACATGTACAAATCGCTTCTGAGACCCAAAAAACTCGAATTCTCGGTGTTTTTAGGCTAAATTTAAGATAGAAACGGGTCTCGAAGATGCATGCAGAAATCGACTTTTTGGGCCAAAAAAACGTGTTTTAGCATTTTTTTTGCCTGAAAATTGAAATTTTTCTAGCACAGTACAAATCGCTTCTGAGACCAAAAAAACTCGATTTTTCGGTGTTTTTAGGCTAAATTTGGGATATAAACGGGTATCGAAGATGCATGCACAAATCAACTTTTTGGGCCCAAAAAACGTGTTTTAGCATTTTTTTTGCCTGAAAATTGAAATTTTCCTAGCACAGTGTAGACATGTAGAAATCGCTTCTGAGACCCAAAAAAATCGATTTTTCGGTGTTTTTAGGCTAAATTTGGGATATAAACGGGTATCGAAGATGCATGCACAAATCGACTTTTTGGGCTAAAAAAACGTGTTTTAGCATTTTTTTTCCTGAAAATTGATTTTTTTCTAGCACAGTGTAAACATGTACAAATCGCTTCTGAGATCCAATAAACTCGATTTTTCGGTGTTTTTAGGCTAAATTAGGGATATAAACGGGTATCGAAGATGCATGCACAAATCGACTTTTTGAGCCCAAAAAACGTGTTTTAGCATTTTTTTTGCCTGAAAATTGAAATTTTTCTAGCACAGTACAAATCGCTTCTGAGACCAAAAAAACTCGATTTTTCGGTGTTATTAGGCTAAATTTGGGATATAAACGAGTATCGAAGATGCATGCACAAATCGACTTTTTTGGCCCAAAAAACGTGTTTTATCATTTTTTTGCCTGAAAATTGATTTTTTTCTAGCACAGTGTAAACATGTACAAATCGCTTCTGAGACCCAAAAAACTCGATTTTTCGGTGTTTTTAGGCTAAATTTGGGATATAAACGGGAATCGAAGATGCATGCACATATCGACTTTTTGGACCCAAAAAACGTGTTTTAGCATTTTTTTTGCCTGAAAATTGAAATTTTTCTAGCACAGTACAAATCGCTTCTGAGACCAAAAAAACTCGATTTTTCGGTGTTTTTAGGCTAAATTTGGTATATAAACGGGTATCGAAGATGCATGCACAAATCGACTTTTTGGGCCAAAAAAACGTGTTTTAGCATTTTTTTGCATGATAATTGAAATTTTTCTAGCACAGTACAAATCGCTTCTTTGACCCAAAAAACTCGATTTTTCGGTGTTATTAGGCTAAATTTGGGATATAAACGGGTATCGAAGATGCATGCACAAATCAACTTTTTGGGCCCAAAAAACGTGTTTTAGCATTTTTTTTGCCTGAAAATTGAAATTTTCCTAGCACAGTGTAGACATGTACAAATCGCTTCTGAGACCCAAAAAACTCGATTTTTCGGTGTTTTTAGGCTAAATTTGGGATATAAACGGGTATCGAAGATGCATGCACAAATCGACTTTTTGGGCCCAAAAAACGTGTTTTAGCATTTTTTTTGCCTGAAAATTGAAATTTTTCTAGCACAGTACAAATCGCTTCTGAGACCCAAAAAACTCGATTTTTCGGTGTTTTTAGGCTAAATTTGGGATATAAACGGGTATCGAAGATGCATGCACAAATCGACTTTTTGGGCCCAAAAAACGTGTTTTAGCATTTTTTTTGCCAGAAAATTTAAATTTGTCTAGAACAGTGTAGACATGTACAAATCGCTTCTGAGACCCAAAAAAAAATTTTTTACGGGGTTTTTAGGCTAAATTTGGGATATAAACGGGTATCGAAGATGCATGCACAAATCGACTTTTTGGGCCCAAAAAACGTGTTTTAGCATTTTTTTTGCCTCAAAATTGATTTTTTTTTAGCACAGTGTAAACATGTACAAATCGCTTCTGAGACCCAAAAAACTCGATTTTTCGATGTTTTTAGGCTAAATTTGGGATATAAACGGGTATCGAAGATGCATGCACAAATCGACTTTTTGGACCCAAAAAACGTGTTTTAGCATTTTTTTTGCCTGAAAATTGATTTTTTTCTAGAACAGTGTAGACATGTACAAATCGCTTCTGAGACCAAAAAAACTCGATTTTTCGGTGTTCTTAGGCTAAATTTGGGATATAAACGGGTATCGAAGATGCATGCACAAATCGACTTTTTGGGCCAAAAAAATGTGTTTTAGCATTTTTTTTGCCTGAAAATTTAAATTTTTCTAGCACAGTACAAATCGCTTCTGAGACCAAAAAATACTCGATTTTTCGGTGTTTTTAGGCTAAATTTGGGATATAAACGAGTATCGAAGATGCATGCACAAATCGACTTTTTGGGCCCAAAAAAGGTGTTTTAGCATTTTTCTTGCCAGAAAATTGAAATTTTTCTAGAACAGTGTAGACATGTACAAATCGCTTCCTAGACCCAAAAAACTCGATTTTTCGGTGTTTTTAGGCTAAATTTGGGATATAAACGGGTATCGAAGATGCATGCACAAATTGACTTTTTGGGCCCAAAAAACGTGTTTTAGCATTTTTTTTGCCTGAAAATTGAAATTTTTCTAGCACAGTGTAGACATGTACAAATCGCTTCTGAGACCCAAAAAACTCGTTTTTTCGGTGTTTTTAGGCTAAATTTGGGATATAAACGGGTATCGAAGATGCATGTACAAATCGACTTTTTGGGCCCAAAAAACGTGTTTTAGCATTTTTTTTGCCTGAAAATTGAAATTTTTCTAGCACAGTACAAATCGCTTCTGAGACCCAAAAAACTCGACTTTTCGGTGTTCTTAGGCTAAATTTGGGATATAAACGCGTATCGAATATGCATGCACAAATCGACTTTTTGGGCCCAAAAAACATGTTTTAGCATTTTTTTTGCCTTAAAATTGATTTTTTTCTAGAACAGTGTAGACATGTACAAATCGCTTCTGAGACCCAAAAAACTCGATTTTTCGGTGTTTTTAGGCTAAATTTGGGATATAAACGGGTCTCGAAGATGCATGCAGAAATCGACTTTTTGGGCCAAAAAAACGTGTTTTAGCATTTTTTTGGCCTGAAAATTGAAATTTTTCTAGCACAGTACAAATCGCTTCTGAGACCCAAAAAAAAGGTTTTTCGGTGTTTTTAGGCTAAATTTGGGATATAAACGGGTATCGAAGATGCATGCACAAATCGACTTTTTGGGCCCAAAAAACGTGTTTTAGCATTTTTTTTGCCTGAAAATTGATTTTTTTCTAGAACAGTGTAGACATGTACAAATCGCTTCTGAGACCCAAAAAACTTTAATTCTCGGTGTTTTTAGGCTAAATTTGGGATAGAAACGGGTCTCGAAGATGCATGCAGAAATCGACTTTTTGGACCAAAAAAACGTGTTTTAGCATTTTTTTTGCCTGAAAATTGAAATTTTTCTAGCACAGTACAAATCGCTTCTGAGACCAAAAAAACTCGATTTTTCGGTGTTTTTAGGCTAAATTTGGGACATAAACGGGTATCGAAGATGCATGCACAAATCGACTTTTTGGGCCCAAAAAACGTGTTTTAGCATTTTTTTTGCCTGAAAATTGATTTTTTTCTAGCACAGTGTAAACATGTACAAATCGCTTCTGAGACTCAAAAAACTCGATTTTTCGGTGTTTTTAGGCTAAATTTGGGATATAAACGGGTATCGAAGATGCATGCACAAATCAACTTTTTGGGCCCAAAAAACGTGTTTTAGCATTTTTTTTGCCTGAAAATTGAAATTTTCCTAGCACAGTGTAGACATGTACAAATCGCTTCTGAGACCCAAAAAACTCGATTTTTCGGTGTTTTTAGGCTAAATTTGGGATATAAACGGGTATCGAAGATGCATGCACATATCGACTTTTTGGGCCCAAAAAACGTGTTTTAGCATTTTTTTTGCCTGAAAATTGAAATTTTTCTAGCACAGTACAAATCGCTTCTGAGACCCAAAAAACTCGATTTTTCGGTGTTTTTAGGCTAAATTTGGGATATAAACGAGTATCGAAGATGCATGCACAAATCGACTTTTTGGGCCCAAAAAACGTGTTTTAGCATTTTTTTTGCCTGAAAATTTAAATTTGTCTAGAACAGTGTAGACATGTACAAATCGCTTCTGAGACCCAAAAAACTCGATTTTTCGGTGTTCTTAGGCTAAATTTGGGATATAAACGGGTATCGAAGATGCATGCACAAATCGACTTTTTGGGCCAAAAAAATGTGTTTTAGCATTTTTTTTGCCTGAAAATTTAAATTTTTCTAGCACAGTACATATCGCTTCTAAGACCAAAAAATACTCGATTTTTCGGTGTTTTTAGGCTAAATTTGGGATATAAACGAGTATCGAAGATGCATGCACAAATCGACTTTTTGGGCCCAAAAAAGGTGTTTTAGCATTTTTCTTGCCAGAAAATTGAAATTTTTCTAGAACAGTGTAGACATGTACAAATCGTTTCCGAGACCCAAAAAACTCGATTTTTCGGTGTTTTTAGGCTAAATTTGGGATATAAACGGGTATCGAAGATGCATGCACAAATTGACTTTTTGGGCCCAAAAAACGTGTTTTAGCATTTTTTTGCCTGAAAATTGAAATTTTCCTAGCACAGTGTAGACATGTACAAATCGCTTCTGAGACCCAAAAAACTCGATTTTTCGGTGTTTTTAGGCTAAATTTGGGATATAAACGGGTATCGAAGATGCATGCACAAATCGACTTTTTGGGCCCAAAAAACGTGTTTTAGCATTTTTTTTGCCTGAAAATTGAAATTTTTCTAGCACAGTACAAATCGCTTCTGAGACCCAAAAAACTCGATTTTTCGGTGTTTTTAGGCTAAATTTGGGATATAAACGGGTATCGAAGATGCATGCACAAATCGACTTTTTGGGCCCAAAAAACGTGTTTTAGCATTTTTTTTGCCAGAAAATTTAAATTTGTCTAGAACAGTGTAGACATGTACAAATCGCTTCTGAGACCCAAAAAAAAATTTTTTACGGGGTTTTTAGGCTAAATTTGGGATATAAACGGGTATCGAAGATGCATGCACAAATCGACTTTTTGGGCCCAAAAAACGTGTTTTAGCATTTTTTTTGCCTCAAAATTGATTTTTTTTTAGCACAGTGTAAACATGTACAAATCGCTTCTGAGACCCAAAAAACTCGATTTTTCGGTGTTTTTAGGCTAAATTTGGGATATAAACGGGTATCGAAGATGCATGCACAAATCGACTTTTTGGGCCAAAAAAATGTGTTTTAGCATTTTTTTTGCCTGAAAATTTAAATTTTTCTAGCACAGTACAAATCGCTTCTGAGACCAAAAAATACTCGATTTTTCGGTGTTTTTAGGCTAAATTTGGGATATAAACGAGTATCGAAGATGCATGCACAAATCGACTTTTTGGGCCCAAAAAAGGTGTTTTAGCATTTTTCTTGCCAGAAAATTGAAATTTTTCTAGAACAGTGTAGACATGTACAAATCGCTTCCGAGACCCAAAAAACTCGATTTTTCGGTGTTTTTAGGCTAAATTTGGGATATAAACGGGTATCGAAGATGCATGCACAAATTGACTTTTTGGGCCCAAAAAACGTGTTTTAGCATTTTTTTTGCCTTAAAATTGATTTTTTTCTAGAACAGTGTAGACATGTACAAATCGCTTCTGAGACCCAAAAAACTCGATTTTTCGGTGTTTTTAGGCTAAATTTGGGATATAAACGGGTCTCGAAGATGCATGCAAAAATCGACTTTTTGGGCCAAAAAAACGTGTTTTAGCATTTTTTTGGCCTGAAAATTGAAATTTTTCTAGCACAGTACAAATCGCTTCTGAGACCCAAAAAAAAGGTTTTTCGGTGTTTTTAGGCTAAATTTGGGATATAAACGGGTATCGAAGATGCATGCACAAATCGACTTTTTGGGCCCAAAAAACGTGTTTTAGCATTTTTTTTGCCTGAAAATTGATTTTTTTCTAGAACAGTGTAGACATGTACAAATCGCTTCTGAGACCCAAAAAACTTTAATTCTCGGTGTTTTTAGGCTAAATTTGGGATAGAAACGGGTCTCGAAGATGCATGCAGAAATCGACTTTTTGGACCAAAAAAACGTGTTTTAGCATTTTTTTTGCCTGAAAATTGAAATTTTTCTAGCACAGTACAAATCGCTTCTGAGACCAAAAAAACTCGATTTTTCGGTGTTTTTAGGCTAAATTTGGGATATAAACGGGTATCGAAGATGCATGCACATATCGACTTTTTGGGCCCAAAAAACGTGTTTTAGCATTTTTTTTGCCTGAAAATTGAAATTTTTCTAGCACAGTACAAATCGCTTCTGAGACCCAAAAAACTCGATTTTTCGGTGTTTTTAGGCTAAATTTGGGATATAAACGAGTATCGAAGATGCATGCACAAATCGACTTTTTGGGCCCAAAAAACGTGTTTTAGTATTTTTTTGGCCAGAAAATTTAAATTTGTCTAGAACAGTGTAGACATGTACAAATCGCTTCTGAGACCCAAAAAAATCTTTTTTACGGGGTTTTTAGGCTAAATTTGGGATATAAACGGGTATCGAAGATGCATGCACAAATCGACCTTTTGGGCCCAAAAAACGTGTTTTAGCATTTTTTTTGCCTCAAAATTGATTTTTTTTTAGCACAGTGTAAACATGTACAAATCGCTTCTGAGACCCAAAAAACTCGATTTTTCGGTGTTTTTAGGCTAAATTTGGGATATAAACGGGTATCGAAGATGCATGCACAAATCGACTTTTTGGACCCAAAAAACGTGTTTTAGCATTTTTTTTGCCTGAAAATTGATTTTTTTCTAGAACAGTGTAGACATGTACAAATCGCTTCTGAGACCCAAAAAACTCGATTT
The DNA here is from genome assembly GCA_034508575.1 of Petrolisthes manimaculis. NCBI lineage: Eukaryota > Metazoa > Arthropoda > Malacostraca > Decapoda > Porcellanidae > Petrolisthes > Petrolisthes manimaculis. The sequence goes on from JAWZYT010001007.1 coordinate 334,416, forward strand.
TTCGGTGTTCTTAGGCTAAATTTGGGATATAAACGGGTATCGAAGATGCATGCACAAATCGACTTTTTGGGCCAAAAAAATGTGTTTTAGCATTTTTTTTGCCTGAAAATTTAAATTTTTCTAGCACAGTACATATCGCTTCTAAGACCAAAAAATACTCGATTTTTCGGTGTTTTTAGGCTAAATTTGGGATATAAACGAGTATCGAAGATGCATGCACAAATCGACTTTTTGGGCCCAAAAAAGGTGTTTTAGCATTTTTCTTGCCAGAAAATTGAAATTTTTCTAGAACAGTGTAGACATGTACAAATCGTTTCCGAGACCCAAAAAACTCGATTTTTCGGTGTTTTTAGGCTAAATTTGGGATATAAACGGGTATCGAAGATGCATGCACAAATTGACTTTTTGGGCCCAAAAAACGTGTTTTAGCATTTTTTTTGCCTGAAAATTGAAATTTTTCTAGCACAGTGTAGACATGTACAAATCGCTTCTGAGACCCAAAAAACTCGATTTTTCGGTATTTTTAGGCTAAATTTGGGATATAAACGGGTATCGAAGATGCATGCACAAATCGACTTTTTGGGCCCAAAAAACGTGTTTTAGCATTTTTTTCCTGAAAATTGAAATTTTTCTAGCACAGTACAAATCGCTTCTGAGACCCAAAAAACTCGATTTTTCGGTGTTTTTAGGCTAAATTTGGGATATAAACGCGTATCGAATATGCATGCACAAATCGACTTTTTGGGCCCAAAAAACATGTTTTATCATTTTTTTTGCCTTAAAATTGATTTTTTTCTAGAACAGTGTAGACATGTACAAATCGCTTCTGAGACCCAAAAAACTCGATTTTTCGGTGTTTTTAGGCTAAATTTGGGATATAAACTGGTATCGAAGATGCATGCACAAATCGACTTTTGGGGCCCAAAAAACGTGTTTTAGCATTTTTTTTGCCTGAAAATTGAAATTTTTCTAGCACAGTAAAAATCGCTTTTGAGACCCAAAAAACTCGATTTTTCGGTGTTTCTAGGCTAAATTTGGGATATAAACGCGTATCGAATATGCATGCACAAATCGACTTTTTGGGCCCAAAAAACATGTTTTAGCATTTTTTTTGCCTTAAAATTGATTTTTTTCTAGAACAGTGTAGACATGTACAAATCGCTTCTGAGACCCAAAAAACTCGATTTTTCGGTGTTTTTAGGCTAAATTTGGGATATAAACGGGTCTCGAAGATGCATGCAGAAATCGACTTTTTGGGCCAAAAAAACGTGTTTTAGCATTTTTTTTGCCTGAAAATTGAAATTTTTCTAGCACAGTACAAATCGCTTCTGAGACCCAAAAAACTCGATTTTTCGGTGTTTTTAGGCTAAATTTGGGATATAAACGGGTATCGAAGATGCATGCACAAATCGACTTTTTGGGCCCAAAAAACGTGTTTTAGCATTTTTTTTTGCCTGAAAATTGAAATTTTTCTAGCACAGTGTAAACATGTACAACTCGCTTCTGGGACCCAAAAAACTCGATTTTTCGGTGTTTTTAGGCTAAATTTGGTATATAAACGGGTATCGAAGATGCATGCACAAATCGACTTTTTGGACCAAAAAAACGTGTTTTAACATTTATTTGCCTGAAAATTGAAATTTTTCTAGCACAGTACAAATCGCTTCTGAGACCCAACAAACTCGATTTTTCGGTGTTTTTAGGCTAAATTTGGGATACAAAAGGGTATCGAAGATGCATGCACAAATCGACATTTTGGGCCCAAAAAACATGTTTTAGCATTTTTTTTCCTGAAAATTGAAATTTTTCTAGCACAGTACAAATCGCTTCTGAAACAAAAAAAAACTCGATATTTGGTGTTCTTAGGCTAAATTTGGGATATAAACGTGTATCGAAGATACATGCACAAATCGACTTTTTGGGCCCAAAAAACGTGTTTTAGCATTTTTTTTTCCTGAAAATTGATTTTTTTCTAGAACAGTGTAGACATGTACAAATCGCTTCTGAGACGCAAAAAACTCGAATTCTCGGTGTTTTTAGGCTAAATTTGGGATAGAAACGGGTCTCGAAGATGCATGCAGAAATCGACTTTTTGGGCCAAAAAAACGTGTTTTAGCATTTTTTTTGCCTGAAAATTGAAATTTTTCTAGCACAGTACAAATCGCTTCTGAGACCAAAAAAACTCGATTTTTCGGTGTTTTTAGGCTAAATTTGGGATATAAACGGGTGTCGAAGATGCATGCACAAATCGACTTTTTGGGCCCAAAAAACGTGTTTTAGCATTTTTTTTGCCTGAAAATTGATTTTTTTCTAGCACAGTGTAAACATGTACAAATCGCTTCTGAGACCCAAAAAACTCGATTTTTCGGTGTTTTTAGGCTAAATTTGGTATATAAACGGGTATCGAAGATGCATGCACAAATCGACTTTTTTGGCCAAAAAAACGTGTTTTAGCATTATTTTGCCTGAAAATTGAAATTTTTCTAGCACAGTACAAATCGCTTCTGAGACCCAAAAAACTCGATTTTTCGGTGGTTTTAGGCTAAATTTGGGATATAAACGGGTATCGAAGATGCATGCACAAATCAACTTTTTGGGCCAAAAAAACGTGTTTTAGCATTTTTTTTGCCTGAAAATTGAAATTTTCCTAGCACAGTGAAGACATGTACAAATCGCTTCTGAGACCCAAAAAACTCGATTTTTCGGTGTTTTTAGGCTAAATTTGGGATATAAACGGGTATCGAAGATGCATGCACAAATCGACTTTTTGGGCCCAAAAAAGTGTTTCAGCATTTTTTTTGCCTGAAAATTGATTTTTTTCTAGAACAGTGTAGACATGTACAAATCGCTTCTGAGACCCAAAAAACTTGATTTTTCGGTGTTTTTTGGCTAAATTTGGGATATAAACTGGTATCGAAGATGCATGCACAAATCGACTTTTTGGGCCCAAAAAACGTTTTTTAGCATTTTTTTGGCCTGAAACTTGAAATTTTTCTAGCACAGTACAAATCGTTTCTGAGACCCAAAAAACTCGATTTTTCGGTATTTTTAGGCTAAATTTGGGATATAAACGGGTATCGAATATGCATGCACAAATCGACTTTTTGGGCCCAAAAAACGTGTTTTAGCATTTTTTTTGCCTTAAAATTGATTTTTTTCTAGAACAGTGTAGACATGTACAAATCGCTTCTGAGACCCAAAAAACTCGATTTTTCGGTGTTTTTAGGCTAAATTTGGGATATAAACGGGTATCGAAGATGCATGCACAAATCGACTTTTTGGGCCAAAAAAACGTGTTTTAGCATTTTTTTGCCTGAAAATTGAAATTTTTCTAGCACAGTACAAATCGCTTCTGAGACCCAAAAAACTCGATTTTTCGGTGTTTTTAGGCTAAATTTGGGATACAAAAAGGTATCGAAGATGCATGCACAAATCGACATTTTGGGCCCAAAAAACGTGTTTTAGCATTTTTTTTTATGAAAATTGAAATTTTTCTAGCACGGTACTAATCGCTTCTGAAACCAAAAAAACTCGATATTTGGTGTTCTTAGGCTAAATTTGGGATATAAACGTGTATCGAAGATGCATGCACAAATCGACTTTTTGGACCCAAAAAACGTGTTTTAGCATTTTGTTTGCCTTAAAATTGAAATTTTTCTAGAACAGTGTAGACATGTACAAATCGCTTCTGAGACCCAAAAAACTCGAATTCTCGGTGTTTTTAGGCTAAATTTGGGATAGAAACGGGTCTCGAAGATGCATGCAGAAATCGACTTTTTGGGCCAAAAAAACGTGTTTTAGCATTTTTTTTGCCTGAAAATTGAAATTTTTCTAGCACAGTACAAATCGCTTCTGAGACCCAAAAAACTCGATTTTTCGGTGTTTTTTGGCTAAATTTGGGATATAAACGGGTATCGAAGATGCATGTACAAATCGACTTTTTGGGCCAAAAAAACGTGTTTTAGCATTTTTTTTGCCTGAAAATTGATTTTTTTCTAGCACAGTGTAAACATGTACAAATCGCTTCTGAGACCCAAAAAACTTGATTTTTCGGTGTTTTTAGGCTAAATTTGGGATATAAACGGGTATCGAAGATGCATGCACAAATCGACTTTTTGGGCCCAAAAAACATGTTTTAGCATTTTTTTTGCCTGAAAATTGAAATTTTTCTAGCACAGTACAAATCGCTTCTGAGACCCAAAAACTCGATTTTTCGGTGTTTTTAGGCTAAATTTGGGATTTAAACGGGTATCGAATATGCATGCACAAATCGACTTTTTGGGCCAAAAAAACGTGTTTTAGCATTTTTTTTGCCTGAAAATTGATTTTTTTCTAGCACAGTACAAATCGCTTCTGAGACCCAAAAAACTCGATTTTTCGGTGTTTTTAGGCTAAATTTGGGATATAAACGGGTATCGAATATGCATGCACAAATCGACTTTTTGGGCCCAAAAAACGTGTTTTAGCATTTTTTTGGCCTGAAAATTGAAATTTTTCTAGCACAGTACAAATCGCTTCTGAGACCCAAAAAACTCGATTTTTCGGTGTTTTTAGGCTAAATTTGGGATATAAACGGGTATCGAATATGCATGCACAAATCGACTTTTTGGGCCCAAAAAACGTGTTTTAGCATTTTTTTTGCCTTAAAATTGATTTTTTTTAGAACAGTGTAGACATGTACAAATCGCTTCTTAGACCCAAAAAACTCGATTTTTCGTTGTTTTTAGGCTAAATTTGGGATATAAACGGGTTCTCGAAGATGCATGCAGAAATCGACTTTTTGGGCCAAAAAAACGTGTTTTAGCATTTTTTTTGCCTGAAAATTGAAATTTTTCTAGCACAGTACATATCGCTTCTGAGACCAAAAAAACTCGATTTTTCGGTGTTTTTAGGCTAAATTTGGGATATAAACGGGTATCGAAGATGCATGCACAAATCGACATTTTGGGCCCAAAAAACGTGTTTTAGCATTTTTTTGCCTGAAAATTGAAATTTTTCTAGCACAGTGTAGACATGTACAAATCGCTTCTGAGACCCAAAAAACTCGATTTCTCGGTGTTTTTATGCTAAATTTGGGATATAAACGGGTCTCGAAGATGCATGCACAAATCGACTTTTTGGGCCAAAAAAACGTGGTTTAACATTTTTTTTGCCTGAAAATTGAAATTTTTCTAGCACAGTACAAATCGCTTCTGAGAAACAAAAAACTCGATTTTTCGGTGTTTTTAGGCTAAATTTGGGATATAAACGGGTATCGAAGATGCATGCACAAATCGACTTTTTGGGCCAAAAAAACGTGTTTTAGCATTTTTTTTGCCTGAAAATTGAAATTTATCTAGCACAGTACAAATCGCTTCTGAGACCCAAATAACTCGATTTTTCGGTGTTTTTAGGCAAAATTTGGGATATAAACGGGTATCGAATATGCATGCACAAATCGACTTTTGGGGCCCAAAAAACGTGTTTTAGCATTTTTTTTGCCTGAAAATTGAAATTTTTCTAGCACAGTACAAATCGCTTCTGAGACCCAAAAACTCGATTTTTCGGTGTTTTTAGGCTAAATTTGGGATTTAAACGGGTATCGAATATGCATGCACAAATCGACTTTATGGGCCAAAAAAACGTGTTTTAGCATTTTTTTTGCCTGAAAATTGAAATTTTTCTAGCACAGTACAAATCGCTTCTGAGACCCAAAAAACTCGATTTTTCGGTGTTTTTAGGCTAAATTTGGGATATAAACGGGTATCGAATATGCATGCACAAATCGACTTTTTTGGCCTAAAAAACGTGTTTTAGCATTTTTTTGCCTAAAAATTGATTTTTTTCTAGAACAGTGTAGACATGTACAAATCGCTTCTGAGACCCCAAAAAATTGATTTTTCGGTGTTTTTAGGCTAAATTTGGGATATAAACGGGTATCGAAGATGCATGCACAAATCGACTTTTTGGACCCAAAAAACGTGTTTTAGCATTTTTTTTGCCTGAAAATTGACATTTTTCTAGCACAGTGTAGACATGTACAAATCGCTTCTGAGACCCAAAAAACTCGATTTCTCGGTGTTTTTAGTTTAAATTTGGGATATAAACGGGTCTCGAAGATGCATGCAGAAATCGACTTTTTGGGCCAAAAAAACGTGTTTTAGCATTTTTTTTCTCTGAAAATTGAAATTTTTCTAGCACAGTACAAATCGCTTCTGAGACCAAAAAAACTCGGTTTTTCGGTGTTTTTAGGCTAAATTTGGGATATAAATGGGTATCGAAGATGCATGCACAAATCGACTTTTTGGGCCCAAAAAACGTGTTTTAGCATTTTTTTTGCCTGAAAATTGAAATTTTTCTAGCACAGTGTAAACATGTACAAATCGCTTCTGAGACCCAAAAAACTCGATTTTTCGGTGTTCTTAGGCTAAATTTGTGATATAAACGTGTATCGAAGATGCATGCACAAATCGACTTTTTGGGCCAAAAAAATGTGTTTTAGCATTTTTTTTGCGTGAAAATTGAAATTTTTCTAGCACTTTACAAATCGCTTCTGAGACCAAAAAAACTCGATTTTTCGGTGTTTTTAGGCTAAATTTGGGATATAAATGAGTATCGAAGATGCATGCACAAATCGACATTTTGGACCCAAAAAACGTGTTTTAGCATTTTTTTTGCCTGAAAATTGATTTTTTTCTAGCACAGTGTAGACATGTACAAATCGCTTCTGAGACCAAAAAAACTCGATTTTTCGGTGTTTTTAGGCAAAATTTGGGATATAAACAGGCATCGAAGATGCATGCACAAATCGACTTTTTGGGCCAAAAAAACGTGTTTTAGCATTTTTTTTGCCTGAAAATTGAAATTTATCTAGCACAGTACAAATCGCTTCTGAGACCCAAATAACTCGATTTTTCGGTGTTTTTAGGCAAAATTTGGGATATAAACGGGTATCGAATATGCATGCACAAATCGACTTTTGGGGCCCAAAAAACGTGTTTTAGCATTTTTTTTGACTGAAAATTGAAATTTTTCTAGCACAGTACAAATCGCTTCTGAGACCCAAAAACTCGATTTTTCGGTGTTTTTAGGCTAAATTTGGGATTTAAACGGGTATCGAATATGCATGCACAAATCGACTTTATGGGCCAAAAAAACGTGTTTTAGCATTTTTTTTGCCTGAAAATTGAAATTTTTCTAGCACAGTACAAATCGCTTCTGAGACCCAAAAAACTCGATTTTTCGGTGTTTTTAGGCTAAATTTGGGATATAAACGGGTATCGAATATGCATGCACAAATCGACTTTTTTGGCCTAAAAAACGTGTTTTAGCATTTTTTTGCCTAAAAATTGATTTTTTTCTAGAACAGTGTAGACATGTACAAATCGCTTCTGAGACCCCAAAAAATTGATTTTTCGGTGTTTTTAGGCTAAATTTGGGATATAAACGGGTATCGAAGATGCATGCACAAATCGACTTTTTGGACCCAAAAAACGTGTTTTAGCATTTTTTTTGCCTGAAAATTGACATTTTTCTAGCACAGTGTAGACATGTACAAATCGCTTCTGAGACCCAAAAAACTCGATTTCTCGGTGTTTTTAGTTTAAATTTGGGATATAAACGGGTCTCGAAGATGCATGCAGAAATCGACTTTTTGGGCCAAAAAAACGTGTTTTAGCATTTTTTTTCTCTGAAAATTGAAATTTTTCTAGCACAGTACAAATCGCTTCTGAGACCAAAAAAACTCGGTTTTTCGGTGTTTTTAGGCTAAATTTGGGATATAAATGGGTATCGAAGATGCATGCACAAATCGACTTTTTGGGCCCAAAAAACGTGTTTTAGCATTTTTTTTGCCTGAAAATTGAAATTTTTCTAGCACAGTGTAAACATGTACAAATCGCTTCTGAGACCCAAAAAACTCGATTTTTCGGTGTTCTTAGGCTAAATTTGTGATATAAACGTGTATCGAAGATGCATGCACAAATCGACTTTTTGGGCCAAAAAAATGTGTTTTAGCATTTTTTTTGCCTGAAAATTGAAATTTTTCTAGCACTTTACAAATCGCTTCTGAGACCAAAAAAACTCGATTTTTCGGTGTTTTTAGGCTAAATTTGGGATATAAATGAGTATCGAAGATGCATGCACAAATCGACTTTTTGGGCCCAAAAAACGTGTTTTAGCATTTTTTTTGCCTGAAAATTGATTTTTTTCTAGCACAGTGTAGACATGTACAAATCGCTTCTGAGACCCAAAAAACTCGATTTTTCGGTGTTTTTAGGCTAAATTTGGGATATAAACGGGTATCGAAGATGCATGCACAAATCGACTTTTTTGGCCCAAAAAAGTGTTTTAGCATTTTTTTTGCCTGAAAATTGAAATTTTTCTAGAACAGTGTAGTCATGTACAAATCGCTTCTGAGACCCAAAAAACTTGATTTTTCGGTGTTTTTAGGCAAAATTTGGGATATAAACAGGCATCGAAGATGCATGCACAAATCGACTTTTTGGGCCCAAAAAAGGTGTTTTAGCATTTTTTTTGCCTGAAAATTGAAATTTTTCTAGCACAGTACAAATCGCTTCTGAGACCAAAAAAACTCGATTTTACGGTGTTTTTAGGCTAAATTTGGGATATAAACGGGTATCGAATATGCATGCACAAATCGACTTTTTGGGCCCAAAAAACGTGTTTTAGCATTTTTTTTGCCTTAAAATTTATTTTTTTCTAGAACAGTGTAGACATGTATAAATCGCTTCTGAGACCCCAAAACTCGATTTTTCGGTGTTTTTAGGCTAAATTTGGGATATAAACGGGTCTCGAAGATGCATGCAGAAATCGACTTTTTGGGCCAAAAAAACGTGTTTTAGCATTTTTTTTGCCTGAAAATTGAAATTTTTCTAGCACAGTACAAATCGCTTCTGAGACCAAAAAATCTCGATTTTTCGGTGTTTTTAGGCTAAATTTGGGATATAAACGGGTATCGAAGATGCATGCACAAATCGACATTTTGGGCCCAAAAAACGTGTTTTAGCATTTTTTTGCCTGAAAATTGAAATTTTTCTAGCACAGTGTAGACATGTACAAATCGCTTCTGAGACCCAAAAAACTCGATTTCTCGGTGTTTTTATGCTAAATTTGGGATATAAACGGGTCTCGAAGATGCATGCTGAAATCGACTTTTTGGGCCAAAAAAACGTGGTTTAGCATTTTTTTTGCCTGAAAATTGAAATTTTTCTAGCACAGTACAAATCGCTTCTGAGAAACAAAAAACTCGATTTTTCGGTGTTTTTAGGCTAAATTTGGGATATAAACGGGTATCGAAGATGCATGCACAAATCGACTTTTTGGGCTAAAAAAACGTGTTTTAGCATTTTTTTTGCCTGAAAATTGAAATTTATCTAGCACAGTACAAATCGCTTCTGAGACCCAAATAACTCGATTTTTCGGTGTTTTTAGGCAAAATTTGGGATATAAACGGGTATCGAATATGCATGCACAAATCGACTTTTTGGGCCCAAAAAACGTGTTTTAGCATTTTTTTTGCCTGAAAATTGAAATTTTTCTAGCACAGTACAAATCGCTTCTGAGACCCAAAAACTCGATTTTTCGGTGTTTTTAGGCTAAATTTGGGATTTAAACGGGTATCGAATATGCATGCACAAATCGACTTTATGGGCCAAAAAAACGTGTTTTAGCATTTTTTTTGCCTGAAAATTGAAATTTTTCTAGCACAGTACAAATCGCTTCTGAGACCCAAAAAACTCGATTTTTCGGTGTTTTTAGGCTAAATTTGGGATATAAACGGGTATCGAATATGCATGCACAAATCGACTTTTTTGGCCTAAAAAACGTGTTTTAGCATTTTTTTGCCTAAATATTGATTTTTTTCTAGAACAGTGTAGACATGTACAAATCGCTTCTGAGACCCAAAAAAATTGATTTTTCGGTGTTTTTAGGCTAAATTTGGGATATAAACGGGTATCGAAGATGCATGCACAAATCGACTTTTTGGGCCCAAAAAACGTGTTTTAGCATTTTTTTTGCCTGAAAATTGAAATTTTTCTAGCACAGTACAAATCGCTTCTGAGACCAAAAAAACTCGGTTTTTCGGTGTTTTTAGGCTAAATTTGGGATATAAATGGGTATCGAAGATGCATGCACAAATCGACTTTTTGGGCCCAAAAAACGTGTTTTAGCATTTTTTTTGCCTGAAAATTGAAATTTTTCTAGCACAGTGTAAACATGTACAAATCGCTTCTGAGACCCAAAAAACTCGATTTTTCGGTGTTCTTAGGCTAAATTTGTGATATAAACGGGTATCGAAGATGCATGCACAAATCGACTTTTTGGGCCAAAAAAATGTGTTTTAGCATTTTTTTTGCCTGAAAATTGAAATTTTTCTAGCACTTTACAAATCGCTTCTGAGACCAAAAAAACTCGATTTTTCGGTGTTTTTAGGCTAAATTTGGGATATAAACGAGTATCGAAGATGCATGCACAAATCGACTTTTTGGGCCCAAAAAACGTGTTTTAGCATTTTTTTTGCCTGAAAATTTAAATTTTTCTAGCACAGTGTAGACATGTACAAATCGCTTCTGAGACCCAAAAAACTCGATTTTTCGGTGTTTTTAGGCTAAATTTGGGATATAAACGGGTATCGAAGATGCATGCACAAATCGACTTTTTGGGCCCAAAAAAGTGTTTTAGCATTTTTTTTGCCTGAAAATTGAAATTTTTCTAGAACAGTGTAGTCATGTACAAATCGCTTCTGAGACCCAAAAAACTTGATTTTTCGGTGTTTTTAGGCAAAATTTGGGATATAAACAGGCATCGAAGATGCATGCACAAATCGACTTTTTGGGCCCAAAAAAGGTGTTTTAGCATTTTTTTGCCTGAAAATTGAAATTTTTCTAGCACAGTACAAATCGCTTCTGAGACCCAAAAAACTCGATTTTTCGGTGTTTTTAGGCTAAATTTGGGATATAAACGGGTATCGAATATGCATGCACAAATCGACTTTTTGGGCCCAAAAAACGTGTTTTAGCATTTTTTTTGCCTTAAAATTTATTTTTTTCTAGAACAGTGTAGACATGTATAAATCGCTTCTGAGACCCCAAAACTCGATTTTTCGGTGTTTTTAGGCTAAATTTGGGATATAAACGGGTCTCGAAGATGCATGCAGAAATCGACTTTTTGGGCCAAAAAAACGTGTTTTAGCATTTTTTTGCCTGAAAATTGAAATTTTTCTAGCACAGTACAAATCGCTTCTGAGACCAAAAAAACTCGATTTTTCGGTGTTTTTAGGCTAAATTTGGGATATAAACGGGTATCGAAGATGCATGCACAAATCGACTTTTTGGGCCAAAAAAACGTGTTTTAGCTTTTTTTTTGCCTGAAAATTGAAATTTTTCTAGCACAGTACAAATCGCTTCTGAGACCCAAAAAACTCGATTTTTCGGTGTTTTTAGGCTAAATTTGGGATTTAAACGGGTATCGAATATGCATGCACAAATCGACTTTATGGGCCAAAAAAACGTGTTTTAGCATTTTTTTTGCCTGAAAATTGAAATTTTTCTAGCACAGTACAAATCGCTTCTGAGACCCAAAAAACTCGATTTTTCGGTGTTTTTAGGCTAAATTTGGGATATAAACGGGTATCGAATATGCATGCACAAATCGACTTTTTTGGCCTAAAAAACGTGTTTTAGCATTTTTTTGCCTAAAAATTGATTTTTTTCTAGAACAGTGTAGACATGTACAAATCGCTTCTGAGACCCAAAAAAATTGATTTTTCGGTGTTTTTAGGCTAAATTTGGGATATAAACGGGTATCGAAGATGCATGCACAAATCGACTTTTTGGGCCCAAAAAACGTGTTTTAGCATTTTTTTTGCCTGAAAATTGACATTTTTCTAGCACAGTGTAGACATGTACAAATCGCTTCTGAGACCCAAAAAACTCGATTTCTCGGTGTTTTTAGGCTAAATTTGGGATATAAACGGGTCTCGAAGATGCATGAAGAAATCGAATTTTTGGGCCAAAAAAACGTGTTTTAGCATTTTTTTTCTCTGAAAATTGAAATTTTTCTAGCACAGTACAAATCGCTTCTGAGACCAAAAAAACTCGGTTTTTCGGTGTTTTTAGGCTAAATTTGGGATATAAATGGGTATCGAAGATGCATGCACAAATCGACTTTTTGGGCCCAAAAAACGTGTTTTAGCATTTTTTTTGCCTGAAAATTGAAATTTTTCTAGCACAGTGTAAACATGTACAAATCGCTTCTGAGACCCAAAAAACTCGATTTTTCGGTGTTCTTAGGCTAAATTTGTGATATAAACGGGTATCGAAGATGCATGCACAAATCGACTTTTTGGGCCAAAAAAATGTGTTTTAGCATTTTTTTTGCCTGAAAATTGAAATTTTTCTAGCACTTTACAAATCGCTTCTGAGACCAAAAAAACTCGATTTTTCGGTGTTTTTAGGCTAAATTTGGGATATAAACGAGTATCGAAGATGCATGCACAAATCGACTTTTTTGGCCCAAAAAACGTGTTTTAGCATTTTTTTTGCCTGAAAATTGAATTTTTTCTAGCACAGTGTAGACATGTACAAATCGCTTCTGAGACCCAAAAAACTCGATTTTTCGGTGTTTTTAGGCTAAATTTGGGATATAAACGGGTATCGAAGATGCATGCACAAATCGACTTTTTGGGCCCAAAAAAGTGTTTTAGCATTTTTTTTGCCTGAAAATTGAAATTTTTCTAGAACAGTGTAGTCATGTACAAATCGCTTCTGAGACCCAAAAAACTTGATTTTTCGGTGTTTTTAGGCAAAATTTGGGATATAAACAGGCATCGAAGATGCATGCATAAATCGACTTTTTGGGCCCAAAAAAGGTGTTTTAGCATTTTTTTTGCCTGAAAATTGAAATTTTTCTAGCACAGTACAAATCGCTTCTGAGACCCAAAAAACTCGATTTTTCGGTGTTTTTAGGCTAAATTTGGGATATAAACGGGTATCGAATATGCATGCACAAATCGACTTTTTGGGCCCAAAAAACGTGTTTTAGCATTTTTTTTGCCTTAAATTTTTTTTTTTTCTAGAACAGTGTAGACATGTATAAATCGCTTCTGAGACCCCAAAACTCGATTTTTCGGTGTTTTTAGGCTAAATTTGGGATATAAACGGGTCTCGAAGATGCATGCAGAAATCGACTTTTTGGGCCAAAAAAACGTGTTTTAGCATTTTTTTTGCCTGAAAATTGAAATTTTTCTAGCACAGTACAAATCGCTTCTGAGACCAAAAAAACTCGATTTTTCGGTGTTTTTAGGCTAAATTTGGGATATAAACGGGTATCGAAGATGCATGCACAAATCGACTTTTTGGGCCAAAAAAACGTGTTTTAGCTTTTTTTTTGCCTGAAAATTGAAATTTTTCTAGCACAGTACAAATCGCTTCTGAGACCCAAAAAACTCGATTTTTCGGTGTTTTTAGGCTAAATTTGGGATATAAACGGGTATCGAATATGCATGCACAAATCGACTTTTTGGGCCCAAAAAACGTGTTTTAGCATTTTTTTTGCCTTAAAATTTATTTTTTCCTAGAACAGTGTAGACATGTATAAATCGCTTCTGAGACCCAAAAACTCGATTTTTCGGTGTTTTTAGGCTAAATTTGGGATATAAACGGGTCTCGAAGATGCATGCAGAAATCGACTTTTTGGGCCAAAAAAACGTGTTTTAGCATTTTTTTTGCCTGAAAATTGAAATTTTTCTAGCACAGTACAAATCGCTTCTGAGACCAAAAAAACTCGATTTTTCGGTGTTTTTAGGCTAAATTTGGGATATAAACGGGTATCGAAGATGCATGCACAAATCGACTTTTTGGGCCAAAAAAACGTGTTTTAGCATTTTTTTCCCTGAAAATTGAAATTTTTCTAGCACAGTACAAATCGCTTCTGAGACCCAAAAAACTCGATTTTTCGGTGTTTTTAGGCTAAATTTGGGATATAAACGGGTATCGTATATGCATGCACAAATCGACTTTTTGGGCCTAAAAAACGTGTTTTAGCATTTTTTTGCCTAAAAATTGAAATTTTTCTAGAACAGTGTAGACATGTACAAATCGCTTCTGAGACCCAAAAAAATCGATTTTTCGGTGTTTTTAGGCTAAATTTGGGATATAAACGGGTCTCGAAGATGCATGCAGAAATCGACTTTTTGGGCCAAAAAAAACGTGTTTTAGCATTTTTTTTGCCTGAAAATTGAAATTTTTCTAGCACAGTACAAATCGCTTCTGAGACCAAAAAAACTCGATTTTTCGGTGTTTTTAGGCTTAATTTGGGATATAAACGGGTATCGAAGATGCATGCAGAAATCGACTTTTTGGGCCCAATAAACGTGTTTTAGCATTTTTTTTGCCTGAAAATTGACATTTTTCTAGCACAGTGTAGACATGTACAAATCGCTTCTGAGACCAAAAAAACTCGATTTTTCGGTGTTTTTAGGCTAAATTTGGGATTTAAACGGGTATCGAAAATGCATGCACAAATCGACTTTTTGGGCCCAAAAAACGTGTTTTAGCATTTTTTTTGCCTGAAAATTGATTTTTTTCAAGCACAGTGTAAACATGTACAAATCGCTTCTGAGACCCAAAAAACTCGATTTTTCGGTGTTTTTAGGCTAAATTTGGGATATAAACGGGTATCGAAGATGCATGCACAAATCGACTTTTTGGGCCCAAAAAACGTGTTTTAGCATTTTTTTTGCCTGAAAATTGAAATTTTTCTAGAACAGTACAAATCGCTTCTGAGACCCAAAAAACTCGATTTTTCGGTGTTTTTAGACTAAATTTGGGATATAAACGGGTATCGAAGATGCATGCAGAAATCGACTTTTTGGGCCAAAAAAACGTGTTTTAGCATTTTTTTTGCCTGAAAATTGAAATTTTTCTAGCACAGTACAAATCGCTTCTGAGACCAAAAAAACTCGATTTTTCGGTGTTTTTAGGCTAAATTTGGGATTTAAACGGGTATCGAAGATGCATGCACAAATCGACTTTTTGGGCCCAAAAAACGTGTTTTAGCATTTGTTTTGCCTGAAAATTGATTTTTTTCTAGCACAGTGTAAACATGTACAAATCGCTTCTGAGACCCAAAAAACTCGATTTTTCGGTGTTTTTAGGCTAAATTTGGGATATAAACGGGTATCGAAGATGCATGCACAAATCGACTTTTTGGGCCCAAAAAACGTGTTTTAGCATTTTTTTTGCCTGAAAATTGAAATTTTTCTAGAACAGTGTAGACATGTACAAATCGCTTCTGAGACCAAAAAAACTCGATTTTTCGGTGTTTTTAGGCTAAATTTGGGATATAAACGGGTATCGAAGATGCATGCACAAATCGACTTTTTGGGTCCAAAAAACGTGTTTTAGCATTTTTTTTACCTGAAAATTGAAATTTTTCTAGCACAGTACAAATCGCTTCTGTGACCCAAAAACTAGTTTTTTCGGTGTTTTTAGGCTAAATTTGGGATTTAAACGGGTATCGAATATGCATGCACAAATCGACTTTATGGGCCAAAAAAACGTGTTTTAGCATTTTTTTTGCCTGAAAATTGAAATTTTTCTAGCACAGTACAAATCGCTTCTGTGACCCAAAAACTAGTTTTTTCGGTGTTTTTAGGCTAAATTTGGGATATAAACGGGTATCGAATATGCATGCACAAATCGACTTTTTTGGCCTAAAAAACGTGTTTTAGCATTTTTTTGCCTAAAAATTGATTTTTTTCTAGAACAGTGTAGACATGTACAAATCGCTTATGAGACCCAAAAAAATTGATTTTTCGGTGTTTTTAGGCTAAATTTGGGATATAAACGGATCTCGAAGATGCATGCAGAAATCGACTTTTTGGGCCAAAAAAACGTGTTTTAGCATTTTTTTTGCCTGAAAATTGAAATTTTTCTAGCACAGTACATATCGCTTCTGAGACCAAAAAAACTCGATTTTTCTGTGTTTTTAGGCTTAATTTGGGATATAAACGGGTATCGAAGATGCATGCACAAATCGACTTTTTGGGCCAAAAAAACGTGTTTTAGCATTTTTTTTCCTGAAAATTGATTTTTTTCTAGCACAGTGTAAACATGTACAAATCGCTTCTGAGACCCAAAAAACTCGATTTTTCGGTGTTTTTAGGCTAAATTTGGGATATAAACGGGTATCGAAGATGCATGCACAAATCGACTTTTTGGGCCCAAAAAACGTGTTTTAGCATTTTTTTTGCCTGAAAATTGAATTTTTTCAAGAACAGTGTAGACATGTACAAATCGCTTCTGAGACCAAAAAAACTCGATTTTTCGGTGTTTTTAGGCTAAATTTGGGATATAAACGGGTCTCGAAGATGCATGCAGAAATCGACTTTTTGGGCCAAAAAAACGTGTTTTAGCATTTTTTTTGCCTGAAAATTGAAATTTTTCTAGCACAGTACATATCGCTTCTGAGACCAAAAAAACTCGATTTTTCTGTGTTTGTAGGCTTAATTTGGGATATAAACGGGTATCGAAGATGCATGCACAAACGGCTTTTTGGGCCAAAAAAACGTGTTTTAGCATTTTTTTTGCCTGAAAATTGAAATTTTTCTAGCACAGTACAAATCGCTTCTGAGACCAAAAAAACTCGATTTTTCGGTGTTTTTAGGCTAAATTTGGGATATAAACGGGTATCGAAGATGCATGCAGAAATCGACTTTTTGGGCCAAAAAAACGTGTTTTAGCATTTTTTTTGCCTGAAAATTGAAATTTTTCTAGCACAGTACAAATCGCTTCTGAGACCAAAAAAACTCGATTTTTCTGTGTTTTTAGGCTAAATTTGGGATTTAAACGGGTATCGAAGATGCATGCACAAATCGACTTTTTGGGCCCAAAAAACGTGTTTTAGCATTTTTTTTGCCTGAAAATTGATTTTTTTTCTACCACAGTGTAAACATGTACAAATAAATCGCTTCTGAGACCCAAAAAACTCGATTTTTCGGTGTTTTTAGGCTAAATTTGGGATATAAACGGGTATCGAAGATGCATGCACAAATCGACTTTTTGGGCCCAAAAAACGTGTTTTAGCATTTTTTTTGCCTGAAAATTGAAATTTTTCTAGAACAGTGTAGACATGTACAAATCGCTTCTGAGACCCAAAAAACTCGATTTTTCGGTGTTTTTAGGCTAAATTTGGGATATAAACGGGTATCGAAGATGCATGCACAAATCGACTTTTTGGGCCCAAAAAACGTGTTTTAGCATTTTTTTTGCCAGAAAATTGAAATTTTCTAGAACAGTGTAGACATGTTCAAATCGCTTCCGAGACCCAAAAAACTCAATTTTTCGGTGTTTTTAGGCTAAATTTGGGATATAAAAGGGTATCGAAGATGCATGCACAAATCGACTTTTTGGGCCCAAAAAATGTGTTTTAGCATTTTCTCTGCCTGAAAATTGATATTTTTCTAGCACAGTACAAATCGCTTCTGAGACCCAAAAAATTCGATTTTTCGGTGTTTTTAGGCTAAATTTGGGATATAAACGGGTATCGAATATGCATGCACAAATCGACTTTTTGGGCCTAAAAAACGTGTTTTAGCATTTTTTTTGCCTGAAAATTGAAATTTTTCTTGAACAGTGTAGACATGTACAAATCGCTTCTGAGACCCAAAAAACTCGATTTTTCGGTGTTTTTAGGCTAAATTTGGGATATAAACGGGTATCGAAGATGCATGCACAAATCGACTTTTTGGGCCCAAAAAACGTGTTTTAGCATTTTTTTTGCCTGAAAATTGACATTTTTCTAGCACAGTGTAGACATGTACAAATCGCTTCTGCGACCCAAAAAACTCGATTTCTCGGTGTTTTTAGGCTAAATTTGGGATATAAACGGGTCTCGAAGATGCATGCAGAAATCGACTTTTTGGGCCCAAAAAACGTGTTTTAGCATTTTTTTTCTCTGAAAATTGAAATTTTTCTAGCACAGTACAAATCGCTTCTGAGACCAAAAAAACTCGGTTTTTCGGTGTTTTTAGGCTAAATTTGGGATATAAATGGGTATCGAAGATGCATGCACAAATCGACTTTTTGGGCCCAAAAAACGTGTTTTTGCATTTTTTTTGCCTGAAAATTGAAATTTTTCTAGCACAGTACAAATCGCTTCTGAGACCAAAAAAACTCGATTTTTCGGTGTTTTTAGGCTAAATTTGGGATATAAACGGGTATCGAAGATGCATGCACAAATCGACTTTTTGGGCCCAAAAAACGTGTTTTAGCATTTTTTTTGCCTGAAAATTGACATTTTTCTAGCACAGTGTAGACATGTACAAATCGCTTCTGAGACCCAAAAAACTCGAATTTTCGGTGTTTTTAGGCTAAATTTGGGATATAAACGGGTCTCGAAGATGCATGCAGAAATCGACTTTTTGGGCCAAAAAAACGTGTTTTAGCATTTTTTTTGCCTGAAAATTGAAATTTTTCTAGCACAGTACAAATCGCTTCTGAGACCAAAAAAACTCGATTTTTCGGTGTTTTTAGGCTAAATTTGGGATTTAAACGGGTATCGAAGATGCATGCACAAATCGACTTTTTGGGCCCAAAAAACGTGTTTTAGCATTTTTTTTGCCTGAAAATTGATTTTTTTCTACCACAGTGTAAACATGTACAAATCGCTTCTGAGACCCAAAAAACTCGATTTTTCGGTGTTTTTAGGCTAAATTTGGGATATAAACGGGTATCGAAGATGCATGCACAAATCGACTTTTTGGGCCCAAAAAACGTGTTTTAGCATTTTTTTTGCCTGAAAATTGAAATTTTTCTAGAACAGTGTAGACATGTACAAATCGCTTCTGAGACCCAAAAAACTCGATTTTTCGGTGTTTTTAGGCTAAATTTGGGATATAAATGGGTATCGAAGATGCATGCACAAATCGACTTTTTGGGCCCAAAAAACGTGTTTTAGCATTTTTTTTGCCTGAAAATTGACATTTTTCTAGCACAGTGTAGACATGTACAAATCGCTTCTGAGACCCAAAAAACTCGATTTCTCGGTGTTTTTAGGCTAAATTTGGGATATAAACGGGTCTCGAAGATGCATGCAGAAATCGACTTTTTGGGCCCAAAAAACGTGTTTTAGCATTTTTTTTCTCTGAAAATTGAAATTTTTCTAGCACAGTACAAATCGCTTCTGAGACCAAAAAAACTCGGTTTTTCGGTGTTTTTAGGCTAAATTTGGGATATAAATGGGTATCGAAGATGCATGCAGAAATCGACTTTTTGGGCCAAAAAAACGTGTTTTAGCATTTTTTTTGCCTGAAAATTGAAATTTTTCTAGCACAGTACAAATCGCTTCTGAGACCAAAAAAACTCGATTTTTCGGTGTTTTTAGGCTAAATTTGGGATATAAACGGGTATCGAAGATGCATGCACAAATCGACTTTTTGGGCCCAAAAAACGTGTTTTAGCATTTTTTTTGCCTGAAAATTGACATTTTTCTAGCACAGTGTAGACATGTACAAATCGCTTCTGAGACCCAAAAAACTCGAATTTTCGGTGTTTTTAGGCTAAATTTGGGATAGAAACGGGTCTCGAAGATGCATGCAGAAATCGACTTTTTGGGCCAAAAAAACGTGTTTTAGCATTTTTTTTGCCTGAAAATTGAAATTTTTCTAGCACAGTACAAATCGCTTCTGAGACCAAAAAAACTCGATTTTTCGGTGTTTTTAGGCTAAATTTGGGATTTAAACGGGTATCGAAGATGCATGCACAAATCGACTTTTTGGGCCCAAAAAACGTGTTTTAGCATTTTTTTTGCCTGAAAATTGATTTTTTTCTACCACAGTGTAAACATGTACAAATCGCTTCTGAGACCCAAAAAACTCGATTTTTCGGTGTTTTTAGGCTAAATTTGGGATATAAACGGGTATCGAAGATGCATGCACAAATCGACTTTTTGGGCCCAAAAAACGTGTTTTAGCATTTTTTTTGCCAGAAAATTGAAATTATCTAGAACAGTGTAGACATGTACAAATCGCGTCCGAGACCCAAAAAACTCGATTTTTCGGTGTTTTTAGGCTAAATTTGGGATATAAAAGGGTATCGAAGATGCATGCACAAATCGACTTTTTGGGCCCAAAAAATGTGTTTTAGCATTTTCTCTACCTGAAAATTGATATTTTTCTAGCACAGTACAAATCGCTTCTGAGACCCAAAAAATTCGATTTTTCGGTGTTTTTAGGCTAAATTTGGGATATAAACGGGTATCGAATATGCATGCACAAATCGACTTTTTGGGCCTAAAAAACGTGTTTTAGCATTTTTTTTGCCTGAAAATTGAAATTTTTCTTGAACAGTGTAGACATGTACAAATCGCTTCTGAGACCCAAAAAACTCGATTTTTCGGTGTTTTTAGGCTAAATTTGGGATATAAACGGGTATCGAAGATGCATGCACAAATCGACTTTTTGGGCCCAAAAAACGTGTTTTAGCATTTTTTTTGCCTGAAAATTGACATTTTTCTAGCACAGTGTAGACATGTACAAATCGCTTCTGAGACCCAAAAAACTCGATTTCTCGGTGTTTTTAGGCTAAATTTGGGATATAAACGGGTATGGAAGATGCATGCACAAATCGACTTTTTGGGCCAAAAAAACGTGTTTTAGCCTTTTTTTTCCCTGAAAATTGAATTTTTTCTAGCACAGTACAAATCGCTTCTGAGACCCAAAAAACTCGATTTTTCGGTGTTTTTAGGCTAAATTTGGGATATAAACGGGTATCGAAGATGCATGCACAAATCGACTTTTTGGGCCCAAAAAACGTGTTTTAGCATTTTTTTTGCCTGAAAATTGAAATTTTTCTAGCACAGTGTAAACATGTACAAATCGCTTCTGAGACCCAAAAAAACTCGTTTTTTCGGTGTTTTTAGGCTAAATTTGGGATATAAACGGGTATCGAAGATGCATGCACAAATCGACTTTTTGGACCCAAAAAACATGTTTTAGCATTTTTTTTGCCTTAAAATTGATTTTTTTCTAGCACAGTACAAATCGCTTCTGAAACCAAAAAAACTTGATTTTTCGGTGTTGTTAGGCTAAATTTGGGATATAAACGGGTATCGAAGATGCATGCACAAATCGACTTTTTGGGCCCAAAAAACGTGTTTTAGCTTTTGTTTTGCCTGAAAATTGATTTTTTTCTAGAACAGTGTAGACAAGTACAAATCGCTTCTGAGACCAAAAAAACTCGATTTTTCGGTGTTTTTAGGCTAAATTTGGGATATAAACGGGTATCGAAGATGCATGCACAAATCGACTTTTTGGGCCCAAAAAACGTGTTTTAGCATTTTTTTTGCCTGAAAATTGAAATTTTTCTAGCACAGTACAAATCGCTTCTGAGACCAAAAAAACTCGATTTTTCGGTGTTTTTAGGCTAAATTTGGGATTTAAACGGGTATCGAATATGAATGCACAAATCGACTTTTTGGGCCCAAAAAACGTGTTTTAGCATTTTTTTTGCCTGAAAATTGAAATTTTTCTAGAACAGTGTAGACATGTACAAATCGCTTCTGAGACCCAAAAATCTCGATTTTTCGGAGTTTTTAGGCTAAATTTGGGATATAAACGGGTATCGAAGATGCATGCACAAATCGACTTTTTGGGCCCCTAAAACGTGTTTTAGCATTTTTTTTTACTGAAAATTGAAATTTTTCTAGCACAGTGTAGACATGTACAAATCGCTTCTGAGACCCAAAAAACTCGATTTTTCGGTGTTTTTAGGCTAAATTTGGGATATAAACGGGTACCGAAGATGCATGCACAAATCGACGTTTTTTACCCAAAAAACGTGTTTTAGCATTTTTTTTGCCTGAAAATTTAAATTTTTCTAGCACAGTGTAAACATGTACAAATCGCTTCTGAGACCCAAAAAACTCGATTTTTCGGTGTTTTGAGGTAAAATTTGGGATATAAACGGGTATCAAAGATGCATGTACAAATCGACTTTTTGGGCAAAAAAAACGTGTTTTAGCATTTTTTTTGCCAGAAAATTGAAATTTTTCTAGCACAGTACAAATCGCTTCTGAGACCCAAACAACTCGATTTTTTGGTGTTTTTAGGCTAAATTTGGGATATAAACTGGTATCGAAGATGCATGCACAAATCAACTTTTTGGGCCCAAAAAACGTGTTTTAGCATTTATTTTGCCTGAAAATTGAAATTTTTCTAGCACAGTGTAGACATGTACAAATCGCTTCTGAGACCCAAAAAACTCGATTTTTCGGTGTTTTTAGGCTAAATTTGGGATATAAACGGGTATCGAAGATGCATGCACAAATCGACTTTTTGGGCCCAAAAAACGTGTTTTAGCATTTTTTTTGCCTTAAAATTGATTTTTTTCTAGAACAGTGTAGACATGTACAAATCGCTTCTGAGACCCAAAAACTCGATTTTTCGGTGTTTTTAGGCTAAATTTGGGATATAAACGGGTCTCGAAGATGCATGCAGAAATCGACTTTTTGGGCCAAAAAAACGTGTTTTAGCATTTTTTTTGCCTGAAAATTGAAATTTTTCTAGCACAGTACAAATCGCTTCTGAGACCAAAAAAACTCGATTTTTCGGTGTTTTTAGGCTAAATTTGGGATATAAACGGGTATCAAAGATGCATGCACAAATCGACTTTTTGGGCCAAAAAAACGTGTTTTAGCATTTTTTTTGCCTGAAAATTGAAATTTTTCTAGCACAGTACAAATCGCTTCTGAGACCCAAAAAACTCGATTTTTCGGTGTTTTTAGGCTAAATTTGGGATATAAACGGGTATCGAAGATGCATGCACAAATCGACTTTTTGGGCCCAAAAAACGTGTTTTAGCATTTTTTTTGCCTGAAAATTGATTTTTTACTAGCACAGTGTAAACATGTACAAATCGCTTCTGAGACCCAAAAAAACTCGTTTTTTCGGTGTTTTTAGGCTAATTTTGGGATATAAACGGGTATCGAAGATGCATGCACAAATCGACTTTTTGGACCCAAAAAACGTGTTTTAGCATTTTTTTTGCCTTAAAATTGATTTTTTTCTAGCACAGTACAAATCGCTTCTGAAACCAAAAAAACTTGATTTTTCGGTGTTGTTAGGCTAAATTTGGGATATAAACGGGTATCGAAGATGCATGCACAAATCGACTTTTTGGGCCCAAAAAACGTGTTTTAGCATTTTTTTTGCCTGAAAATTGAAATTTTTCTAGAACAGTGTAGACAAGTACAAATCGCTTCTGAGACCCAAAAAACTCCATTTTTCGGTGTTTTTAGGCTAAATTTGGGATATAAACGGGTATCGAAGATGCATGCACAAATCGACGTTTTGGACCCAAAAAACGTGTTTTAGCATTTTTTTTGCCTGAAAATTTAAATTTTTCTAGCACAGTGTAAACATGTACAAATCGCTTCTGAGACCCAAAAAACTCGATTTTTCGGTGTTTTGAGGTAAAATTTGGGATATAAACGGGTATCAAAGATGCATGCACAAATCGACTTTTTGGGCAAAAAAAACGTGTTTTAGCATTTTTTTTTGCCAGAAAATTGAAATTTTTCTAGCACAGTACAAATCGCTTCTGAGACCCAAACAACTCGATTTTTCGGTGTTTTTACGCTAAATTTGGGATATAAACTGGTATCGAAGATGCATGCACAAATCAACTTTTTGGGCCCAAAAAACGTGTTTTAGCATTTATTTTGCCTGAAAATTAAAAATTTTCTAGCACAGTGTAGACATGTACAAATCGCTTCTGAGACCCAAAAAACTCGATTTTTCGGTGTTTTTAGGCTAAATTTGGGATATAAACGGGTATCGAAGATGCATGCACAAATCGACTTTTTTGGCCCAAAAAACGTGTTTTAGCATTTTTTTTGCCTGAAAATTGATTTTTTTCTAGCACAGTGTGAACATGTACAAATCGCTTTTGAGACCCAAAAAACTCGATTTTTCGGTGTTTTTAGGCTAAATTTGGGATATAAACGGGTATCGAAGATGCATGCACAAATCGAATTTTTGGGCCCAAAAAACATGTTTTAGCATTTTTTTTGCCAGAAAAATGGAAATTTTTCTAGCACAGTACAAATCGCTTTTGAAACCAATAAAACTTAATTTTTCGGTGTTTTAGGCTAAATTTGCGATATAAACGGGTATCGAAGATGCATGCACAAATCGACTTTTTGGGCCAAAAAAACGTGTTTTAGAATTTTTTTTGCCTGAAAATTGAAATTTTTCTAAAACAGTGTAGACAAGTACAAATCGTTTCTGAGACCAAAAAAACTCGATTTTTCGGTGTTTTTAGGCTAAATTTGGGATATAAACGTGTATCGAAGATGCATGCACAAATCGACTTTTTGGGCCCAAAAAACGTGTTTTAGCATTTTTTTTGCCTGAAAATTGAATTTTTTCTACCACAGTACAAATTGCTTCTGAGACCCAAAAAACTCGATTTTTCGGTGTTTTTAGGCTAAATTTGGGATTTAAACGGGTATCGAATATGCATGCACAAATCGACTTTTTGGACCCAAAAAACGTGTTTTAGCATTTTTTTTGCCTGAAAATTAACATTTTTCTAGAACAGTGTAGACATGTACAAATCGCTTCTGAGACCCAAAAAACTCGATTTTTCGGAGTTTTTAGGCTAAATTTGGGATATAAACGTGTATCGAAGATGCATGCACAAATCGACTTTTTGGGCCCAAAAAACATGTTTTAGCATTTTTTTTTACTGAAAATTGAAATTTTTCTAGCACAGTGTAGACATGTACAAATCGCTTCTGAGACCCAAAAAACTCGATTTTTCGGTGTTTTTAGGCTAAATTTGGGATATAAACGTGTATCGAAGATGCATGCACAAATCGACTTTTTGGGCCCAAAAAACGTGTTTTAGCATTTTTTTTGACTGAAAATTGAAATTTTTCTAGCACAATGTAGACATGTACAAATTGCTTCTGAGACCCAAAAAACTCGATTTTTCGGAGTTTTTAGGCTAAATTTGGGATATAAACAAGTATCGAAGATGCATGCACAAATCGACTTTTTGGGCCCAAAAAACATGTTTTAGCATTTTTTTTTACTGAAAATTGAAATTTTTCTAGCACAGTGTAGACATGTACAAATCGCTTCTGAGACCCAAAAAACTCGATTTTTCGGTGTTTTTAGGCTAAATTTGGGATATAAACGTGTATCGAAGATGCATGCACAAATCGACTTTTTGGGCCCAAAAAACGTGTTTTAGCATTTTTTTTGACTGAAAATTGAAATTTTTCTAGCACAATGTAGACATGTACAAATCGCTTCTGAGACCCAAAAAACTCGATTTTTCGGTGTTTTTAGGCTAAATTTGGGATATAAACGGGTATCGAAGATGCATGCACAAATCAACTTTTTGGGCCCAAAAAACGTGTTTTAGCATTTTTTTTGCCTGAAAATTGAAATTTTTCTAGCACAGTGTAGACATGTACAAATCGCTTCTGAGACCCAAAAAACTCGATTTTTCGGTGTTTTTAGGCTAAATTTAGGATATAAACGGGTATCGAAGATGCAAGCACAAATCGACTTTTTGGGCCCAAAAAACGTGTTTTAGCATTTTTTTTGCCTAAAAATTGAAATTTTTCTAGCACAGTGTAAACATGTACAAATCGCTTCTGAGACCCAAAAAACTCGATTTTTCGGTGTTTTTAGGCTAAATTTGGGATATAAACGGGTATCTAGATGCATGCACAAATCGAATTTTTGGGCCCAAAAAACATGTTTTAGCATTTTTTTTGCCTGAAAATTGAAATTTTTCTAGCACAGTACAAATCGCTTCTGAAACCAAAACAAAATAATTTTTCGGTATTTTTAGGCTAAATTTGCGACATAAACGGGTATCGAAGATGCATGCACAAATCGACTTTTTGGGCCCAAAAAACGTGTTTTAGAAATTTTTTTGCCTGAAAATTGAAATTTTTCTAGAACAGTGTAGACAAGTACAAATCGCTTCTGAGACCCAAAAAACTCGATTTTTCGGTGTTTTTAGGCTAAATTTGGGATTTAAACGGGTATCGAATATGCATGCACAAATCGACTTTTTGGGCCCAAAAAACGTGTTTTAGCATTTTTTTTGCCTGAAAATTGATTTTTTTCTAGAACAGTGTAGACATGTACAAATCGCTTCTGAGACCCAAAAACTCGATTTTTCGGTGTTTTTAGGCTAAATTTGGGATATAAACTGGTCTCGAAGATGCATGCAGAAATCGACTTTTTGGGCCAAAAAAACGTGTTTTAGCATTTTTTTTTGCCTGAAAATTGATTTTTTTCTAGCACAGTACAAATCGCTTCTGAGACCAAAAAAACTCGATTTTTCGGTGTTTTTAGGCTAAATTTGGGATATAAACGGGTATCAAAGATGCATGCACAAATCGACTTTTTGGGCCAAAAAAACGTGTTTTAGCATTTTTTTTCCCTGAAAATTGATTTTTTTCTAGCACAGTACAAATCACTTCTGAGACCCAAAAAACTCGATTTTTCGGTGTTTTTAGGCTAAATTTGGGATATAAACGGGTATCGAAGATGCATGCACAAATCGACTTTTTGGGCCCAAAAAACGTGTTTTAGCATTTTTTTTGCCTGAAAATTGAATTTTTTCTAGCACAGTGTAAACATGTACAAATCGCTTCTGAGACCCAAAAAAACTCGTTTTTTCGGTGTTTTTAGGCTAATTTTGGGATATAAACGGGTATCGAAGATGCATGCACAAATCGACTTTTTGGACCCAAAAAACGTGTTTTAGCATTTTTTTTGCCTTAAAATTGATTTTTTTCTAGCACAGTACAAATCGCTTCTGAAACCAAAAAAACTTGATTTTTCGGTGTTGTTAGGCTAAATTTGGGATATAAACGGGTATCGAAGATGCATGCACAAATCGACTTTTTGGGCCCAAAAAACGTGTTTTAGCATTTTTTTTGCCTGAAAATTGAAATTTTTCTAGAACAGTGTAGACAAGTACAAATCGCTTCTGAGACCAAAAAAACTCGATTTTTCGGTGTTTTTAGGCTAAATTTGGGATATAAACGGGTATCGAAGATGCATGCACAAATCGACTTTTTGGACCCAAAAAACGTGTTTTAGCATTTTTTTTGCCTGAAAATTGAAATTTTTCTAGCACAGTACAAATCGCTTCTGAGACCCAAAAAACTCGATTTTTCGGTGTTTTTAGGCTAAATTTGGGATTTAAACGGGTATCGAATATGCATGCACAAATCGACTTTTTGGGCCCAAAAAACGTGTTTTAGCATTTTTTTTGCCTGAAAATTGAAATTTTTCTAGAACAGTGTAGACATGTACAAATCGCTTCTGAGACCCAAAAATCTCGATTTTTCGGAGTTTTTAAGCTAAATTTGGGATATAAACGGGTATCGAAGATGCATGCACAAATCGACTTTTTGGGCCCCTAAAACGTGTTTTAGCATTTTTTTTGACTGAAAATTGAATTTTTTCTAGCACAGTGTAGACATGTACAAATCGCTTCTGAGACCCAAAAAACTCGATTTTTCGGTGTTTTTAGGCTAAATTTGGGATATAAACGGGTATCGAAGATGCATGCACAAATCGACGTTTTGGACCAAAAAAACGTGTTTTAGCATTTTTTTTGCCTGAAAATTTAAATTTTTCTAGCACAGTGTAAACATGTACAAATCGCTTCTGAGACCCAAAAAACTCGATTTTTCGGTGTTTTGAGGTAAAAATTGGGATATAAACGGGTATCGAAGATGCATGCACAAATCGACTTTTTGGGCAAAAAAAACGTGTTTTAGCATTTTTTTTGCAAGAAAATTGAAATTTTTCTAGCACAGTACAAATCGCTTCTGAGACCCAAACAACTCGATTTTTCGGTGTTTTTAGGCTAAATTTGGGATATAAACTGGTATCGAAGATGCATGCACAAATCAACTTTTTGGGCCCAAAAAACGTGTTTTAGCATTTATTTTGCCTGAAAATTGATTTTTTTCTAGCACAGTGTAGACATGTACAAATCGCTTCTGAGACCCAAAAAACTCGATTTTTCGGTGTTTTTAGGCTAAATTTGGGATATAAACGGGTATCGAAGATGCATGCACAAATCGACTTTTTTGGCCCAAAAAACGTGTTTTAGCATTTTTTTTGCCTGAAAATTGAATTTTTTCTAGCACAGTGTGAACATGTACAAATCGCTTCTGAGACCCAAAAAACTCGATTTTTCGGTGTTTTTAGGCTAAATTTGGGATATAAACGGGTATCGAAGATGCATGCACAAATCGAATTTTTGGGCCCAAAAAACATGTTATAGCATTTTTTTTGCCAGAAAAATGGAAATTTTTCTAGCACAGTACAAATCGCTTCTGAAACCAATAAAACTTAATTTTTCGGTGTTTTAGGCTAAATTTGCGATATAAACGGGTATCGAAGATGCATGCACAAATCGACTTTTTGGGCCCAAAAAACGTGTTTTAGAATTTTTTTTGCCTGAAAATTGAAATTTTTCTAAAACAGTGTAGACAAGTACAAATCGTTTCTGAGACCAAAAAAACTCGATTTTTCGGTGTTTTTAGGCTAAATTTGGGATATAAACGTGTATCGAAGATGTATGCACAAATCGACTTTTTGGGCCCAAAAAACGTGTTTTAGCATTTTTTTTGCCTGAAAATTGATTTTTTTCTACCACAGTACAAATTGCTTCTGAGACCCAAAAAACTCGATTTTTCGGTTTTTTTAGGCTAAATTTGGGATTTAAACGGGTATCGAATATGCATGCACATATCGACTTTTTGGGCCCAAAAAACGTGTTTTAGCATTTTTTTTGACTGAAAATTGAAATTTTTCTAGCACAGTGTAGACATGTACAAATCGCTTCTGAGACCCAAAAAACTCGATTTTTCGGTGTTTTTAGGCTAAATTTAGGATATAAACGGGTATCGAAGATGCATGCACAAATCGACTTTTTGGGCCCAAAAAACATGTTTTAGCATTTTTTTTTACTGAAAATTGAAATTTTTCTAGCACAGTGTAGACATGTACAAATCGCTTCTGAGACCCAAAAAACTCGATTTTTCGGTGTTTTTAGGCTAAATTTGGGATATAAACGTGTATCGAAGATGCATGCACATATCGACTTTTTGGGCCCAAAAAACGTGTTTTAGCATTTTTTTTGACTGAAAATTGAAATTTTTCTAGCACAGTGTAGACATGTACAAATCGCTTCTGAGACCCAAAAAACTCGATTTTTCGGTGTTTTTAGGCTAAATTTAGGATATAAACGGGTATCGAAGATGCATGCACAAATCGACTTTTTGGGCCCAAAAAACGTGTTTTAGCATTTTTTTTGCCTGAAAATTGAATTTTTTCTAGCACAGTGTAAACATGTACAAATCGCTTCTGAGACCCAAAAAACTCGATTTTTCGGTGTTTTTAGGCTAAATTTGGGATATAAACGGGTATCTAGATGCATGCACAAATCGAATTTTTGGGCCCAAAAAACATGTTTTAGCATTTTTTTTGCCTGAAAATTGAAATTTTTCTAGCACAGTACAAATCGCTTCTGAAACCAAAAAAAAATAATTTTTCGGTATTTTTAGGCTAAATTTGCGACATAAACGGGTATCGAAGATGCATGCACAAATCGACTTTTTGGGCCCAAAAAACGTGTTTTAGAATTTTTTTTGCCTGAAAATTGAAATTTTTCTAGAACAGTGTAGACATGTACAAATCGCTTCTGAGACCCAAAAAACTCGATTTTTCGGTGTTTTTAGGCTAAATTTAGGATATAAACGGGTATCGAAGATGAATGCACAAATCGACTTTTTGGGCCAAAAAAACGTGTTTTAGCATTTTTTTTTTCCTGAAAATTGAAATTTTTCTAGCACAGTGTAAACATGTACAAATCGCTTCTGAGACCCAAAAAACTCGATTTTTCGGTGTTTTTAGGCTAAATTTGGGATATAAACGGGTATCTAGATGCATGCACAAATCGACTTTTTGGGCCCAAAAAACGTGTTTTAGCATTTTTTTTGCCTGAAAATTGAAATTTTTCTAGAACAGTGTAGACATGTACAAATCGCCTCTGAGACCCAAAAAACTCGATTTTTCGGAGTTTTTAGGCTATATTTGGGATATAAACGGGTATCGAAGATGCATGCACAAATCGACTTTATGGGCCCAAAAAACGTGTTTTAGCATTTTTTTTGCCTGAAAATTTAAATTTTTCTAGCACATTGTAAACATGTACAAATCGCTTCTGAGACCCAAAAAACTCGATTTTTCGGTGTTTTGAGGTAAAATTTGGGATATAAACGGGTATCGAAGATGCATGCACAAATCGACTTTTTGGGCAAAAAAAACGTGTTTTATCATTTTTTTTGCCTGAAAATTGAAATTTTTCTAGCACAGTACAAATCGCTTTTGAGACCAAAAAAACTCGATTTTTCGGTGTTTTTAGGCTAAATTTGGGATATAAACGAGTATCGAAGATGCATGCACAAATCGACTTTTTGGGCCCAAAAAACGTGTTTTAGCATTTTTTTTGCCTGAAAATTGATTTTTTTCTAGAACAGTGTAGACATGTACAAATCACTTCTGAGACCCAAAAAACTCGATTTTTCGGAGTTTTTAGGCTAAATTTGGGATATAAACGTGTATCGAAGATGCATGCACAAATCGACTTTTTGGGCCCAAAAAACGTTTTTTAGCATTTTTTTTGACTGAAAATTGAAATTTTTATAGCACAGTGTAGACATGTACAAATCGCTTCTGAGACCCAAAAAACTCGATTTTTCGGTGTTTTTAGGCTAAATTTTGGATATAAACGGGTATCGAAGATGCATGCACAAATCGACTTTTTGGGCCCAAAAAACGTGTATTAGCATTTTTTTTCCATGAAAATTTATTTTTTTCTAGCACAGTGTAAACATGTACAAATCGCTTCTGAGACCCAAAAAACTCGATTTTTCGGTGTTTTGAGGTAAAATTTGGGATATAAACGGGTATCGAAGATGCATGCACAAATCGACTTTTTGGGCAAAAAAAACGTGTTTTAGCATTTTTTTTGCCTGAAAATTGAAATTTTTCTAGCACAGTACAAATCGCTTTTGAGACCAAAAAAACTCGATTTTTCGGTATTTTTAGGCTAAATTTGGGATATAAACGGGTATCGAAGATGCATGCACAAATCGACTTTTTGGGCCCAAAAAACGTGTTTTAGCATTTTTTTTGCCTGAAAATTGAAATTTTTCTAGAACAGTGTAGACATGTACAAATCGCTTCCGAGACCCAAAAAAGTCGATTTTTCGGTGTTTTTAGGCTAAATTTGGGATATTAACGGGTATCGAAGATGCATGCACAAATCGACTTTTTGGGCCCAAAAAAGTGCTTTAGCATTTTTTTTGCCTGAAAATTGAAATTTTTCTAGAACAGTGTAGACATGTACAAATCGCTTCTGAGACCCAAAAAACTCGATTTTTCGGTGTTTTGAGGTAAAATTTGGGATATAAACGGGTATCGAAGATGCATGCACAAATCGACTTTTTGGGCCCAAAAAACGTTTTTTAGCATTTTTTTTGACTGAAAATTGAAATTTTTCTAGCACAGTACAAATCGCTTTTGAGACCAAAAAAACTCGATTTTTCGGTGTTTTTAGGCTAAATTTGGGATATAAACGAGTATCGAAGATGCATGCACAAATCGACTTTTTGGGCCCAAAAAACGTGTTTTAGCATTTTTTTGCCAGAAAATTGAAATTTTTCTAGAACAGTGTAGACATGTACAAATCGCTTCCGAGACCCAAAAAAGTCGATTTTTCGGTGTTTTTAGGCTAAACTTGGGATATAAACGGGTATGGAAGATGCATGCCCAAATCGACTTTTTGGGCCCAAAAAAGTGTTTTAGCATTTTTTTTGCCTGAAAATTGAAATTTTTCTAGAACAGTGTTGACATGTACAAATCGCTTCTGAGACCCAAAAAACTCGATTTTTCGGTGTTTTTAGGCTAAATTTGGGATTTATACGGGTATCGAATATGCATGCACAAATCGACTTTTTGGGCCCCAAAAACGTGTTTTAGCATTTTTTTTGCCTGAAAATTGATTTTTTTCTAGAACAGTGTAGACATGTACAAATCGCTTCTGAGACCCAAAAATCTCGATTTTTCGGAGTTTTTAGGCTAAATTTGGGATATAAACGGGTATCGAAGATGCATGCACAAATCGACTTTTTGGGCCCCTAAAACGTGTTTTAGCATTTTTTTTGACTGAAAATTGAATTTTTTCTAGCACAGTGTAGACATGTACAAATCGCTTCTGAGACCCAAAAAACTCGATTTTTCGGTGTTTTTAGGCTAAATTTGGGATATAAACGGGTATCGAAGATGCATGCACAAATCGACGTTTTGGACCCCAAAAACGTGTTTTAGCATTTTTTTTGCCTGAAAATTTAAATTTTTCTAGCACAGTGCAAACATGTACAAATCGCTTCTGAGACCCAAAAAACTCGATTTTTCGGTGTTTTGAGGCAAAATTTGGGATATAAACGGGTATCGAAGATGCATGCACAAATCGACTTTTTGGGCAAAAAAAACGTGTTTTAGCATTTTTTTTGCCAGACAATTGAAATTTTTCTAGCACAGTACAAATCGCTTCTGAGACCCAAACAACTCGATTTTTCGGTGTTTTTAGGCTAAATTTGGGATATAAACTGGTATCGAATATGCATGCACAAATCAACTTTTTGGGCCCAAAAAACGTGTTTTAGCATTTATTTTGCCTGAAAATTGAAATTTTTCTAGCACAGTGTAGACATGTACAAATCGCTTCTGAGACCCAAAAAACTCGATTTTTCGGTGTTTTTAGGCTAAATTTGGGATATAAACGGGTATCGAAGATGCATGCACAAATCGACTTTTTTGGCCCAAAAAACGTGTTTTAGCATTTTTTTTGCCTGAAAATTGATTTTTTTCTAGCACAGTGTGAACATGTACAAATCGCTTCTGAGACCCAAAAAACTCGATTTTTCGGTGTTTTTAGGCTAAATTTGGGATATAAACGGGTATCGAAGATGCATGCACAAATCGAATTTTTGGGCCCAAAAAACTTGTTTTAGCATTTTTTTTGCCAGAAAAATGGAAATTTTTCTAGCACAGTACAAATCGCTTCTGAAACCAATAAAACTTAATTTTTCGGTGTTTTAGGCTAAATTTGAGATATAAACGGGTATCGAAGATGCATGCACAAATCGACTTTTTGGGCCCAAAAAACGTGTTTTAGATTTTTTTTTGCCTGAAAATTGAAATTTTTCTAGAACAGTGTAGACAAGTACAAATCGTTTCTGAGACCAAAAAAACTCGATTTTTCGGTGTTTTTAGGCTAAATTTGGGATATAAACGAAGTATCGAAGATGCATGCACAAATCGACTTTTTGGGCCCAAAAAACGTGTTTTAGCATTTTTTTTGCCTGAAAATTGATTTTTTTCTACCACAGTACAAATCGCTTCTGAGACCCAAAAAACTCGATTTTTCGGTGTTTTTAGGCTAAATTTGGGATTTAAACGGGTATCGAATATGCATGCACAAATCGACTTTTTGGGCCCAAAAAACGTGTTTTAGCATTTTTTTTGCCTGAAAATTGAAATTTTTCTAGAACAGTGTAGACATGTACAAATCGCTTCTGAGACCCAAAAAACTCGATTTTTCGGAGTTTTTAGGCTAAATTTGGGATATAAACGTGTATCGAAGATGCATGCACAAATCGACTTTTTGGGCCCAAAAAACATGTTTTAGCATTTTTTTTTACTGAAAATTGAAATTTTTCTAGCACAGTGTAGACATGTACAAATCGCTTCTGAGACCCAAAAAACTCGATTTTTCGGTGTTTTTAGGCTAAATTTGGGATATAAACGTGTATCGAAGATGCATGCACAAATCGACTTTTTGGGCCCAAAAAACGTGTTTTAGCATTTTTTTGGACTGAAAATTGAATTTTTTCTAGCACAGTGTAGACATGTACAAATCGCTTCTGAGACCCAAAAAACTCGATTTTTCGGTGTTATTAGGCTAAATTTGGGATATAAACGGGTATCGAAGATGCATGCACAAATCAACTTTTTGGGCCCAAAAAACGTGTTTTAGCATTTTTTTTGCCTGAAAATTGAAATTTTTCTAGCACAGTGTAGACATGTACAAATCGCTTCTGAGACCCAAAAAACTCGATTTTTCGGTGTTTTTAGGCTAAATTTAGGATATAAAAGGGTATCGAAGATGCATGCACAAATCGACTTTTTGGGCCCAAAAAACCTGTTTTAGCATTTTTTTTGCCTGAAAATTGAAATTTTTCTAGCACAGTGTAAACATGTACAAATCGCTTCTGAGACCCAAAAAACTCGATTTTTCGGTGTTTTTAGGCTAAATTTGGGATATAAACGGGTATCTAGATGCATGCACAAATCGAATTTTTGGGCCCAAAAAACATGTTTTAGCATTTTTTTTGCCTGAAAATTGAAATTTTTCTAGCACAGTACAAATCGCTTCTGAAACCAAAAAAAATATTTTTTCGGTATTTTTAGGCTAAATTTGCGACATAAACGGGTATCGAAGATGCATGCACAAATCGACTTTTTGGGCCCAAAAAACGTGTTTTAGAAATTTTTTTGCCTGAAAATTGAAATTTTTCTAGAACAGTGTAGACAAGTACAAATCGCTTCTGAGACCCAAAAAACTCGATTTTTCAGTGTTTTTAGGCTAAATTTGGGATTTAAACGGGTATCGAATATGCATGCACAAATCGACTTTTTGGGCCCAAAAAACGTGTTTTAGCATTTTTTTTGCCTGAAAATTGAAATTTTTCTAGAACAGTGTAGACATGTACAAATCGCTTCTGAGACCCAAAAAACTCGATTTTTCGGAGTTTTTAGGCTATATTTGGGATATAAACGGGTATCGAAGATGCATGCACAAATCGACTTTTTGGGCCCAAAAAACGTGTTTTAGCATTTTTTTTGCCTGAAAATTTAAATTTTTCTAGCACATTGTAAACATGTACAAATCGCTTCTGAGACCAAAAAAACTCGATTTTTCGGTGTTTTGAGGTAAAATTTGGGATATAAACGGGTATCGAAGATGCATGCACAAATCGACTTTTTGGGCAAAAAAAACGTGTTTTAGCATTTTTTTTGCCTGAAAATTGAAATTTTTCTAGCACAGTACAAATCGCTTTTGAGACCAAAAAAAATCGATTTTTCGGTGTTTTTAGGCTAAATTTGGGATATAAACGGGTATCGAAGATGCATGCACAAATCGACGTTTTGGACCCAAAAAACGTGTTTTAGCATTTTTTTTGCCTGAAAATTTAAATTTTTCTAGCACAGTGCAAACATGTACAAATCGCTTCTGAGACCAAAAAAACTCGATTTTTCGGTGTTTTGAGGTAAAATTTGGGATATAAACGGGTATCGAAGATGCATGCACAAATCGACTTTTTGGGCAAAAAAAACGTGTTTTAGCATTTTTTTTGCCAGAAAATTGAAATTTTTCTAGCACAGTACAAATCGCTTCTGAGACCCAAACAACTCGATTTTTCGGTGTTTTTAGGCTAAATTTGGGATATAAACTGGTATCGAAGATGCATGCACAAATCAACTTTTTGGGCCCAAAAAACGTGTTTTAGCATTTATTTTGCCTAAAAATTGAAATATTTCTAGCACAGTGTAGACATGTACAAATCGCTTCTGAGACCCAAAAAACTCGATTTTTCGGTGTTTTTAGGCTAAATTTGGGATATAAACGGGTATCGAAGATGCATGCACAAATCGACTTTTTTGGCCCAAAAAACGTGTTTTAGCATTTTTTTTGCCTGAAAATTGATTTTTTTCTAGCACAGTGTGAACATGTACAAATCGCTTCTGAGACCCAAAAAACTCGATTTTTCGGTGTTTTTAGGCTAAATTTGGGATATAAACGAGTATCGAAGATGCATGCACAAATCGAATTTTTGAGCCCAAAAAACTTGTTTTAGCATTTTTTTTGCCAGAAAAATGGAAATTTTTCTAGCACAGTACAAATCGCTTCTGAAACCAATAAAACTTAATTTTTCGGTGTTTTAGGCTAAATTTGCGATATAAACGGGTATCGAAGATGCATGCACAAATCGACTTTTTGGGCCCAAAAATAGTGTTTTAGAATTTTTTTTGCCTGAAAATTGAAATTTTTCTAGAACAGTGTAGACAAGTACAAATCGTTTCTGAGACAAAAAAAACTCGATTTTTCGGTGTTTTTAGGCTAAATTTGGGATATAAACGTGTATCGAAGATGCATGCACAAATCGACTTTTTGGGCCCAAAAAACGTGTTTTAGCATTTTTTTTGCCTGAAAATTGAATTTTTTCTACCACAGTACAAATCGCTTCTGAGACCCAAAAAACTCGATTTTTCGGTGTTTTTAGGCTAAATTTGGGATTTAAACGGGTATCGAATATGCATGCACAAATCGACTTTTTGGGCCCAAAAAACGTGTTTTAGCATTTTTTTTGCCTGAAAATTGAAATTTTTCTAGAACAGTGTAGACATGTACAAATCGCTTCTGAAACCCAAAAAACTCGATTTTTCGGAGTTTTTAGGCTAAATTTGGGATTTAAACGGGTATCGAATATGCATGCACAAATCGACTTTTTGGGCCCAAAAAACGTGTTTTAGCATTTTTTTTGCCTGAAAATTGAAATTTTTCTAGCACAGTACAAATCGCTTCTGAAACCAAAAAAAATATTTTTTCGGTATTTTTAGGCTAAATTTGCGACATAAACGGGTATCGAAGATGCATGCACAAATCGACTTTTTGGGCCCAAAAAACGTGTTTTAGAAATTTTTTTGCCTGAAAATTGAAATTTTTCTAGAACAGTGTAGACAAGTACAAATCGCTTCTGAGACCCAAAAAACTCGATTTTTCGGTGTTTTTAGGCTAAATTTGGGATTTAAACGGGTATCGAATATGCATGCACAAATCGACTTTTTGGGCCCAAAAAACGTGTTTTAGCATTTTTTTTGCCTGAAAATTGAAATTTTTCTAGAACAGTGTAGACATGTACAAATCGCTTCTGAGACCCAAAAAACTCGATATTTCGGAGTTTTTAGGCTATATTTGGGATATAAACGGGTATCGAAGATGCATGCACAAATCGACTTTTTGGGCCAAAAAAACGTGTTTTAGCATTTTTTTTGCCTGAAAATTTAAATTTTTCTAGCACATTGTAAACATGTACAAATCGCTTCTGAGACCCAAAAAACTCGATTTTTCGGTGTTTTGAGGTAAAATTTGGGATATAAACGGGTATCGAAGATGCATGCACAAATCGACTTTTTGGGCAAAAAAAACGTGTTTTAGCATTTTTTTTGCCTGAAAATTGAAATTTTTCTAGCACAGTACAAATCGCTTTTGAGACCAAAAAAAATCGATTTTTCGGTGTTTTTAGGCTAAATTTGGGATATAAACGGGTATCGAAGATGCATGCACAAATCGACGTTTTGGACCCAAAAAACGTGTTTTAGCATTTTTTTTGCCTGAAAATTTAAATTTTTCTAGCACAGTGCAAACATGTACAAATCGCTTCTGAGACCCAAAAAACTCGATTTTTCGGTGTTTTGAGGTAAAATTTGGGATATAAACGGGTATCGAAGATGCATGCACAAATCGACTTTTTGGGCAAAAAAAACGTGTTTTAGCATTTTTTTTGCCAGAAAATTGAAATTTTTCTAGCACAGTACAAATCGCTTCTGAGACCCAAACAACTCGATTTTTCGGTGTTTTTAGGCTAAATTTGGGATATAAACTGGTATCGAAGATGCATGCACAAATCAACTTTTTGGGCCCAAAAAACGTGTTTTAGCATTTATTTTGCCTAAAAATTGAAATTTTTCTAGCACAGTGTAGACATGTACAAATCGCTTCTGAGACCCAAAAAACTCGATTTTTCGGTGTTTTTAGGCTAAATTTGGGATATAAACGGGTATCGAAGATGCATGCACAAATCGACTTTTTTGGCCCAAAAAACGTGTTTTAGCATTTTTTTTGCCTGAAAATTGATTTTTTTCTAGCACAGTGTGAACATGTACAAATCGCTTCTGAGACCCAAAAAACTCGATTTTTCGGTGTTTTTAGGCTAAATTTGGGATATAAACGGGTATCGAAGATGCATGCACAAATCGAATTTTTGAGCCCAAAAAACTTGTTTTAGCATTTTTTTTGCCAGAAAAATGGAAATTTTTCTAGCACAGTACAAATCGCTTCTGAAACCAATAAAACTTAATTTTTCGGTGTTTTAGGCTAAATTTGCGATATAAACGGGTATCGAAGATGCATGCACAAATCGACTTTTTGGGCCCAAAAAACGTGTTTAAGATTTTTTTTTGCCTGAAAATTGAAATTTTTCTAGAACAGTGTAGACAAGTACAAATCGTTTCTGAGACAAAAAAAACTCGATTTTTCGGTGTTTTTAGGCTAAATTTGGGATATAAACGTGTATCGAAGATGCATGCACAAATCGACTTTTTGGGCCCAAAAAACGTGTTTTAGCATTTTTTTTGCCTGAAAATTGAATTTTTTCTACCACAGTACAAATCGCTTCTGAGACCCAAAAAACTCGATTTTTCGGAGTTTTTAGGCTAAATTTGGGATATAAACGTGTATCGAAGATGCATGCACAAATCGACTTTTTGGGCCCAAAAAACATGTTTTAGCATTTTTTTTTACTGAAAATTGAAATTTTTCTAGCACAGTGTAGACATGTACAAATCGCTTCTGAGACCCAAAAAACTCGATTTTTCGGTGTTTTTAGGCTAAATTTGGGATATAAACGTGTATCGAAGATGCATGCACAAATCGACTTTTTGGGCCCAAAAAACGTGTTTTAGCATTTTTTTTGACTGAAAATTGAAATTTTTCTAGCACAGTGTAGACATGTACAAATCGCTTCTGAGACCCAAAAAACTCGATTTTTCGGTGTTGTTAGGCTAAATTTGGGATATAAACGGTAATCGAAGATGCAAGCACAAATCAACTTTTTTTGCCCAAAAAACGTGTTTCAGCATTTTTTTTGCCTGAAAATTGAAATTTTTCTAGCACAGTGTAGACATGTACAAATCGCTTCTGAGACCCAAAAAACTCGATTTTTCGGTGTTTTTAGGCTAAATTTAGGATATAAACGGGTATGGAAGATGCATGCACAAATCGACTTTTTGGGCCCAAAAAACGTGTTTTAGCATTTTTTTTGCCTGAAAATTGAAATTTTTCTAGCACAGTGTAAACATGTACAAATCGCTTCTGAGACCCAAAAAACTCGATTTTTCGGTGTTTTTAGGCTAAATTTGGGATATAAACGGGTATCTAGATGCATGCACAAATCGAATTTTTGGGCCAAAAAAACATGTTTTAGCATTTTTTTTGCCTGAAAATTGAAATTTTTCTAGCACAGTACAAATCGCTTTTGAGACCAAAAAAACTCGATTTTTCGGTGTTTTTAGGCTAAATTTGGGATATAAACTGGTATCGAAGATGCATGCACAAATCAACTTTTTGGGCGCAAAAAACGTGTTTTAGCATTTATTTTGCCTGAAAATTGAAATTTTTCTAGCACAGTGTAGACATGTACAAATCGCTTCTGAGACCCAAAAAACTCGATTTTTCGGTGTTTTTAGGCTAAATTTGGGATATAAACGGGTATCGAAGATGCATGCACAAATCGACTTTTTTGGCCCAAAAAACGTGTTTTAGCATTTTTTTTGCCTGAAAATTGATTTTTTTCTAGCTCAGTGTGAACATGTACAAATCGCTTCTGAGACCCAAAAAACTCGATTTTTCGGTGTTTTTAGGCTAAATTTGGGATATAAACGGGTATCGAAGATGCATGCACAAATCGAATTTTTGGGCCCAAAAAACTTGTTTTAGCATTTTTTTTGCCAGAAAAATGGAAATTTTTCTAGCACAGTACAAATCGCTTCTGAAACCAATAAAACTTAATTTTTCGGTGTTTTAGGCTAAATTTGCGATATAAACGGGTATCGAAGATGCATGCACAAATCGACTTTTTGGGCCCAAAAAACGTGTTTTAGCATTTTTTTTGCCTGAAAATTGATTTTTTTCTAGCACAGTACAAATCGCTTCTGAAACCAAAAAAAATAATTTTTCGGTATTTTTAGGCTAAATTTGCGACATAAACGGGTATCGAAGATGCATGCACAAATCGACTTTTTGGGCCCAAAAAACGTGTTTTAGAAATTTTTTTGCCTGAAAATTGAAATTTTTCTAGAACAGTGTAGACAAGTACAAATCGCTTCTGAGACCCAAAAAACTCGATTTTTCGGTGTTTTTAGGCTAAATTTGGGATTTAAACGGGTATCGAATATGCATGCACAAATCGACTTTTTGGTCCCAAAAAACGTGTTTTAGCATTTTTTTTGCCTGAAAATTGAAATTTTTCTAGGACAGTGTAGACATGTACAAATCGCTTCTGAGATCCAAAAAACTCGATTTTTCGGAGTTTTTAGGCTATATTTGGGATATAAACGGGTATCGAAGATGCATGCACAAATCGACTTTTTGGGCCCAAAAAACGTGTTTTAGCATTTTTTTTGCCTGAAAATTTATTTTTTTCTAGCACATTGTAAACATGTACAAATCGCTTCTGAGACCCAAAAAACTCGATTTTTCGGTGTTTTGAGGTAAAATTTGGGATATAAACGGGTATCGAAGATGCATGCACAAATCGACTTTTTGGGCAAAAAAAACGTGTTTTAGCATTTTTTTTGCCTGAAAATTGACATTTTTCTAGCACAGTACAAATCGCTTTTGAGACCAAAAAAACTCGATTTTTCGGTGTTGTTAGGCTAAATTTGGGATATAAACTGGTATCGAAGATGCATGCACAAATCAACTTTTTGGGCCCAAAAAACGTGTTTTAGCATTTATTTTGCCTGAAAATTGAAATTTTTCTAGCACAGTGTAGACATGTACAAATCGCTTCTGAGACCCGAAAAACTCGATTTTTCGGTGTTTTTAGGCTAAATTTGGGATATAAACGGGTATCGAAGATGCATGCACAAATCGACTTTTTTGGCCCAAAAAACGTGTTTTAGCATTTTTTTTGTCTGAAAATTGATTTTTTTCTAGCACAGTGTGAACATGTACAAATCGCTTCTGAGACCCAAAAAACTCGATTTTTCGGTGTTTTTAGGCTAAATTTGGG
The DNA here is from genome assembly GCA_034508575.1 of Petrolisthes manimaculis. Lineage (NCBI taxonomy): Eukaryota > Metazoa > Arthropoda > Malacostraca > Decapoda > Porcellanidae > Petrolisthes > Petrolisthes manimaculis. Next base: position 375,669 of record JAWZYT010001007.1, read on the forward strand.
ATATAAACGGGTATCGAAGATGCATGCACAAATCGAATTTTTGGGCCCAAAAAACTTGTTTTAGCATTTTTTTTGCCAGAAAAATGGAAATTTTTCTAGCACAGTACAAATCGCTTCTGAAACCAATAAAACTTAATTTTTCGGTGTTTTAGGCTAAATTTGCGATATAAACGGGTATCGAAGATGCATGCACAAATCGACTTTTTGGGCCCAAAAAACGTGTTTTAGAATTTTTTTTGCCTGAAAATTGAAATTTTTCTAGAACAGTGTAGACAAGTACAAATCGTTTCTGAGACCAAAACAACTCGATTTTTCGGTGTTTTTAGGCTAAATTTGGGATATAAACGTGTATCGAAGATGCATGCACAAATCGACTTTTTGGGCCCAAAAAACGTGTTTTAGCATTTTTTTTGCCTGAAAATTGATTTTTTTCTACCACAGTACAAATCGCTTCTGAGACCCAAAAAACTCGATTTTTCGGTGTTTTTAGGCTAAATTTGGGATTTAAACGGGTATCGAATAGGCATGCACAAATCGACTTTTTGGGCCCAAAAAACGTGTTTTGGCATTTTTTTTGCCTGAAAATTGAAATTTTTCTAGAACAGTGTAGACATGTACAAATCGCTTCTGAGACCCAAAAAACTCGATTTTTCGGAGTTTTTAGGCTAAATTTGGGATATAAACGTGTATCGAAGATGCATGCACAAATCGACTTTTTGGGCCCAAAAAACATGTTTTTGCATTTTTTTTTACTGAAAATTGAAATTTTTCTAGCACAGTGTAGACATGTACAAATCGCTTCTGAGACCCAAAAAACTCGATTTTTCGGTGTTTTTAGGCTAAATTTGGGATATAAACGTGTATCGAAGATGCATGCACAAATCGACTTTTTGGGCCCAAATAACGTGTTTTAGCATTTTTTTTGACTGAAAATTGATTTTTTTCTAGCACAGTGTAGACATGTACAAATCGCTTCTGAGACCCAAAAAACTCGATTTTTCGGTGTTTTTAGGCTAAATTTGGGATATAAACGGGTATCGAAGATGCATGCACAAATCAACTTTTTGGGCCCAAAAAACGTGTTTTAGCATTTTTTTTGCCTGAAAATTGAAATTTTTCTAGCACACTGTAGACATGTACAAATCGCTTCTGAGAACCAAAAAACTCGATTTTTCGGTGTTTTTAGGCTAAATTTAGGATATAAACGGGTATCGAAGATGCATGCACAAATCGACTTTTTGGGCCCAAAAAACGTGTTTTAGCATTTTTTTTGCCTGAAAATTGAAATTTTTCTAGCACAGTGTAAACATGTACAAATCGCTTCTGAGACCCAAAAAACTCGATTTTTCGGTGTTTTTAGGCTAAATTTGGGATATAAACGGGTATCTAGATGCATGCACAAATCGAATTTTTGGGCCCAAAAAACATGTTTTAGCATTTTTTTTGCCTGAAAATTGAAATTTTTCTAGCACAGTACAAATCGCTTCTGAAACCAAAAAAAATAATTTTTCGGTATTTTTAGGCTAAATTTGCGACATAAACGGGTATCGAAGATGCATGCACAAATCGACTTTTTGGGCCAAAAAAACGTGTTTTAGAAATTTTTTTGCCTGAAAATTGAAATTTTTCTAGAACAGTGTAGACAAGTACAAATCGCTTCTGAGACCCAAAAAACTCGATTTTTCGGTGTTTTTAGGCTAAATTTGGGATTTAAACGGGTATCGAATATGCATGCACAAATCGATTTTTTGGGCCCAAAAAACTTGTTTTAGCATTTTTTTTGCCTGAAAATGGAAATTTTTCTAGCACAGTACAAATCGCTTCTGAAACCAATAAAAAATAATTTTTCGGTGTTTTAGGCTAAATTTGCGATATAAACGGGTATCGAAGATGCATGCACAAATCGACTTTTTGGGCCCAAAAAACGTGTTTTAGCATTTTTTTTGCCTGAAAATTGAAATTTTTCTAGCACAGTACAAATCGCTTCTGAAACCAAAAAAAATAATTTTTCGGTATTTTTAGGCTAAATTTGCGACATAAACGGGTATCGAAGATGCATGCACAAATCGACTTTTTGGGCCCAAAAAACGTGTTTTAGAATTTTTTTTGCCTGAAAATTGAAATTTTTCTAGAACAGTGTAGACAAGTACAAATCGCTTCTGAGACCCAAAAAACTCGATTTTTCGGTGTTTTTAGGCTAAATTTGGGATTTAAACGGGTATCGAATATGCATGCACAAATCGACTTTTTGGGCCCAAAAAACGTGTTTTAGCATTTTTTTTGCCTGAAAATTGAAATTTTTCTAGAACAGTGTAGACATGTACAAATCGCTTCTGAGACCCAAAAAACTCGATTTTTCGGAGTTTTTAGGCTATATTTGGGATATAAACGGGTATCGAAGATGCATGCACAAATCGACTTTTTGGGCCCAAAAAACGTGTTTTAGCATTTTTTTGGCCTGAAAATTTAAATTTTTCTAGCACATTGTAAACATGTACAAATCGCTTCTGAGACCCAAAAAACTCGATTTTTCGGTGTTTTGAGGTAAAATTTGGGATATAAACGGGTATCGAAGATGCATGCACAAATCGACTTTTTGGGAAAAAAAAACGTGTTTTAGCATTTTTTTTGCCTGAAAATTGAAATTTTTCTAGCACAGTACAAATCGCTTCTGAGACCCAAAAAACTCGATTTTTCGGTGTTTTTAGGCTAAATTTGGGATATACACGGGTATCGAAGATGCATGCACAAATCGACTTTTTTGGCCCAAAAAACGTGTTTTAGCATTTTTTTTGCCTGAAAATTGATTTTTTTCTAGCACAGTGTGAACATGTACAAATCGCTTCTGAGACCCAAAAAACTCGATTTTTCGGTGTTTTTAGGCTAAATTTGGGATATAAACGGGTATCGAAGATGCATGCACAAATCGAATTTTTGGGCCCAAAAAACTTGTTTTAGCATTTTTTTTGCCAGAAAAATGGAAATTTTTCTAGCACAGTACAAATCGCTTCTGAAACCAATAAAACTTAATTTTTCGGTGTTTTAGGCTAAATTTGCGATATAAACGGGTATCGAAGATGCATGCACAAATCGACTTTTTGGGCCCAAAAAACGTGTTTTAGAATTTTTTTTGCCTGAAAATTGAAATTTTTCTAGAACAGTGTAGACAAGTACAAATTGTTTCTGAGACCAAAAAAACTCGATTTTTCGGTGTTTTTAGGCTAAATTTGGGATATAAACGTGTATCGAAGATGCATGCACAAATCGACTTTTTGGGCCCAAAAAACGTGTTTTAGCATTTTTTTTGCCTGAAAATTGAATTTTTTCTACCACAGTACAAATCGCTTCTGAGACCCAAAAAACTCGATTTTTCGGTGTTTTTAGGCTAAATTTGGGATTTAAACGGGTATCGAATATGCATGCACAAATCGACTTTTTGGGCCCAAAAAACGTGTTTTGGCATTTTTTTTGCCTGAAAATTGAAATTTTTCTAGAACAGTGTAGACATGTACAAATCGCTTCTGAGACCCAAAAAACTCGATTTTTCGGAGTTTTTAGGCTAAATTTGGGATATAAACGTGTATCGAAGATGCATGCGCAAATCGACTTTTTGGGCCCAAAAAACATGTTTTAGCATTTTTTTTTACTGAAAATTGAAATTTTTCTAGCACAGTGTAGACATGTACAAATCGCTTCTGAGACCCAAAAAACTCGATTTTTCGGTGTTTTTAGGCTAAATTTGGGATATAAACGTGTATCGAAGATGCATGCACAAATCGACTTTTTGGGCCCAAAAAACGTGTTTTAGCATTTTTTTTGACTGAAAATTGAAATTTTTCTAGCACAGTGTAGACATGTACAAATCGCTTCTGAGACCCAAAAAACTCGATTTTTCGGTGTTTTTAGGCTAAATTTGGGATATAAACGGGTATCGAAGATGCATGCACAAATCAACTTTTTGGGCCCAAAAAACGTGTTTTAGCATTTTTTTTGCCTGAAAATTTAATTTTTTCTAGCACAGTGTAGACATGTACAAATCGCTTCTGAGAACCAAAAAACTCGATTTTTCGGTGTTTTTAGGCTAAATTTAGGATATAAACGGGTATCGAAGATGCATGCACAAATCGACTTTTTGGGCCCAAAAAACGTGTTTTAGCATTTTTTTTGCCTGAAAATTGAAATTTTTCTAGCACAGTGTAAACATGTACAAATCGCTTCTGAGACCCAAAAAACTCGATTTTTCGGTGTTTTTAGGCTAAATTTGGGATATAAACGGGTATCTAGATGCATGCACAAATCGAATTTTTGGGCCCAAAAAACATGTTTTAGCATTTTTTTTGCCTGAAAATTGAAATTTTTCTAGCACAGTACAAATCGCTTCTGAAACCAAAACAAATAATTTTTCGGTATTTTTAGGCTAAATTTGCGACATAAACGGGTATCGAAGATACATGCACAAATCGACTTTTTGGGCCCAAAAAACGTGTTTTAGAAATTTTTTTGCCTGAAAATTGAAATTTTTCTAGAACAGTGTAGACAAGTACAAATCGCTTCTGAGACCCCCAAAACTCGATTTTTCGGTGTTTTTAGGCTAAATTTGGGATTTAAACGGGTATCGAATATCATGCACAAATCGACTTTTTGGGCCCAAAAAACGTGTTTTAGCATTTTTTTTGCCTGAAAATTGATTTTTTTCTAGAACAGTGTAGACATGTACATATCGCTTCTGAGACCCAAAAAACTCGATTTTTCGGAGTTTTTAGGCTATATTTGGGATATAAACGGGTATCGAAGATGCATGCACAAATCGACTTTTTGGGCCCAAAAAACGTGTTTTAGCATTTTTTTTGCCTGAAAATTTAAATTTTTCTAGCACATTGTAAACATGTACAAATCGCTTCTGAGACCCAAAAAACTCGATTTTTCGGTGTTTTGAGGTAAAATTTGGGATATAAACGGGTATCGAAAATGCATGCACAAATCGACTTTTTGGGCAAAAAAAACGTGTTTTAGCATTTTTTTTGCCTGAAAATTGAAATTTTTCTAGCACAGTACAAATCGCTTTTGAGACCAAAAAAACTCGATTTTTCGGTGTTTTTAGGCTAAATTTGGGATATAAACGAGTATCGAAGATGCATGCACAAATCGACTTTTTGGGCCCAAAAAACGTGTTTTAGCATTTTTTTTGCCTGAAAATTAATTTTTTTCTAGAACAGTGTAGACATGTACAAATCGCTTCTGAGACCCAAAAAACTCGATTTTTCGGAGTTTTTAGGCTAAATTTGGGATATAAACGTGTATCGAAGATGCATGCACAAATCGACTTTTTGGGCCCAAAAAACGTTTTTTAGCATTTTTTTTGACTGAAAATTGAAATTTTTCTAGCACAGTGTAGACATGTACAAATCGCTTCTGAGACCCAAAAAACTCGATTTTTCGGTGTTTTTAGGCTAAATTTTGGATATAAACGGGTATCGAAGATGCATGCACAAATCGACTTTTTGGGCCCAAAAAACGTGTATTAGCATTTTTTTTCCATGAAAATTTATTTTTTTCTAGCACAGTGTAAACATGTACAAATCGCTTCTGAGACCCAAAAAACTCGATTTTTCGGTGTTTTGAGGTAAAATTTGGGATATAAACGGGTATCGAAGATGCATGCACAAATCGACTTTTTGGGCAAAAAAAACGTGTTTTAGCATTTTTTTTGCCTGAAATTTGAAATTTTTCTAGCACAGTACAAATCGCTTTTGAGACCAAAAAAACTCGATTTTTCGGTGTTTTTAGGCTAAATTTGGGATATAAACGAGTATCGAAGATGCATGCACAAATCGACTTTTTGGGCCCAAAAAACGTGTTTTAGCATTTTTTTTGCCAGAAAATTGAAATTTTTCTAGAACAGTGTAGACATGTACAAATCGCTTCCGAGACCCAAAAAAGTCGATTTTTCGGTGTTTTTAGGCTAAATTTGGGATATTAACGGGTATCGAAGATGCATGCACAAATCGACTTTTTGGGCCCAAAAAAGTGCTTTAGCATTTTTTTTGCCTGAAAATTGAAATTTTTCTAGAACAGTGTAGACATGTACAAATCGCTTCTGAGACCCAAAAAACTCGATTTTTCGGTGTTTTGAGGTAAAATTTGGGATATAAACGGGTATCGAAGATGCATGCACAAATCGACTTTTTGGGCCCAAAAAACGTTTTTTAGCATTTTTTTTGACTGAAAATTGAAATTTTTCTAGCACAGTACAAATCGCTTTTGAGACCAAAAAAACTCGATTTTTCGGTGTTTTTAGGCTAAATTTGGGATATAAACGAGTATCGAAGATGCATGCACAAATCGACTTTTTGGGCCCAAAAAACGTGTTTTAGCATTTTTTTTGCCAGAAAATTGAAATTTTTCTAGAACAGTGTAGACATGTACAAATTGCTTCCGAGACCAAAAAAAGTCGATTTTTCGGTGTTTTTAGGCTACATTTGGGATATTAACGGGTATCGAAGATGCATGCACAAATCGACTTTTTGGGCCCAAAAAAGTGCTTTAGCATTTTTTTTGCCTGAAAATTGAAATTTTTCTAGAACAGTGTAGACATGTACAAATCGCTTCTGAGACCCAAAAAACTCGATTTTTCGGTGTTTTGAGGTAAAATTTGGGATATAAACGGGTATCGAAGATGCATGCACAAATCGACTTTTTGGCCCAAAAAACGTTTTTTAGCATTTTTTTTGACTGAAAATTGAAATTTTTCTAGCACAGTACAAATCGCTTTTGAGACCAAAAAAACTCGATTTTTCGGTGTTTTTAGGCTAAATTTGGGATATAAACGAGTATCGAAGATGCATGCACAAATCGACTTTTTGGGCCCAAAAAACGTGTTTTAGCATTTTTTTTGCCAGAAAATTGAAATTTTTCTAGAACAGTGTAGACATGTACAAATCGCTTCCGAGACCCAAAAAAGTCGATTTTTCGGTGTTTTTAGGCTAAACTTGGGATATAAACGGGTATGGAAGATGCATGCACAAATCGACTTTTTGGGCCCAAAAAAGTGTTTTAGCATTTTTTTTGCCTGAAAATTGAAATTTTTCTAGAACAGTGTTGACATGTACAAATCGCTTCTGAGACCAAAAAAACTCGATTTTTCGGTGTTTTTAGGCTAAATTTGGGATATAAACGGGTATTGAAGATGCATGCACAAATCGACTTTTTGGGCCCAAAAAACGTGTTTTAGCATTTTTTTTGCCAGAAAATTGAATTTTTTTTAGAACAGTGTAGACACGTACAAATCGCTTCCGAGACCCAAAAAAGTCGATTTTTCGGTGTTTTTAGGCTAAATTTGGGATATAAACGGGTATCGAAGATGCATGCACAAATCGACTTTTTGGGCCCAAAAAAGTGCTTTAGCATTTTTTTTGCCTGAAAATTGAAATTTTTCTAGAACAGTGTAGACATGTACAAATCGCTTCTGAGACCCAAAAAACTCGATTTTTCGGTGTTTTTAGGCTAAATTTGGGATATAAACGGGTATCGAAGATGCATGCACAAATCGAGTTTTTGGGCCCAAAAAACGTGTTTTAGCATTTTTTTTGCCTGAAAATTTTAATTTTTCTAGCACAGTGTAAACATGTACAAATCGCTTCTGAGACCCAAAAAACTCGATTTCTCGGTGTTTTGAGGTAAAATTTGGGATATAAACGGGTATCGAAGATGCATGCACCAATCAACTTTTTGGGAAAAAAAATGTGTTTTAGCATTTTTTTTGCCTGAAAATTGAAATTTTTCTAGCACAGTACAAATCACTTTTGAGACCCATAAAACTCGATTTTTCGGTGTTTTTAGGCTAAATTTTGGATATAAACGGGTATCGAAGATGCATGCACAAATCGACTTTTTGGGCCCAAAAAACGTGTTTTAGCATTTTTTTTGCCTGAAAATTAAAATTTTTCTAGCACAGTGTAAACATGCACAAATCGCTTCTGAGACCCAAAAAAACCGATTTTTCGGTGTTTTTATGCTAAATTTGGGATATAAACGGGTATCGATGATGCATGCACAAATCGACTTTTTGGGCCCAAAAAACGTGTTTTAGCATTTTTTTTTGCCTGAAAATTGAAATTTTTTCTAGCACAGTGTAAACATGTACAAATCGCTTCTGAGACCCAAAAAACTCGATTTTTCGGTGTTTTTAGACTAAATTTGGGATATAAACGGGTATCGAAGATGCATGCACAAATCGACTTTTTGGACCCAAAAAAAGTGTTTTAGCATTTTTTTTGCCTGAAAATTGAAATTTTTCTAGCACAGTACAAATCGCTTCTGAAACCAAAAAAACTTGATTTATCGGTGTTTTTAGGCTAAATTTGGGATATAAACGGGTATCGAAGATGCATGCACAAATCGACTTTTTGGGCCCAAAAAACGTGTTTTAGTATTTTTTTTGCCTGAAAATTGATTTTTTTCTAGAACAGTGTAGACAAGTTCAAATCGCTTCTGAGACCAAAAAAACTCGATTTTTCGGTGTTTTTAGGCTAAATTTGGGATATAAACGGGTATCGAAGATGCATGCACAAATCGACTTTTTGGGCCAAAAAACGTGTTTTAGCATTTTTTTTGCCTGAAAATTGAAATTTTTCTAGCACAGTACAAATCACTTTTGAGACCCAAAAAACTCGATTTTTCGGTGTTTTTAGGCTAAATTTGGGATATAAACGGGTATCGAAGATGCATGCACAAATCGACTTTTTGGTCCCAAAAAACGTGTTTTAGCATTTTTTTGCCTGAAAATTAAAATTTTTCTAGCACAGTGTAAACATGTACAAATCGCTTCTGAGACTAAAAAAACTCGAATTTTCGGTGTTTTTAGGCTAAATTTGGTATATAAACGGGTATCGAAGATGCATGCACAAATCGACTTTTTGGGCCAAAAAACGTGTTTTAGCATTTTTTTGCCTGAAAATTGAAATTTTTCTAGCACAGTACAAATCACTTTTGAGACCCAAAAAACTCGATTTTTCGGTGTTTTTAGGCTAAATTTTGGATATAAACGGGTATCGAAGATGCATGCACAAATCGACTTTTTGGGCCCAAAAAACGTGTTTTAGCATTTTTTTTGCCTGAAAATTAAAATTTTTCTAGCACAGTGTAAACATGTACAAATCGCTTCTGAGACCCAAAGAACTCGATTTTTCGGTGTTTTTAGGCTAAATTTGGGATATAAACGGGTATCGAAGATGCATGCACAAATCGAATTTTTGGGCCCAAAAAACTTGTTTTAGCATTTTTTTTGCCAGAAAAATGGAAATTTTTCTAGCACAGTACAAATCGCTTCTGAAACTAATAAAACTTAATTTTTCGGTGTTTTAGGCTAAATTTGCGATATAAACGGGTATCGAAGATGCATGCACAAATCGACTTTTTGGGCCCAAAAAACGTGTTTTAGCATTTTTTTTGCCTGAAAATTGAAATTTTTCTAGCACAGTACAAATCGCTTCTGAAACCAAAAAAAATATTTTTTCGGTATTTTTAGGCTAAATTTGCGACATAAACGGGTATCGAAGATGCATGCACAAATCGACTTTTTGGGCCCAAAAAACGTGTTTTAGAAATTTTTTTGCCTGAAAATTGAAATTTATCTAGAACAGTGTAGACAAGTACAAATCGCTTCTGAGACCCAAAAAACACGATTTTTCGGTGTTTTTAGGCTAAATTTGGGATTTAAACGGGTATCGAATATGCATGCACAAATCGACTTTTTGGGCCCAAAAAACGTGTTTTAGCATTTTTTTTGCCTGAAAATTGAAATTTTTCTAGAACAGTGTAGACATGTACAAATCGCTTCTGAGACCCAAAAAACTCGATTTTTCGGAGTTTTTAGGCTATATTTGGGATATAAACGGGTATCGAAGATGCATGCACAAATCGACTTTTTGGGCCCAAAAAACGTGTTTTAGCATTTTTTTTGCCTGAAAATTTAAATTTTTCTAGCACATTGTAAACATGTACAAATCGCTTCTGAGACCCAAAAAACTCGATTTTTCGGTGTTTTGAGGTAAAATTTGGGATATAAACGGGTATCGAAGATGCATGCACAAATCGACTTTTTGGGCAAAAAAAACATGTTTTAGCATTTTTTTTGCCTGAAAATTGAAATTTTTCTAGCACAGTACAAATCGCTTTTGAGACCAAAAAAACTCGATTTTTCGGTGTTTTTAGGCTAAATTTGGGATATAAACTGGTATCGAAGATGCATGCACAAATCAACTTTTTGGGCCCAAAAAACGTGTTTTAGCATTTATTTTGCCTGAAAATTGAAATTTTTCTAGCACAGTGTAGACATGTACAAATCGCTTCTGAGACCCAAAAAACTCGATTTTTCGGTGTTTTTAGGCTAAATTTGGGATATAAACGGGTATCGAAGATGCATGCACAAATCGACTTTTTTGGCCCAAAGAACGTGTTTTAGCATTTTTTTTGCCTGAAAATTGATTTTTTTCTAGCACAGTGTGAACATGTACAAATCGCTTCTGAGACCCAAAAAACTCGATTTTTCGGTGTTTTTAGGCTAAATTTGGGATATAAACGGGTATCGAAGATGCATGCACAAATCGAATTTTTGGGCCCAAAAAACTTGTTTTAGCATTTTTTTTGCCAGAAAAATGGAAATTTTTCTAGCACAGTACAAATCGCTTCTGAAACCAATAAAACTTAATTTTTCGGTGTTTTAGGCTAAATTTGCGATATAAACGGGTATCGAAGATGCATGCACAAATCGACTTTTTGGGGCCAAAAAACGTGTTTTAGAATTTTTTTTGCCTGAAAATTGAAATTTTTCTAGAACAGTGTAGACAAGTACAAATCGTTTATGAGACAAAAAAAACTCGATTTTTCGGTGTTTTTAGGCTAAATTTGGGATATAAACGTGTATCGAAGATGCATGCACAAATCGACTTTTTGGGCCCAAAAAACGTGTTTTAGCATTTTTTTTGCCTGAAAATTGAATTTTTTCTACCACAGTACAAATAGCTTCTGAGACCCAAAAAACTCGATTTTTCGGTGTTTTTAGGCTAAATTTGGGATTTAAACGGGTATCGAATATGCATGCACAAATCGACTTTTTGGGCCCAAAAAACGTGTTTTAGCATTTTTTTTGCCTGAAAATTGAAATTTTTCTAGAACAGTGTAGACATGTACAAATCGCTTCTGAGACTCAAAAAACTCGATTTTTCGGAGTTTTTAGGCTAAATTTGGGATATAAACGTGTATCGAAGATGCATGCACAAATCGACTTTTTGGGCCCAAAAAACATGTTTTAGCATTTTTTTTTACTGAAAATTGAATTTTTTCTAGCACAGTGTAGACATGTACAAATCGCTTCTGAGACCCAAAAAACTCGATTTTTCGGTGTTTTTAGGCTAAATTTGGGATATAAACGTGTATCGAAGATGCATGCACAAATCGACTTTTTGGGCCCAAAAAACGTGTTTTAGCATTTTTTTTGACTGAAAATTGAAATTTTTCTAGCACAGTGTAGACATGTACAAATCGCTTCTGAGACCCAAAAAACTCGATTTTTCGGTGTTCTTAGGCTAAATTTGGGATATAAACGGGTATCGAAGATGCATGCACAAATCAACTTTTTGGGCCCAAAAAACGTGTTTTAGCATTTTTTTTGCCTGAAAATTGAAATTTTTCTAGCACAGTGTAGACATGTACAAATCGCTTCTGAGACCCAAAAAACTCGATTTTTCGGTGTTTTTAGGCTAAATTTAGGATATAAACGGGTATCGAAGATGCATGCACAAATCGACTTTTTGGGCCCAAAAAACGTGTTTTAGCATTTTTTTTGCCTGAAAATTGAAATTTTTCTAGCACAGTGTAAACATGTACAAATCGCTTCTGAGACCCAAAAAACTCGATTTTTCGGTGTTTTTAGGCTAAATTTGGGATATAAACGGGTATCTAGATGCATGCACAAATCGAATTTTTGGGCCCAAAAAACATGTTTTACCATTTTTTTTTGCCTGAAAATTGAAATTTTTCTAGCACAGTACAAATCGCTTCTGAAACCAAAAAAAATAATTTTTCGGTATTTTTAGGCTAAATTTGCGACATAAACGGGTATCGAAGATGCATGCACAAATCGACTTTTTGGGCCCAAAAAACGTGTTTTAGAAATTTTTTTGCCTGAAAATTGAAATTTTTCTAGAACAGTGTAGACAAGTACAAATCGCTTCTGAGACCCAAAAAACTCGATTTTTCGGTGTTTTTAGGCTAAATTTGGGATTTAAACGGGTATCGAATATGCATGCACAAATCGACTTTTTGGGCCAAAAAACGTGTTTTAGCATTTTTTTTGCCTGAAAATTGAAATTTTTCTAGCACAGTACAAATCACTTTTGAGACCCAAAAAACTCGATTTTTCGGTGTTTTTAGGCTAAATTTGGGATATAAACGGGTATCGAAGATGCATGCACAAATCGACTTTTTGGTCCCAAAAAACGTGTTTTAGCATTTTTTTTGCCTGAAAATTAAAATTTTTCTAGCACAGTGTAAACATGTACAAATCGCTTCTGAGACCCAAAAAACTCGAATTTTCGGTGTTTTTAGGCTAAATTTGGTATATAAACGGGTATCGAAGATGCATGCACAAATCGACTTTTTGGGCCAAAAAACGTGTTTTAGCATTTTTTTGCCTGAAAATTGAAATTTTTCTAGCACAGTACAAATCACTTTTGAGACCCAAAAAACTCGATTTTTCGGTGTTTTTAGGCTAAATTTGGGATATAAACGGGTATCGAAGATGCATGCACAAATCGACTTTTTGGGCCCAAAAAACGTGTTTTAGCATTTTTTTTTGCCTGAAAATTGATTTTTTTCTAGCACAGTGTAGACATGTACAAATCGCTTCTGAGACCCAAAAAACTCGATTTTTCGGTGTTCTTAGGTTAAATTTGGGATATAAATGGGTATCGAAGATGCATGCACAAATCGACTTTTTGGGCCAAAAAAAACGTGTTTTAGCATTTTTTTTGCCTTAAAATTGAAATTTTTCTAGCACAGTGTAGACATGTACAAATCGCTTCTGAGACCCAAAAAACTCGATTTTCGGTGTTTTTAGGCTAAATTTGGGATATAAACGAGTATCGAAGATGCATGCACAAATCGACTTTTTGGGCCCAAAAAACGTGTTTTAGCACTTTTTTTGCCTGATAATTGAAATTTTTCTAGCACAGTACAAATCGCTTCTGAGATCCAAAAAACTCGATTTTTCGGTGTTTTTAGGCTAAATTTGGGATTTAAACGGGTATCGAATATGCATGCACAAATCAACTTTTTGGGCCCAAAAAACGTGTTTTAGCATTTTTCTTGCCTGAAAATTGAAATTTTTCTAGCACAGTGTAGACATGTACATTTCGCTTCTGAGACCCAAAAAAAACGATTTTTCGGTGTTTTTATGCTAAATTTGGGATATAAACGTGTATCGAAGATGCATGCACAAATCGACTTTTTGGGCCCAAAAAACGTGTTTTAGCATTTTTTTTGCCTGAAAATTGAATTTTTTCTACCACAGTACAAATAGCTTCTGAGACCCAAAAAACTCGATTTTTCGGTGTTTTTAGGCTAAATTTGGGATTTAAACGGGTATCGAATATGCATGCACAAATCGACTTTTTGGGCCCAAAAAACGTGTTTTAGCATTTTTTTTGCCTGAAAATTGAAATTTTTCTAGAACAGTGTAGACATGTACAAATCGCTTCTGAGACCCAAAAAACTCGATTTTTCGGAGTTTTTAGGCTAAATTTGGGATATAAACGTGTATCGAAGATGCATGCACAAATCGACTTTTTGGGCCCAAAAAACATGTTTTAGCATTTTTTTTTACTGAAAATTGAATTTTTTCTAGCACAGTGTAGACATGTACAAATCGCTTCTGAGACCCAAAAAACTCGATTTTTCGGTGTTTTTAGGCTAAATTTGGGATATAAACGTGTATCGAAGATGCATGCACAAATCGACTTTTTGGGCCCAAAAAACGTGTTTTAGCATTTTTTTTGACTGAAAATTGAAATTTTTCTAGCACAGTGTAGACATGTACAAATCGCTTCTGAGACCCAAAAAACTCGATTTTTCGGTGTTCTTAGGCTAAATTTGGGATATAAACGGGTATCGAAGATGCATGCACAAATCAACTTTTTGGGCCCAAAAAACGTGTTTTAGCATTTTTTTTGCCTGAAAATTGAAATTTTTCTAGCACAGTGTAGACATGTACAAATCGCTTCTGAGACCCAAAAAACTCGATTTTTCGGTGTTTTTAGGCTAAATTTAGGATATAAACGGGTATCGAAGATGCATGCACAAATCGACTTTTTGGGCCCAAAAAACGTGTTTTAGCATTTTTTTTGCCTGAAAATTGAAATTTTTCTAGCACAGTGTAAACATGTACAAATCGCTTCTGAGACCCAAAAAACTCGATTTTTCGGTGTTTTTAGGCTAAATTTGGGATATAAACGGGTATCTAGATGCATGCACAAATCGAATTTTTGGGCCCAAAAAACATGTTTTACCATTTTTTTTTGCCTGAAAATTGAAATTTTTCTAGCACAGTACAAATCGCTTCTGAAACCAAAAAAAATAATTTTTCGGTATTTTTAGGCTAAATTTGCGACATAAACGGGTATCGAAGATGCATGCACAAATCGACTTTTTGGGCCCAAAAAACGTGTTTTAGAAATTTTTTTGCCTGAAAATTGAAATTTTTCTAGAACAGTGTAAACAAGTACAAATCGCTTCTGAGACCCAAAAAACTCGATTTTTCGGTGTTTTTAGGCTAAATTTGGGATTTAAACGGGTATCGAATATGCATGCACAAATCGACTTTTTGGGCCAAAAAACGTGTTTTAGCATTTTTTTTGCCTGAAAATTGAAATTTTTCTAGCACAGTACAAATCACTTTTGAGACCCAAAAAACTCGATTTTTCGGTGTTTTTAGGCTAAATTTGGGATATAAACGGGTATCGAAGATGCATGCACAAATCGACTTTTTGGTCCCAAAAAACGTGTTTTAGCATTTTTTTTGCCTGAAAATTAAAAATTTTCTAGCACAGTGTAAACATGTACAAATCGCTTCTGAGACCCAAAAAACTCGAATTTTCGGTGTTTTTAGGCTAAATTTGGTATATAAACGGGTATCGAAGATGCATGCACAAATCGACTTTTTGGGCCAAAAAACGTGTTTTAGCATTTTTTTGCCTGAAAATTGAAATTTTTCTAGCACAGTACAAATCACTTTTGAGACCCAAAAAACTCGATTTTTCGGTGTTTTTAGGCTAAATTTGGGATATAAACGAGTCTCGAAGATGCATGCATAAATCGACTTTTTGGGCCAAAAAAACGTGTTTAAGATTTTTTTTTCCTGAAAATTGAAATTTTTCTAGAACAGTGTAGACATGTAAAAATCGCTTCTGAGACCCAAAAAACTCGATTTTTCGGTGTTTTTAGGCTAAATTTGGGATATAAACGGGTATCGAAGATGCATGCACAAATCGACTTTTTGGGCCCAAAAAACGTGTTTTAGCATTTTTTTTTGCCTGAAAATTGATTTTTTTCTAGCACAGTGTAGACATGTACAAATCGCTTCTGAGACCCAAAAAACTCGATTTTTCGGTGTTCTTAGGTTAAATTTGGGATATAAATGGGTATCGAAGATGCATGCACAAATCGACTTTTTGGGCCAAAAAAAACGTGTTTTAGCATTTTTTTTGCCTTAAAATTGAAATTTTTCTAGCACAGTGTAGACATGTACAAATCGCTTCTGAGACCCAAAAAACTCGATTTTCGGTGTTTTTAGGCTAAATTTGGGATATAAACGAGTCTCGAAGATGCATGCATAAATCGACTTTTTGGGCCAAAAAAACGTGTTTAAGATTTTTTTTTCCTGAAAATTGAAATTTTTCTAGAACAGTGTAGACATGTAAAAATCGCTTCTGAGACCCAAAAAACTCGATTTTTCGGTGTTTTTAGGCTAAATTTGGGATATAAACGGGTATCGAAGATGCATGCACAAATCGACTTTTTGGGCCCAAAAAACGTGTTTTAGCATTTTTTTTTGCCTGAAAATTGATTTTTTTCTAGCACAGTGTAGACATGTACAAATCGCTTCTGAGACCCAAAAAACTCGATTTTTCGGTGTTCTTAGGTTAAATTTGGGATATAAATGGGTATCGAAGATGCATGCACAAATCGACTTTTTGGGCCAAAAAAAACGTGTTTTAGCATTTTTTTTGCCTTAAAATTGAAATTTTTCTAGCACAGTGTAGACATGTACAAATCGCTTCTGAGACCCAAAAAACTCGATTTTCGGTGTTTTTAGGCTAAATTTGGGATATAAACGAGTATCGAAGATGCATGCACAAATCGACTTTTTGGGCCCAAAAAACGTGTTTTAGCACTTTTTTTGCCTGATAATTGAAATTTTTCTAGCACAGTACAAATCGCTTCTGAGATCCAAAAAACTCGATTTTTCGGTGTTTTTAGGCTAAATTTGGGATTTAAACGGGTATCGAATATGCATGCACAAATCAACTTTTTGGGCCCAAAAAACGTGTTTTAGCATTTTTCTTGCCTGAAAATTGAAATTTTTCTAGCACAGTGTAGACATGTACATTTCGCTTCTGAGACCCAAAAAAAACGATTTTTCGGTGTTTTTATGCTAAATTTGGGATATAAACGAGTCTCGAAGATGCATGCACAAATCGACTTTTTGGGCCCAAGAAACGTGTTTTAGCATTTTTTTTGCCTGAAAATTGAAATTTTTCTAGCACAGTACAAATCGCTTCTGAGACCCAAAAAACTCGATTTTTCGGTGTTTTTAAGCTAAATTTGGGATTTAAACGGGTATCGAATATGCATGCACAAATCGACTTTTTGGGCCCAAAAAACGTGTTTTAGCATTTTTTTTGACTGAAAATTGAAATTTTTCTAGAACAGTGTAGACATGTTCAAATCGCTTCTGAGACCCAAAAAACTCGATTTTTCGGTGTTTTTAGGCTAAATTTGGGATATAAACGGGTATCGAAGATGCATGCACAAATCGACTTTTTGGGCCCAAAAAACGTGTTTTAGCATTTTTTTTGACTGAAATTTGAAATTTTTCTAGCACAGTGTAGACATGTACAAATCGCTTCTGAGACCCAAAAAACTCGATTTTTCGGTGTTTTTAGGCTAAATTTGGGATATAAACGAGTCTCGAAGATGCATGCAGAAATCGACTTTTTGGGCCAAAAAAACGTGTTTTAGCATTTTTTTTGCTTGAAAATTGATTTTTTTCTAGAACAGTGTAGACATGTAAAAATCGCTTCTGAGACCCAAAAAACTCGATTTTTCGGTGTTCTTAGGTTAAATTTGGGATATAAACGGGTATCGAAGATGCATGCACAAATCGACTTTTTGGGCCAAAAAAACGTGTTTTAGCATTTTTTTTGCCATAAAATTGAAATTTTTCTAGCATAGTGTAGACATGTACAAATCGCTTCTGAGACCCAAAAAAATCGATTTTTCGGTGTTTTTAGGCTAAATTTGGGATATAAACGAGTATCGAAGATGCATGCACAAATCGACTTTTTGGGACAAAAAAACGTGTTTTAGCATTTTTTTTGCCTGAAAATTGAAATTTTTCTAGCACAGTACAAATCACTTCTGAGATCCAAAAAACTCGATTTTTCGGTGTTTTTAGGCTTAATTTGGGATTTAAACGGGTATCGAATATGCATGCACAAATCGACTTTTTGGGCCCAAAAAACGTGTTATAGCATTTTTTTTGCTTGAAAATTGAAATTTTTCTAGAACAGTGTAGACATGTACAAATCGCTTCTGAGACCCAAAAAACTCGATTTTTCGGTGTTTTTAGGCTAAATTTGGGATATAAACGGGTATCGAAGATGCATGCACAAATCGACTTTTTGGGCCCAAGAAACGTGTTTTAGCATTTTTTTTGCCTGAAAATTGAAATTTTTCTAGCACAGTACAAATCGCTTCTGAGACCCAAAAAACTCGATTTTTCGGTGTTTTTAAGCTAAATTTGGGATTTAAACGGGTATCGAATATGCATGCACAAATCGACTTTTTGGGCCCAAAAAACGTGTTTTAGCATTTTTTTTGCTTGAAAATTGAAATTTTTCTAGAACAGTGTAGACATGTACAAATCGCTTCTGAGACCCAAAAAACTCGATTTTTCGGTGTTTTTAGGCTAAATTTGGGATATAAACGGGTATCGAAGATGCATGCACAAATCGACTTTTTGGGCCCAAGAAACGTGTTTTAGCATTTTTTTTGCCTGAAAATTGAAATTTTTCTAGCACAGTACAAATCGCTTCTGAGACCCAAAAAACTCGATTTTTCGGTGTTTTTAAGCTAAATTTGGGATTTAAACGGGTATCGAATATGCATGCAGAAATCGACTTTTTGGGCCCAAAAAACGTGTTTTAGCATTTTTTTTGCCTGAAAATTGAAATTTTTCTAGAACAGTGTAGACATGTTCAAATCGCTTCTGAGACCCAAAAAACTCGATTTTTCGGTGTTTTTAGGCTAAATTTGGGATATAAACGGGTATCGAAGATGCATGCACAAATCGACTTTTTGGGCCCAAAAAACGTGTTTTAGCATTTTTTTTGACTGAAATTTGAAATTTTTCTAGCACAGTGTAGACATGTACAAATCGCTTCTGAGACCCAAAAAACTCGATTTTTCGGTGTTTTTAGGCTAAATTTGGGATATAAACGAGTATCGAAGATGCATGCACAAATCGACTTTTTGGGCCAAAAAAACGTGTTTTAGCATTTTTTTTGCCTGAAAATTGAAATTTTTCTAGAACAGTGTAGACAAGTACAAATCGTTTCTGAGACCAAAAAAACTCGATTTTTCGGTGTTTTTAGGCTAAATTTGGGATTTAAACGGGTATCGAATATGCATGCACAAATCGACTTTTTGGGCCCAAAAAACGTGTTTTAGCATTTTTTTTGCCTGAAAATTGAAATTTTTCTAGAACAGTGTAGACATGTACAAATCGCTTCTGAGACCCAAAAAACTCGATTTTTCGGAGTTTTTAGGCTAAATTTGGGATATAAACGTGTATCGAAGATGCATGCACAAATCGACTTTTTGGGCCCAAAAAACATGTTTTAGCATTTTTTTTTACTGAAAATTGAAATTTTTCTAGCACAGTGTAGACATGTACAAATCGCTTCTGAGACCCAAAAAACTCGATTTTTCGGTGTTTTTAGGCTAAATTTGGGATATAAACGTGTATCGAAGATGCATGAACAAATCGACTTTTGGGCCCAAAAAACGTGTTTTAGCATTTTTTTTACTGAAAATTGAAATTTTTCTAGCACAGTGTAGACATGTACAAATCGCTTCTGAGACCCAAAAAACTCGATTTTTCGGTGTTTTTAGGCTAAATTTGGGATATAAACGGGTATCGAAGATGCATGCACAAATCAACTTTTTGGGCCCAAAAAACGTGTTTTAGCATTTTTTTTGCCTGAAAATTGAAATTTTTCTAGCACAGTGTAGACATGTACAAATCGCTTCTGAGACCCAAAAAACTCGATTTTTCGGTGTTTTTAGGCTAAATTTGGGATATAAACGGGTATCGAAGATGCATGCACAAATCGACTTTTTGGGCCCAAAAAACGTGTTTTAGCATTTTTTTTGCCTGAAAATTGAAATTTTTCTAGCACAGTGTAAACATGTACAAATCGCTTCTGAGACCCAAAAAACTCGATTTTTCGGTGTTTTTAGGCTAAATTTGGGATATAAACGGGTATCTAGATGCATGCACAAATCGAATTTTTGGGCCCAAAAAACATGTTTTAGCATTTTTTTTGCCTGAAAATTGAAATTTTTCTAGCACAGTACAAATCGCTTCTGAAACCAAAAAAAATATTTTTTCGGTATTTTTAGGCTAAATTTGCGACATAAACGGGTATCGAAGATGCATGCACAAATCGACTTTTTGGGCCCAAAAAACGTGTTTTAGAATTTTTTTTGCCTGAAAATTGAAATTTTTCTAGAACAGTGTAGACAAGTACAAATCGCTTCTGAGACCCAAAAAACTCGATTTTTCGGTGTTTTTAGGCTAAATTTGGGATTTAAACGGGTATCGAATATGAATGCACAAATCGACTTTTTGGGCCCAAAAAACGTGTTTTAGCATTTTTTTTGCCTGAAAATTGAAATTTTTCTAGCACAGTACAAATCGCTTTTGAGACCAAAAAAACTCGATTTTTCGGTGTTTTTAGGCTAAATTTGGGATATAAACGAGTATCGAAGATGCATGCACAAATCGACTTTTTGGGCCCAAAAAACGTGTTTTAGCATTTTTTTTGCCTGAAAATTAAATTTTTTCTAGAACAGTGTAGACATGTACAAATCGCTTCTGAGACCCAAAAAACTCGATTTTTCGGAGTTTTTAGGCTAAATTTGGGATATAAACGTGTATCGAAGATGCATGCACAAATCGACTTTTTGGGCCCAAAAAACGTTTTTTAGCATTTTTTTTGACTGAAAATTGAAATTTTTCTAGCACAGTGTAAATCGCTTTTGAGATCAAAAAAACTCGATTTTTCGGTGTTTTTAGGCTAAATTTGGGATATAAACGAGTATCGAAGATGCATGCACAAATCGACTTTTTGGGCCCAAAAAACGTGTTTTAGCATTTTTTTTGCCAGAAAATTGAAATTTTTCTAGAACAGTGTAGACATGTACAAATCGCTTCCGAGACCCAAAAAAGTCGATTTTTCGGTGTTTTTAGGCTAAATTTGGGATATTAACGGGTATCGAAGATGCATGCACAAATCGACTTTTTGGGCCCAAAAAAGTGCTTTAGCATTTTTTTTGCCTGAAAATTGAATTTTTTCTAGAACAGTGTAGACATGTACAAATCGCTTCTGAGACCCAAAAAACTCGATTTTTCGGTGTTTTGAGGTAAAATTTGGGATATAAACGGGTATCGAAGATGCATGCACAAATCGACTTTTTGGGCCCAAAAAACGTTTTTTAGCATTTTTTTTGACTGAAAATTGAAATTTTTCTAGCACAGTACAAATCGCTTTTGAGACCAAAAAAACTCGATTTTTCGGTGTTTTTAGGCTAAATTTGGGATATAAACGAGTATCGAAGATGCATGCACAAATCGACTTTTTGGGCCCAAAAAACGTGTTTTAGCATTTTTTTTGCCAGAAAATTGAAATTTTTCTAGAACAGTGTAGACATGTACAAATCGCTTCCGAGACCCAAAAAAGTAGATTTTTCGGTGTTTTTAGGCTAAATTTGGGATATTAACGGGTATCGAAGATGCATGCACAAATCGACTTTTTGGGCCCAAAAAAGTGCTTTAGCATTTTTTTTGCCTGAAAATTGAAATTTTTCTAGAACAGTGTAGACATGTACAAATCGCTTCTGAGACCCAAAAAACTCGATTTTTCGGTGTTTTGAGGTAAAATTTGGGATATAAACGGGTATCGAAGATGCATGCACAAATCGACTTTTTGGCCCAAAAAACGTTTTTTAGCATTTTTTTTGACTGAAAATTGAAATTTTTCTAGCACAGTACAAATCGCTTCTGAGACCCAAAAAACTCGATTTTTCGGTGTTTTTAGGCTAAATTTGGGATATAAACGGGTATCGAAGATGCATGCACAAATCGACTTTTTGGGCCCAAAAAACGTGTTTTAGCATTTTTTTTGCCAGAAAATTGATTTTTTTTTAGAACAGTGTAGACAAGTACAAATCGCTTCCGAGACCCAAAAAAGTCGATTTTTCGGTGTTTTTAGGCTAAATTTGGGATATAAACGGGTATCGAAGATGCATGCACAAATCGACTTTTTGGGCCCAAAAAAGTGCTTTAGCATTTTTTTTGCCTGAAAATTGAAATTTTTCTAGAACAGTGTAGACATGTACAAATCGCTTCTGAGACCCAAAAAACTCGATTTTTCGGTGTTTTTAGGCTAAATTTGGGATATAAACGGGTATCGAAGATGCATGCACAAATCGACTTTTTGGGCCCAAAAAACGTGTTTTAGCATTTTTTTTGCCTGAAAATTTTAATTTTTCTAGCACAGTGTAAACATGTACAAATCGCTTCTGAGACCCAAAAAACTCGATTTCTCGGTGTTTTGAGGTAAAATTTGGGATATAAACGGGTATCGAAGATGCATGCACCGATCAACTTTTTGGGAAAAAAAATGTGTTTTAGCATTTTTTTTGCCTGAAAATTGAAATTTTTCTAGCACAGTACAAATCACTTTTGAGACCCAAAAAACTCGATTTTTCGGTGTTTTTAGGCTAAATTTTGGATATAAACGGGTATCGAAGATGCATGCACAAATCGACTTTTTGGGCCAAAAAACGTGTTTTAGCATTTTTTTGCCTGAAAATTGAAATTTTTCTAGCACAGTACAAATCACTTTTGAGACCCAAAAAACTCGATTTTTCGGTGTTTTTAGGCTAAATTTTGGATATAAACGGGTATCGAAGATGCATGCACAAATCGACTTTTTGGGCCCAAA
Organism: Petrolisthes manimaculis; assembly: GCA_034508575.1. Classification (NCBI taxonomy): domain Eukaryota; kingdom Metazoa; phylum Arthropoda; class Malacostraca; order Decapoda; family Porcellanidae; genus Petrolisthes; species Petrolisthes manimaculis. The sequence goes on from JAWZYT010001007.1 coordinate 398,234, forward strand.
AAACGTGTTTTAGCATTTTTTTTGCCTGAAAATTAAAAATTTTCTAGCACAGTGTAAACATGCACAAATCGCTTCTGAGACTAAAAAAACTCGATTTTTCGGTGTTTTTAGGCTAAATTTGTTATATAAACGGGTATCGAAGATGCATGCACAAATCGACTTTTTGGGCCAAAAAACGTGTTTTAGCATTTTTTTGCCTGAAAATTGAAATTTTTCTAGCACAGTACAAATCGCTTCTGAGACCAAAAAAACTCGATTTTTCGGTGTTTTTAGACTAAATTTGGGATATAAACGGGTATCGAAGATGCATGCACAAATCAACTATTTGGGCCCAAAAAACGTGTTTTAGCATTTTTCTTGCCTGAAAATTGATTTTTTTCTAGCACAGTGTAGACATGTACAAATCGCTTCTGAGACCCAAAAAACCCGATTTTTCGGTGTTTTTATGCTAAATTTGGGATATAAACGGGTATCGATGATGCATGCACAAATCGACTTTTTGGGCCCAAAAAACGTGTTTTAGCATTTTTTTTTGCCTGAAAATTGAAATTTTTCTAGCACAGTGTAAACATGTACAAATCGCTTCTGAGACCCAAAAAACTCGATTTTTCGGTGTTTTTAGACTAAATTTGGGATATAAACGGGTATCGAAGATGCATGCACAAATCGACTTTTTGGGCCCAAAAAACGTGTTTTAGCATTTTTTTTGCCTGAAAATTGAAATTTTTCTAGCACAGTGTAAACATGTACAAATCGCTTCTGAGACCAAAAAAACTCGATTTGTCGGTGTTTTTAGGCTAAATTTGGGATATAAACGGGTATCGAAGATGCATGCACAAATCGACTTTTTGGACCCAAAAAACGTGTTTTAGCATTTTTTTTGCCTGAAAATTGATTTTTTTCTAGCACAGTACAAATCGCTTCTGAAACCAAAAAAACTTGATTTATCGGTGTTTTTAGGCTAAATTTGGGATATAAACGGGTATCGAAGATGCATGCACAAATCGACTTTTTGGGCCCAAAAAACGTGTTTTAGCATTTTTTTTGCCTGAAAATTGATTTTTTTTCTAGCACAGTGTAGACATGTACAAATCGCTTCTGAGACCCAAAAAACCCGATTTTTCAATGTTTTTAGGCTAAATTTGGGATATAAACGGGTATCGAAGATGCATGCACAAATCGACTTTTTGGGCCCAAAAAACGTGTTTTAGCATTTTTTTTGCCTGAAAATTGAATTTTTTCTAGAACAGTGTAGACAAGTTCAAATCGCTTCTGAGACCAAAAAAACACGATTTTTCGGTGTTTTTAGGCTAAATTTGGGATATAAACGGGTATCGAAGATGCATGCACAAATCGACTTTTTGGGCCAAAAAACGTGTTTTAGCATTTTTTTTGCCTGAAAATTGAAATTTTTCTAGCACAGTACAAATCACTTTTGAGACCCAAAAAACTCGATTTTTCGGTGTTTTTAGGCTAAATTTGGGATATAAACGGGTATCGAAGATGCATGCACAAATCGACTTTTTGGGCCCAAAAAACGTGTTTTAGCATTTTTTTTGCCTGAAAATTAAAATTTTTCTAGCACAGTGTAAACATGTACAAATCGCTTCTGAGACTAAAAAAACTCGATTTTTCGGTGTTTTTAGGCTAAATTTGGTATATAAACGGGTATCGAAGATGCATGCACAAATCGACTTTTTGGGCCAAAAAACGTGTTTTAGCATTTTTTTGCCTGAAAATTGAAATTTTTCTAGCACAGTACAAATCGCTTCTGAGACCAAAAAAACTCGATTTTTCGGTGTTTTTAGACTAAATTTGGGATATAAACGGGTATCGAAGATGCATGCACAAATCAACTGTTTGGGCCCAAAAAACGTGTTTTAGCATTTTTCTTGCCTGAAAATTGAAATTTTTCTAGCACAGTGTAGACATGTACAAATCGCTTCTGAGACCCAAAAAACCCGATTTGTCGGTGTTTTTATGCTAAATTTGGGATATAAACGGGTATCGATGATGCATGCACAAATCGACTTTTTGGGCCCAAAAAACGTGTTTTAGCATTTTTTTTTGCCGGAAAATTGAAATTTTTCTAGCACAGTGTAAACATGTACAAATCGCTTCTGAGACCCAAAAAACTCGATTTTTCGGTGTTTTTAGACTAAATTTGGGATATAAACGGGTATCGAAGATGCATGCACAAATCGACTTTTTGGGCCCAAAAAACGTGTTTTAGCATTTTTTTTGCCTGAAAATTGAATTTTTTCTAGCACAGTGTAAACATGTACAAATCGCTTCTGAGACCCAAAAAACTCGATTTCTCGGTGTTTTGAGGTAAAATTTGGGATATAAACGGGTATCGAATATGCATGCACAAATCGACTTTTTGGAAAAAAAAAACGTGTTTTAGCATTTTTTTTGCCTGAAAATTGAAATTTTTCTAGCACAGTACAAATCACTTTTGAGACCCAAAAAACTCGATTTTTCGGTGTTTTTAGGCTAAATTTGGGATATAAACGGGTATCGAAGATGCATGCACAAATCGACTTTTTGGGCCCAAAAAACGTGTTTTAGCATTTTTTTTGCCTGAAAATTTAAATTTTTCTAGCACAGTGTAAACATGTACAAATCGCTTCTGAGACCCAAAAAACTCGATTTCTCGGTGTTTTGAGGTAAAATTTGGGATATAAACGGGTATCGAATATGCATGCACAAATCGACTTTTTGGAAAAAAAAAACGTGTTTTAGCATTTTTTTTGCCTGAAAATTGAAATTTTTCTAGCACAGTACAAATCACTTTTGAGACCCAAAAAACTCGATTTTTCGGTGTTTTTAGGCTAAATTTGGGATATAAACGGGTATCGAAGATGCATGCACAAATCGACTTTTTGGGCCCAAAAAACGTGTTTTAGCATTTTTTTTGCCTGAAAATTGAAATTTTTCTAGCACAGTGTAAACATGTACAAATCGCTTCTGAGACCCAAAAAACTCGATTTCTCGGTGTTTTGAGGTAAAATTTGGGATATAAACGGGTATCGAAGATGCATGCACAAATCGACTTTTTGGAAAAAAAAAACGTGTTTTAGCATTTTTTTTGCCTGAAAATTGAAATTTTTCTAGCACAGTACAAATCACTTTTGAGACCCAAAAAACTCGATTTTTCGGTGTTTTTAGGCTAAATTTTGGATATAAACGGGTATCGAAGATGCATGCACAAATCGACTTTTTGGGCCCAAAAAACGTGTTTTAGCATTTTTTTTGCCTGAAAATTAATTTTTTTCTAGCACAGTGTAAACATGTACAAATCGCTTCTGAGACCCAAAAAACTCGATTTTTCGGTGTTTTTAGGCTAAATTTGGTATATAAACGGGTATCGAAGATGCATGCACAAATCGACTTTTTGGGCCAAAAAACGTGTTTTAGCATTTTTTTGCCTGAAAATTGAAATTTTTCTAGCACAGTACAAATCGCTTCTGAGACCAAAAAAACTCGTTTTTTCGGTGTTTTTAGGCTAAATTTGGGATATAAACGGGTATCGAAGATGCATGCACAAATCAACTTTTTGGGCCCAAAAAACGTGTTTTAGCATTTTTCTTGCCTGAAAATTGATATTTTTCTAGCACAGTGTAGACATGTACAAATCGCTTCTGAGACCCAAAAAACCCGATTTTTCGGTGTTTTTATGCTAAATTTGGGATATAAACGGGTATCGCAGATGCATTCACAAATCAACTTTTTGGAAAAAAAAACGTGTTTTAGCATTTTTTTTGCCTGAAAATTGAAATTTTTCTAGCACAGTACAAATCACTTTTGAGACCCAAAAAACTCGATTTTTCGGTGTTTTTAGGCTAAATTTTGGATATAAACGGGTATCGAAGATGCATGCACAAATCGACTTTTTGGGCCCAAAAAACGTGTTTTAGCATTTTTTTGGCCTGAAAATTAAAATTTTTCTAGCACAGTGTAGACATGTACAAATCGCTTCTGAGACCCAAAAAACCCGATTTTTCGGTGTTTTTATGCTAAATTTGGGATATAAACGGGTATCGATGATGCATGCACAAATCGACTTTTTAGGCCCAAAAAACGTGTTTTAGCATTTTTTTTTGCCTGAAAATTGAAATTTTTCTAGCACAGTGTAAACATGTACAAATCGCTTCTGAGACCAAAAAAACTCGATTTGTCGGTGTTTTTAGGCTAAATTTGGGATATAAACGGGTATCGAAGATGCATGCACAAATCGACTTTTTGGACCCAAAAAACGTGTTTTAGCATTTTTTTTGCCTGAAAATTGAAATTTTTCTAGCACAGTACAAATCGCTTCTGAAACCAAAAAAACTTGATTTATCGGTGTTTTTAGGCTAAATTTGGGATATAAACGGGTATCGAAGATGCATGCACAAATCGACTTTTTGGGCCCAAAAAACGTGTTTTAGCATTTTTTTTGCCTGAAAATTGAATTTTTTCTAGAACAGTGTAGACAAGTACAAATCGCTTCTGAGACCAAAAAAACTCGATTTTTCGGTGTTTTTAGGCTAAGTTTGGGATATAAACGGGTATCGCAGATGCATTCACAAATCAACTTTTTGGGCCAAAAAAACGTCTTTTAGCATTTTTTTTGCCTGAAAATTGATTTTTTTCTAGTACAGTACAAATCGCTTCTGAGACCCAAAAAACTCGATTTTTCGGTGTTTTGAGGTAAAATTTGGGATATAAACGGGTATCGAAGATGCATGCACAAATCGACTTTTTGGGCAAAAAAAACGTGTTTTAGCATTTTTTTTGCCTGAAAATTGAAGTTTTTCTAGCACAGTACAAATCGCTTTTGAGACCAAAAAAACTCGATTTTTCGGTGTTTTTAGGCTAAATTTGGGATATAAACGAGTATCGAAGATGCATGCACAAATCGACTTTTTGGGCCCAAAAAACGTGTTTTAGCATTTTTTTTGCCTGAAAATTGATTTTTTTCTAGAACAGTGTAGACATGTACAAATCGCTTCTGATACCCAAAAAACTCGATTTTTCGGAGTTATTAGGCTAAATTTGGGATATAAACGTGTATCGAAGATGCATGCACAAATCGACTTTTTGGGCCCAAAAAACGTTTTTTAGCATTTTTTTTGACTGAAAATTGAAATTTTTCTAGCACAGTGTAGACATGTACAAATCGCTTCTGAGACCCAAAAAACTCGATTTTTCGGTGTTTTTAGGCTAAATTTTGGATATAAACGGGTATCGAAGATGCATGCACAAATCGACTTTTTTGGCCCAAAAACGTGTATTAGCATTTTTTTTCCATGAAAATTTATTTTTTTCTAGCACAGTGTAAACATGTACAAATCGCTTCTGAGACCCAAAAAACTCGATTTTTCGGTGTTTTGAGGTAAAATTTGGGATATAAACGGGTATCGAAGATGCATGCACAAATCGACTTTTTGGGCAAAAAAAACGTGTTTTAGCATTTTTTTTGCCTGAAAATAGAAATTTTTCTAGCACAGTACAAATCGCTTTTGAGACCAAAAAAACTCGATTTTTTGGTGTTTTTAGGCTAAATTTGGGATATAAACGAGTATCGAAGATGCATGCACAAATCGACTTTTTGGGCCCAAAAAACGTGTTTTAGCATTTTTTTTGCCAGAAAATTGAAATTTTTCTAGAACAGTGTAGACATGTACAAATCGCTTCCGAGACCCAAAAAAGTCGATTTTTCGGTGTTTTTAGGCTAAATTTGGGATATTAACGGGTATCGAAGATGCATGCACAAATCGACTTTTTGGGCCCAAAAAAGTGCTTTAGCATTTTTTTTGCCTGAAAATTGAAATTTTTCTAGAACAGTGTAGACATGTACAAATCGCTTCTGAGACCCAAAAAACTCGATTTTTCGGTGTTTTGAGGTAAAATTTGGGATATAAACGGGTATCGAAGATGCATGCACAAATCGACTTTTTGGGCCCAAAAAACGTTTTTTAGCATTTTTTTTTACTGAAAATTGAAATTTTTCTAGCACAGTACAAATCGCTTTTGAGACCAAAAAAACTCGATTTTTCGGTGTTTTTAGGCTAAATTTGGGATATAAACGAGTATCGAAGATGCATGCACAAATCGACTTTTTGGGCCCAAAAAACGTGTTTTAGCATTTTTTTGCCAGAAAATTGATTTTTTTCTAGAACAGTGTAGACATGTACAAATCGCTTCCGAGACCCAAAAAAGTCGATTTTTCGGTGTTTTTAGGCTAAACTTGGGATATAAACGGGTATGGAAGATGCATGCACAAATCGACTTTTTGGGTCCAAAAAAGTGTTTTAGCATTTTTTTTGCCTGAAAATTGAAATTTTTCTAGAACAGTGTTGACATGTACAAATCGCTTCTGAGTCCCAAAAAACTCGATTTTTCGGTGTTTTTAGGCTAAATTTGGGATATAAACGGGTATCGAAGATGCATGCACAAATCGACTTTTTGGGCCCAAAAAACGTGTTTTAGCATTTTTTTTGCCAGAAAATTGAATTTTTTTTAGAACAGTGTAGACAAGTACAAATCGCTTCCGAGACCCAAAAAAGTCGATTTTTCGGTGTTTTTAGGCTAAATTTGGGATATAAACGGGTATCGAAGATGCATGCACAAATCGACTTTTTGGGCCCAAAAAAGTGCTTTAGCATTTTTTTTGCCTGAAAATTGAAATTTTTCTAGAACAGTGTAGACATGTACAAATCGCTTCTGAGACCCAAAAAACTCGATTTTTCGGTGTTTTTAGGCTAAATTTGGGATATAAACGGGTATCGAAGATGCATGCACAAATCGACTTTTTGGGCCCAAAAAACGTGTTTTAACATTTTTTTTGCCTGAAAATTTTAATTTTTCTAGCACAGTGTAAACATGTACAAATCGCTTCTGAGACCCAAAAAACTCGATTTCTCGGTGTTTTGAGGTAAAATTTGGGATATAAACGGGTATCGAAGATGCATGCACCAATCAACTTTTTGGGGAAAAAAAATGTGTTTTAGCATTTTTTTTGCCTGAAAATTGAAATTTTTCTAGCACAGTACAAATCACTTTTGAGACCCAAAAAACTCGATTTTTCGGTGTTTTTAGGCTAAATTTGGTATATAAACGGGTATCGAAGATGCATGCACAAATCGACTTTTTGGGCCAAAAAACGTGTTTTAGCATTTTTTTGCCTGAAAATTGAAATTTTTCTAGCACAGTACAAATCACTTTTGAGACCCCCAAAACTCGATTTTTCGGTGTTTTTAGGCTAAATTTTGGATATAAACGGGTATCGAAGATGCATGCACAAATCGACTTTTTGGGCCCAAAAAACGTGTTTTAGCATTTTTTTTGCCTGAAAATTAAAATTTTTCTAGCACAGTGTAAACATGTACAAATCGCTTCTGAGACTAAAAAAACTCGATTTTTCGGTGTTTTTAGGCTAAATTTGGTATATAAACGGGTATCGAAGATGCTTGCACAAATCAACTTTTTGGGCCCAAAAAACGTGTTTTAGCATTTTTCTTGCCTGAAAATTGAAATTTTTCTAGCACAGTGTAGACATGTACAAATCGCTTCTGAAACCCAAAAAAACCGATTTTTCGGTGTTTTTATGCTAAATTTGGGATATAAACGGGAATCAATAATGCATGCACAAATCGACTTTTTGGGCCCAAAAAACGTGTTTTAGCATTTTTTTTTGCCTGAAAATTGAAATTTTTCTAGCACAGTGTAAACATGTACAAATCGCTTCTGAGACCCAAAAAACTCGATTTTTCGGTGTTTTTAGACTAAATTTGGGATATAAACGGGTATCGAAGATGCATGCACAAATCGACTTTTTGGGCCCAAAAAACGTGTTTTAGCATTTTTTTTGCCTGAAAATTGAAATTTTTCTAGCACAGTGTAAACATGTACAAATCGCTTTTGAGACCCAAAAAACTCGATTTCTCGGTGTTTTGAGGTAAAATTTGGGATATAAACGGGTATCGAAGATGCATGCACAAATCGACTTTTTGAAAAAAAAAAACGTGTTATAGCATTTTTTTTGCCTGAAAATTGAAATTTTTCTAGCACAGTACAAATCACTTTTGAGACCCAAAAAACTCGATTTTTCGGTGTTTTTAGGCTAAATTTTGGATATAAACGGGTATCGAAGATGCATGCACAAATCGACTTTTTGGGCCCAAAAAACGTGTTTTAGCATTTTTTTTGCCTGAAAATTAATTTTTTTCTAGCACAGTGTAAACATGTACAAATCGCTTCTGAGACCCAAAAAACTCGATTTTTCGGTGTTTTTAGGCTAAATTTGGTATATAAACGGGTATCGAAGATGCTTGCACAAATCAACTTTTTGGGCCCAAAAAACGTGTTTTAGCATTTTTCTTGCCTGAAAATTGAAATTTTTCTAGCACAGTGTAGACATGTACAAATCGCTTCTGAAACCCAAAAAACCCGATTTTTCGGTGTTTTTATGCTAAATTTGGGATATAAACGGGAATCGATAATGCATGCACAAATCGACTTTTAGGGCCCAAAAAACGTGTTTTAGCATTTTTTTTTGCCTGAAAATTGATTTTTTTCTAGCACAGTGTAAACATGTACAAATCGCTTCTGAGACCCAAAAAACTCGATTTTTCGGTGTTTTTAGACTAAATTTGGGATATAAACGGGTATCGAAGATGCATGCACAAATCGACTTTTTGGGCCCAAAAAACGTGTTTTAGCATTTTTTTTGCCTGAAAATTGAAATTTTTCTAGCACAGTGTAAACATGTACAAATCGCTTTTGAGACCCAAAAAACTCGATTTCTCGGTGTTTTGAGGTAAAATTTGGGATATAAACGGGTATCGAAGATGCATGCACAAATCGACTTTTTGGAAAAAAAAAACGTGTTATAGCATTTTTTTTGCCTGAAAATTGAAATTTTTCTAGCACAGTACAAATCACTTTTGAGACCCAAAAAACTCGATTTTTCGGTGTTTTTAGGCTAAATTTTGGATATAAACGGGTATCGAAGATGCATGCACAAATCGACTTTTTGGGCCCAAAAAACGTGTTTTAGCATTTTTTTTGCCTGAAAATTAATTTTTTTCTAGCACAGTGTAAACATGTACAAATCGCTTCTGAGACCCAAAAAACTCGATTTTTCGGTGTTTTTAGGCTAAATTTGGTATATAAACGGGTATCGAAGATGCATGCACAAATCGACTTTTTGGGCCAAAAAACGTGTTTTAGCATTTTTTTGCCTGAAAATTGAAATTTTTCTAGCACAGTACAAATCGCTTCTGAGACCAAAAAAACTCGATTTTTCGGTGTTTTTAGGCTAAATTTGGGATATAAACGGGTATCGAAGATGCATGCACAAATCAACTTTTTGGGCCCAAAAAATGTGTTTTAGCATTTTTCTTGCCTGAAAATTGAATTTTTTCTAGCACAGTGTAGACATGTACAAATCGCTTCTGAGACCCAAAAAAACCGATTTTTCGGTGTTTTTATGCTAAATTTGGGATATAAACGGGTATCGATGATGCATGCACAAATCGACTTTTTAGGCCCAAAAAACGTGTTTTAGCATTTTTTTTTGCCTGAAAATTGAAATTTTTCTAGCACAGTGTAAACATGTACAAATCGCTTCTGAGACCAAAAAAACTCGATTTGTCGGTGTTTTTAGGCTAAATTTGGGATATAAACGGGTATCGAAGATGCATGCACAAATCGACTTTTTGGACCCAAAAAACGTTTTTTAGCATTTTTTTTTACTGAAAATTGAAATTTTTCTAGCACAGTACAAATCGCTTTTGAGACCAAAAAAACTCGATTTTTCGGTGTTTTTAGGCTAAATTTGGGATATAAACGAGTATCGAAGATGCATGCACAAATCGACTTTTTGGGCAAAAAAACGTGTTTTAGCATTTTTTTGCCAGAAAATTGATTTTTTTCTAGAACAGTGTAGACATGTACAAATCGCTTCCGAGACCCAAAAAAGTCGATTTTTCGGTGTTTTTAGGCTAAACTTGGGATATAAACAGGTATGGAAGATGCATGCACAAATCGACTTTTTGGGTCCAAAAAAGTGTTTTAGCATTTTTTTTGCCTGAAAATTGAAATTTTTCTAGAACAGTGTTGACATGTACAAATCGCTTCTGAGACCCAAAAAACTCGATTTTTCGGTGTTTTTAGGCTAAATTTGGGATATAAACGGGTATCGAAGATGCATGCACAAATCGACTTTTTGGGCCCAAAAAACGTGTTTTAGCATTTTTTTTGCCAGAAAATTGATTTTTTTTTAGAACAGTGTAGACAAGTACAAATCGCTTCCGAGACCCAAAAAAGTCGATTTTTCGGTGTTTTTAGGCTAAATTTGGGATATAAACGGGTATCGAAGATGCATGCACAAATCGACTTTTTGGGCCCAAAAAAGTGCTTTAGCATTTTTTTTGCCTGAAAATTGAAATTTTTCTAGAACAGTGTAGACATGTACAAATCGCTTCTGAGACCCAAAAAACTCGATTTCTCGGTGTTTTGAGGTAAAATTTGGGATATAAACGGGTATCGAAGATGCATGCACCAATCAACTTTTTGGGAAAAAAAAATGTGTTTTAGCATTTTTTTTGCCTGAAAATTGAAATTTTTCTAGCACAGTACAAATCACTTTTGAGACCCAAAAAACCCGATTTTTCGGTGTTTTTATGCTAAATTTTGGATATAAACGGGTATCGAAGATGCATGCACAAATCGACTTTTTGGGCCCAAAAAACGTGTTTTAGCATTTTTTTTGCCTGAAAATTGAAATTTTTCTAGCACAGTGTAAACATGTACAAATCGCTTTTGAGACCCAAAAAACTCGATTTCTCGGTGTTTTGAGGTAAAATTTGGGATATAAACGGGTATCGAAGATGCATGCACAAATCGACTTTTTGGAAAAAAAAAACGTGTTATAGCATTTTTTTTGCCTGAAAATTGAAATTTTTCTAGCACAGTACAAATCACTTTTGAGACCCAAAAAACTCGATTTTTCGGTGTTTTTAGGCTAAATTTTGGATATAAACGGGTATCGAAGATGCATGCACAAATCGACTTTTTGGGCCCAAAAAACGTGTTTTAGCATTTTTTTTGCCTGAAAATTAATTTTTTTCTAGCACAGTGTAAACATGTACAAATCGCTTCTGAGACCCAAAAAACTCGATTTTTCGGTGTTTTTAGGCTAAATTTGGTATATAAACGGGTATCGAAGATGCTTGCACAAATCAACTTTTTGGGCCCAAAAAACGTGTTTTAGCATTTTTCTTGCCTGAAAATTGAAATTTTTCTAGCACAGTGTAGACATGTACAAATCGCTTCTGAAACCCAAAAAACCCGATTTTTCGGTGTTTTTATGCTAAATTTGGGATATAAACGGGAATCGATAATGCATGCACAAATCGACTTTTAGGGCCCAAAAAACGTGTTTTAGCATTTTTTTTTGCCTGAAAATTGAAATTTTTCTAGCACAGTGTAAACATGTACAAATCGCTTCTGAGACCCAAAAAACTCGATTTTTCGGTGTTTTTAGACTAAATTTGGGATATAAACGGGTATCGAAGATGCATGCACAAATCGACTTTTTGGGCCCAAAAAACGTGTTTTAGCATTTTTTTTGCCTGAAAATTGAAATTTTTCTAGCACAGTGTAAACATGTACAAATCGCTTTTGAGACCCAAAAAACTCAATTTCTCGGTGTTTTGAGGTAAAATTTGGGATATAAACGGGTATCGAAGATGCATGCACAAATCGACTTTTTGGAAAAAAAAAACGTGTTATAGCATTTTTTTTGCCTGAAAATTGAAATTTTTCTAGCACAGTACAAATCACTTTTGAGACCCAAAAAACTCGATTTTTCGGTGTTTTTAGGCTAAATTTTGGATATAAACGGGTATCGAAGATGCATGCACAAATCGACTTTTTGGGCCCAAAAAACGTGTTTTAGCATTTTTTTTGCCTGAAAATTAATTTTTTTCTAGCACAGTGTAAACATGTACAAATCGCTTCTGAGACCCAAAAAACTCGATTTTTCGGTGTTTTTAGGCTAAATTTGGTATATAAACGGGTATCGAAGATGCATGCACAAATCGACTTTTTGGGCCAAAAAACGTGTTTTAGCATTTTTTTGCCTGAAAATTGAAATTTTTCTAGCACAGTACAAATCGCTTCTGAGACCAAAAAAACTCGATTTTTCGGTGTTTTTAGGCTAAATTTGGGATATAAACGGGTATCGAAGATGCATGCACAAATCAACTTTTTGGGCCCAAAAAATGTGTTTTAGCATTTTTCTTGCCTGAAAATTGAATTTTTTCTAGCACAGTGTAGACATGTACAAATCGCTTCTGAGACCCAAAAAAACCGATTTTTCGGTGTTTTTATGCTAAATTTGGGATATAAACGGGTATCGATGATGCATGCACAAATCGACTTTTTAGGCCCAAAAAACGTGTTTTAGCATTTTTTTTTGCCTGAAAATTGAAATTTTTCTAGCACAGTGTAAACATGTACAAATCGCTTCTGAGACCAAAAAAACTCGATTTGTCGGTGTTTTTAGGCTAAATTTGGGATATAAACGGGTATCGAAGATGCATGCACAAATCGACTTTTTGGACCCAAAAAACGTTTTTTAGCATTTTTTTTTACTGAAAATTGAAATTTTTCTAGCACAGTACAAATCGCTTTTGAGACCAAAAAAACTCGATTTTTCGGTGTTTTTAGGCTAAATTTGGGATATAAACGAGTATCGAAGATGCATGCACAAATCGACTTTTTGGGCAAAAAAACGTGTTTTAGCATTTTTTTGCCAGAAAATTGATTTTTTTCTAGAACAGTGTAGACATGTACAAATCGCTTCCGAGACCCAAAAAAGTCGATTTTTCGGTGTTTTTAGGCTAAACTTGGGATATAAACAGGTATGGAAGATGCATGCACAAATCGACTTTTTGGGTCCAAAAAAGTGTTTTAGCATTTTTTTTGCCTGAAAATTGAATTTTTTCTAGAACAGTGTTGACATGTACAAATCGCTTCTGAGACCCAAAAAACTCGATTTTTCGGTGTTTTTAGGCTAAATTTGGGATATAAACGGGTATCGAAGATGCATGCACAAATCGACTTTTTGGGCCCAAAAAACGTGTTTTAGCATTTTTTTTGCCAGAAAATTGATTTTTTTTTAGAACAGTGTAGACAAGTACAAATCGCTTCCGAGACCCAAAAAAGTCGATTTTTCGGTGTTTTTAGGCTAAATTTGGGATATAAACGGGTATCGAAGATGCATGCACAAATCGACTTTTTGGGCCCAAAAAAGTGCTTTAGCATTTTTTTTGCCTGAAAATTGAAATTTTTCTAGAACAGTGTAGACATGTACAAATCGCTTCTGAGACCCAAAAAACTCGATTTCTCGGTGTTTTGAGGTAAAATTTGGGATATAAACGGGTATCGAAGATGCATGCACCAATCAACTTTTTGGGAAAAAAAAATGTGTTTTAGCATTTTTTTTGCCTGAAAATTGAAATTTTTCTAGCACAGTACAAATCACTTTTGAGACCCAAAAAACCCGATTTTTCGGTGTTTTTATGCTAAATTTTGGATATAAACGGGTATCGATAATGCATGCACAAATCGACTTTTAGGGCCCAAAAAACGTGTTTTAGCATTTTTTTTTGCCTGAAAATTGAAATTTTTCTAGCACAGTGTAAACATGTACAAATCGTTTCTGAGACCCAAAAAACTCGATTTTTCGGTGTTTTTAGACTAAATTTGGGATATAAACGGGTATCGAAGATGCATGCACAAATCGACTTTTTGGGCCCAAAAAACGTGTTTTAGCATTTTTTTTGCCTGAAAATTGAAATTTTTCTAGCACAGTGTAAACATGTACAAATCGCTTTTGAGACCCAAAAAACTCGATTTCTCGGTGTTTTGAGGTAAAATTTGGGATATAAACGGGTATCGAAGATGCATGCACAAATCGACTTTTTGGAAAAAAAAAACGTGTTATAGCATTTTTTTTGCCTGAAAATTGAAATTTTTCTAGCACAGTACAAATCACTTTTGAGACCCAAAAAACTCGATTTTTCGGTGTTTTTAGGCTAAATTTTGGATATAAACGGGTATCGAAGATGCATGCACAAATCGACTTTTTGGGCCCAAAAAACGTGTTTTAGCATTTTTTTTGCCTGAAAATTAATTTTTTTCTAGCACAGTGTAAACATGTACAAATCGCTTCTGAGACCCAAAAAACTCGATTTTTCGGTGTTTTTAGGCTAAATTTGGTATATAAACGGGTATCGAAGATGCATGCACAAATCGACTTTTTGGGCCAAAAAACGTGTTTTAGCATTTTTTTGCCTGAAAATTGAAATTTTTCTAGCACAGTACAAATCGCTTCTGAGACCAAAAAAACTCGATTTTTCGGTGTTTTTAGGCTAAATTTGGGATATAAACGGGTATCGAAGATGCATGCACAAATCAACTTTTTGGGCCCAAAAAATGTGTTTTAGCATTTTTCTTGCCTGAAAATTGAAATTTTTCTAGCACAGTGTAGACATGTACAAATCGCTTCTGAGACCCAAAAAAACCGATTTTTCGGTGTTTTTATGCTAAATTTGGGATATAAACGGGTATCGATGATGCATGCACAAATCGACTTTTTAGGCCCAAAAAACGTGTTTTAGCATTTTTTTTTGCCTGAAAATTGAAATTTTTCTAGCACAGTGTAAACATGTACAAATCGCTTCTGAGACCAAAAAAACTCGATTTGTCGGTGTTTTTAGGCTAAATTTGGGATATAAACGGGTATCGAAGATGCATGCACAAATCGACTTTTTGGACCCAAAAAACGTTTTTTAGCATTTTTTTTTACTGAAAATTGAAATTTTTCTAGCACAGTACAAATCGCTTTTGAGACCAAAAAAACTCGATTTTTCGGTGTTTTTAGGCTAAATTTGGGATATAAACGAGTATCGAAGATGCATGCACAAATCGACTTTTTGGGCAAAAAAACGTGTTTTAGCATTTTTTTGCCAGAAAATTGATTTTTTTCTAGAACAGTGTAGACATGTACAAATCGCTTCCGAGACCCAAAAAAGTCGATTTTTCGGTGTTTTTAGGCTAAACTTGGGATATAAACAGGTATGGAAGATGCATGCACAAATCGACTTTTTGGGTCCAAAAAAGTGTTTTAGCATTTTTTTTTGCCTGAAAATTGAATTTTTT
The DNA here is from genome assembly GCA_034508575.1 of Petrolisthes manimaculis. Lineage (NCBI taxonomy): Eukaryota > Metazoa > Arthropoda > Malacostraca > Decapoda > Porcellanidae > Petrolisthes > Petrolisthes manimaculis. The sequence continues at coordinate 413,453 of JAWZYT010001007.1, forward strand.
CTAGAACAGTGTTGACATGTACAAATCGCTTCTGAGACCCAAAAAACTCGATTTTTCGGTGTTTTTAGGCTAAATTTGGGATATAAACGGGTATCGAAGATGCATGCACAAATCGACTTTTTGGGCCCAAAAAACGTGTTTTAGCATTTTTTTTGCCAGAAAATTGATTTTTTTTTAGAACAGTGTAGACAAGTACAAATCGCTTCCGAGACCCAAAAAAGTCGATTTTTCGGTGTTTTTAGGCTAAATTTGGGATATAAACGGGTATCGAAGATGCATGCACAAATCGACTTTTTGGGCCCAAAAAAGTGCTTTAGCATTTTTTTTGCCTGAAAATTGAAATTTTTCTAGAACAGTGTAGACATGTACAAATCGCTTCTGAGACCCAAAAAACTCGATTTCTCGGTGTTTTGAGGTAAAATTTGGGATATAAACGGGTATCGAAGATGCATGCACCAATCAACTTTTTGGGAAAAAAAAATGTGTTTTAGCATTTTTTTTGCCTGAAAATTGAAATTTTTCTAGCACAGTACAAATCGCTTTTGAGACCCAAAAAACTCGATTTTTCGGTGTTTTTAGGCTAAATTTTGGATATAAACGGGTATCGAAGATGCATGCACAAATCGACTTTTTGGGCCCAAAAAACGTGTTTTAGCATTTTTTTTGCCTGAAAATTAAAATTTTTCTAGCACAGTGTAAACATGTACAAATCGCTTCTGAGACTAAAAAAACTCGATTTTTCGGTGTTTTTAGGCTAAATTTGGGATATAAACGGGTATCGAAGATGCATGCACAAATCGACTTTTTGGGCCAAAAAACGTGTTTTAGCATTTTTTTGCCTGAAAATTGAAATTTTTCTAGCACAGTACAAATCACTTTTGAGACCCAAAAAACTCGATTTTTCGGTGTTTTTAGGCTAAATTTTGGATATAAACGGGTATCGAAGATGCATGCACAAATCGACTTTTTGGGCCCAAAAAACGTGTTTTAGCATTTTTTTTGCCTGAAAATTAAAATTTTTCTAGCACAGTGTAAACATGTACAAATCGCTTCTGAGACTAAAAAAACTCGATTTTTCGGTGTTTTTAGGCTAAATTTGGTATTTAAACGGGTATCGAAGATGCATGCACAAATCGACTTTTTGGGCCAAAAAACGTGTTTTAGCATTTTTTTGCCTGAAAATGGAAATTTTTCTAGCACAGTACAAATCGCTTCTGAGACCAAAAAAACTCGATTTTTCGGTGTTTTTAGACTATATCTTGGATATAAACGGGTATCGAAGATGCATGCACAAATCAACTTTTTGGGCCCAAAAAACGTGTTTTAGCATTTTTCTTGCCTGAAAATTGAAATTTTTCTAGCACAGTGTAGACATGTACAAATCGCTTCTGAGACCGAAAAAACCCGATTTTTCGGTGTTTTTATGCTAAATTTGGGATATAAACGGGTATCGATAATGCATGCACAAATCGACTTTTTGGGCCCAAAAAACGTGTTTTAGCATTTTTTTTTGCCTGAAAATTGAAATTTTTCTAGCACAGTGTAAACATGTACAAATCGCTTCTGAGACCCAAAAAACTCGATTTTTCGGTGTTTTTAGACTAAATTTGGGATATAAACGGGTATCGAAGATGCATGCACAAATCGACTTTTTGGGCCCAAAAAACGTGTTTTAACATTTTTTTTGCCTGAAAATTGAAATTTTTCTAGCACAGTGTAAACATGTACAAATCGCTTTTGAGACCCAAAAAACTCGATTTCTCGGTGTTTTGAGGTAAAATTTGGGATATAAACGGGTATCGAAGATGCATGCACAAATCGACTTTTTGGAAAAAAAAAACGTGTTTTAGCATTTTTTTTGCCTGAAAATTGAAATTTTTCTAGCACAGTACAAATCTCTTTTGAGACCCAAAAAACTCGATTTTTCGGTGTTTTTAGGCTAAATTTTGGATATAAACGGGTATCGAAGATGCATGCACAAATCGACTTTTTGGACCCAAAAAACGTGTTTTAGCATTTTTTTTGCGTGAAAATTATTTTTTTTCTAGCACAGTGTAAACATGTACAAATCGCTTCTGAGACCCAAAATCCTCGATTTTTCGGTGTTTTTAGGCTAAATTTGGTATATAAACGGGTATCGAAGATGCATGCACAAATCGACTTTTTGGGCCAAAAAACGTGTTTTAGCATTTTTTTGCCTGAAAATTGAAATTTTTCTAGCACAGTACAAATCGCTTCTGAGACCAAAAAAACTCGATTTTTCGGTGTTTTTAGGCTAAATTTGGGATATAAACGGGTATCGAAGATGCATGCACAAATCAACTTTTTGGGCCAAAAAAACGTGTTTTAGCATTTTTCTTGCCTGAAAATTGAAATTTTTCTAGCACAGTGTAGACATGTACAAATCGCTTCTGAGACCCAAAAAAAACGATTTTTCGGTGTTTTTATGCTAAATTTGGGATATAAACGGGTATCGATGATGCATGCACAAATCGACTTTTTAGGCCCAAAAAACGTGTTTTAGCATTTTTTTTTGCCTGAAAATTGAAATTTTTCTAGCACAGTGTAAACATGTACAAATCGCTTCTGAGACCAAAAAAACTTGATTTATCGGTGTTTTTAGGCTAAATTTGGGATATAAACGGGTATCGAAGATGCATGCACAAATCGACTTTTTGGGCCCAAAAAACGTGTTTTAGCATTTTTTTTGCCTGAAAATTGATTTTTTTCTAGAACAGTGTAGACAAGTACAAATCGCTTCTGAGACCAAAAAAACTCGATTTTTCGGTGTTTTTAGGCTAAATTTGGGATATAAACGGGTATCGAAGATGCATGCACAAATCGACTTTTTGGGCCAAAAAACGTGTTTTAGCATTTTTTTTGCCAGAAAATTGAAATTTTTCTAGCACAGTACAAATCACTTTTGAGTCCCAAAAAACTCGATTTTTCGGTGTTTTTAGGCTAAATTTTGAATATAAACGGGTATCGAAGATGCATGCACAAATCGACTTTTTGGGCCCAAAAAACGTGTTTTAGCATTTTTTTTGCCTGAAAATTAAAATTTTTCTAGCACAGTGTAAACATGTACAAATCGCTTCTGAGACTAAAAAAACTCGAATTTTCGGTGTTTTTAGGCTAAATTTGGTATATAAACGGGTATCGAAGATGCATGCACAAATCGACTTTTTGGGCCAAAAAACGTGTTTTAGCATTTTTTTGCCTGAAAATTGAAATTTTTCTAGCACAGTACAAATCACTTTTGAGACCCAAAAAACTCGATTTTTCGGTGTTTTTAGGCTAAATTTTAGATATAAACGAGTATCGAAGATGCATGCACAAATCGACTTTTTGGGCCCAAAAAACATGTTTTAGCATTTTATTTGCCTGAAAATTAAAAATTTTCTAGCACAGTGTAAACATGTACAAATCGCTTCTGAGACTAAAAAAACTCGATTTTTCGGTGTTTTTAGGCTAAATTTGGTATATAAACGGGTATCGAAGATGCATGCACAAATCGTCTTTTTGGGCCAAAAAACGTGTTTTAGCATTTTTTTGCCTGAAAATTGAAATTTTTCTAGCACAGTACAAATCGCTTCTGAGACCAAAAAAACTCGATTTTTCGGTGTTTTTAGACTAAATTTGGGATATAAACGGGTATCGAAGATGCATGCACAAATCAACTTTTTGGGCCCAAAAAACGTGTTTTAGCATTTTTCTTGCCTGAAAATTGAAATTTTTCTAGCACAGTGTAGACATGTACAAATCGCTTCTGAGACCCAAAAAACCCGATTTTTCGGTGTTTTTATGCTAAATTTGGGATATAAACGGGTATCGATGATGCATGCACAAATCGACTTTTTTGGCCCAAAAAACGTGTTTTAGCATTTTTTTTTGCCTGAAAATTGAAATTTTTCTAGCACAGTGTAAACATGTACAAATCGCTTCTGAGACCCAAAAAAATCGATTTTTCGGTGTTTTTAGACTAAATTTGGGATATAAACGGGTATCGATGATGCATGCACAAATCGACTTTTTAGGCCCAAAAAACGTGTTTTAGCATTTTTTTTTGCCTGAAAATTGAAATTTTTCTAGCACAGTGTAAACATGTACAAATCGCTTCTGAGACCAAAAAAACTCGATTTGTCGGTGTTTTTAGGCTAAATTTGGGATATAAACGGGTATCGAAGATGCATGCACAAATCGACTTTTTGGACCCAAAAAACGTGTTTTAGCATTTTTTTTGCCTGAAAATTGAAATTTTTCTAGCACAGTACAAATCGCTTCTGAAACCAAAAAAACTTGATTTATCGGTGTTTTTAGGCTAAATTTGGGATATAAACGGGTATCGAAGATGCATGCACAAATCGACTTTTTGGGCCCAAAAAACGTGTTTTAGCATTTTTTTTGCCTGAAAATTGATTTTTTTCTAGAACAGTGTAGACAAGTACAAATCGCTTCTGAGACCAAAAAAACTCGATTTTTCGGTGTTTTTAGGCTAAATTTGGGATATAAACGGGTATCGAAGATGCATGCACAAATCGACTTTTTGGGCCAAAAAACGTGTTTTAGCATTTTTTTTGCCTGAAAATTGAAATTTTTCTAGCACAGTACAAATCACTTTTGAGACCCAAAAAACTCGATTTTTCGGTGTTTTTAGGCTAAATTTTGGATATAAACGGGTATCGAAGATGCATGCACAAATCGACTTTTTGGGCCCAAAAAACGTGTTTTAGCATTTTTTTTGCCTGAAAATTAAATTTTTTCTAGCACAGTGTAAACATGTACAAATCGCTTCTGAGACTAAAAAAACTCGAATTTTCGGTGTTTTTAGGCTAAATTTGGTATATAAACGGGTATCGAAGATGCATGCACAAATCGACTTTTTGGGCCAAAAAACGTGTTTTAGCATTTTTTTGCCTGAAAATTGAAATTTTTCTAGCACAGTACAAATCACTTTTGAGACCCAAAAAACTCGATTTTTCGGTGTTTTTAGGCTAAATTTTAGATATAAACGAGTATCGAAGATGCATGCACAAATCGACTTTTTGGGCCCAAAAAACATGTTTTAGCATTTTATTTGCCTGAAAATTAAAAAATTTCTAGCACAGTGTAAACATGTACAAATCGCTTCTGAGACTAAAAAAACTCGATTTTTCGGTGTTTTTAGGCTAAATTTGGTATATAAACGGGTATCGAAGATGCATGCACAAATCGTCTTTTTGGGCCAAAAAACGTGTTTTAGCATTTTTTTGCCTGAAAATTGAAATTTTTCTAGCACAGTACAAATCGCTTCTGAGACCAAAAAAACTCGATTTTTCGGTGTTTTTAGACTAAATTTGGGATATAAACGGGTATCGAAGATGCATGCACAAATCAACTTTTTGGGCCCAAAAAACGTGTTTTAGCATTTTTCTTGCCTGAAAATTGAAATTTTTCTAGCACAGTGTAGACATGTACAAATCGCTTCTGAGACCCAAAAAACCCGATTTTTCGGTGTTTTTATGCTAAATTTGGGATATGAACGGGTATCGATGATGCATGCACAAATCGACTTTTTGGGCCCAAAAAACGTGTTTTAGCATTTTTTTTTGCCTGAAAATTGAAATTTTTCTAGCACAGTGTAAACATGTACAAATCGCTTCTGAGACCCAAAAAAATCGATTTTTCGGTGTTTTTAGACTAAATTTGGGATATAAACGGGTATCGAAGATGCATGCACAAATCGACTTTTTGGGCCCAAAAAACGTGTTTTAGCATTTTTTTTGCCTGAAAATTGATTTTTTTCTAGCACAGTGTAAACATGTACAAATCGCTTCTGAGACCCAAAAAACTCGATTTCTCGGTGTTTTGAGGTAAAATTTGGGATATAAACGGGTATCGAAGATGCATGCACAAATCGACTTTTTGGAAAAAAAAAAACGTGTTTTAGCATTTTTTTTGCCTGAAAATTGAAATTTTTCTAGCACAGTACAAATCACTTCTGAGACCCAAAAAACTCGATTTTTCGGTGTTTTTAGGCTAAATTTTGGATATAAACGGGTATCGAAGATGCATGCACAAATCGACTTTTTGGGCCCAAAAAACGTGTTTTAGCATTTTTTTTGCGTGAAAATTATTTTTTTTCTAGCACAGTGTAAACATGTACAAATCGCTTCTGAGACCCAAAAAACTCGATTTTTCGGTGTTTTTAGGCTAAATTTGGTATATAAACGGGTATCGAAGATGCATGCACAAATCGACTTTTTGGGCCAAAAAACGTGTTTTAGCCTTTATTTGCCTGAAAATTGAAATTTTTCTAGCACAGTACAAATCGCTTCTGAGACCAAAAAAACTCGATTTTTCGGTGTTTTTAGGCTAAATTTGGGATATAAACGGGTATCGAAGATGCATGCACTAATCGACTTTTTGGGCCAAAAAAACGTCTTTTAGCATTTTTTTGCCTGAAAATTGAAATTTTTCTAGCACAGTGTAGACAAGTACAAATCGCTTCTGAGACCAAAAAAACTCGATTTTTCGGTGTTTTTAGGCTAAATTTGGGATATAAACGGGTATCGCAGATGCATTCACAAATCAACTTTTTGGGCCAAAAAAACGTCTTTTAGCATTTTTTTTGCCTGAAAATTGATTTTTTTCTAGTACAGTACAAATCGCTTCTGAGACCCAAAAAACTCGATTTTTCGGTGTTTTTAGACTAAATTTGGGATATAAACGGGTATCGAAGATGCATGCACAAATCGACTTTTTGGGCCCAAAAAACGTGTTTTAGCATTTTTTTTGCCTGAAAATTGAAATTTTTCCAGCACAGTGTAAACATGTACAAATCGCTTCTGAGACCCAAAAAACTCGATTTCTCGGTGTTTTGAGGTAAAATTTGGGATATAAACGGGTATCGAAGATGCATGCACAAATCGACTTTTTGGGAAAAAAAAACGTGTTTTAGCATTTTTTTTGCCTTATAATTGAAATTTTTCTAGCCCAGTACAAATCACTTTTGAGACCCAAAAAACTCGATTTTTCGGTGTTTTTAGGCTAAATTTTGGATATAAACGGGTATCGAAGATGCATGCACAAATCGACTTTTTGGAAAAAAAAATCGTGTTTTAGCATTTTTTTTGCCTGAAAATTGAAATTTTTCTAGCACAGTACAAATCACTTTTGAGACCCAAAAAACTCGATTTTTCGGTGTTTTTAGGCTAAATTTTGGATATAAACGGGTATCGAAGATGCATGCACAAATCGACTTTTTGGGCCCAAAAAACGTGTTTTAGCATTTTTTTTGCCTGAAAATTGAAATTTTTCTAGCACAGTGTAAACATGTACAAATCGCTTCTGAGACCCAAAAAACTCGATTTCTCGGTGTTTTGAGGTAAAATTTGGGATATAAACGGGTATCGAAGATGCATGCACAAATCGACTTTTTGGGAAAAAAAAACGTGTTTTAGCATTTTTTTTGCCTTATAATTGAAATTTTTCTAGCAGAGTACAAATCACTTTTGAGACCCAAAAAACTCGATTTTTCGGTGTTTTTAGGCTAAATTTTGGATATAAACGGGTATCGAAGATGCATGCACAAATCGACTTTTTGGAAAAAAAAAACGTGTTTTAGCATTTTTTTTGCCTGAAAATTGAAATTTTTCTAGCACAGTACAAATCACTTTTGAGACCCAAAAACTCGATTTTTCGGTGTTTTTAGGCTAAATTTTGGATATAAACGGGTATCGAAGATGCATGCACAAATCGACTTTTTGGGCCCAAAAAACGTGTTTTAGCATTTTTTTTGCCTGAAAATTATTTTTTTCTAGCACAGTGTAAACATGTACAAATCGCTTCTGAGACCAAAAAAACTCGATTTGTCGGTGTTTTTAGGCTAAATTTGGGATATAAACGGGTATCGAAGATGCATGCACAAATCGACTTTTTGGACCCAAAAAACGTGTTTTAGCATTTTTTTTGCCTGAAAATTGAAATTTTTCTAGCACAGTACAAATCGCTTCTGAAACCAAAAAAACTTGATTTATCGGTGTTTTTAGGCTAAATTTGGGATATAAACGGGTATCGAAGATGCATGCACAAATCGACTTTTTGGGCCCAAAAAACGTGTTTTAGCATTTTTTTTGCCTGAAAATTGATTTTTTTCTAGAACAGTGTAGACAAGTACAAATCGCTTCTGAGACCAAAAAAACTCGATTTTTCGGTGTTTTTAGGCTAAATTTGGGATATAAACGGGTATCGCAGATGCATTCACAAATCAACTTTTTGGGCCAAAAAAACGTCTTTTAGCATTTTTTTTGCCTGAAAATTGATTTTTTTCTAGTACAGTACAAATCGCTTCTGAGACCCAAAAAACTCGATTTTTCGGTGTTTTTAGACTAAATTTGGGATATAAACGGGTATCGAAGATGCATGCACAAATCGACTTTTTGGGCCCAAAAAACGTGTTTTAGCATTTTTTTTGCCTGAAAATTGAAATTTTTCTAGCACAGTGTAAACATGTACAAATCGCTTCTGAGACCCAAAAAACTCGATTTCTCGGTGTTTTGAGGTAAAATTTGGGATATAAACGGGTATCGAAGATGCATGCACAAATCGACTTTTTGGGCCCAAAAAACGTGTTTTAGCATTTTTTTTTGCCTGAAAATTGAAATTTTTCTAGCACAGTGTAAACATGTACAAATCGCTTCTGAGACCCAAAAAAATCGATTTTTCGGTGTTTTTAGACTAAATTTGGGATATAAACGGGTATCGAAGATGCATGCACAAATCGACTTTTTGGGCCCAAAAAACGTGTTTTAGCATTTTTTTTGCCTGAAAATTGATATTTTTCTAGCACAGTGTAAACATGTACAAATCGCTTCTGAGACCCAAAAAACTCGATTTCTCGGTGTTTTGAGGTAAAATTTGGGATATAAACGGGTATCGAAGATGCATGCACAAATCGACTTTTTGGAAAAAAAAAAACGTGTTTTAGCATTTTTTTTGCCTGAAAATTGAAATTTTTCTAGCACAGTACAAATCACTTTTGAGACCCAAAAAACTCGATTTTTCGGTGTTTTTAGGCTAAATTTTGGATATAAACGGGTATCGAAGATGCATGCACAAATCGACTTTTTGGGCCCAAAAAACGTGTTTTAGCATTTTTTTTGCGTGAAAATTATTTTTTTTCTAGCACAGTGTAAACATGTACAAATCGCTTCTGAGACCCAAAAAACTCGATTTTTCGGTGTTTTTAGGCTAAATTTGGTATATAAACGGGTATCGAAGATGCATGCACAAATCGACTTTTTGGGCCAAAAAACGTGTTTTAGCCTTTTTTTGCCTGAAAATTGAAATTTTTCTAGCACAGTACAAATCGCTTCTGAGACCAAAAAAACTCGATTTTTCGGTGTTTTTAGGCTAAATTTGGGATATAAACGGGTATCGAAGATGCATGCACTAATCGACTTTTTGGGCCAAAAAAACGTCTTTTAGCATTTTTTTGCCTGAAAATTGAAATTTTTCTAGCACAGTGTAGACAAGTACAAATCGCTTCTGAGACCAAAAAAACTCGATTTTTCGGTGTTTTTAGGCTAAATTTGGGATATAAACGGGTATCGCAGATGCATTCACAAATCAACTTTTTGGGCCAAAAAAACGTCTTTTAGCATTTTTTTTGCCTGAAAATTGATTTTTTTCTAGTACAGTACAAATCGCTTCTGAGACCCAAAAAACTCGATTTTTCGGTGTTTTTAGACTAAATTTGGGATATAAACGGGTATCGAAGATGCATGCACAAATCGACTTTTTGGGCCCAAAAAACGTGTTTTAGCATTTTTTTTGCCTGAAAATTGAAATTTTTCTACCACAGTGTAAACATGTACAAATCGCTTCTGAGACCCAAAAAACTCGATTTCTCGGTGTTTTGAGGTAAAATTTGGGATATAAACGGGTATCGAAGATGCATGCACAAATCGACTTTTTGGGAAAAAAAAACGTGTTTTAGCATTTTTTTTGCCTTATAATTGAAATTTTTCTAGCCCAGTACAAATCACTTTTGAGACCCAAAAAACTCGATTTTTCGGTGTTTTTAGGCTAAATTTTGGATATAAACGGGTATCGAAGATGCATGCACAAATCGACTTTTTGGAAAAAAAAAACGTGTTTTAGCATTTTTTTTGCCTGAAAATTGAAATTTTTCTAGCACAGTACAAATCACTTTTGAGACCCAAAAAACTCGATTTTTCGGTGTTTTTAGGCTAAATTTTGGATATATACGGGTATCGAAGATGCATGCACAAATCGACTTTTTGGGCCCAAAAAACGTGTTTTAGCATTTTTTTTGCCTGAAAATTGAAATTTTTCTAGCACAGTGTAAACATGTACAAATCGCTTCTGAGACCCAAAAAACTCGATTTCTCGGTGTTTTGAGGTAAAATTTGGGATATAAGCGGGTATCGAAGATGCATGCACAAATCGACTTTTTGGGAAAAAAAAACGTGTTTTAGCATTTTTTTTGCCTTATAATTGAAATTTTTCTAGCACAGTACAAATCACTTTTGAGACCCAAAAAACTCGATTTTTCGGTGTTTTTAGGCTAAATTTTGGATATAAACGGGTATCGAAGATGCATGCACAAATCGACTTTTTGGAAAAAAAAAACGTGTTTTAGCATTTTTTTTGCCTGAAAATTGAAATTTTTCTAGCACAGTACAAATCACTTTTGAGACCCAAAAAACTCGATTTTTCGGTGTTTTTAGGCTAAATTTTGGATATAAACGGGTATCGAAGATGCATGCACAAATCGACTTTTTGGGCCCAAAAAACGTGTTTTAGCATTTTTTTTGCCTGAAAATTATTTTTTTTCTAGCACAGTGTAAACATGTACAAATCGCTTCTGAGACCAAAAAAACTCGATTTGTCGGTGTTTTTAGGCTAAATTTGGGATATAAACGGGTATCGAAGATGCATGCACAAATCGACTTTTTGGGCCCAAAAAACGTGTTTTAGCATTTTTTTTGCCTGAAAATTGAATTTTTTCTAGAACAGTGTAGACAAGTACAAATCGCTTCTGAGACCAAAAAAACTCGATTTTTCGGTGTTTTTAGGCTAAATTTGGGATATAAACGGGTATCGCAGATGCATTCACAAATCAACTTTTTGGGCCAAAAAAACGTCTTTTAGCATTTTTTTTGCCTGAAAATTGATTTTTTTCTAGTACAGTACAAATCGCTTCTGAGACCCAAAAAACTCGATTTTTCGGTGTTTTTAGGCTAAATTTTGGATATAAACGGGTATCGAAGATGCATGCACAAATCGACTTTTTGGAAAAAAAAAACGTGTTTTAGCATTTTTTTTGCCTGAAAATTGAAATTTTTCTAGCACAGTGTAAACATGTACAAATCGCTTCTGAGACCCAAAAAACTCGATTTCTCGGTGTTTTGAGGTAAAATTTGGGATATAAACGGGTATCGAAGATGCATGCACAAATCGACTTTTTGGGAAAAAAAAACGTGTTTTAGCATTTTTTTTGCCTGAAAATTGAAATTTTTCTAGCACAGTACAAATCACTTTTGAGTCCCCCAAAACTCGATTTTTCGGTGTTTTTAGGCTAAATTTTGGATATAAACGGGTATCGAAGATGCATGCATAAATCGACTTTTGGGGCCCAAAAAACCTGTTTTAGCATTTTTTTTGCCTGAAAATTAAAAATTTTCTAGCACAGTGTAAACATGTACAAATCGCTTCTGAGACCCAAAAAACTCGATTTTTCGGTGTTTTGAGGTAAAATTTGGGATATAAACGGGTATCGAAGATGCATGCACAAATCGACTTTTTGGGCCCAAAAAACGTGTTTTAGCATTTTTTTTGCCTGATAATTGAAATTTTTCTAGCACAGTACAAATCACTTTTGAGACCCAAAAAACTCGATTTTTCGGTGTTTTTAGGCTAAATTTTGGATATAAACGGGTATCGAAGATGCATGCACAAATCGACTTTTGGGGCCCAAAAAACGTGTTTTAGCATTTTTTTTGCCTGAAAATTTATTTTTTTCTAGCACAGTGTAAACATGTACAAATCGCTTCTGAGACCCACAAAACTCGATTTTTCGGTGTTTTGAGGTAAAATTTGGGATATAAACGGGTATCGAAGATGCATGCACAAATCGACTTTTTGGGCAAAAAAAACGTGTTTTAGCATTTTTTTTGCCTGAAAATTGAAATTTTTCTAGCACAGTACAAATCGTTTTTGAGACCAAAAAACTCGATTTTTCGGTGTTTTTATGCTAAATTTGGGATATAAACGAGTATCGAAGATGCATGCACAAATCGACTTTTTGGGCCCAAAAAACGTGTTTTAGCATTTTTTTTGCCTGAAAATTTAAATTTTTCTAGCACAGTGTAAACATGTACAAATTGCTTCTGGGACCAAAAAACTCGATTTTTCGGTGTTTTGAGGTAAAATTTGGGATATAAACGGGTATCGAAGATGCATGCACAAATCGACTTTTTGGGCAAAAAAAACGTGTTTTAGCATTTTTTTTTGCCTGAAAATTGAAATTTTTCTAGCACAGTGTAAACATGTACAAATCGCTTCTGAGACCAAAAAAACTCGATTTGTCGGTGTTTTTAGGCTAAATTTGGGATATAAACGGGTATCGAAGATGCATGCACAAATCGACTTTTTGGACCCAAAAAACGTGTTTTAGCATTTTTTTTGCCTGAAAATTGAAATTTTTCTAGCACAGTACAAATCACTTCTGAAACCAAAAAAACTTGATTTATCGGTGTTTTTAGGCTAAATTTGGGATATAAACGGGTATCGAAGATGCATGCACAAATCGACTTTTTGGGCCCAAAAAACGTGTTTTAGCATTTTTTTTGCCTGAAAATTGATTTTTTTCTAGAACAGTGTAGACAAGTACAAATCGCTTCTGAGACCAAAAAAACTCGATTTTTCGGTGTTTTTAGGCTAAATTTGGGATATAAACGGGTATCGCAGATGCATTCACAAATCAACTTTTTGGGCCAAAAAAACGTCTTTTAGCATTTTTTTTGCCTGAAAATTGATTTTTTTCTAGTACAGTACAAATCGCTTCTGAGACCCAAAAAACTCGATTTTTCGGTGTTTTTAGATTAAATTTGGGATATAAACGGGTATCGAAGATGCATGCACAAATCGACTTTTTGGGCCCAAAAAACGTGTTTTAGCATTTTTTTTGCCTGAAAATTGAATTTTTTCTAGCACAGTGTAAACATGTACAAATCGCTTCTGAGACCCAAAAAACTCGATTTCTCGGTGTTTTGAGGTAAAATTTGGGATATAAACGGGTATCGAAGATGCATGCACAAATCGACTTTTTGGGAAAAAAAAACGTGTTTTAGCATTTTTTTTGCCTGAAAATTGAAATTTTTCTAGCACAGTACAAATCACTTTTGAGACCCAAAAAACTCGATTTTTCGGTGTTTTTAGGCTAAATTTTGGATATAAACGGGTATCGAAGATGCATGCATAAATCGACTTTTGGGGCCCAAAAAACTTGTTTTAGCATTTTTTTTGCCTGAAAATTAAAAAAATTCTAGCACAGTGTAAACATGTACAAATCGCTTCTGAGACCCAAAAAACTCGATTTTTCGGTGTTTTGAGGTAAAATTTGGGATATAAACGGGTATCGAAGATGCATGCACAAATCGACTTTTTGGAAAAAAAAAATGTGTTTTAGCATTTTTTTTGCCTGAAAATTGAAATTTTTCTAGCACAGTACAAATCACTTTTGAGACCCAAAAAAACTCGATTTTTCGGTGTTTTTAGGCTAAATTTTGGATATAAACGGGTATCGAAGATGCATGCACAAATCGACTTTTGGGGCCCAAAAAACGTGTTTTAGCATTTTTTTTGCCTGAAAATTAAAAATTTTCTAGCACAGTGTAAACATGTACAAATCGCTTCTGAGACCCAAAAAACTCGATTTTTCGGTGTTTTGAGGTAAAATTTGGGATATAAACGGGTATCGAAGATGCATGCACAAATCGACTTTTTGGGCAAAAAAAACGTGTTTTAGCATTTTTTTTGCCTGAAAATTGAAATTTTTCTAGCACAGTACAAATCATTTTTGAGACAAAAAAACTCGATTTTTCGGTGTTTTTAGGCTAAATTTGGGATATAAACGAGCATCGAAAATGCATGCACAAATCGACTTTTTGGGCCCAAAAAACGTGTTTTAGCATTTTTTTTGCCAGAAAATTGAAATTTTTCTAGAACAGTGTAGACATGTACAAATCGCTTCTGAGACCCAAAAAAGTCGATTTTTCGGTGTTTTTAGGCTAAATTTGGGATATAAACGGGTATCGAAGATGCATGCACAAATCGACTTTTTGGGCCCAAAAAAGTGTTTTAGCATATTTTTTGCCTGAAAATTGAAATTTTTCAAGCACAGTGTAGAAATATACAAATCGCTTCTGAGACCCAAAAAACTCGATTTCTCGGTGTTTTTAGGCTAAATCTGGGATATAAACGGGTATCGAAGATGCATGCACAAATCGACTTTTTGGGCCAAAAAAACGTGTTTTAGCTTATTTTTTGCCTGAAAATTTAAATTTTTCTAGCACAGTGTAAACATGTACAAATCGCTTCTGAGACCCAACAAACTCGATTTTTCGGTGTTTTTAGGCTAAATTTGGTATATAAACGGGAATCGAAGATGCATGCACAAATCGACTTTTTGGGCCAAAAAACGTGTTTTAGCATTTTTTTGCCTGAAAATTGAAATTTTTCTAGCACAGTACAAATCGCTTCTGAGACCAAAAAAACTCGATTTTTCGGTGTTTTTAGGCTAAATTTGGGATATAAACGGGTATCGAAGATGCATGCACAAATCAACTTTTTGGGCCCAAAAAACGTGTTTTAGCATTTTTCTTGCCTGAAAATTGAAATTTTTCTAGCACAGTGTAGACATGTACAAATCGCTTCTGAGACCCAAAAAACCCGATTTTTCGGTGTTTTTATGCTAAATTTGGGATATAAACGAGCCTCGAAGATGCATGCACAAATCGACTTTTTGGGCCCAAGAAACGTGTTTTAGCATTTTTTTTGCCTGAAAATTGAAATTTTTCTAGCACAGTACAAATCGCTTCTGAGACCCAAAAAACTCGATTTTTCGGTGTTTTTAAGCTAAATTTGGGATTTAAACGGTATCGAATATGCATGCACAAATCGACTTTTTGGGCCCAAAAAACGTGTTTTAGCATTTTTTTTGCCTGAAAATTGAAATTTTTCTAGAACAGTGTAGACATGTTCAAATCGCTTCTGAGACCCAAAAAACTCGATTTTTCGGTGTTTTTAGGCTAAATTTGGGATATAAACGGGTATCGAAGATGCATGCACAAATCGACTTTTTGGGCCCAAAAAACGTGTTTTAGCATTTTTCTTGACTGAAATTTGAAATTTTTCTAGCACAGTGTAGACATGTACAAATCGCTTCTGAGACCCAAAAAACTCGATTTTTCGGTGTTTTTAGGCTAAATTTGGGATATAAACGAGTCTCGAAGATGCATGCAGAAATCGACTTTTTGGGCCAAAAAAACGTGTTTTAGCATTTTTTTTGCTTGAAAATTGATTTTTTTCTAGAACAGTGTAGACATGTATAAATCGCTTCTGAGACCCAAAAAACTCGATTTTTCGGTGTTCTTAGGTTAAATTTGGGATATAAACGGGTATCGAAGATGCATGCACAAATCGACTTTTTTGGCCAAAAAAACGTGTTTTAGCATTTTTTTTGCCATAAAATTGAAATTTTTCTAGCACAGTGTAGACATGTACAAATCGCTTCTGAGACCCAAAAAAATCGATTTTTCGGTGTTTTTAGGCTAAATTTGGGATATAAACGAGTATCGAAGATGCATGCACAAATCGACTTTTTGGGCCAAAAAAACGTGTTTTAGCATTTTTTTTGCCTGAAAATTGAAATTTTTCTAGCACAGTACAAATCGCTTCTGAGATCCAAAAAACTTGATTTTTCGGTGTTTTTAGGCTTAATTTGGGATTTAAACGGGTATCGAATATGCATGCACAAATCGACTTTTTGTGCCCAAAAAACGTGTTATAGCATTTTTTTTGCTTGAAAATTGAAATTTTTCTAGAACAGTGTAGACATGTACAAATCGCTTCTGAGACCCAAAAAACTCGATTTTTCGGTGTTTTTAGGCTAAATTTGGGATATAAACGGGTATCGAAGATGCATGCACAAATCGACTTTTTGGGCCCAAAAAACGTGTTTTAGCTTTTTTTTTGCCTGAAAATTGAAATTTTTCTAGCACAGTACAAATCGCTTCTGAGACCAAAATAACTCGATTTTTCGGTGTTTTTAGGCTAAATTTGGGATATAAACGGGTATCGAAGATGCATGCACAAATCGACTTTTTGGAAAAAAAAAACGTGTTTTAGCATTTTTTTTGCCTGAAAATTGAAATTTTTCTAGCACAGTGTAAACATGTACAAATCGCTTCTGAGACCCAAAAAACTCGATTTCTCGGTGTTTTGAGGTAAAATTTGGGATATAAACGGGTATCGAAGATGCATGCACAAATCGACTTTTTGGGAAAAAAAAACGTGTTTTAGCATTTTTTTTGCCTGAAAATTGAAATTTTTCTAGCACAGTACAAATCACTTTTGAGTCCCCCAAAACTCGATTTTTCGGTGTTTTTAGGCTAAATTTTGGATATAAACGGGTATCGAAGATGCATGCATAAATCGACTTTTGGGGCCCAAAAAACCTGTTTTAGCATTTTTTTTGCCTGAAAATTAAAAATTTTCTAGCACAGTGTAAACATGTACAAATCGCTTCTGAGACCCAAAAAACTCGATTTTTCGGTGTTTTGAGGTAAAATTTGGGATATAAACGGGTATCGAAGATGCATGCACAAATCGACTTTTTGGGCCCAAAAAACGTGTTTTAGCATTTTTTTTGCCTGATAATTGAAATTTTTCTAGCACAGTACAAATCACTTTTGAGACCCAAAAAACTCGATTTTTCGGTGTTTTTAGGCTAAATTTTGGATATAAACGGGTATCGAAGATGCATGCACAAATCGACTTTTGTGGCCCAAAAAACGTGTTTTAGCATTTTTTTTGCCTGAAAATTTATTTTTTTCTAGCACAGTGTAAACATGTACAAATCGCTTCTGAGACCCACAAAACTCGATTTTTCGGTGTTTTGAGGTAAAATTTGGGATATAAACGGGTATCGAAGATGCATGCACAAATCGACTTTTTGGGCAAAAAAAACGTGTTTTAGCATTTTTTTTGCCTGAAAATTGAAATTTTTCTAGCACAGTACAAATCGTTTTTGAGACCAAAAAACTCGATTTTTCGGTGTTTTTATGCTAAATTTGGGATATAAACGAGTATCGAAGATGCATGCACAAATCGACTTTTTGGGCCCAAAAAACGTGTTTTAGCATTTTTTTTGCCTGAAAATTTAAATTTTTCTAGCACAGTGTAAACATGTACAAATTGCTTCTGGGACCAAAAAACTCGATTTTTCGGTGTTTTGAGGTAAAATTTGGGATATAAACGGGTATCGAAGATGCATGCACAAATCGACTTTTTGGGCAAAAAAAACGTGTTTTAGCATTTTTTTTTGCCTGAAAATTGAAATTTTTCTAGCACAGTGTAAACATGTACAAATCGCTTCTGAGAGACCAAAAAAACTCGATTTGTCGGTGTTTTTAGGCTAAATTTGGGATATAAACGGGTATCGAAGATGCATGCACAAATCGACTTTTTGGACCCAAAAAACGTGTTTTAGCATTTTTTTTGCCTGAAAATTGAAATTTTTCTAGCACAGTACAAATCACTTCTGAAACCAAAAAAACTTGATTTATCGGTGTTTTTAGGCTAAATTTGGGATATAAACGGGTATCGAAGATGCATGCACAAATCGACTTTTTGGGCCCAAAAAACGTGTTTTAGCATTTTTTTTGCCTGAAAATTGATTTTTTTCTAGAACAGTGTAGACAAGTACAAATCGCTTCTGAGACCAAAAAAACTCGATTTTTCGGTGTTTTTAGGCTAAATTTGGGATATAAACGGGTATCGCAGATGCATTCACAAATCAACTTTTTGGGCCAAAAAAACGTCTTTTAGCATTTTTTTTGCCTGAAAATTGATTTTTTTCTAGTACAGTACAAATCGCTTCTGAGACCCAAAAAACTCGATTTTTCGGTGTTTTTAGACTAAATTTGGGATATAAACGGGTATCGAAGATGCATGCACAAATCGACTTTTTGGGCCCAAAAAACGTGTTTTAGCATTTTTTTTGCCTGAAAATTGAATTTTTTCTAGCACAGTGTAAACATGTACAAATCGCTTCTGAGACCCTAAAAACTCGATTTCTCGGTGTTTTGAGGTAAAATTTGGGATATAAACGGGTATCGAAGATGCATGCACAAATCGACTTTTTGGGAAAAAAAAACGTGTTTTAGCATTTTTTTTGCCTGAAAATTGAAATTTTTCTAGCACAGTACAAATCACTTTTGAGACCCAAAAAACTCGATTTTTCGGTGTTTTTAGGCTAAATTTTGGATATAAACGGGTATCGAAGATGCATGCATAAATCGACTTTTGGGGCCCAAAAAACTTGTTTTAGCATTTTTTTTGCCTGAAAATTAAAAAAATTCTAGCACAGTGTAAACATGTACAAATCGCTTCTGAGACCCAAAAAACTCGATTTTTCGGTGTTTTGAGGTAAAATTTGGGATATAAACGGGTATCGAAGATGCATGCACAAATCGACTTTTTGGAAAAAAAAAATGTGTTTTAGCATTTTTTTTGCCTGAAAATTGAAATTTTTCTAGCACAGTACAAATCACTTTTGAGACCCAAAAAAACTCGATTTTTCGGTGTTTTTAGGCTAAATTTTGGATATAAACGGGTATCGAAGATGCATGCACAAATCGACTTTTGGGGCCCAAAAAACGTGTTTTAGCATTTTTTTTGCCTGAAAATTAAAAATTTTCTAGCACAGTGTAAACATGTACAAATCGCTTCTGAGACCCAAAAAACTCGATTTTTCGGTGTTTTGAGGTAAAATTTGGGATATAAACGGGTATCGAAGATGCATGCACAAATCGACTTTTTGGGCAAAAAAAACGTGTTTTAGCATTTTTTTTGCCTGAAAATTGAAATTTTTCTAGCACAGTACAAATCATTTTTGAGACAAAAAAACTCGATTTTTCGGTGTTTTTAGGCTAAATTTGGGATATAAACGAGCATCGAAAATGCATGCACAAATCGACTTTTTGGGCCCAAAAAACGTGTTTTAGCATTTTTTTTGCCAGAAAATTGACATTTTTCTAGAACAGTGTAGACATGTACAAATCGCTTCTGAGACCCAAAAAAGTCGATTTTTCGGTGTTTTTAGGCTAAATTTGGGATATAAACGGGTATCGAAGATGCATGCACAAATCGACTTTTTGGGCCCAAAAAAGTGTTTTAGCATATTTTTTGCCTGAAAATTGAAATTTTTCAAGCACAGTGTAGAAATATACAAATCGCTTCTGAGACCCAAAAAACTCGATTTCTCGGTGTTTTTAGGCTAAATCTGGGATATAAACGGGTATCGAAGATGCATGCACAAATCGACTTTTTGGGCCAAAAAAACGTGTTTTAGCTTATTTTTTGCCTGAAAATTTAAATTTTTCTAGCACAGTGTAAACATGTACAAATCGCTTCTGAGACCCAACAAACTCGATTTTTCGGTGTTTTTAGGCTAAATTTGGTATATAAACGGGAATCGAAGATGCATGCACAAATCGACTTTTTGGGCCAAAAAACGTGTTTTAGCATTTTTTTGCCTGAAAATTGAAATTTTTCTAGCACAGTACAAATCGCTTCTGAGACCAAAAAAACTCGATTTTTCGGTGTTTTTAGGCTAAATTTGGGATATAAACGGGTATCGAAGATGCATGCACAAATCAACTTTTTGGGCCCAAAAAACGTGTTTTAGCATTTTTCTTGCCTGAAAATTGAAATTTTTCTAGCACAGTGTAGACATGTACAAATCGCTTCTGAGACCCAAAAAACCCGATTTTTCGGTGTTTTTATGCTAAATTTGGGATATAAACGAGCCTCGAAGATGCATGCACAAATCGACTTTTTGGGCCCAAGAAACGTGTTTTAGCATTTTTTTTGCCTGAAAATTGAAATTTTTCTAGCACAGTACAAATCGCTTCTGAGACCCAAAAAACTCGATTTTTCGGTGTTTTTAAGCTAAATTTGGGATTTAAACGGGTATCGAATATGCATGCACAAATCGACTTTTTGGGCCCAAAAAACGTGTTTTAGCATTTTTTTTGCCTGAAAATTGAAATTTTTCTAGAACAGTGTAGACATGTTCAAATCGCTTCTGAGACCCAAAAAACTCGATTTTTCGGTGTTTTTAGGCTAAATTTGGGATATAAACGGGTATCGAAGATGCATGCACAAATCGACTTTTTGGGCCCAAAAAACGTGTTTTAGCATTTTTCTTGACTGAAATTTGAAATTTTTCTAGCACAGTGTAGACATGTACAAATCGCTTCTGAGACCCAAAAAACTCGATTTTTCGGTGTTTTTAGGCTAAATTTGGGATATAAACGAGTCTCGAAGATGCATGCAGAAATCGACTTTTTGGGCCAAAAAAACGTGTTTTAGCATTTTTTTTGCTTGAAAATTGTTTTTTTTCTAGAACAGTGTAGACATGTATAAATCGCTTCTGAGACCCAAAAAACTCGATTTTTCGGTGTTCTTAGGTTAAATTTGGGATATAAACGGGTATCGAAGATGCATGCACAAATCGACTTTTTTGGCCAAAAAAACGTGTTTTAGCATTTTTTTTGCCATAAAATTGAAATTTTTCTAGCACAGTGTAGACATGTACAAATCGCTTCTGAGACCCAAAAAAATCGATTTTTCGGTGTTTTTAGGCTAAATTTGGGATATAAACGAGTATCGAAGATGCATGCACAAATCGACTTTTTGGGCCAAAAAAACGTGTTTTAGCATTTTTTTTGCCTGAAAATTGAAATTTTTCTAGCACAGTACAAATCGCTTCTGAGATCCAAAAAACTTGATTTTTCGGTGTTTTTAGGCTTAATTTGGGATTTAAACGGGTATCGAATATGCATGCACAAATCGACTTTTTGTGCCCAAAAAACGTGTTATAGCATTTTTTTTGCTTGAAAATTGAAATTTTTCTAGAACAGTGTAGACATGTACAAATCGCTTCTGAGACCCAAAAAACTCGATTTTTCGGTGTTTTTAGGCTAAATTTGGGATATAAACGGGTATCGAAGATGCATGCACAAATCGACTTTTTGGGCCCAAAAAACGTGTTTTAGCTTTTTTTTTGCCTGAAAATTGAAATTTTTCTAGCACAGTACAAATCGCTTCTGAGACCAAAATAACTCGATTTTTCGGTGTTTTTAGGCTAAATTTGGGATATAAACGGGTATCGAAGATGCATGCACAAATCGACTTTTTGGGCCCAAAAAACGTGTTTTAGCATTTTTTTTGCCTGAAAATTGATTTTTTTCTAGCACAGTGTAAACATGTACAAATCGCTTCTGAGACCCAAAAAACTCGATTTTTCGGTGTTTTTAGGCTAAATTTGGTATGTAAACGGGTATCGAAGATGCATGCACAAATCGACTTTTTAGGCCCAAAAAACGTGTTTTAGCATTTTTTTTCCTGAAAATTGAAATTTTTCTAGCACAGTACAAATCGCTTCTGAGACCCAAAAAACTCGATTTTTCGGTGTTTTTATGCTAAATTTGGGATATAAACGGGTATCGAAGATTCATGCACAAATCGACTTTTTGGGCCCAAAAAACGTGTTTTAGCATTTTTTTTGCCTGAAAATTGAAATTTTTCTACAACAGTGTAGACAGGTACAAATCGCTTCTGAGACCAAAAAAACTCGATTTTTCGGTGTTTGTAGGCTAAATTTGGGATATAAACGGGTATCGAAGATGCATGCACAAATCGACTTTTTGGGCCAAAAAAACGTGTTTTAGCATTTTTTTTGACTGAAAATTGAAATTTTTCTAGCACAGTGTAGACATGTACAAATCGCTTCTGAGACCCAAAAAAATTCGATTTCTCGGTGTTTTTAGGCTAAATTTGGGATATAAACGAGTCTCGAAGATGCATGCACAAATCGACTTTTTGGGCCAAAAAAACGTGTTTAAGATTTTTTTTTCCTGAAAATTGAAATTTTTCTAGAACAGTGTAGACATGTAAAAATCGCTTCTGAGACCCAAAAAACTCGATTTTTCGGTGTTTTTAGGCTAAATTTGGGATATAAACGGGTATCGAAGATGCATGCACAAATCGACTTTTTGGGCCCCAAAAACGTGTTTTAGCATTTTTTTTTGCCTGAAAATTGATTTTTTTCTAGCACAGTGTAGACATGTACAAATCGCTTCTGAGATCCAAAAAACTCGATTTTTCGGTGTTCTTAGGTTAAATTTGGGATATAAATGGGTATCGAAGATGCATGCACAAATCGACTTTTTGGGCCCAAAAAAACGTGTTTTAGCATTTTTTTTGCCTTAAAATTGAAATTTTTCTAGCACAGTGTAGACATGTACAAATCGCTTCTGAGACCCAAAAAACTCGATTTTCGGTGTTTTTAGGCTAAATTTGGGATATAAACGAGTATCGAAGATGCATGCACAAATCGACTTTTTGGGCCCAAAAAACGTGTTTTAGCACTTTTTTTGCCTGAAAATTGAAATTTTTCTAGCACAGTACAAATCGCTTCTGAGATCCAAAAAACTCGATTTTTCGGTGTGTTTAGGCTAAATTTGGGATTTAAACGGGTATCGAATATGCATGCACAAATCAACTTTTTGGGCCCAAAAAACGTGTTTTAGCATTTTTCTTGCCTGAAAATTGAAATTTTTCTAGCACAGTGTAGACATGTACATTTCGCTTCTGAGACCCAAAAAAAACGATTTTTCGGTGTTTTTATGCTAAATTTGGGATATAAACGAGTCTCGAAGATGCATGCACAAATCGACTTTTTGGGCCCAAGAAACGTGTTTTAGCATTTTTTATGCCTGAAAATTGAAATTTTTCTAGCACAGTACAAATCGCTTCTGAGACCCAAAAAACTCGATTTTTCGGTGTTTTTAAGCTAAATTTGGGATTTAAACGGGTATCGAATATGCATGCACAAATCGACTTTTTGGGCCCAAAAAACGTGTTTTAGCATTTTTTTTGACTGAAAATTGAAATTTTTCTAGAACAGTGTAGACATGTTCAAATCGCTTCTGAGACCCAAAAAACTCGATTTTTCGGTGTTTTTAGGCTAAATTTGGGATATAAACGGGTATCGAAGATGCATGCACAAATCGACTTTTTGGGCCCAAAAAACGTGTTTTAGCATTTTTTTTGACTGAAATTTGAAATTTTTCTAGCACAGTGTAGACATGTACAAATCGATTCTGAGACCCAAAAAACTCGATTTTTCGGTGTTTTTAGGCTAAATTTGGGATATAAACGAGTCTCGAAGATGCATGCAGAAATCGACTTTTTGGGCCAAAAAAACGTGTTTTAGCATTTTTTTTGCTTGAAAATTGATTTTTTTCTAGAACAGTGTAGACATGTAAAAATCGCTTCTGAGACCCAAAAAACACGATTTTTCGGTGTTCTTAGGTTAAATTTGGGATATAAACGGGTATCGAAGATGCATGCACAAATCGACTTTTTGGGCCAAAAAAACGTGTTTTAGCATTTTTTTTGCCAAAAAAATGAAATTTTTCTAGCACAGTGTAGACATGTACAAATCGCTTCTGAGACCCAAAAAAATCGATTTTTCGGTGTTTTTAGGCTAAATTTGGGATATAAACGAGTATCGAAGATGCATGCACAAATCGACTTTTTGGGCCAAAAAAACGTGTTTTAGCATTTTTTTTGCCTGAAAATTGAAATTTTTCTAGCACAGTACAAATCACTTCTGAGATCCAAAAAACTCGATTTTTCGGTGTTTTTAGGCTTAATTTGGGATTTAAACGGGTATCGAATATGCATGCACAAATCGACTTTTTGGGCCCAAAAAACGTGTTATAGCATTTTTTTTGCTTGAAAATTGAAATTTTTCTAGAACAGTGTAGACATGTACAAATCGCTTCTGAGACCCAAAAAACTCGATTTTTCGGTGTTTTTAGGCTAAATTTGGGATATAAACGGGTATCGAAGATGCATGCACAAATCGACTTTTTGGGCCCAAGAAACGTGTTTTAGCATTTTTTTTGCCTGAAAATTGAAATTTTTCTAGCACAGTACAAATCGCTTCTGAGACCCAAAAAACTCGATTTTTTGGTGTTTTAAAGCTAAATTTGGGATTTAAACGGGTATCGAATATGCATGCACAAATCGACTTTTTGGGCCCAAAAAACGTGTTTTAGCATTTTTTTTGCCTGAAAATTGAAATTTTTCTAGAACAGTGTAGACATGTTCAAATCGCTTCTGAGACCCAAAAAACTCGATTTTTCGGTGTTTTTAGGCTGAATTTGGGATATAAACGGGTATCGAAGATGCATGCACAAATCGACTTTTTGGGCCCAAAAAACGTGTTTTAGCATTTTTTTTGACTGAAATTTGAAATTTTTCTAGCACAGTGTAGACATGTACAAATCGCTTCTGAGACCCAAAAAACTCGATTTTTCGGTGTTTTTAGGCTAAATTTGGGATATAAACGAGTCTCGAAGATGCATGCAGAAATCGACTTTTTGGGCCAAAAAAACGTGTTTTAGCATTTTTTTTGCTTGAAAATTGATTTTTTTCTAGAACAGTGTAGACATGTATAAATCGCTTCTGAGACCCAAAAAACTCGATTTTTCGGTGTTCTTAGGTTAAATTTGGGATATAAACGGGTATCGAAGATGCATGCACAAATCGACTTTTTTGGCCAAAAAAACGTGTTTTAGCATTTTTTTTGCCATAAAATTGAAATTTTTCTAGCACAGTGTAGACATGTACAAATCGCTTCTGAGACCCAAAAAAATCGATTTTTCGGTGTTTTTAGGCTAAATTTGGGATATAAACGAGTATCGAAGATGCATGCACAAATCGACTTTTTGGGCCAAAAAAACGTGTTTTAGCATTTTTTTTGCCTGAAAATTGAAATTTTTCTAGCACAGTACAAATCGCTTCTGAGATCCAAAAAACTCGATTTTTCGGTGTTTTTAGGCTTAATTTGGGATTTAAACGGGTATCGAATATGCATGCACAAATCGACTTTTTGGGCCCAAAAAACGTGTTATAGCATTTTTTTTGCTTGAAAATTGAAATTTTTCTAGAACAGTGTAGACATGTACAAATCGCTTCTGAGACCCAAAAAACTCGATTTTTCGGTGTTCTTAGGTTAAATTTGGGATATAAATGGGTATCGAAGATGCATGCACAAATCGACTTTTTGGGCCAAAAAAAACGTGTTTTAGCATTTTTTTTGCCTTAAAATTGAAATTTTTCTAGCACAGTACAAATCACTTCTGAGATCCAAAAAACTCGATTTTTCGGTGTTTTTAGGCTTAATTTGGGATTTAAACGGGTATCGAATATGCATGCACAAATCGACTTTTTGGGCCCAAAAAACGTGTTATAGCATTTTTTTTGCTTGAAAATTGAAATTTTTCTAGAACAGTGTAGACATGTACAAATCGCTTCTGAGACCCAAAAAACTCGATTTTTCGGTGTTTTTAGGCTAAATGTGGGATATAAACGGGTATCGAAGATGCATGCACAAATCGACTTTTTGGGCCCAAGAAACGTGTTTTAGCATTTTTTTTGCCTGAAAATTGAAATTTTTCTAGCACAGTACAAATCGCTTCTGAGACCCAAAAAACTCGATTTTCGGTGTTTTTAAGCTAAATTTGGGATTTAAACGGGTATCGAATATGCATGCACAAATCGACTTTTTGGGCCCAAAAAACGTGTTTTAGCATTTTTTTTGCCTGAAAATTATTTTTTTTCTAGAACAGTGTAGACATGTTCAAATCGCTTCTGAGACCCAAAAAACTCGATTTTTCGGTGTTTTTAGGCTAAATTTGGGATATAAACGGGTATCGAAGATGCATGCACAAATCGACTTTTTGGGCCCAAAAAACGTGTTTTAGCATTTTTTTTGACTGAAATTTGAATTTTTTCTAGCACAGTGTAGACATGTACAAATCGCTTCTGAGACCCAAAAAACTCGATTTTTCGGTGTTTTTAGGCTAAATTTGGGATATAAACGAGTCTCGAAGATGCATGCAGAAATCGACTTTTTGGGCCAAAAAAACGTGTTTTAGCATTTTTTTTGCTTGAAAATTGATTTTTTTCTAGAACAGTGTAGACATGTATAAATCGCTTCTGAGACCCAAAAAACTCGATTTTTCGGTGTTCTTAGGTTAAATTTGGGATATAAACGGGTATCGAAGATGCATGCACAAATCGACTTTTTTGGCCAAAAAAACGTGTTTTAGCATTTTTTTTGCCATAAAATTGAAATTTTTCTAGCACAGTGTAGACATGTACAAATCGCTTCTGAGACCCCAAAAAATCGATTTTTCGGTGTTTTTAGGCTAAATTTGGGATAAAAACGAGTATCGAAGATGCATGCACAAATCGACTTTTTGGGCCAAAAAAACGTGTTTTAGCATTTTTTTTGCCTGAAAATTGAAATTTTTCTAGCACAGTACAAATCGCTTCTGAGATCCAAAAAATTCGATTTTTCGGTGTTTTTAGGCTTAATTTGGGATTTAAACGGGTATCGAATATGCATGCACAAATCGACTTTTTGGGCCCAAAAAACGTGTTATAGCATTTTTTTTGCTTGAAAATTGAAATTTTTCTAGAACAGTGTAGACATGTACAAATCGCTTCTGAGACCCAAAAAACTCGATTTTTCGGTGTTCTTAGGTTAAATTTGGGATATAAATGGGTATCGAAGATGCATGCACAAATCGACTTTTTGGGCCAAAAAAAACGTGTTTTAGCATTTTTTTTGCCTTAAAATTGAAATTTTTCTAGCACAGTGTAGACATGTACAAATCGCTTCTGAGACCCAAAAAACTCGATTTTCGGTGTTTTTAGGCTAACTTTGGGATATAAACGAGTATCGAAGATGCATGCACAAATCGACTTTTTGGGCCCAAGAAACGTGTTTTAGCATTTTTTTTGCCTGAAAATTGAAATTTTTCTAGCACAGTACAAATCGCTTCTGAGACCCAAAAAACTCGATTTTTCGGTGTTTTTAGGCTAAATTTGGGATTTAAACGGGTATCGAATATGCATGCACAAATCGACTTTTTGGGCCCAAAAAACATGTTTTAGCATTTTTCTTGCCTGAAAATTGAAATTTTTCTAGCACAGTGTAGACATGTTCAAATCGCTTCTGAGACCCAAAAAACTCGATTTTTCGGTGTTTTTAGGCTAAATTTGGGATATAAACGGGTATCGAAGATGCATGCACAAATCGACTTTTTGGGCCCAAAAAACGTGTTTTAGCATTTTTTTTGACTGAAATTTGAAATTTTTCTAGCACAGTGTAGACATGTAAAAATCGCTTCTGAGACCCAAAAAACACGATTTTTCGGTGTTCTTAGGTTAAATTTGGGATATAAACGGGTATCGAAGATGCATGCACAAATCGACTTTTTGGGCCAAAAAAACGTGTTTTAGCATTTTTTTTGCCATAAAATTGAAATTTTTCTAGCACAGTGTAGACATGTACAAATCGCTTCTGAGACCCAAAAAAATCGATTTTTCGGTGTTTTTAGGCTAAATTTGGGATATAAACGAGTATCGAAGATGTATGCACAAATCGACTTTTTGGGCCAAAAAAACGTATTTTAGCATTTTTTTGCCTGAAAATTGAAATTTTTCTAGCACAGTACAAATCACTTCTGAGATCAAAAAAACTCGATTTTTCGGTGTTTTTAGGCTTAATTTGGGATTTAAACGGGTATTGAATATGCATGCACAAATCGACTTTTTGGGCCCAAAAAACGTGTTATAGCATTTTTTTTGCTTGAAAATTGAAATTTTTCTAGAACAGTGTAGACATGTACAAATCGCTTCTGAGACCCAAAAAACTCGATTTTTCGGTGTTTTTAGGCTAAATTTGGGATATAAACGGGTATCGAAGATGCATGCACAAATCGACTTTTTGGGCCCAAGAAACGTGTTTTAGCATTTTTTTTGCCTGAAAATTGAAATTTTTCTTGCACAGTACAAATCGCTTCTGAGACCCAAAAAACTCGATTTTTCGGTGTTTTTAAGCTAAATTTGGGATTTAAACGGGTATCGAATATGCATGCACAAATCGACTTTTTGGGCCCAAAAAACGTGTTTTAGCATTTTTTTTGCCTGAAAATTGAAATTTTTCTAGAACAGTGTAGACATGTTCAAATCGCTTCTGAGACCCAAAAAACTCGATTTTTCGGTGTTTTTAGGCTAAATTTGGGATATAAACGGGTATCGAAGATGCATGCACAAATCGACTTTTTGGGCCCAAAAAACGTGTTTTAGCATTTTTTTTGACTGAAATTTGAAATTTTTCTAGCACAGTGTAAACATGTACAAATCGCTTCTGAGACCCAACAAACTCGATTTTTCGGTGTTTTTAGGCTAAATTTGGTATATAAACGGGAATCGAAGATGCATGCACAAATCGACTTTTTGGGCCAAAAAACGTGTTTTAGCATTTTTTTGCCTGAAAATTGAAATTTTTCTAGCACAGTACAAATCGCTTCTGAGACCAAAAAAACTCGATTTTTCGGTGTTTTTAGGCTAAATTTGGGATATAAACGGGTATCGAAGATGCATGCACAAATCAACTTTTTGGGCCCAAAAAACGTGTTTTAGCATTTTTCTTGCCTGAAAATTGAAATTTTTCTAGCACAGTGTAGACATGTACAAATCGCTTCTGAGACCCAAAAAACCCGATTTTTCGGTGTTTTTATGCTAAATTTGGGATATAAACGAGCCTCGAAGATGCATGCACAAATCGACTTTTTGGGCCCAAGAAACGTGTTTTAGCATTTTTTTTGCCTGAAAATTGAAATTTTTCTAGCACAGTACAAATCGCTTCTGAGACCCAAAAAACTCGATTTTTCGGTGTTTTTAAGCTAAATTTGGGATTTAAACGGGTATCGAATATGCATGCACAAATCGACTTTTTGGGCCCAAAAAACGTGTTTTAGCATTTTTTTTGCCTGAAAATTGAAATTTTTCTAGAACAGTGTAGACATGTTCAAATCGCTTCTGAGACCCAAAAAACTCGATTTTTCGGTGTTTTTAGGCTAAATTTGGGATATAAACGGGTATCGAAGATGCATGCACAAATCGACTTTTTGGGCCCAAAAAACGTGTTTTAGCATTTTTCTTGACTGAAATTTGAAATTTTTCTAGCACAGTGTAGACATGTACAAATCGCTTCTGAGACCCAAAAAAATCGATTTTTCGGTGTTTTTAGGCTAAATTTGGGATATAAACGAGTATCGAAGATGTATGCACAAATCGACTTTTTGGGCCAAAAAAACGTGTTTTAGCATTTTTTTGCCTGAAAATTGAAATTTTTCTAGCACAGTACAAATCACTTCTGAGATCCAAAAAACTCGATTTTTCGGTGTTTTTAGGCTTAATTTGGGATTTAAACGGGTATTGAATATGCATGCACAAATCGACTTTTTGGGCCCAAAAAACGTGTTATAGCATTTTTTTTGCTTGAAAATTGAAATTTTTCTAGAACAGTGTAGACATGTACAAATCGCTTCTGAGACCCAAAAAACTCGATTTTTCGGTGTTTTTAGGCTAAATTTGGGATATAAACGGGTATCGAAGATGCATGCACAAATCGACTTTTTGGGCCCAAGAAACGTGTTTTAGCATTTTTTTTGCCTGAAAATTGAAATTTTTCTTGCACAGTACAAATCGCTTCTGAGACCCAAAAAACTCGATTTTTCGGTGTTTTTAAGCTAAATTTGGGATTTAAACGGGTATCGAATATGCATGCACAAATCGACTTTTTGGGCCCAAAAAACGTGTTTTAGCATTTTTTTTGCCTGAAAATTGAAATTTTTCTAGAACAGTGTAGACATGTTCAAATCGCTTCTGAGACCCAAAAAACTCGATTTTTCGGTGTTTTTAGGCTAAATTTGGGATATAAACGGGTATCGAAGATGCATGCACAAATCGACTTTTTGGGCCCAAAAAACGTGTTTTAGCATTTTTTTTGACTGAAATTTGAAATTTTTCTAGCACAGTGTAAACATGTACAAATCGCTTCTGAGACCCAACAAACTCGATTTTTCGGTGTTTTTAGGCTAAATTTGGTATATAAACGGGAATCGAAGATGCATGCACAAATCGACTTTTTGGGCCAAAAAACGTGTTTTAGCATTTTTTTGCCTGAAAATTGAAATTTTTCTAGCACAGTACAAATCGCTTCTGAGACCAAAAAAACTCGATTTTTCGGTGTTTTTAGGCTAAATTTGGGATATAAACGGGTATCGAAGATGCATGCACAAATCAACTTTTTGGGCCCAAAAAACGTGTTTTAGCATTTTTCTTGCCTGAAAATTGAAATTTTTCTAGCACAGTGTAGACATGTACAAATCGCTTCTGAGACCCAAAAAACCCGATTTTTCGGTGTTTTTATGCTAAATTTGGGATATAAACGAGCCTCGAAGATGCATGCACAAATCGACTTTTTGGGCCCAAGAAACGTGTTTTAGCATTTTTTTTGCCTGAAAATTGAAATTTTTCTAGCACAGTACAAATCGCTTCTGAGACCCAAAAAACTCGATTTTTCGGTGTTTTTAAGCTAAATTTGGGATTTAAACGGGTATCGAATATGCATGCACAAATCGACTTTTTGGGCCCAAAAAACGTGTTTTAGCATTTTTTTTGCCTGAAAATTGAAATTTTTCTAGAACAGTGTAGACATGTTCAAATCGCTTCTGAGACCCAAAAAACTCGATTTTTCGGTGTTTTTAGGCTAAATTTGGGATATAAACGGGTATCGAAGATGCATGCACAAATCGACTTTTTGGGCCCAAAAAACGTGTTTTAGCATTTTTCTTGACTGAAATTTGAAATTTTTCTAGCACAGTGTAGACATGTACAAATCGCTTCTGAGACCCAAAAAACTCGATTTTTCGGTGTTTTTAGGCTAAATTTGGGATATAAACGAGTCTCGAAGATGCATGCAGAAATCGACTTTTTGGGCCAAAAAAACGTGTTTTAGCATTTTTTTTGCTTGAAAATTGATTTTTTTCTAGAACAGTGTAGACATGTATAAATCGCTTCTGAGACCCAAAAAACTCGATTTTTCGGTGTTCTTAGGTTAAATTTGGGATATAAACGGGTATCGAAGATGCATGCACAAATCGACTTTTTTGGCCAAAAAAACGTGTTTTAGCATTTTTTTTGCCATAAAATTGAAATTTTTCTAGCACAGTGTAGACATGTACAAATCGCTTCTGAGACCCAAAAAAATCGATTTTTCGGTGTTTTTAGGCTAAATTTGGGATATAAACGAGTATCGAAGATGCATGCACAAATCGACTTTTTGGGCCAAAAAAACGTGTTTTAGCATTTTTTTTGCCTGAAAATTGAAATTTTTCTAGCACAGTACAAATCGCTTCTGAGATCCAAAAAACTTGATTTTTCGGTGTTTTTAGGCTTAATTTGGGATTTAAACGGGTATCGAATATGCATGCACAAATCGACTTTTTGTGCCCAAAAAACGTGTTATAGCATTTTTTTTGCTTGAAAATTGAAATTTTTCTAGAACAGTGTAGACATGTACAAATCGCTTCTGAGACCCAAAAAACTCGATTTTTCGGTGTTTTTAGGCTAAATTTGGGATATAAACGGGTATCGAAGATGCATGCAGAAATCGACTTTTTGGGCCAAAAAAACGTGTTTTAGCTTTTTTTTTGCCTGAAAATTGAAATTTTTCTAGCACAGTACAAATCGCTTCTGAGACCAAAATAACTCGATTTTTCGGTGTTTTTAGGCTAAATTTGGGATATAAACGGGTATCGAAGATGCATGCACAAATCGACTTTTTGGGCCCAAAAAACGTGTTTTAGCATTTTTTTTGCCTGAAAATTGATTTTTTTCTAGCACAGTGTAAACATGTACAAATCGCTTCTGAGACCCAAAAAACTCGATTTTTCGGTGTTTTTAGGCTAAATTTGGTATGTAAACGGGTATCGAAGATGCATGCACAAATCGACTTTTTAGGCCCAAAAAACGTGTTTTAGCATTTTTTTTCCTGAAAATTGAAATTTTTCTAGCACAGTACAAATCGCTTCTGAGACCCAAAAAACTCGATTTTTCGGTGTTTTTATGCTAAATTTGGGATATAAACGGGTATCGAAGATTCATGCACAAATCGACTTTTTGGGCCCAAAAAACGTGTTTTAGCATTTTTTTTGCCTGAAAATTGAAATTTTTCTACAACAGTGTAGACAGGTACAAATCGCTTCTGAGACCCAAAAAACTCGATTTTTCGGTGTTTGTAGGCTAAATTTGGGATATAAACGGGTATCGAAGATGCATGCACAAATCGACTTTTTGGGCCAAAAAAACGTGTTTTAGCATTTTTTTTGACTGAAAATTGAAATTTTTCTAGCACAGTGTAGACATGTACAAATCGCTTCTGAGACCCAAAAAAATTCGACTTCTCGGTGTTTTTAGGCTAAATTTGGGATATAAACGAGTCTCGAAGATGCATGCACAAATCGACTTTTTGGGCCAAAAAAACGTGTTTAAGATTTTTTTTTCCTGAAAATTGAAATTTTTCTAGAACAGTGTAGACATGTAAAAATCGCTTCTGAGACCCAAAAAACTCGATTTTTCGGTGTTTTTAGGCTAAATTTGGGATATAAACGGGTATCGAAGATGCATGCACAAATCGACTTTTTGGGCCCCAAAAACGTGTTTTAGCATTTTTTTTTGCCTGAAAATTGATTTTTTTCTAGCACAGTGTAGACATGTACAAATCGCTTCTGAGATCCAAAAAACTCGATTTTTCGGTGTTCTTAGGTTAAATTTGGGATATAAATGGGTATCGAAGATGCATGCACAAATTGACTTTTTGGGCCCAAGAAACGTGTTTTAGCATTTTTTATGCCTGAAAATTGAAATTTTTCTAGCACAGTACAAATCGCTTCTGAGATCCAAAAAACTCGATTTTTCGGTGTTTTTAGGCTAAATTTGGGATTTAAACGGGTATCGAATATGCATGCACAAATTGACTTTTTGGGCCCAAGAAACGTGTTTTAGCATTTTTTATGCCTGAAAATTGAAATTTTTCTAGCACAGTACAAATCGCTTCTGAGACCCAAAAAACTCGATTTTTCGGTGTTTTTAAGCTAAATTTGGGATTTAAACGGGTATCGAATATGCATGCACAAATCGACTTTTTGGGCCCAAAAAACGTGTTTTAGCATTTTTTTTGACTGAAAATTGAAATTTTTCTAGAACAGTGTAGACATGTTCAAATCGCTTCTGAGACCCAAAAAACTCGATTTTTCGGTGTTTTTAGGCTAAATTTGGGATATAAACGGGTATCGAAAATGCATGCACAAATCGACTTTTTGGGCCCAAAAAACGTGTTTTAGCATTTTTTTTGACTGAAATTTGAAATTTTTCTAGCACAGTGTAGACATGTACAAATCGCTTCTGAGACCCAAAAAACTCGATTTTTCGGTGTTTTTAGGCTAAATTTGGGATATAAACGAGTCTCGAAGATGCATGCAGAAATCGACTTTTTGGGCCAAAAAAACGTGTTTTAGCATTTTTTTTGCTTGAAAATTGATTTTTTTCTAGAACAGTGTAGACATGTAAAAATCGCTTCTGAGACCCAAAAAACACGATTTTTCGGTGTTCTTAGGTTAAATTTGGGATATAAACGGGTATCGAAGATGCATGCACAAATCGACTTTTTGGGCCAAAAAAAACGTGTTTTAGCATTTTTTTTGCCTTAAAATTGAAATTTTTCTAGCACAGTGTAGACATGTACAAATCGCTTCTGAGACCCAAAAAACTCGATTTCGGTGTTTTTAGGCTAAATTTGGGATATAAACGAGTATCGAAGATGCATGCACAAATCGACTTTTTGGGCCCAAAAAACGTGTTTTAGCATTTTTTTTGCCTGAAAATTGAAATGTTTCTAGCACAGTACAAATCGCTTCTGAGATCCAAAAAACTCGATTTTTCGGTGTTTTTAGGCTAAATTTGGGATTTAAACGGGTATCGAATATGCATGCACAAATCGACTTTTTGGGCCCGAAAAACGTGTTTTAGCATTTTTTTTGCTTGAAAATTGAAATTTTTCTAGAACAGTGTAGACATGTACAAATTGCTTCTGAGACCTAAAAAACTCGATTTCTCGGTGTTTTTAGGCTAAATTTGGGATATAAACGGGTATCGAAGATGCATGCAGAAATCGACTTTTTGGGCCAAAAAAAAGTGTTTTAGCTTTTTTTTTGCCTGAAAATTAAAATTTTTCTAGCACAGTACAAATCGCTTCTGAGACCAAAATAACTCGATTTGTCGGTGTTTTTAGGCTAAATTTGGGATATAAACGGGTGTCGAAGATGCATGCACAAATCGACTTTTTGGGCCCAAAAAACGTGTTTTAGCATTTTTTTTGCCTGAAAATTGATTTTTTTCTAGCACAGTGTAGACATGTACAAATCGCTTCTGAGACCCAAAAAACTCGATTTTTCGGTGTTTTTATGCTAAATTTGGGATATAAACGGGTATCGAAGATTCATGCACAAATCGACTTTTTGGGCCCAAAAAACGTGTTTTAGCATTTTTTTTGCCTGAAAATTGAAATTTTTCTACAACAGTGTAGACATGTACAAATCGCTTCTGAGACCCAAAAAACTCGATTTTTCGGTGTTTTTAGGCTAAATTTGGGATATAAACGGGTATCGAAGATGCATGCACAAATCGACTTTTTGGGCCCAAAAAACGTGTTTTAGCATTTTTTTTTACTGAAATTTGAAATTTTTCTAGCACAGTGTAGACATGTACAAATCGCTTCTGAGACCCAAAAAACTCGATTTTTCGGTGTTTTTAGGCTAAATTTGGGATATAAACGAGTCTCGAAGATGCATGCAGAAATCGACTTTTTGGGCCAAAAAAACGTGTTTTAGCATTTTTTTTGCTTGAAAATTGATTTTTTTCTAGAACAGTGTAGACATGTAAAAATCGCTTCTGAGACCCAAAAAACACGATTTTTCGGTGTTCTTAGGTTAAATTTGGGATATAAACGGGTATCGAAGATGCATGCACAAATCGACTTTTTGGGCCAAAAAAACGTGTTTTAGCATTTTTTTTGCCATAAAATTGAAATTTTTCTAGCACAGTGTAGACATGTACAAATCGCTTCTGAGACCCAAAAAAATCGATTTTTCGGTGTTTTTAGGCTAAATTTGGGATATAAACGAGTATCGAAGATGTATGCACAAATCGACTTTTTGGGCCAAAAAAACGTGTTTTAGCATTTTTTTTGCCTGAAAATTGAAATTTTTCTAGCACAGTACAAATCACTTCTGAGATCCAAAAAACTCGATTTTTCGGTGTTTTTAGGCTTAATTTGGGATTTAAACGGGTATTGAATATGCATGCACAAATCGACTTTTTGGGCCCAAAAAACGTGTTATAGCATTTTTTTTGCTTGAAAATTGAAATTTTTCTAGAACAGTGTAGACATGTACAAATCGCTTCTGAGACCCAAAAAACTCGATTTTTCGGTGTTTTTAGGCTAAATTTGGGATATAAACGGGTATCGAAGATGCATGCACAAATCGACTTTTTGGGCCCAAGAAACGTGTTTTAGCATTTTTTTTGCCTGAAAATTGAAATTTTTCTTGCACAGTACAAATCGCTTCTGAGACCCAAAAAACTCGATTTTTCGGTGTTTTTAAGCTAAATTTGGGATTTAAACGGGTATCGAATATGCATGCACAAATCGACTTTTTGGGCCCAAAAAACGTGTTTTAGCATTTTTTTTGCCTGAAAATTGAATTTTTTCTAGAACAGTGTAGACATGTTCAAATCGCTTCTGAGACCCAAAAAACTCGATTTTTCGGTGTTTTTAGGCTAAATTTGGGATATAAACGGGTATCGAAGATGCATGCACAAATCGACTTTTTGGGCCCAAAAAACGTGTTTTAGCATTTTTTTTGACTGAAATTTGAAATTTTTCTAGCACAGTGTAGACATGTACAAATCGCTTCTGAGACCCAAAAAACTCGATTTTTCGGTGTTTTTAGGCTAAATTTGGGATATAAACGAGTCTCGAAGATGCATGCAGAAATCGACTTTTTGGGCCAAAAAAACGTGTTTTAGCATTTTTTTTGCTTGAAAA
Source organism: Petrolisthes manimaculis (assembly GCA_034508575.1). Lineage (NCBI taxonomy): Eukaryota > Metazoa > Arthropoda > Malacostraca > Decapoda > Porcellanidae > Petrolisthes > Petrolisthes manimaculis. The sequence continues at coordinate 449,847 of JAWZYT010001007.1, forward strand.
TTGATTTTTTTCTAGAACAGTGTAGACATGTATAAATCGCTTCTGAGACCCAAAAAACTCGATTTTTCGGTGTTCTTAGGTTAAATTTGGGATATAAACGGGTATCGAAGATGCATGCACAAATCGACTTTTTTGGCCAAAAAAACGTGTTTTAGCATTTTTTTTGCCATAAAATTGATTTTTTTCTAGCACAGTGTAGACATGTACAAATCGCTTCTGAGACCCAAAAAAATCGATTTTTCGGTGTTTTTAGGCTAAATTTGGGATATAAACGAGTATCGAAGATGCATGCACAAATCGACTTTTTGAGCCAAAAAAACGTGTTTTAGCATTTTTTTTGCCTGAAAATTGAAATTTTTCTAGCACAGTACAAATCGCTTCTGAGATCCAAAAAACTCGATTTTTCGGTGTTTTTAGGCTTAATTTGGGATTTAAACGGGTATCGAATATGCATGCACAAATCGACTTTTTGGGCCCAAAAAACGTGTTATAGCATTTTTTTTGCTTGAAAATTGATTTTTTTCTAGAACAGTGTAGACATGTACAAATCGCTTCTGAGACCCAAAAAACTCGATTTTTCGGTGTTCTTAGGTTAAATTTGGGATATAAATGGGTATCGAAGATGCATGCACAAATCGACTTTTTGGGCCAAAAAAAACGTGTTTTACCATTTTTTTTGCCTTAAAATTGAAATTTTTCTAGCACAGTGTAGACATGTACAAATCGCTTCTGAGACCCAAAAAACTCGATTTTCGGTGTTTTTAGGCTAAATTTGGGATATAAACGAGTATCGAAGATGCATGCACAAATCGACTTTTTGGGCCCAAAAAACGTGTTTTAGCACTTTTTTTGCCTGAAAATTGAAATTTTTCTAGCACAGTACAAATCGCTTCTGAGATCCAAAAAACTCGATTTTTCGGTGTTTTTAGGCTAAATTTGGGATTTAAACGGGTATCGAATATGCATGCACAAATCAACTTTTTGGGCCCAAAAAACGTGTTTTAGCATTTTTCTTGCCTGAAAATTGAAATTTTTCTAGCACAGTGTAGACATGTACAAATCGCTTCTGAGACCCAAAAAAAAAGATTTTTCGGTGTTTTTATGCTAAATTTGGGATATAAACGAGTCTCGAAGATGCATGCACAAATCGACTTTTTGGGCCCAAGAAACGTGTTTTAGCATTTTTTTTGCCTGAAAATAGAAATTTTTCTAGCACAGTACAAATCGCTTCTGAGACCCAAAAAACTCGATTTTTCGGTGTTTTTAAGCTAAATTTGGGATTTAAACGGGTATCGAATATGCATGCACAAATCGACTTTTTGGGCCCAAAAAACGTGTTTTAGCATTTTTTTTGACTGAAAATTGAAATTTTTCTAGAACAGTGTAGACATGTTCAAATCGCTTCTGAGACCCAAAAAACTCGATTTTTCGGTGTTTTTAGGCTAAATTTGGGATATAAACGGGTATCGAAGATGCATGCACAAATCGACTTTTTGGGCCCAAAAAACGTGTTTTAGCATTTTTTTTGACTGAAATTTGAAATTTTTCTAGCACAGTGTAGACATGTACAAATCGCTTCTGAGACCCAAAAAACTCGATTTTTCGGTGTTTTTAGGCTAAATTTGGGATATAAACGAGTCTCGAAGATGCATGCAGAAATCGACTTTTTGGGCCAAAAAAACGTGTTTTAGCATTTTTTTTGCTTGAAAATTGATTTTTTTTAGAACAGTGTAGACATGTAAAAATCGCTTCTGAGACCCGAAAAATTCGATTTTTCGGTGTTCTTAGGTTAAATTTGGGATATAAACGGGTATCGAAGATGCATGCACAAATCGACTTTTTGGGCCAAAAAAACGTGTTTTAGCATTTTTTTTGCCATAAAATTGAAATTTTTCTAGCACAGTGTAGACATGTACAAATCGCTTCTGAGACCCAAAAAAATCGATTTTTCGGTGTTTTTAGGCTAAATTTGGGATATAAACGAGTATCGAAGATGCATGCACAAATCGACTTTTTGGGCCAAAAAAACGTGTTTTAGCATTTTTTTTGCCTGAAAATTGAAATTTTTCTAGCACAGTACAAATCACTTCTGAGATCCAAAAAACTCGATTTTTCGGTGTTTTTAGGCTTAATTTGGGATTTAAACGGGTATCGAATATGCATGCACAAATCGACTTTTAGGGCCCAAAAAACGTGTTATAGCATTTTTTTTGCTTGAAAATTGAAATTTTTCTAGAACAGTGTAGACATGTACAAATCGATTCTGAGACCCAAAAAACTCGATTTTTCGGTGTTTTTAGGCTAAATTTGGGATATAAACGGGTATCGAAGATGCATGCACAAATCGACTTTTTGGGCCCAAAAAACGTGTTTTAGCATTTTTTTTGCCTGAAAATTGAAATTTTACTAGCACAGTGTAGACATGTAAAAATTGCTTCTGAGACCCAAAAAACTCAATTTCTCGGTGTTTTTAGGCTAAATTTGGGATATAAACGGGTATCGAAGATGCATGCAGAAATCGACTTTTTGGGCCAAAAAAACGTGTTTTAGCTTTTTTTTTTCCTGAAAATTGAAATTTTTCTAGCACAGTACAAATCGCTTCTGAGACCAAAAAACTCGATTTTTCTGTGTTTTTAGGCTAAATTTGGGATATAAACGGGTATCGAAGATGCATGCACAAATCGACTTTTTGGGCCCAAAAAACGTGTTTTAGCATTTTTTTTGCCTGAAAATTGATTTTTTTCTAGCACAGTGTAAACATGTACAAATCGCTTCTGTGACCCAAAAAACTCGATTTTTCGGTGTTTTTAGGCTAAATTTGGTATATAAACGGGTATCGAAGATGCATGCACAAATCGAGTTTTTGGGCCAAAAAAACGTGTTTTAGCATTTTTTTTGACTGAAAATTGAAATTTTTCTAGCACAGTGTAGACATGTACAAATCGCTTCTGAGACCCAAAAAACTCGATTTTTCGGTGTTTTTAGGCTAAATTTGGGATATTAACGGGTATCGAAGATGCATGCACAAATCGACTTTTTGGGCCCAAAAAACGTGTTTTAGCATTTTTTTTGCCTGAAAATTGAAATTTTTCTAGCACAGTGTAGACATGTACAAATCGCTTCTGAGACCCAAAAAACTCGATTTTTCGGTGTTCTTAGGTTAAATTTGGGATATAAATGGGTATCGAAGATGCATGCACAAATCGACTTTTTGGGCCAAAAAAACCGTGTTTTAGCATTTTTTTTGCCTTAAAATTGAAATTTTTCTAGCACAGTGTAGACATGTACAAATCGCTTCTGAGACCCAAAAAACTCGATTTTCGGTGTTTTTAGGCTAAATTTGGGATATAAACGAGTATCGAAGATGCATGCACAAATCGACTTTTTGGGCCCAAAAAACGTGTTTTAGCATTTTTTTAGCCTGAAAATTGAAATTTTTCTAGCACAGTACAAATCGCTTCTGAGATCCAAAAAACTCGATTTTTCGTTGTTTTTAGGCTAAATTTGGCATTTAAACGGGTATCGAATATGCATGCACAAATCGACTTTTTGGGCCCAAAAAACGTGTTTTAGCATTTTTTTGGCCAGAAAATTGAAATTTTTCTAGAACAGTGTAGACATGTACAAATCGCTTCTGAGACCCAAAAAACTTGATTTTTCGGTGTTTTTAGGCTAAATTTGGGATATAAACGGGTATCGAAGATGCATGCACAAATCAACTTTTTGGGCCCAAAAAACGTGTTTTAGCATTTTTTTTGCCTGAAAATTGAAATTTTTCTAGCACAGTGTAGACATGTACAAATTGCTTCTGAGACCTAAAAAACTCGATTTTTCGGTGTTTTTAGGCTAAATTTGGGATATAAACGGGTATCGAAGATGCATGCAGAAATCGACTTTTTGGGCCAAAAAAAAGTGTTTTAGCTTTTTTTTTGACTGAAAATTGAAATTTTTCTAGCACAGTACAAATCGCTTCTGAGACCAAAATAACTCGATTTTTCGGTGTTTTTAGGCTAAATTTGGGATATAAACGGGTATCGAAGATGCATGCACAAATTGACTTTTTGGGCCCAAAAAACGTGTTTTAGCATTTTTTTTTGCCTGAAAATTGATTTTTTTCTAGCACAGTGTCAATATGTACAAATCGCTTCTGAGACCCAAAAAACTCGATTTTTCGGTGTTTTTAGGCTAAATTTGGTATATAAACGGGTATCGAAGATGCATGCACAAATCGACTTTTTGGGCCAAAAAAACGTGTTATAGCATTTTTTTGCCTGAAAATTGAATTTTTTCTAGCACAGTACAAATCGCTTCTGAGACCCAAAAAACTCGATTTTTCGGTGTTTTTAGGCTAAATTTGGGATGTAAACGGGTATCGAAGATTCATGCACAAATCGACTTTTTGGGCCCAAAAAACGTGTTTTAGCATTTTTTTTGCCTGAAAATTGAAATTTTTCTACAACAGTGTAGACATGTACAAATCGCTTCTGAGACCCAAAAAACTCGATTTTTCGGTGTTTTTAGGCTAAATTTGGGATATAAACGGGTATCGAAGATGCATGCACAAATCGACTTTTTGGGCCCAAAAAACGTGTTTTAGCATTTTTTTGGCCAGAAAATTGAAATTTTTCTAGCACAGTGTAGACATGTACAAATTGCTTCTGAGACCTAAAAAACTCGATTTCTCGGTGTTTTTAGGCTAAATTTGGGATATAAACGGGTATCGAAGATGCATGCAGAAATCGACTTTTTGGGCCAAAAAAAAGTGTTTTAGCTTTTTTTTTGCCTGAAAATTGAAATTTTTCTAGCACAGTTCAAATCGCTTCTGAGACCAAAATAACTCGATTTTTCGGTGTTTTTAGGCTAAATTTGGGATATAAACGGGTATCGAAGATGCATGCACAAATCGACTTTTTGGGCCCAAAAAACGTGTTTTAGCATTTTTTTTGCCTGAAAATTGATTTTTTTCTAGCACAGTGTCAACATGTACAAATCGCTTCTGAGACCCAAAAAACTCGATTTTTCGGTGTTCTTAGGTTAAATTGGGGATATAAACGGGTATCGAAGATGCATGCACAAATCGACTTTTTGGGCCAAAAAAAACGTGTTTTAGCATTTTTTTTGCCTTAAAATTGAAATTTTTCTAGCACAGTGTAGACATGTACAAATCGCTTCTGAGACCCAAAAAACTCGATTTCGGTGTTTTTAGGCTAAATTTGGGATATAAACGAGTATCGAAGATGCATGCACAAATCGACTTTTTGGGCCCAAAAAACGTGTTTTAGCATTTTTTTTGCCTGAAAATTGAAATGTTTCTAGCACAGTACAAATCGCTTCTGAGATCCAAAAAACTCGATTTTTCGGTGTTTTTAGGCTAAATTTGGGATTTAAACGGGTATCGAATATGCATGCACAAATCGACTTTTTGGGCCCGAAAAACGTGTTTTAGCATTTTTTTTGCTTGAAAATTGAAATTTTTCTAGAACAGTGTAGACATGTACAAATTGCTTCTGAGACCTAAAAAACTCGATTTCTCGGTGTTTTTAGGCTAAATTTGGGATATAAACGGGTATCGAAGATGCATGCAGAAATCGACTTTTTGGGCCAAAAAAAAGTGTTTTAGCTTTTTTTTTGCCTGAAAATTGAAATTTTTCTAGCACAGTACAAATCGCTTCTGAGACCAAAATAACTCGATTTGTCGGTGTTTTTAGGCTAAATTTGGGATATAAACGGGTGTCGAAGATGCATGCACAAATCGACTTTTTGGGCCCAAAAAACGTGTTTTAGCATTTTTTTTGCCTGAAAATTGATTTTTTTCTAGCACAGTGTAGACATGTACAAATCGCTTCTGAGACCCAAAAAACTCGATTTTTCGGTGTTTTTATGCTAAATTTGGGATATAAACGGGTATCGAAGATTCATGCACAAATCGACTTTTTGGGCCCAAAAAACGTGTTTTAGCATTTTTTTTCCTGAAAATTGAAATTTTTCTAGCACAGTACAAATCGCTTCTGAGACCCAAAAAACTCGATTTTTCGGTGTTTTTATGCTAAATTTGGGATATAAACGGGTATCGAAGATTCATGCACAAATCGACTTTTTGGGCCCAAAAAACGTGTTTTAGCATTTTTTTTGCCTGAAAATTGAAATTTTTCTACAACAGTGTAGACATGTACAAATCGCTTCTGAGACCCAAAAAACTCGATTTTTCGGTGTTTTTAGGCTAAATTTGGGATATAAACGGGTATCGAAGATGCATGCACAAATCGACTTTTTGGGCCAAAAAAACGTGTTTTAGCATTTTTTTTGACTGAAAATTGAAATTTTTCTAGCACAGTGTAGACATGTACAAATCGCTTCTGAGACCCAAAAAACTCGATTTTTCGGTGTTCTTAGGTTAAATTTGGGATATAAATGGGTATCGAAGATGCATGCACAAATCGACTTTTTGGGCCAAAAAAAACGTGTTTTAGCATTTTTTTTGCCTTAAAATTGAAATTTTTCTAGCACAGTGTAGACATGTACAAATCGCTTCTGAGACCCAAAAAACTCGATTTTCGGTGTTTTTAGGCTAAATTTGGGATATAAACGAGTATCGAAGATGCATGCACAAATCAACTTTTTGGGCCCAAAAAACGTGTTTTAGCACTTTTTTTGCCTGAAAATTGAAATTTTTCTAGCACAGTACAAATCGCTTCTGAGATCCAAAAAACTCGATTTTTCGGTGTTTTTAGGCTAAATTTGGGATTTAAACGGGTATCGAATATGCATGCACAAATCAACTTTTTGGGCCCAAAAAACGTGTTTTAGCATTTTTCTTGCCTGAAAATTGAAATTTTTCTAGCACAGTGTAGACATGTACAAATCGCTTCTGAGACCCCAAAAAAACTATTTTTCGGTGTTTTTATGCTAAATTTGGGATATAAACGAGTCTCGAAGATGCATGCACAAATCGACTTTTTGGGCCCAAGAAACGTGTTTTAGCATTTTTTTTGCCTGAAAATTGAAATTTTTCTAGCACAGTACAAATCGCTTCTGAGACCCAAAAAACTCGATTTTTCGGTGTTTTTAAGCTAAATTTGGGATTTAAACGGGTATCGAATATGCATGCACAAATCGACTTTTTGGGCCCAAAAAACGTGTTTTAGCATTTTTTTTGACTGAAAATTGAAATTTTTCTAGAACAGTGTAGACATGTTCAAATCGCTTCTGAGACCCAAAAAACTCGATTTTTCGGTGTTTTTAGGTTAAATTGGGGATATAAACGGGTATCGAAGATGCATGCACAAATCGACTTTTTGGGCCAAAAAAAACGTGTTTTAGCATTTTTTTTGCCTTAAAATTGAAATTTTTCTAGCACAGTGTAGACATGTACAAATCGCTTCTGAGACCCAAAAAACTCGATTTCGGTGTTTTTAGGCTAAATTTGGGATATAAACGAGTATCGAAGATGCATGCACAAATCGACTTTTTGGGCCCAAAAAACGTGTTTTAGCATTTTTTTTGCCTGAAAATTGAAATGTTTCTAGCACAGTACAAATCGCTTCTGAGATCCAAAAAACTCGATTTTTCGGTGTTTTTAGGCTAAATTTGGGATTTAAACGGGTATCGAATATGCATGCACAAATCGACTTTTTGGGCCCGAAAAACGTGTTTTAGCATTTTTTTTGCTTGAAAATTGAAATTTTTCTAGAACAGTGTAGACATGTACAAATTGCTTCTGAGACCTAAAAAACTCGATTTCTCGGTGTTTTTAGGCTAAATTTGGGATATAAACGGGTATCGAAGATGCATGCAGAAATCGACTTTTTGGGCCAAAAAAAAGTGTTTTAGCTTTTTTTTTGCCTGAAAATTAAAATTTTTCTAGCACAGTACAAATCGCTTCTGAGACCAAAATAACTCGATTTGTCGGTGTTTTTAGGCTAAATTTGGGATATAAACGGGTGTCGAAGATGCATGCACAAATCGACTTTTTGGGCCCAAAAAACGTGTTTTAGCATTTTTTTTGCCTGAAAATTGATTTTTTTCTAGCACAGTGTAGACATGTACAAATCGCTTCTGAGACCCAAAAAACTCGATTTTTCGGTGTTTTTATGCTAAATTTGGGATATAAACGGGTATCGAAGATTCATGCACAAATCGACTTTTTGGGCCCAAAAAACGTGTTTTAGCATTTTTTTTGCCTGAAAATTGAAATTTTTCTACAACAGTGTAGACATGTACAAATCGCTTCTGAGACCCAAAAAACTCGATTTTTCGGTGTTTTTAGGCTAAATTTGGGATATAAACGGGTATCGAAGATGCATGCACAAATCGACTTTTTGGGCCAAAAAAACGTGTTTTAGCATTTTTTTTGACTGAAAATTGAAATTTTTCTAGCACAGTGTAGACATGTACAAATCGCTTCTGAGACCCAAAAAACTCGATTTTTCGGTGTTCTTAGGTTAAATTTGGGATATAAATGGGTATCGAAGATGCATGCACAAATCGACTTTTTGGGCCAAAAAAAACGTGTTTTAGCATTTTTTTTGCCTTAAAATTGAAATTTTTCTAGCACAGTGTAGACATGTACAAATCGCTTCTGAGACCCAAAACACTCGATTTTCGGTGTTTTTAGGCTAAATTTGGGATTTAAACGGGTATCGAATATGCATGCACAAATCAACTTTTTGGGCCCAAAAAACGTGTTTTAGCATTTTTCTTGCCTGAAAATTGAAATTTTTCTAGCACAGTGTAGACATGTACAAATCGCTTCTGAGACCCCAAAAAAACTATTTTTCGGTGTTTTTATGCTAAATTTGGGATATAAACGAGTCTCGAAGATGCATGCACAAATCGACTTTTTGGGCCCAAGAAACGTGTTTTAGCATTTTTTTTGCCTTAAAATTGAAATTTTTCTAGCACAGTACAAATCGCTTCTGAGACCCAAAAAACTCGATTTTTCGGTGTTTTTAAGCTAAATTTGGGATTTAAACGGGTATCGAATATGCATGCACAAATCGACTTTTTGGGCCCAAAAAACGTGTTTTAGCATTTTTTTTGACTGAAAATTGAAATTTTTCTAGAACAGTGTAGACATGTTCAAATCGCTTCTGAGACCCAAAAAACTCGATTTTTCGGTGTTTTTAGGCTAAATTTGGGATATAAACGGGTATCGAAGATGCATGCACAAATCGACTTTTTGGGCCCAAAAAACGTGTTTTAGCATTTTTTTTGACTGAAATTTGAAATTTTTCTAGCACAGTGTAGACATGTACAAATCGCTTCTGAGACCCAAAAAACTCGATTTTTCGGTGTTTTTAGGCTAAATTTGGGATATAAACGAGTCTCGAAGATGCATGCAGAAATCGACTTTTTGGGCCAAAAAAACGTGTTTTAGCATTTTTTTTGCTTGAAAATTGATTTTTTTCTATAACAGTGTAGACATGTAAAAATCGCTTCTGAGACCCAAAAAACTCGATTTTTCGGTGTTCTTAGGTTAAATTTGGGATATAAACGGGTATCGAAGATGCATGCACAAATCGACTTTTTGGGCCAAAAAAACGTGTTTTAGCATTTTTTTTGCCATAAAATTGAAATTTTTCTAGCACAGTGTAGACATGTACAAATCGCTTCTGAGACCCAAAAAAATCGATTTTTCGGTGTTTTTAGGCTAAATTTGGGATATAAACGAGTATCGAAGATGCATGCACAAATCGACTTTTTGGGCCAAAAAAACGTGTTTTAGCATTTTTTTTGCCTGAAAATTGAATTTTTTCTAGCACAGTACAAATCACTTCTGAGATCCAAAAAACTCGATTTTTCGGTGTTTTTAGGCTTAATTTGGGATTTAAACGGGTATCGAATATGCATGCACAAATCGACTTTTTGGGCCCAAAAAACGTGTTATAGCATTTTTTTTGCTTGAAAATTGAAATTTTTCTAGAACAGTGTAGACATGTACAAATCGCTTCTGAGACCCAAAAAAATCGATTTTTCGGTGTTTTTAGGCTAAATTTGGGATATAAACGGGTATCGAAGATGCATGCACAAATCGACTTTTTGGGCCCAAAAAACGTGTTTTAGCATTTTTTTTGCCTGAAAATTGAAATTTTACTAGCACAGTGTAGACATGTAAAAATTGCTTCTGAGACCCAAAAAACTCAATTTCTCGGTGTTTTTAGGCTAAATTTGGGATATAAACGGGTATCGAAGATGCATGCAGAAATCGACTTTTTGGGCCAAAAAAACGTGTTTTAGCTTTTTTTTTGCCTGAAAATTGAAATTTTTCTAGCACAGTACAAATCGCTTCTGAGACCAAAAAACTCGATTTTTCTGTGTTTTTAGGCTAAATTTGGGATATAAACGGGTATCGAAGATGCATGCACAAATCGACTTTTTGGGCCCCAAAAACGTGTTATAGCATTTTTTTTCCTGAAAAGTGAAATTTTTCTAGCACAGTACAAATCGCTTCTGAGACCCAAAAAACTCGATTTTTCGGTGTTTTTATGCTAAATTTGGGATATAAACGAGTATCGAAGATTCATGCACAAATCGACTTTTTGGGCCCAAAAAACGTGTTTTAGCAATTTTTTTTGCCTGAAAATTTATTTTTTTCTACAACAGTGTAGACATGTACAAATCGCTTCTGAGACCCAAAAAACTCGATTTTTCGGTGTTTTTAGGCTAAATTTGGGATATAAACGGGTATCGAAGATGCATGCACAAATCGACTTTTTGGGCCAAAAAAACGTGTTTTAGCATTTTTTTTGACTGAAAATTGAAATTTTTCTAGCACAGTGTAGACATGTACAAATCGCTTCTGAGACCCAAAAAACTCGATTTTTCGGTGTTTTTAGGCTAAATTTGGGATATTAACGGGTATCGAAGATGCATGCACAAATCGACTTTTTGGGACCAAAAAACGTGTTTTAGCATTTTTTTTGCCTGAAAATTGAAATTTTTCTAGCACAGTGTAGACATGTACAAATCGCTTCTGAGACCCAAAAAACTCGATTTTTCGGTGTTCTTAGGTTAAATTTGGGATATAAATGGGTATCGAAGATGCATGCACAAATCGACTTTTTGGGCCAAAAAAAACGTGTTTTAGCATTTTTTTTGCCTTAAAATTGAAATTTTTCTAGCACAGTGTAGACATGTACAAATCGCTTCTGAGACCAAAAAAACTCGATTTTCGGTGTTTTTAGGCTAAATTTGGGATATAAACGAGTATCGAAGATGCATGCACAAATCGACTTTTTGGGCCCAAAAAACGTGTTTTAGCATTTTTTTAGCCTGAAAATTGAAATTTTTCTAGCACAGTACAAATCGCTTCTGAGATCCAAAAAACTCGATTTTTCGTTGTTTTTAGGCTAAATTTGGCATTTAAACGGGTATCGAATATGCATGCACAAATCGACTTTTTGGGCCCAAAAAACGTGTTTTAGCATTTTTTTGGCCAGAAAATTGAAATTTTTCTAGAACAGTGTAGACATGTACAAATCGCTTCTGAGACCCAAAAAACTTGATTTTTCGGTGTTTTTAGGCTAAATTTGGGATATAAACGGGTATCGAAGATGCATGCACAAATCAACTTTTTGGGCCCAAAAAACGTGTTTTAGCATTTTTTTTGCCTGAAAATTGAAATTTTCTAGCACAGTGTAGACATGTACAAATTGCTTCTGAGACCTAAAAAACTCGATTTTTCGGTGTTTTTAGGCTAAATTTGGGATATAAACGGGTATCGAAGATGCATGCAGAAATCGACTTTTTGGGCCAAAAAAAAAGTGTTTTAGCTTTTTTTTTGACTGAAAATTGAAATTTTTCTAGCACAGTACAAATCGCTTCTGAGACCAAAATAACTCGATTTTTCGGTGTTTTTAAGCTAAATTTGGGATATAAACGGGTATCGAAGATGCATGCACAAATTGACTTTTTGGGCCCAAAAAACGTGTTTTAGCATTTTTTTTTGCCTGAAAATTGATTTTTTTCTAGCACAGTGTCAATATGTACAAATCGCTTCTGAGACCCAAAAAACTCGATTTTTCGGTGTTTTTTGGCTAAATTTGGTATATAAACGGGTATCGAAGATGCATGCACAAATCGACTTTTTGGGCCAAAAAAACGTGTTATAGCATTTTTTTGCCTGAAAATTGAAATTTTTCTAGCACAGTACAAATCGCTTCTGAGACCCAAAAAACTCGATTTTTCGGTGTTTTTAGGCTAAATTTGGGATATAAACGGGTATCGAAGATTCATGCACAAATCGACTTTTTGGGCCCAAAAAACGTGTTTTAGCATTTTTTTTGCCTGAAAATTGAAATTTTTCTACAACAGTGTAGACATGTACAAATCGCTTCTGAGACCCAAAAAACTCGATTTTTCGGTGTTTTTAGGCTAAATTTGGGATATAAACGGGTATCGAAGATGCATGCACAAATCGACTTTTTGGGCCAAAAAAACGTGTTTTAGCATTTTTTTTGACTGAAAATTGAAATTTTTCTAGCACAGTGTAGACATGTAAAAATCGCTTCTGAGACCCAAAAAACTCGATTTCTCGGTGTTTTTAGGCTAAATTTGGGATATAAACGAGTCTCGAAGATGCATGCACAAATCGACTTTTTGGGCCCAAAAAACGTGTTTTAGCATTTTTTTTGCCTGAAAATTTATTTTTTTCTAGCACAGTGTCAACATGTACAAATCGCTGCTGAGACCCAAAAAACTCGATTTTTCGGTGTTTTTAGGCTAAATTTGGTATATAAACGGGTATCGAAGATGCATGCACAAATCGACTTTTTGGGCCAAAAAAACGTGTTTTAGCATTTTTTTGCCGGAAAATGGAAATTTTTCTAGCACAGTACAAATCGATTCTGAGACCCAAAAAACTCGATTTTTCGGTGTTTTTAGGCTAAATTTGGGATATAAACGGGTATCGAAGATGCAAGCACAAATCGACTTTTTGGGCCCAAAAAACGTGTTTTAGCATTTTTTTTGCCTGAAAATTGATTTTTTTCTAGCACAGTGTAAACATGTACAAATCGCTTCTGAGACCCAAAAAACTCGATTTTTCGGTGTTTTTAGGCTAAATTTGGGATATCAACGGGTATCGAAGATGCATGCACAAATCGACTTTTTGGGCCAAAAAAACGTGTTTTGGCATTTTTTTTGCCGGAAAATTGAAATTTTTCTAGCACAGTACAAATCGCTTCTGAGACCCAAAAAACTCGATTTTTCGGTGTTTTTAGGCTAAATTTGGGATATAAACGGGCATCGAAGATACATGAACAAATCGACTTTTTGGGCCCAAAAAACGTGTATTAGCATTTTTTTTGCCTGAAAATTGAAATTTTTCTAGCACAGTGTAAACATGTACAAATCGCTTGTGAGACCCAAAAAACTCGATTTTTTGGTGTTTTTAGGCTAAATTTGGGATATAAACGGGTATCGAAGATGCATGCACAAATCGACTTTTTGGACCCAAAAAACGTGTTTTAGCATTTTTTTTGCCTGAAAATTGAAATTTTTCTAGCACAGTACAAATCGCTTCTGAAACCAAAAAAACTCGATTTTTCGGTGTTTTTAGGCTAAATTTGGGATGCAAACGGGTATCGAAGATGCATGCACAAATCGACTTTTTGGGCCAAAAAAACGTGTTTTAGCATTTTTTTTGCCTGAAAATTGAAATTTTTCTAGCACAGTACAAATCGCTTCTGAGACCCAAAAAACTCGATTTTTCGGTGTTTTTAGGCTAAATTTGGGATATAAACGGGCATCGAAGATGCATGCACAAATCGACTTTTTGGGCAAAAAAAACGTGTTTTAGCATTTTTTTTTGCCTGAAAATTGATTTTTTTCTAGCACAGTACAAATCGCTTTTGAGACCAAAAAACCCCGATTTTTCGGTGTTTTTAGGCTAAATTTGGGATATAAACGGGTATCGAAGATGCATGCACAAATCGACTTTTTGGGCCCAAAAAATGTGTTTTAGCATTTTTTTTGCCTGAAAATTGAAATTTTTCTAGAACAGTGTAGACACGTACAAATCGCTTCTGAGACCCAAAAAACTCGATTTCTCGGTGTTTTTAGGCTAAATTTGGGATATAAACGGGTATCGAAGATGCATGCACAAATCGAATTTTTGGACCCAAAAAACGTGTTTTAGCATTTTTTTGGCCTGAAAATTGAAATTTTTCTAGAACAATACAAATCGCTTCTGAAACCAAAAAAACTCGATTTTTCGGTGTTTTTAGGCTAAATTTGGGATATAAACGGGTATCGAAGATGCATGCACAAATCGACTTTTTGGGCCAAAAAAACGTGTTATAGCATTTTTTTGCCTGAAAATTGAAATTTTTCTAGCACAGTACAAATCGCTTCTGAGACCCAAAAAACTCGATTTTTCGGTGTTTTTAGGCTAAATTTGGGATATAAACGGGTATCGAAGATTCATGCACAAATCGACTTTTTGGGCCCAAAAAACGTGTTTTAGCATTTTTTTTGCCTGAAAATTGAAATTTTTCTACAACAGTGTAGACATGTACAAATCGCTTCTGAGACCCAAAAAACTCGATTTTTCGGTGTTTTTAGGCTAAATTTGGGATATAAACGGGTATCGAAGATGCATGCACAAATCGACTTTTTGGGCCAAAAAAACGTGTTTTAGCATTTTTTTGCCTGAAAATTGAAATTTTTCTAGCACAGTACAAATCGCTTCTGAGACCCAAAAAACTCGATTTTTCGGTGTTTTTAGGCTAAATTTGGGATATAAACGGGTATCGAAGATTCATGCACAAATCGACTTTTTGGGCCCAAAAAACGTGTTTTAGCATTTTTTTTGCCTGAAAATTGAAATTTTTCTACAACAGTGTAGACATGTACAAATCGCTTCTGAGACCCAAAAAACTCGATTTTTCGGTGTTTTTAGGCTAAATTTGGGATATAAACGGGTATCGAAGATGCATGCACAAATCGACTTTTTGGGCCAAAAAAACGTGTTTTAGCATTTTTTTTGACTGAAAATTGAAATTTTTCTAGCACAGTGTAGACATGTAAAAATCGCTTCTGAGACCCAAAAAACTCGATTTCTCGGTGTTTTTAGGCTAAATTTGGGATATAAACGAGTCTCGAAGATGCATGCACAAATCGACTTTTTGGGCCCAAAAAACGTGTTTTAGCATTTTTTTTGCCTGAAAATTTATTTTTTTCTAGCACAGTGTCAACATGTACAAATCGCTGCTGAGACCCAAAAAACTCGATTTTTCGGTGTTTTTAGGCTAAATTTGGTATATAAACGGGTATCGAAGATGCATGCACAAATCGACTTTTTGGGCCAAAAAAACGTGTTTTAGCATTTTTTTGCCGGAAAATGGAAATTTTTCTAGCACAGTACAAATCGATTCTGAGACCCAAAAAACTCGATTTTTCGGTGTTTTTAGGCTAAATTTGGGATATAAACGGGTATCGAAGATGCAAGCACAAATCGACTTTTTGGGCCCAAAAAACGTGTTTTAGCATTTTTTTTGCCTGAAAATTGATTTTTTTCTAGCACAGTGTAAACATGTACAAATCGCTTCTGAGACCCAAAAAACTCGATTTTTCGGTGTTTTTAGGCTAAATTTGGGATATCAACGGGTATCGAAGATGCATGCACAAATCGACTTTTTGGGCAAAAAAACGTGTTTTGGCATTTTTTTTGCCGGAAAATTGAAATTTTTCTAGCACAGTACAAATCGCTTCTGAGACCCAAAAAACTCGATTTTTCGGTGTTTTTAGGCTAAATTTGGGATATAAACGGGCATCGAAGATACATGAACAAATCGACTTTTTGGGCCCAAAAAACGTGTATTAGCATTTTTTTTGCCTGAAAATTGAAATTTTTCTAGCACAGTGTAAACATGTACAAATCGCTTGTGAGACCCAAAAAACTCGATTTTTTGGTGTTTTTAGGCTAAATTTGGGATATAAACGGGTATCGAAGATGCATGCACAAATCGACTTTTTGGACCCAAAAAACGTGTTTTAGCATTTTTTTTGCCTGAAAATTGAAATTTTTCTAGCACAGTACAAATCGCTTCTGAAACCAAAAAAACTCGATTTTTCGGTGTTTTTAGGCTAAATTTGGGATGCAAACGGGTATCGAAGATGCATGCACAAATCGACTTTTTGGGCCAAAAAAACGTGTTTTAGCATTTTTTTTGCCTGAAAATTGAAATTTTTCTAGCACAGTACAAATCGCTTCTGAGACCCAAAAAACTCGATTTTTCGGTGTTTTTAGGCTAAATTTGGGATATAAACGGGCATCGAAGATGCATGCACAAATCGACTTTTTGGGCAAAAAAAACGTGTTTTAGCATTTTTTTTTGCCTGAAAATTGATTTTTTTCTAGCACAGTACAAATCGCTTTTGAGACCAAAAAACCCCGATTTTTCGGTGTTTTTAGGCTAAATTTGGGATATAAACGGGTATCGAAGATGCATGCACAAATCGACTTTTTGGGCCCAAAAAATGTGTTTTAGCATTTTTTTTGCCTGAAAATTGAAATTTTTCTAGAACAGTGTAGACACGTACAAATCGCTTCTGAGACCCAAAAAACTCGATTTCTCGGTGTTTTTAGGCTAAATTTGGGATATAAACGGGTATCGAAGATGCATGCACAAATCGAATTTTTGGACCCAAAAAACGTGTTTTAGCATTTTTTTGGCCTGAAAATTGAAATTTTTCTAGAACAATACAAATCGCTTCTGAAACCAAAAAAACTCGATTTTTCGGTGTTTTTAGGCTAAATTTGGGATATAAACGGGTATCGAAGATACATGCACAAATCGACTTTTTGGGCCCAAAAAACGTGTTTTAGCATTTTTTTGGCCTGAAAATTGAAATTTTTCAAGCACAGTACAAATCGCTTCTGAAACCAAAAAAAAATAGATTTTTCGGTGTTTTTAGGCAAAATTTGGGATATAAACGGGTATCGAAGATGCATGCACAAATCGACTTTTTGGGCCCAAAAAACGTGTTTTAGCATTTATTTTGCCTGAAAAATGAAATTTTTCTA
Source organism: Petrolisthes manimaculis (assembly GCA_034508575.1). Taxonomy (NCBI): domain Eukaryota; kingdom Metazoa; phylum Arthropoda; class Malacostraca; order Decapoda; family Porcellanidae; genus Petrolisthes; species Petrolisthes manimaculis. The sequence continues at coordinate 466,873 of JAWZYT010001007.1, forward strand.
GAACAGTGTAGACATGTACAAATCGCTTCTGAGACCCAAAAAACTCGTTTTCTCGGTGTTTTTAGGCTAAATTTGGGATATAAACGGGTCTCGAAAATGCATGCACAAATCGACTTTTTGGGCCAAAAAAACGTGTTTTAGCATTTTTTTGCCTGAAAATTGAAATTTTTCTAGCACAGTACAAATCGCTTCTGAGACCCAAAAAACTCGATTTTTCGGTGTTTTTAGGCTAAATTTGGGATATAAACGGGCATCGAAGATGCATGCACAAATCGACTTTTTGGGCCCAAAAAATGTGTTTTAGCATTTTTTTTGCCTGAAAATTGATTTTTTTCTAGAACAGTGTAGACATGTACAAATCGCTTCTGAGACCCAAAAAACTCGATTTTTCGGTGTTTTAAGGCTAAATTTGGGATATAAACGGGTATCGTAGATGCATGCACAAATCGACTTTTTGGGCCCAAAAAACGTGTTTTAGCATTTTTTTTGCCGGAAAATTGAAATTTTTCTAGCACAGTGTAGACATGTACAAATCGCTTCTGAGACCCAAAAAACTCGATTTTTCGGTGTTTTTAGGCTAAATTTGGGATATAAACGGGTATCGAAGATGCATGCACAAATCGACTTTTTGGGCCAAAAAAACGTGTTTTAGCATTTTTTTTGCCTGAAAATTGAAATTTTTCTAGCACAGTGTAGACATGTACAAATCGCTTCTGAGACCAAAAAAACTCGATTTTTCGGTGTTTTTAGGCTAAATTCGGGATATAAACGGGTATTGAAGATGCATGCACAAATCGACTTTTTGGGCCAAAAAAAACTTGTTTTAGCATTTTTTTTGCCAAAAAATTGAAATTTTTCTAGCACAGTACAAATAGCTTCTGAGACTAAAAAAACTCGATTTTTCGGTGTTTTTAGGCTAAATTTGGGTTATAAACGGGTATCGAAGATGCATGCACAAATCGAATTTTTGGGCCCAAAAAACGTGTTTTAGCATTTTTTTTGCCTGAAAATTGAAATTTTTCTAGCACAGTGTAGACATGTACAAATTGCTTCTGAGACCCAAAAAACTCAATTTTTCGGTGTTTTTACGCTAAATTTGGGATATAAACGGGTATTGAAGATGCATGCACAAATCGAATTTTTGGGCCCAAAAAACGTGTTTTAGCATTTTTTTTGCCTGAAAATTGAATTTTTTCTAGCACAGTACAAATCGCTTCTGAAACCAAAAAACCTCGATTTTTCGGTGTTTTTAGGCTAAATTTGGGATGCAAACGGGTATCGAAGATGCATGCACAAATCGACTTTTTGGGCCAAAAAAACGTGTTTTAGCATTTTTTTTGCCTGAAAATTGAAATTTTTCTAGCACAGTACAAATCGCTTCTGAGACCCAAAAAACTCGATTTTTCGGTGTTTTTAGGCTAAATTTGGGATATAAACGGGCATCGAAGATGCATGCACAAATCGACTTTTTGGGCAAAAAAAACGTGTTTTAGCATTTTTTTTGCCTGAAAATTGATTTTTTTCTAGCACAGTACAAATCGCTTCTGAGACCAAAAAACCCCGATTTTTCGGTGTTTTTAGGCTAAATTTGGGATATAAACGGGTATCGAAGATGCATGCACAAATCGACTTTTTGGGCCCAAAAAATGTGTTTTAGCATTTTTTTTGCCTGAAAATTGAAATTTTTCTAGAACAGTGTAGACACGTACAAATCGCTTCTGAGACCCAAAAAACTCGTTTTCTCGGTGTTTTTAGGCTAAATTTGGGATATAAACGGGTCTCGAAAATGCATGCAGTAATCGACTTTTTGGGCCAAAAAAACGTGTTTTAGCATTTTTTTTGCCTGAAAATTGAAATTTTTCTAGCACAGTACAAATCGCTTCTGAAACCAAAAAAACTCGATTTTTCGGTGTTCTTAGGCTAAATTTGGGATGCAAACGAGTATCGAAGATGCATGCACAAATCGACTTTTTGGGCCAAAAAAACGTGTTTTAGCATTTTTTTGCCTGAAAATTGAAATTTTTCTAGCACAGTACAAATCACTTCTGAGACCCAAAAAACTCGATTTTTCGGTGTTTTTAGGCTAAATTTGGGATATAAACGGGCATCGAAGATGCATGCACAAATCGACTTTTTGGGCAAAAAAAACGTGTTTTAGCATTTTTTTTGCCTGAAAATTGATTTTTTTTCTAGCACAGTACAAATCGCTTCTGAGACCAAAAAACCCCGATTTTTCGGTGTTTTTAGGCTAAATTTGGGATATAAACGGGTATCGAAGATGCATGCACAAATCGACTTTTTGGGCCCAAAAAATGTGTTTTAGCATTTTTTTTGCCTGAAAATTGAAATTTTTCTAGAACAGTGTAGACACGTACAAATCGCTTCTGAGACCCAAAAAACTCGTTTTCTCGGTGTTTTTAGGCTAAATTTGGGATATAAACGGGTCTCGAAAATGCATGCAGTAATCGACTTTTTGGGCCAAAAAAACGTGTTTTAGCATTTTTTTTGCCTGAAAATTGAAATTTTTCTAGCACAGTACAAATCGCTTCTGAAACCAAAAAAACTCGATTTTTCGGTGTTTTTAGGCTAAATTTGGGATGCAAACGAGTATCGAAGATGCATGCACAAATCGACTTTTTGGGCCAAAAAAACGTGTTTTAGCATTTTTTTGCCTGAAAATTGAAATTTTTCTAGCACAGTACAAATCACTTCTGAGACCCAAAAAACTCGATTTTTCGGTGTTTTTAGGCTAAATTTGGGATATAAACGGTTATCGAAGATGCATGCACAAATCGACTTTTTGGGCAAAAAAAACGTGTTTTAGCATTTTTTTTGCCTGAAAATTGAAATTTTTCTAGCACAGTACAAATCGCTTCTGAGACCCAAAAAACTCGATTTTTCGGTGTTTTTAGGCTAAATTTGGGATATAAACGGGCATCGAAGATGCATGCACAAATCGACTTTTTGGGCAAAAAAAACGTGTTTTAGCATTTTTTTTGCCTGAAAATTGATTTTTTTCTAGCACAGTACAAATCGCTTCTGAGACCAAAAAACCCCGATTTTTCGGTGTTTTTAGGCTAAATTTGGGATATAAACGGGTATCGAAGATGCATGCACAAATCGACTTTTTGGGCCCAAAAAATGTGTTTTAGCATTTTTTTTGCCTGAAAATTGAATTTTTTCTAGAACAGTGTAGACACGTACAAATCGCTTCTGAGACCCAAAAAACTCGTTTTCTCGGTGTTTTTAGGCTAAATTTGGGATATAAACGGGTCTCGAAAATGCATGCAGTAATCGACTTTTTGGGCCAAAAAAACGTGTTTTAGCATTTTTTTTGCCTGAAAATTGAAATTTTTCTAGCACAGTACAAATCGCTTCTGAAACCAAAAAAACTCGATTTTTCGGTGTTTTTAGGCTAAATTTGGGATGCAAACGAGTATCGAAGATGCATGCACAAATCGACTTTTTGGGCCAAAAAAACGTGTTTTAGCATTTTTTTTGCCTGAAAATTGAAATTTTTCTAGCACAGTGTAGACATGTACAAATTGCTTCTGAGACCCAAAAAACTCAATTTTTCGGTGTTTTTACGCTAAATTTGGGATATAAACGGGTATTGAAGATGCATGCACAAATCGAATTTTTGGGCCCAAAAAACGTGTTTTAGCATTTTTTTTGCCTGAAAATTGAAATTTTTCTAGCAGAGTGTAGACATGTACAAATTGCTTCTGAGACCCAAAAAACTCGATTTTTTGGTGTTTTTAGGCTAAATTTGGGATATAAACGGGTATTGAAGATGCATGCACAAATCGACTTTTCGGGCCCAAAAAACGTGTTTTAGCATTTTTTTTGCCTGAAAATTGAAATTTTTCTAGCACAGTGTAAACATGTACAAATCGCTTCTGAGACCCAAAAAACTCGATTTTTCGGTGTTTTTAGGCTAAATTTGGGATATAAACGGGTATCGAAGATGCATGCACAAATCGACTTTTTGGGCCAAAAAAAACTGTTTTAGCATTTTTTTGGCCTGAAAATTGATTTTTTTCTAGTACAGTACAAATCGCTTCTGAGACCAAAAAAACTCGATGAATCGGTGTTTTTAGGCTAAATTTGGGATATAAACGGGTATCGAAGATGCATGCACAAATCGACTTTTTGGGCCCAAAAAAGGTGTTTTTAGCATTTTTTTTGCCTGAAAATTGAAATTTTTCTAGAACAGTGTAGACATGTACAAATCGCTTCTGAGACCCAAAAAACTCGATTTTTCGGTGTTTTTAGGCTAAATTTGGGATATAAACGGGTATCGAAGATGCATGCACAAATCGACTTTTTGGGCCCAAAAAACGTGTTTTAACATTTTTTTTGTCTGAAAATTGAAATTTTCTAGCACATTACAAATCGCTTCTGAGACCCAAAAAACTCGATTTTTCGGTGTTTTTAGGCTAAATTTGGGATATAAACGGGTATCGAAGATACATGCCCAAATCGACTTTTTGGGCCCAAAAAACGTGTTTTAGCATTTTTTTTGCCTGAAAATTGATTTTTTTCTAGCACAGTACAAATCGCTTCTGAAGCCAAAAAAAAACGATTTTTCGGTGTTTTTAGGCTAAATTTGGGATATAAACGGGTATCGAAGATGCATGCACAAATCGACTTTTTGGGCCCAAAAAATGTGTTTTAGCATTTTTTTTGCCTGAAAATTGATTTTTTTCTAGAACAGTGTAGACATGTACAAATCGCTTCTGAGACCCAAAAAACTCGATTTTTCGGTGTTTTTAGGCTAAATTTGGGTTATAAACGGGTATCGAAGATGCATGCACAAATCGAATTTTTGGGCCCAAAAAACGTGTTTTAGCATTTTTTTTGCCTGAAAATTGAAATTTTTCTAGCAGAGTGTAGACATGTACAAATTGTTTCCGAGACCCAAAAAACTCGATTTTTCGGTGTTTTTAGGCTAAATTTGGGATATAAACGGGTATCGAAGATGCATGCACATATCGACTTTTTGGGCCCAAAAAACGTGTTTTAGCATTTTTTTTGCCTGAAAATTGATTTTTTTCTAGAACAGTGTAGACATGTACAAATCGCTTCTGAGACCCAAAAAACTCGATTTTTCGGTGTTTTTAGGCTAAATTTGGGATATAAACGGGTATCGAAGATGCATGTACAAATCGACTTTTCGGGCCCAAAAAACGTGTTTTAGCATTTTTTTTGCCTGAAAATTGAAATTTTTCTAGCACAGTGTAAACATGTACAAATCGCTTCTGAGACCCAAAAAACTCGATTTTTCGGTGTTTTTAGGCTAAATTTGGGATATAAACGGGTATCGAAGATGCATGCACAAATCGACTTTTTGGGCCAAAAAAACCTGTTTTAGCATTTATTTGGCCTGAAAATTGATTTTTTTCTAGCACAGTACAAATCGCTTCTGAGACCAAAAAAACTCGATGTTTCGGTGTTTTTAGGCTAAATTTGGGATATAAACGGGTATCGAAGATGCATGCACAAATCGACTTTTTGGGCCCAAAAAAGGTGTCTTAGCATTTTTTTTGCCTGAAAATTGAAATTTTTCTAGAACAGTGTAGACATGTACAAATCGCTTCTGAGACCCAAAAAACTCGATTTTTCGGTGTTTTAAGGCTAAATTTGGGATGTAAACGGGTATCGTAGATGCATGCACAAATCGACTTTTTGGGCCCAAAAAACGTGTTTTAGCATTTTTTTTTGCCGGAAAATTGAATTTTTTCTAGCACAGTGTAGACATGTACAAATCGCTTCTGTGACCCAAAAAACTAAATTTTTCGGTGTTTTTAAGCTAAATTTGGGATATAAACGGGTATTGAAGATGCATGCACAAATCGACTTTTTGGGCCAAAAAAAACGTGTTTTAGATTTTTTTTTGCCAGAAAATTGAAATTTTTCTAGCACAGTACAAATAGCTTCTGAGACTAAAAAAACTCGATTTTTCAGTGTTTTTAGGCTAAATTTGGGTTATAAACGGGTATCGAAGATGCATGCATAAATCGAATTTTTGGGCCCAAAAAATGTGTTTTAGCATTTTTTTTGCCTGAAAATTGAATTTTTTCTAGCAGAGTGTAGACATGTACAAATTGCTTCTGAGACCCAAAAAACTCGATTTTTCGGTGTTTTTAGGCTAAATTTGGGATATAAACGGGTATCGAAGATGCATGCACAAATCGACTTTTTGGGCCCAAAAAACGTGTTTTAGCATTTTTTTTGCCTGAAAATTGATTTTTTTCTAGCACAGTACAAATCGCTTCTGAGACCCAAAAAACTCGATTTTTCGGTGTTTTTAGGCTAAATTTGGGATATAAACGGGTATCGAAGATGCATGCACAAATCGACTTTTTGGGCCCAAAAAACGTGTTTTAACATTTTTTTTGCCTGAAAATTGAAATTTTTCTAGCACAGTACAAATCGCTTCTGAGACCCAAAAAACTCGATTTTTCGGTGTTTTTAGGCTAAATTTGGGATATAAACGGGTATCGAAGATACATGCACAAATCGACTTTTTGGGCCCAAAAAACGTGTTTTAACATTTTTTTTGCCTGAAAATTGAAATTTTTCTAGCACATTACAAATCGCTTCTGAGACCCAAAAAACTCGATTTTTCGGTGTTTTTAGGCTAAATTTGGGATATAAACGGGTATCGAAGATACATGCACAAATCGACTTTTTGGGCCCAAAAAAAGTGTTTTAGCATGTTTTTGGCCTGAAAATTGATTTTTTTCTAGCACAGTACAAATCGCTTCTGAGACCAAAAAAAAACGATTTTTCGGTGTTTTTAGGCTAAATTTGGGATATAAACGGGTATCGAAGATGCATGCACAAATCGACTTTTTGGGCCCAAAAAATGTGTTTTAGCATTTTTTTTGCCTGAAAATTGATTTTTTTCTAGAACAGTGTAGACATGTACAAATCGCTTCTGAGACCCAAAAAACTCGATTTTTCGGTGTTTTAAGGCTAAATTTGGGATGTAAACGGGTATCGTAGATGCATGCACAAATCGACTTTTTGGGCCCAAAAAACGTGTTTTAGCATTTTTTTTGCCGGAAAATTGAATTTTTTCTAGCACAGTGTAGACATGTACAAATCGCTTCTGAGACCCAAAAAACTCGATTTTTCGGTGTTTTTAGGATAAATTTGGGATATAAACGGGTATCGAAGATGCATACACAAATCGACTTTTTGGGCCCAAAAAACGTGTTTTAGCATTTTTTTTGCCTGAAAATTGAAATTTTTCTAGCACAGTGTAGACATGTACAAATCGCTTCTGTGACCCAAAGAACTAGATTTTTCGGTGTTTTTAGGCTAAATTTGGGATATAAACGGGTATTGAAGATGCATGCACAAATCGACTTTTTGGGCCAAAAAAAATGTGTTTTAGAATTTTTTTTGCCAGAAAATTGAAATTTTTCTAGCACAGTACAAATAGCTTCTGAGACTAAAAAAACTCGATTTTTCGGTGTTTTTAGGCTAAATTTGGGTTATAAACGGGTATCGAAGATGCATGCACAAATCGAATTTTTGGGCCCAAAAAACGTGTTTTAGCATTTTTTTTGCCAGAAAATTGAAATTTTTCTAGCACAGTACAAATAGCTTCTGAGACCCAAAAAACTCGATTTTTCAGTGTTTTTAGTCTAAATTTGGGTTATAAACGGGTATCGAAGATGCATGCACAAATCGACTTTTTGGGCCCAAAAAACGTGTTTTAGCATTTTTTTTGCCTGAAAATTGATTTTTTTCTAGCACAGTACAAATCGCTTCTGAGACCCAAAAAACTCGATTTTTCGGTGTTTTTAGGCTAAATTTGGGATATAAACGGGTATCGAAGATGCATGCACAAATCGACTTTTTGGGCCCAAAAAACGTGTTTTAGCATTTTTTTTGCCGGAAAATTGAATTTTTTCTAGCACAGTGTAGACATGTACAAATCGCTTCTGAGACCCAAAAAACTCGATTTTTCGGTGTTTTTAGGATAAATTTGGGATATAAACGGGTATCGAAGATGCATACACAAATCGACTTTTTTGGCCAAAAAAACGTGTTTTAGCATTTTTTTTGCCTGAAAATTGAAATTTTTCTAGCACAGTGTAGACATGTACAAATCGCTTCTGTGACCCAAAGAACTAGATTTTTCGGTGTTTTTAGGCTAAATTTGGGATATAAACGGGTATTGAAGATGCATGCACAAATCGACTTTTTGGGCCAAAAAAAATGTGTTTTAGAATTTTTTTTGCCAGAAAATTGAAATTTTTCTAGCACAGTACAAATAGCTTCTGAGACTAAAAAAACTCGATTTTTCGGTGTTTTTAGGCTAAATTTGGGTTATAAACGGGTATCGAAGATGCATGCACAAATCGAATTTTTGGGCCCAAAAAACGTGTTTTAGCATTTATTTTGCCAGAAAATTGAAATTTTTCTAGCACAGTACAAATAGCTTCTGAGACCCAAAAAACTCGATTTTTCAGTGTTTTTAGGCTAAATTTGGGTTATAAACGGGTATCGAAGATGCATGCACAAATCGACTTTTTGGGCCCAAAAAACGTGTTTTAGCATTTTTTTTGCCTGAAAATTGATTTTTTTCTAGCACAGTACAAATCGCTTCTGAGACCCAAAAAACTCGATTTTTCGGTGTTTTTAGGCTAAATTTGGGATATAAACGGGTATCGAAGATGCATGCACAAATCGACTTTTTGGGCCCAAAAAACGTGTTTTAGCATTTTTTTTGCCGGAAAATTGAATTTTTTCTAGCACAGTGTAGACATGTACAAATCGCTTCTGAGACCCAAAAAACTCGATTTTTCGGTGTTTTTAGGATAAATTTGGGATATAAACGGGTATCGAAGATGCATACACAAATCGACTTTTTGGGCCAAAAAAACGTGTTTTAGCATTTTTTTTGCCTGAAAATTGAAATTTTTCTAGCACAGTGTAGACATGTACAAATCGCTTCTGTGACCCAAAGAACTAGATTTTTCGGTGTTTTTAGGCTAAATTTGGGATATAAACGGGTATTGAAGATGCATGCACAAATCGACTTTTTGGGCCAAAAAAAATGTGTTTTAGAATTTTTTTTGCCAGAAAATTGAAATTTTTCTAGCACAGTACAAATAGCTTCTGAGACTAAAAAAACTCGATTTTTCGGTGTTTTTAGGCTAAATTTGGGTTATAAACGGGTATCGAAGATGCATGCACAAATCGAATTTTTGGGCCCAAAAAACGTGTTTTAGCATTTTTTTTGCCAGAAAATTGAAATTTTTCTAGCACAGTACAAATAGCTTCTGAGACCCAAAAAACTCGATTTTTCGGTGTTTTTAGGCTAAATTTGGGATATAAACGGGTATCGAAGATGCATGCACAAATCGACTTTTTGGGCCCAAAAAACGTGTTTTAGCATTTTTTTTGCCTGAAAATTGATTTTTTTCTAGCACAGTACAAATCGCTTCTGAGACCCAAAAAACTCGATTTTTCGGTGTTTTTAGGCTAAATTTGGGATATAAACGGGTATCGAAGATGCATGCACAAATCGACTTTTTGGGCCCAAAAAAAGTGTTTTAACATTTTTTTTGCCTGAAAATTGAAATTTTTCTAGCACAGTACAAATCGCTTCTGAGACCCAAAAAACTCGATTTTTCGGTGTTTTTAGGCTAAATTTGGGATATAAACGGGTATCGAAGATACATGCACAAATCGACTTTTTGGGCCCAAAAAACGTGTTTTAACATTTTTTTTGCCTGAAAATTGAAATTTTTCTAGCACATTACACATCGCTTCTGAGACCCAAAAAACTCGATTTTTCGGTGTTTTTAGGCTAAATTTGGGATATAAACGGGTATCGAAGATACATGCACAAATCGACTTTTTGGGCCCAAAAAAAGTGTTTTAGCATGTTTTTGGCCTGAAAATTGATTTTTTTCTAGCACAGTACAAATCGCTTCTGAGACCAAAAAAAACCGATTTTTCGGTGTTTTTAGGCTAAATTTGGGATATAAACGGGTATCGAAGATGCATGCACAAATCGACTTTTTGGGCCCAAAAAATGTGTTTTAGCATTTTTTTTGCCTGAAAATTGATTTTTTTCTAGAACAGTGTAGACATGTACAAATCGCTTCTGAGACCCAAAAAACTCGATTTTTCGGTGTTTTAAGGCTAAATTTGGGATGTAAACGGGTATCGTAGATGCATGCACAAATCGACTTTTTGGGCCCAAAAAACGTGTTTTAGCATTTTTTTTGCCGGAAAATTGAATTTTTTCTAGCACAGTGTAGACATGTACAAATCGCTTCTGAGACCCAAAAAACTCGATTTTTCGGTGTTTTTAGGATAAATTTGGGATATAAACGGGTATCGAAGATGCATACACAAATCGACTTTTTGGGCCAAAAAAACGTGTTTTAGCATTTTTTTTGCCTGAAAATTGAAATTTTTCTAGCACAGTGTAGACATGTACAAATCGCTTCTGTGACCCAAAGAACTAGATTTTTCGGTGTTTTTAGGCTAAATTTGGGATATAAACGGGTATTGAAGATGCATGCACAAATCGACTTTTTGGGCCAAAAAAAATGTGTTTTAGAATTTTTTTTGCCAGAAAATTGAAATTTTTCTAGCACAGTACAAATAGCTTCTGAGACTAAAAAAACTCGATTTTTCGGTGTTTTTAGGCTAAATTTGGGTTATAAACGGGTATCGAAGATGCATGCACAAATCGAATTTTTGGGCCCAAAAAACGTGTTTTAGCATTTTTTTTGCCTGAAAATTGAAATTTTTCTAGCAGAGTGTAGACATGTACAAATTGCTTCTGAGACCCAAAAAACTCGATTTTTCGGTGTTTTTAGGCTAAATTTGGGATATAAACGGGTATCGAAGATGCATGCACAAATCGACTTTTTGGGCCAAAAAAACCTGTTTTAGCATTTTCTTGGCCTGAAAATTAATTTTTTTCTAGCACAGTACAAATCGCTTCTGAGACCAAAAAAACTCGATGTTTCGGTGTTTTTAGGCTAAATTTGGGATATAAACGGGTATCGAAGATGCATGCACAAATCGACTTTTTGGGCCCAAAAAACGTGTTTTAACATTTTTTTTGCCTGAAAATTGAAATTTTTCTAGCACATTACAAATCGCTTCTGAGACCCAAAAAAATCGATTTTTCGGTGTTTCTTGGCTAAATTTGGGATATAAACGGGTATCGAAGATACATGCACAAATCGACTTTTTGGGCCCAAAAAACGTGTTTTAGCATTTTTTTGGCCTGAAAATTGAAATTTTTCTAGCACAGTGTAGACATGTACAAATCGCTTCTGAGACCCAAAAAACTCGATTTTTCGGTGTTTTTAGGATAAATTTGGGATATAAACGGGTATCGAAGATGCATGCACAAATCGACTTTTTGGGCCAAAAAAACGTGTTTTAGCATTTTTTTTGCCTGAAAATTGAAATTTATTTAGAACAGTGTAGACATGTACAAATCGCTTCTGAGACCCAAAAAACTCGATTTCTCGGTGTTTTTAGGCTAAATTTGGGATATAAACGGGTATTGAAGATGCATGCACAAATCGACTTTTTGGGCCAAAAAAAACGTGTTTTAGCATTTTTTTTGCCCGAAAATTGAAAATTTTCTAGCACAGTACAAATAGCTTCTGAGACCCAAAAAACTCGATTTCTCGGTGTTTTTAGGCTAAATTTGGGTTATAAACGGGTATCGAAGATGCATGCACAAATCGAATTTTTGGGCCCAAAAAACGTGTTTTAGCATTTTTTTTGCCTGAAAATTGAAATTTTTCTAGCAGAGTGTAGACATGTACAAATCGCTTCTGAGACCCAAAAAACTCGATTTTTCGGTGTTTTTAGGCTAAATGTGGGATATAAACGGGTATCGAAGATGCATGCACAAATCGACTTTTTGGGCCCAAAAAACGTCTTTTAGCATTTTTTTTGCCTGAAAATTGAAATTTTTCTAGCACAGTGTAAACATGTACAAATCGCTTCTGAGACCAAAAAAACTCGATTTTTCGGTGTTTTTAGGCTAAATTTGGGATATAAACGGGTATCGAAGATGCATGCACAAATCGACTTTTTGGGCCAAAAAAACGTCTTTTAGCATTTTTTTTGCCTGAAAATTGATTTTTTTCTATTACAGTGTAAACATGTACAAATCGCTTCTGAGACCCAAAAAACTCGATTGTTCGGTGTTCTTAGGCTAAATTTGGGATATAAACGGGTATCGAAGATGCATGCACAAATCGACTTTTTGGGCCCAAAAAACGTGTTTTAGCATTTTTTTTGCCTGAAAATTGAAATTTATTTAGAACAGTGTAGACATGTACAAATCACTTCTGAGACCCAAAAAACTCGATTTCTCGGTGTTTTTAGGCTAAATTTGGGATATAAACGGGTATCGAAGATGCATGCACAAATCGACTTTTTGGACCCAAAAAACGTGTTTTAGCATTTTTTTGGCCTGAAAATTGAAATTTTTCTAGCACAGTACAAATCGCTTCTGAAACCAAAAAAACTCGATTTTTCGGTGTTTTTAGGCTAAATTTGGGATATAAACGGGTATCGAAGATGCATGCACAAATCGACTTTTTGGGCCCAAAAAACGTGTTTTAGCATTTTTTTTGCCTGAAAATTGAAATTTATTTAGAACAGTGTAGACATGTACAAATCGCTTCTGAGACACAAAAAAATCGATTTTTCGGTGTTTTTAGGCTAAATTTGGGATATAAACGGATATCGAAGATGCATGCACAAATCGACTTTTTGGGCCAAAAAAACGTGTTTTAGCATTTTTTTTGCCGGAAAATTGATTTTTTTCTAGCACAGTGTAGACATGTACAAATCGCTTCTGAGACCCAAAAAACTCGATTTTTCGGTGTTTTTAGGCTAAATTTGGGATATAAACGGGTATCGAAGATGCATGCACAAATCGACTTTTTGGGCCAAAAAAACGTGTTTTAGCATTTTTTTTGCCGGAAAATTGAAATTTTTCTAGCACAGTGTAGACATGTACAAATCGCTTCTGAGACCAAAAAAACTCGATTTTTCGGTGTTTTTAGGCTAAATTTGGGATATAAACGGGTATTGAAGATGCATGCACAAATCGACTTTTTGGGCCAAAAAAAACGTGTTTTAGATTTTTTTTTGCCAGAAAATTGAAATTTTTCTAGCACAGTACAAATAGCTTCTGAGACCCAAAAAACTCGATTTCTCGGTGTTTTTAGGCTAAATTTGGGTTATAAACGGGTATCGAAGATGCATGCACAAATCGAATTTTTGGGCCCAAAAAACGTGTTTTAGCATTTTTTTTGCCTGAAAATTGAAATTTTTCTAGCAGAGTGTAGACATGTACAAATCGCTTCTGAGACCCAAAAAACTCGATTTTTCGGTGTTTTTAGGCTAAATTTGGGATATAAACGGGTATCGAAGATGCATGCACAAATCGACTTTTTGGGCCCAAAAAACGTCTTTTAGCATTTTTTTTGCCTGAAAATTGAAATTTTTCTAGCACAGTGTAAACATGTACAAATCGCTTCTGAGACCAAAAAAAATCGATTTTTCGGTGTTTTTAGGCTAAATTTGGGATATAAACGGGTATCGAAGATGCATGCACAAATCGACTTTTTGGGCCAAAAAAACGTCTTTTAGCATTTTTTTTGCCTGAAAATTGATTTTTTTCTATTACAGTGTAAACATGTACAAATCGCTTCTGAGACCCAAAAAACTCGATTGTTCGGTGTTCTTAGGCTAAATTTGGGATATAAACGGGTATCGAAGATGCATGCACAAATCGACTTTTTGGGCCCAAAAAACGTGTTTTAGCATTTTTTTTGCCTGAAAATTGAAATTTATTTAGAACAGTGTAGACATGTACAAATCACTTCTGAGACCCAAAAAACTCGATTTCTCGGTGTTTTTAGGCTAAATTTGGGATATAAACGGGTATCGAAGATGCATGCACAAATCGACTTTTTGGACCCCAAAAACGTGTTTTAGCATTTTTTTGGCCTGAAAATTGAAATTTTTCTAGCACAGTACAAATCGCTTCTGAAACCAAAAAAACTCGATTTTTCGGTGTTTTTAGGCTAAATTTGGGATATAAACGGGTATCGAAGATGCATGCACAAATCGACTTTTTGGGCCAAAAAAACGTGTTTTAGCATTTTTTTTGCCGGAAAATTGAAATTTTTCTAGCACAGTGTAGACATGTACAAATCGCTTCTGAGACCAAAAAAACTCGATTTTTCGGTGTTTTTAGGCTAAATTTGGGATATAAACGGGTATTGAAGATGCATGCACAAATCGACTTTTTGGGCCAAAAAAAACGTGTTTTAGATTTTTTTTTGCCAGAAAATTGAAATTTTTCTAGCACAGTACAAATAGCTTCTGAGACTAAAAAAACTCGATTTTTCGGTGTTTTTAGGCTAAATTTGGGTTATAAACGGGATCCAAGATGCATGCACAAATCGACTTTTTGGGCCAAAAAAACGTGTTTTAGCATTTTTTTTGGCTGAAAATTGAAATTTTTCTAGCACAGTGTAAACATGTACAAATCACTTCTGAGACCCAAAAAACTCGATTTCTCGGTGTTTTTAGGCTAAATTTGGGATATAAACGGGTATTGAAGATGCATGCACAAATCGACTTTTTGGGCCAAAAAAAACGTGTTGTAGCATTTTTTTTGCCCGAAAATTGAAATTTTTCTAGCACAGTACAAATAGCTTCTGAGACCCAAAAAACTCGATTTCTCGGTGTTTTTAGGCTAAATTTGGGTTATAAACGGGTATCGAAGATGCATGCACAAATCGAATTTTTGGGCCCAAAAAACGTGTTTTAGCATTTTTTTTGCCTGAAAATTGAAATTTTTCTAGCAGAGTGTAGACATGTACAAATCGCTTCTGAGACCATAAAAAACTCGATTTTTCGGTGTTTTTAGGCTAAATTTGGGATATAAACGGGTATCGAAGATGCATGCACAAATCGACTTTTTGGGCCCAAAAAACGTCTTTTAGCATTTTTTTTGCCTGAAAATTGAAATTTTTCTAGCACAGTGTAAACATGTACAAATCGCTTCTGAGACCAAAAAAACTCGATTTTTCGGTGTTTTTAGGCTAAATTTGGGATATAAACGGGTATCGAAGATGCATGCACAAATCGACTTTTTGGGCAAAAAAAAACGTCTTTTAGCATTTTTTTTGCCTGAAAATTGATTTTTTTCTATTACAGTGTAAACATGTACAAATCGCTTCTGAGACCCAAAAAACTCGATTTTTCGGTGTTCTTAGGCTAAATTTGGGATATAAACGGGTATCGAAGATGCATGCACAAATCGACTTTTTGGGCCCAAAAAACGTGTTTTAGCATTTTTTTTGCCTGAAAATTGAAATTTATTTAGAACAGTGTAGACATGTACAAATCACTTCTGAGACCCAAAAAACTTGATTTCTCTGTGTTTTTAGGCTAAATTTGCGATATAAACGGGTATCGAAGATGCATGCACAAATCGACTTTTTGGGCCAAAAAACGTGTTTTGACATTTTTTTTGCCTGAAAATTGAAATTTTTCTAGCACAGTACAAATCGCTTCTGAGACCCAAAAAACTCGATTTTTCGGTGTTTTTAGGCTAAATTTGGGATATAAACGGGTATCGAAGATACATGCACAAATCGACTTTTTGGTCCCAAAAAACGTGTTTTAGCATTTTATTGGCCTGAAAATTGAAATTTTTCTAGCACAGTGTAGACATGTACAAATCGCTTCTGAGACCCAAAAAACTCGATTTTTCGGTGTTTTTAGGATAAATTTGGGATATAAACGGGTATCGAAGATGCATGCACAAATCGACTTTTTGGGCCAAAAAAAAGTGTTTTAGCATTTTTTTTGCCTGAAAATTGAAATTTTTCTAGCACAGTGTAAACATGTACAAATCACTTCTGAGACCCAAAAAACTCGATTTTTCGGTGTTTTTAGGCTAAATTTGGGATATAAACGGGTATCGAAGATGCATGCACAAATCGACTTTTTGGACCCAAAAAACATGTTTTAGCATTTTTTTTGCCTGAAAATTGAAATTTTTCTAGCACAGTACAAATCGCTTCTGAAACCAAAAAAACTCGATTTTTCGGTGTTTTTAGGCTAAATTTGGGATATAAACGGGTATCGAAGATACATGCACAAATCGACTTTTTGGTCCCAAAAAACGTGTTTTAGCATTTTATTGGCCTGAAAATTGAAATTTTTCTAGCACAGTGTAGACATGTACAAATCGCTTCTGAGACCCAAAAAACTCGATTTTTCGGTGTTTTTAGGATAAATTTGGGATATAAACGGGTATCGAAGATGCATGCACAAATCGACTTTTTGGGCCAAAAAAACGTGTTTTAGCATTTTTTTTGCCTGAAAATTGAAATTTTTCTAGCACAGTGTAAACATGTACAAATCACTTCTGAGACCCAAAAAACTCGATTTCTCGGTGTTTTTAGGCTAAATTTGGGATATAAACGGGTATTGAAGATGCATGCACAAATCGACTTTTTGGGCCAAAAAAAACGTGTTGTAGCATTTTTTTTGCCCGAAAATTGAAATTTTTCTAGCACAGTACAAATAGCTTCTGAGACCCAAAAAACTCGATTTCTCGGTGTTTTTAGGCTAAATTTGGGTTATAAACGGGTATCGAAGATGCATGCACAAATCGAATTTTTGGGCCCAAAAAACGTGTTTTAGCATTTTTTTTGCCTGAAAATTGAAATTTTTCTAGCAGAGTGTAGACATGTACAAATCGCTTCTGAGACCATAAAAAACTCGATTTTTCGGTGTTTTTAGGCTAAATTTGGGATATAAACGGGTATCGAAGATGCATGCACAAATCGACTTTTTGGGCCCAAAAAACGTCTTTTAGCATTTTTTTTGCCTGAAAATTGAAATTTTTCTAGCACAGTGTAAACATGTACAAATCGCTTCTGAGACCAAAAAAACTCGATTTTTCGGTGTTTTTAGGCTAAATTTGGGATATAAACGGGTATCGAAGATGCATGCACAAATCGACTTTTTGGGCAAAAAAAAACGTCTTTTAGCATTTTTTTTGCCTGAAAATTGATTTTTTTCTATTACAGTGTAAACATGTACAAATCGCTTCTGAGACCCAAAAAACTCGATTTTTCGGTGTTCTTAGGCTAAATTTGGGATATAAACGGGTATCGAAGATGCATGCACAAATCGACTTTTTGGGCCCAAAAAACGTGTTTTAGCATTTTTTTTGCCTGAAAATTGAAATTTATTTAGAACAGTGTAGACATGTACAAATCACTTCTGAGACCCAACAAACTTGATTTCTCTGTGTTTTTAGGCTAAATTTGCGATATAAACGGGTATCGAAGATGCATGCACAAATCGACTTTTTGGGCCAAAAAACGTGTTTTGACATTTTTTTTGCCTGAAAATTGAAATTTTTCTAGCACAGTACAAATCGCTTCTGAGACCCAAAAAACTCGATTTTTCGGTGTTTTTAGGCTAAATTTGGGATATAAACGGGTATCGAAGATACATGCACAAATCGACTTTTTGGTCCCAAAAAACGTGTTTTAGCATTTTATTGGCCTGAAAATTGAAATTTTTCTAGCACAGTGTAGACATGTACAAATCGCTTCTGAGACCCAAAAAACTCGATTTTTCGGTGTTTTTAGGATAAATTTGGGATATAAACGGGTATCGAAGATGCATGCACAAATCGACTTTTTGGGCCAAAAAAAAGTGTTTTAGCATTTTTTTTGCCTGAAAATTGAAATTTTTTTAGCACAGTGTAAACATGTACAAATCACTTCTGAGACCCAAAAAACTCGATTTTTCGGTGTTTTTAGGCTAAATTTGGGATATAAACGGGTATCGAAGATGCATGCACAAATCGACTTTTTGGACCCAAAAAACATGTTTTAGCATTTTTTTTGCCTGAAAATTGAAATTTTTCTAGCACAGTACAAATCGCTTCTGAAACCAAAAAAACTCGATTTTTCGGTGTTTTTAGGCTAAATTTGGGATATAAACGGGTATCGAAGATACATGCACAAATCGACTTTTTGGTCCCAAAAAACGTGTTTTAGCATTTTATTGGCCTGAAAATTGAAATTTTTCTAGCACAGTGTAGACATGTACAAATCGCTTCTGAGACCCAAAAAACTCGATTTTTCGGTGTTTTTAGGATAAATTTGGGATATAAACGGGTATCGAAGATGCATGCACAAATCGACTTTTTGGGCCAAAAAAAAGTGTTTTAGCATTTTTTTTGCCTGAAAATTGAAATTTTTCTAGCACAGTGTAAACATGTACAAATCACTTCTGAGACCCAAAAAACTCGATTTTTCGGTGTTTTTAGGCTAAATTTGGGATATAAACGGGTATCGAAGATGCATGCACAAATCGACTTTTTGGACCCAAAAAACATGTTTTAGCATTTTTTTTGCCTGAAAATTGAAATTTTTCTAGCACAGTACAAATCGCTTCTGAAACCAAAAAAACTCGATTTTTCGGTGTTTTTAGGCTAAATTTGGGATATAAACGGGTATCGAAGATGCATGCACAAATCGACTTTTTGGGCCCAAAAAACGTGTTTTAGCATTTTTTTTGCCTGAAAATTGAAATTTATTTAGAACAGTGTAGACATGTACAAATCGCTTCTAAGACCCAAAAAACTCGATTTCTCGGTGTTTTTAGGCTAAATTTGGGATATAAACGGGTATCGAAGATGCATGCACAAATCGACTTTTTGGGACAAAAAAACGTGTTTTAGCATTTTTTTTGCCGGAAAATTGAAATTTTTCTAGCACAGTGTAGACATGTACAAATCGCTTCTGAGACCCAAAAAACTCGATTTTTCGGTGTTTTTAGGCTAAATTTGGGATATAAACGGGTATCGAAGATGCATGCACAAATCGACTTTTTGGGCCAAAAAAACGTGTTTTAGCATTTTTTTTTGCCTGAAAATTGAAATTTTTCTAGCACAGTGTAGACATGTACAAATCGCTTCTGAGACCAAAAAAACTCGATTTTTCGGTGTTTTTAGGCTAAATTTGGGATATAAACGGGTATTGAAGATGCATGCACAAATCGACTTTTTGGGCCCAAAAAAACGTGTTTTAGCATTTTTTTTTGCCCGAAAATTGAAATTTTTCTAGCACAGTACAAATAGCTTCTGAGACCCAAAAAACTCGATTTCTCGGTGTTTTTAGGCTAAATTTGGGTTATAAACGGGTATCGAAGATGCATGCACAAATCGATTTTTTGGGCACAAAAAAGGTGTTTTAGCATTTTTTTTGCCTGAAAATTGATTTTTTTCTAGAACAGTGTAGACATGTACAAATCGCTTCTGAGACCCAAAAAACTCGATTTTTCGGTGTTATTAGGCTAAATTTGGGATATAAACGGGTATCGAAGATGCATGCACAAATCGACTTTTTGGGCCCAAAAAACGTGTTTTAACATTTTTTTTGCCTGAAAATTGAAATTTTTCTAGCACATTACAAATCGCTTCTGAGACCCAAAAAAATCGATTTTTCGGTGTTTTTAGGCTAAATTTGGGATATAAACGGGTATCGAAGATACATGCACAAATCGACTTTTTGGGCCCAAAAAACGTGTTTTAGCATTTTTTTTGCCTGAAAATTGAAATTTTTCTAGCACAGTGTAGACATGTACAAATCGCTTCTGAGACCCAAAAAACTCGATTTTTCGGTGTTTTTAGGATAAATTTGGGATATAAACGGGTATCGAAGATGCATGCACAAATCGACTTTTTGGGCCAAAAAAACGTGTTTTAGCATTTTTTTTGCCTGAAAATTGAAATTTATTTAGAACAGTGTAGACATGTACAAATCGCTTCTGAGACCCAAAAAACTCGATTTCTCGGTGTTTTTAGGCTAAATTTGGGATATAAACGGGTATTGAAGATGCATGCACAAATCGACTTTTTTGGCCAAAAAAAACGTGTTTTAGCATTTTTTTTGCCCGAAAATTGAAATTTTTCTAGCACAGTACAAATAGCTTCTGAGACCCAAAAAACTCGATTTCTCGGTGTTTTTAGGCTAAATTTGGGTTATAAACGGGTATCGAAGATGCATGCACAAATCGAATTTTTGGGCCAAAAAAACGTGTTTTAGCATTTGTTTTGCCTGAAAATTGAATTTTTTCTAGCACAGTGTAAACATGTACAAATCGCTTCTGAGAACCAAAAAAACTCGATTTTTCGGTGTTTTTAGGCTAAATTTGGGATATAAACGGGTATCGAAGATGCATGCACAAATCGACTTTTTGGGCCCAAAAAACGTCTTTTAGCATTTTTTTTGCCTGAAAATTGAAATTTTTCTAGCACAGTGTAAACATGTACAAATCGCTTCTGAGAACCAAAAAAACTCGATTTTTCGGTGTTTTTAGGCTAAATTTGGGATATAAACGGGTATCGAAGATGCATGCACAAATCGACTTTTTGGGCCAAAAAAACGTCTTTTAGCATTTTTTTTGCCTGAAAATTGATTTTTTTCTATTACAGTGTAAACATGTACTAATCGCTTCTGAGACCCAAAAAACTCGATTGTTCGGTGTTCTTAGGCTAAATTTGGGATATAAACGGGTATCGAAGATGCATGCACAAATCGACTTTTTGGACCCAAAAAACGTGTTTTAGCATTTTTTTTGCCTGAAAATTGAAATTTATTTAGAACAGTGTAGACATGTACAAATCGCTTCTGAGACCCAAAAAACTCGATTTCTCGGTGTTTTTAGGCTAAATTTGGGATACAAACGGGTATTGAAGATGCATGCACAAATCGACTTTTTTGGCCAAAAAAAACGTGTTTTAGCATTTTTTTTGCCCGAAAATTGAAATTTTTCTAGCACAGTACAAATAGCTTCTGAGACCCAAAAAACTCGATTGTTCGGTGTTCTTAGGCTAAATTTGGGATATAAACGGGTATCGAAGATGCATGCACAAATCGACTTTTTGGACCCAAAAAAACGTGTTTTAGCATTTTTTTTGCCGGAAAATTGAAATTTTTCTAGCACAGTGTAGACATGTACAAATCGCTTCTGAGACCCAAAAAACTCGATTTTTCGGTGTTTTTAGGCTAAATTTGGGATATAAACGGGTATCGAAGATGCATGCACAAATCGACTTTTTGGGCCAAAAAAACGTGTTTTAGCATTTTTTTTTGCCTGAAAATTGAATTTTTTCTAGCACAGTGTAGACATGTACAAATCGCTTCTGAGACCAAAAAAACTCGATTTTTCGGTGTTTTTAGGCTAAATTTGGGATATAAACGGGTATTGAAGATGCATGCACAAATCGACTTTTTGGGCCAAAAAAAACGTGTTTTAGCATTTTTTTTGCCCGAAAATTGAATTTTTTCTAGCACAGTACAAATAGCTTCTGAGACCCAAAAAACTCGATTTTTCGGTGTTTTTAGGCTAAATTTGGGTTATAAACGGGTATCGAAGATGCATGCACAAATCGATTTTTTGGGCCCAAAAAAGGTGTTTTAGCATTTTTTTTGCCTGAAAATTGATTTTTTTCTAGAACAGTGTAGACATGTACAAATCGCTTCTGAGACCCAAAAAACTCGATTTTTCGGTGTTATTAGGCTAAATTTGGGATATAAACGGGTATCGAAGATCCATGCACAAATCGACTTTTTGGGCCCAAAACACGTGTTTTAACATTTTTTTTGCCTGAAAATTGAAATTTTTCTAGCACATTACAAATCGCTTCTGAGACCCAAAAAAATCGATTTTTCGGTGTTTTTAGGCTAAATTTGGGATATAAACGGGTATCGAAGATACATGCACAAATCGACTTTTTGGGCCCAAAAAACGTGTTTTAGCATTTTTTTTGCCTGAAAATTGAAATTTTTCTAGCACAGTGTAGACATGTACAAATCGCTTCTGAGACCCAAAAAACTCGATTTTTCGGTGTTTTTAGGATAAATTTGGGATATAAACGGGTATCGAAGATGCATGCACAAATCGACTTTTTGGGCCAAAAAAACGTGTTTTAGCATTTTTTTTGCCTGAAAATTGAAATTTATTTAGAACAGTGTAGACATGTACAAATCGCTTCTGAGACCCAAAAAACTCGATTTCTCGGTGTTTTTAGGCTAAATTTGGGATATAAACGGGTATTGAAGATGCATGCACAAATCGACTTTTTGGGCCAAAAAAAACGTGTTTTAGCTTTTTTTTTGCCCGAAAATTGAAATTTTTCTAGCACAGTACAAATAGCTTCTGAGACCCAAAAAACTCGATTTCTCGGTGTTTTTAGGCTAAATTTGGGTTATAAACGGGTATCGAAGATGCATGCACAAATCGAATTTTTGGGCCCAAAAAACGTGTTTTAGCATTTTTTTTGCCTGAAAATTGAAATTTTTCTAGCAGAGTGTAGACATGTACAAATCGCTTCTGAGACCCAAAAAACTCGATTTTTCGGTGTTTTTAGGCTAAATTTGGGATATAAACGGGTATCGAAGATGCATGCACAAATCGACTTTTTGGGCCCAAAAAACGTCTTTTAGCATTTTTTTTGCCTGAAAATTGAATTTTTTCTAGCACAGTGTAAACATGTACAAATCGCTTCTGAGACCCAAAAAACTCGATTTTTCGGTGTTTTTAGGCTAAATTTGGGATATAAACGGGTATCGAAGATGCATGCACAAATCGACTTTTTGGGCCAAAAAAAACGTCTTTTAGCATTTTTTTTGCCCGAAAATTGAAATTTTTCTAGCACAGTACAAATAGCTTCTGAGACCCAAAAAACTCGATTTCTCGGTGTTTTTAGGCTAAATTTGGGTTATAAACGGGTATCGAAGATGCATGCACAAATCGACTTTTTGGGCCCAAAAAACGTGTTTTAGCATTTTTTTTGCCTGAAAATTGAAATTTATTTAGAACGGTGTAGACATGTACAAATCGCTTCTAAGACCCAAAAAACTCGATTTCTCGGTGTTTTTAGGCTAAATTTGGGATATAAACGGGTATCGAAGATGCATGCACAAATCGACTTTTTGGGACAAAAAAACGTGTTTTAGCATTTTTTTTGCCGGAAAATTGAAATTTTTCTAGCACAGTGTAGACATGTACAAATCGCTTCTGAGACCCAAAAAACTCGATTTTTCGGTGTTTTTAGGCTAAATTTGGGATATAAACGGGTATCGAAGATGCATGCACAAATCGACTTTTTGGGCCAAAAAAACGTTGTTTAGCATTTTTTTTGCCTGAAAATTGAAATTTTTCTAGCACAGTGTAGACATGTACAAATCGCTTCTGAGACCAAAAAAACTCGATTTTTCGGTGTTTTTAGGCTAAATTTGGGATATAAACGGGTATTGAAGATGCATGCACAAATCGACTTTTTGGGCCCAAAAAAACGTGTTTTAGCATTTTTTTTGCCCGAAAATTGAAATTTTTCTAGCACAGTACAAATAGCTTCTGAGGCCCAAAAAACTCGATTTCTCGGTGTTTTTAGGCTAAATTTGGGTTATAAACGGGTATCGAAGATGCATGCACAAATCGATTTTTTGGGCACAAAAAAGGTGTTTTAGCATTTTTTTTGCCTGAAAATTGATTTTTTTCTAGAACAGTGTAGACATGTACAAATCGCTTCTGAGACCCAAAAAACTCGATTTTTCGGTGTTATTAGGCTAAATTTGGGATATAAACGGGTATCGAAGATGCATGCACAAATCGACTTTTTGGGCCCAAAAAACGTGTTTTAACATTTTTTTTGCCTGAAAATTGAAATTTTTCTAGCACATTACAAATCGCTTCTGAGACCCAAAAAAATCGATTTTTCGGTGTTTTTAGGCTAAATTTGGGATATAAACGGGTATCGAAGATACATGCACAAATCGACTTTTTGGGCCCAAAAAACGTGTTTTAGCATTTTTTTTGCCTGAAAATTGAAATTTTTCTAGCACAGTGTAGACATGTACAAATCGCTTCTGAGACCCAAAAAACTCGATTTTTCGGTGTTTTTAGGATAAATTTGGGATATAAACGGGTATCGAAGATGCATGCACAAATCGACTTTTTGGGCCAAAAAAACGTGTTTTAGCATTTTTTTTGCCTGAAAATTGAAATTTATTTAGAACAGTGTAGACATGTACAAATCGCTTCTGAGACCCAAAAAACTCGATTTCTCGGTGTTTTTAGGCTAAATTTGGGATATAAACGGGTATTGAAGATGCATGCACAAATCGACTTTTTTGGCCAAAAAAAACGTGTTTTAGCATTTTTTTTGCCCGAAAATTGAAATTTTTCTAGCACAGTACAAATAGCTTCTGAGACCCAAAAAACTCGATTTCTCGGTGTTTTTAGGCTAAATTTGGGTTATAAACGGGTATCGAAGATGCATGCACAAATCGAATTTTTGGGCCCAAAAAACGTGTTTTAGCATTTGTTTTGCCTGAAAATTGAAATTTTTCTAGCAGAGTGTAGACATGTACAAATCGCTTCTGAGACCCAAAAAACTCGATTTTTCGGTGTTTTTAGGCTAAATTTGGGATATAAACGGGTATCGAAGATGCATGCACAAATCGACTTTTTGGGCCCAAAAAACGTCTTTTAGCATTTTTTTTGCCTGAAAATTGAAATTTTTCTAGCACAGTGTAAACATGTACAAATCGCTTCTGAGAACCAAAAAAACTCGATTTTTCGGTGTTTTTAGGCTAAATTTGGGATATAAACGGGTATCGAAGATGCATGCACAAATCGACTTTTTGGGCCAAAAAAACGTCTTTTAGCATTTTTTTTGCCTGAAAATTGATTTTTTTCTATTACAGTGTAAACATGTACTAATCGCTTCTGAGACCCAAAAAACTCGATTGTTCGGTGTTCTTAGGCTAAATTTGGGATATAAACGGGTATCGAAGATGCATGCACAAATCGACTTTTTGGACCCAAAAAACGTGTTTTAGCATTTTTTTTGCCTGAAAATTGAAATTTTTCTAGCACAGTACAAATCGCTTCTGAAACCAAAAACACTCGATTTTTCGGTGTTTTTAGGCTAAATTTGGGATATAAACGGGTATCGAAGATGCATGCACAAATCGACTTTTTGGGCCCAAAAAACGTGTTTTAGCATTTTTTTTGCCTGAAAATTGAAATTTATTTAGAACATTGTAGACATGTACAAATCGCTTCTAAGACCCAAAAAACTCGATTTCTCGGTGTTTTTAGGCTAAATTTGGGATATAAACGGGTATCGAAGATGCATGCACAAATCGACTTTTTGGGCCAAAAAAACGTGTTTTAGCATTTTTTTTGCCGGAAAATTGAAATTTTTCTAGCACAGTGTAGACATGTACAAATCGCTTCTGAGACCCAAAAAACTCGATTTTTCGGTGTTTTTAGGCTAAATTTGGGATATAAACGGATATCGAAGATGCATGCACAAATCGACTTTTTGGGCCAAAAAAACGTGTTTTAGCATTTTTTTTTGCCTGAAAATTGAAATTTTTCTAGCACAGTGTAGACATGTACAAATCGCTTCTGAGACCAAAAAAACTCGATTTTTCGGTGTTTTTAGGCTAAATTTGGGATATAAACGGGTATTGAAGATGCATGCACAAATCGACTTTTTGGGCCAAAAAAAACGTGTTTTAGCATTTGTTTTGCCCGAAAATTGAAATTTTTCTAGCACAGTACAAATAGCTTCTGAGACCCAAAAAACTCGATTTTTCGGTGTTTTTAGGCTAAATTTGGGTTATAAACGGGTATCGAAGATGCATGCACAAATCGATTTTTTGGGCCCAAAAAAGGTGTTTTAGCATTTTTTTTGCCTGAAAATTGATTTTTTTCTAGAACAGTGTAGACATGTACAAATCGCTTCTGAGACCCAAAAAACTCGATTTTTCGGTGTTATTAGGCTAAATTTGGGATATAAACGGGTATCGAAGATCCATGCACAAATCGACTTTTTGGGCCCAAAAAACGTGTTTTAAATTTTTTTTTGCCTGAAAATTGAAATTTTTCTAGCACATTACAAATCGCTTCTGAGACCCAAAAAAATCGATTTTTCGGTGTTTTTAGGCTAAATTTGGGATATAAACGGGTATCGAAGATACATGCACAAATCGACTTTTTGGGCCCAAAAAAAGTGTTTTAGCATTTTTTTTGCCTGAAAATTGAAATTTTTCTAGCACAGTGTAGACATGTACAAATCGCTTCTGAGACCCAAAAAACTCGATTTTTCGGTGTTTTTAGGATAAATTTGGGATATAAACGGGTATCGAAGATGCATGCACAAATCGACTTTTTGGGCCAAAAAAACGTGTTTTAGCATTTTTTTTGCCTGAAAATTGAAATTTATTTAGAACAGTGTAGACATGTACAAATCGCTTCTGAGACCCAAAAAACTCGATTTCTCGGTGTTTTTAGGCTAAATTTGGGATATAAACGGGTATTGAAGATGCATGCACAAATCGAATTTTTGGGCCAAAAAAAACGTGTTTTAGCATTTTTTTTGCCCGAAAATTGAAATTTTTCTAGCACAGTACAAATAGCTTCTGAGACCCAAAAAACTCGATTTCTCAGTGTTTTTAGGCTAAATTTGGGTTATAAACGGGTATCGAAGATGCATGCACAAATCGAATTTTTGGGCCCAAAAAACGTGTTTTAGCATTTTTTTTGCCTGAAAATTGAAATTTTTCTAGCAGAGTGTAGACATGTACAAATCGCTTCTGAGACCCAAAAAACTCGATTTTTCGGTGTTTTTAGGCTAAATTTGGGATATAAACGGGTATCGAAGATGCATGCACAAATCGACTTTTTGGGCCAAAAAAACGTCTTTTAGCATTTTTTTTGCCTGAAAATTGAATTTTTTCTAGCACAGTGTAAACATGTACAAATCGCTTCTGAGACCCAAAAAACTCGATTTTTCGGTGTTTTTAGGCTAAATTTGGGATATAAACGGGTATCGAAGATGCATGCACAAATCGACTTTTTGGACCCCAAAAACGTGTTTTAGCATTTTTTTTGCCTGAAAATTGAAATTTTTCTAGCACAGTACAAATCGCTTCTGAAACCAAAACAACTCGATTTTTCGGTGTTTTTAGGCTAAATTTGGGATATAAACGGGTATCGAAGATGCATGCACAAATCGACTTTTTGGGCCCAAAAAACGTGTTTTAGCATTTTTTTTGCCTGAAAATTGAAATTTATTTAGAACAGTGTAGACATGTACAAATCGCTTCTAAGACCCAAAAAACTCGATTTCTCGGTG
Organism: Petrolisthes manimaculis; assembly: GCA_034508575.1. Lineage (NCBI taxonomy): Eukaryota > Metazoa > Arthropoda > Malacostraca > Decapoda > Porcellanidae > Petrolisthes > Petrolisthes manimaculis. The sequence continues at coordinate 494,150 of JAWZYT010001007.1, forward strand.
TTTTTAGGCTAAATTTGGGATATAAACGGGTATCGAAGATGCATGCACAAATCGACTTTTTGGGCCAAAAAAACGTGTTTTAGCATTTTTTTTGCCGGAAAATTGAAATTTTTCTAGCACAGTGTAGACATGTACAAATCGCTTCTGAGACCCAAAAAACTCGATTTTTCGGTGTTTTTAGGCTAAATTTGGGATATAAACGGGTATCGAATATGCATGCACAAATCGACTTTTTGGGCCAAAAAAACGTGTTTTAGCATTTTTTTTGCCGGAAATTGAAATTTTTCTAGCACAGTGTAGACATGTACAAATCGCTTCTGAGACCAAAAAAACTCGATTTTTCGGTGTTTTTAGGCTAAATTTGGGATATAAACGGGTATTGAAGATGCATGCACAAATCGACTTTTTGGGCCAAAAAAAACGTGTTTTAGCATTTATTTTGCCCGAAAATTGAATTTTTTCTAGCACAGTACAAATAGCTTCTGAGACCCAAAAAACTCGATTTCTCGGTGTTTTTAGGCTAAATTTGGGTTATAAACGGGTATCGAAGATGCATGCACAAATCGATTTTTTGGGCCCAAAAAAGGTGTTTTAGCATTTTTTTTGCCTGAAAATTGATTTTTTTCTAGAACAGTGTAGACATGTACAAATCGCTTCTGAGACCCAAAAAACTCGATTTTTCGGTGTTATTAGGCTAAATTTGGGATATAAACGGGTATCGAAGATGCATGCACAAATCGACTTTTTGGGCCCAAAAAACGTGTTTTAACATTTTTTTTGCCTGAAAATTGAAATTTTTCTAGCACATTACAAATCGCTTCTGAGACCCAAAAAAATCGATTTTTCGGTGTTTTTAGGCTAAATTTGGGATATAAACGGGTATCGAAGATGCATGCACAAATCGACTTTTTGGGCCCAAAAAACATCTTTTAGCATTTTTTTTGCCTGAAAATTGAAATTTTTCTAGCACAGTGTAGACATGTACAAATCGCTTCTGAGACCCGAAAAACTCGATTTTTCGGTGTTTTTAGGCTAAATTTGGGATATAAACGGGTATCGAAGATGCATGCACAAATCGACTTTTTGGGCCCAAAAAACATCTTTTAGCATTTTTTTTGCCTGAAAATTGAAATTTTTCTAGCACAGTGTAAACATGTACAAATCGCTTCTGAGACCCAAAAAACTCAATTTTTCGGTGTTTTTAGGCTAAATTTGGGATATAAACGGGTATCGAAGATGCATGCACAAATCGACTTTTTGGGCCAAAAAAAACGTGTTTTAGCATTTTTTTTGCCCGAAAATTGAAATTTTTCTAGCACAGTACAAATAGCTTCTGAGACCCAAAAAACTCGATTTCTCGGTGTTTTTAGGCTAAATTTGGGTTATAAACGGGTATCGAAGATGCATGCACAAATCGATTTTTTGGGCCCAAAAAACGTGTTTTAGCATTTGTTTTGCCTGAAAATTGAAATTTTTCTAGCAGAGTGTAGACATGTACAAATCGCTTCTGAGACCCAAAAAACTCGATTTTTCGGTGTTTTTAGGCTAAATTTGGGATATAAACGGGTATCGAAGATGCATGCACAAATCGACTTTTTGGGCCCAAAAAACGTCTTTTAGCATTTTTTTTGCCTGAAAATTGAAATTTTTCTAGCACAGTGTAGACATGTACAAATCGCTTCTGAGACCCAAAAAACTCGATTTTTCGGTGTTTTTAGGCTAAATTTGGGATATAAACGGGTATCGAAGATGCATGCACAAATCGACTTTTTGGGCCAAAAAAACGTGTTTTAGCATTTTTTTTGCCTGAAAATTGAAATTTTTCTAGCACAGTGTAGACATGTACAAATCGCTTCTGAGACCAAAAAAACTCGATTTTTCGGTGTTTTTAGGCTAAATTTGGGATATAAACGGGTATTGAAGATGCATGCACAAATCGACTTTTTGGGCCAAAAAAAACGTGTTTTAGCATTTTTTTTGCCCGAAAATTGAAATTTTTCTAGTACAGTACAAATAGCTTCTGAGACCCAAAAAACTCGATTTCTCGGTGTTTTTAGGCTAAATTTGGGTTATAAACGGGTATCGAAGATGCATGCACAAATCGATTTTTTGGGCCCAAAAAAGGTGTTTTAGCATTTTTTTTGCCTGAAAATTGATTTTTTTCTAGAACAGTGTAGACATGTACAAATCGCTTCTGAGACCCAAAAAACTCGATTTTTCGGTGTTATTAGGCTAAATTTGGGATATAAACGGGTATCGAAGATGCATGCACAAATCGACTTTTTGGGCCCAAAAAACGTGTTTTAACATTTTTTTTGCCTGAAAATTGAAATTTTTCTAGCACATTACAAATCGCTTCTGAGACCCAAAAAAATCGATTTTTCGGTGTTTTTAGGCTAAATTTGGGATATAAACGGGTATCGAAGATACATGCACAAATCGACTTTTTGGGCCCAAAAAACGTGTTTTAGCATTTTTTTTGCCTGAAAATTGAAATTTTTCTAGCACAGTGTAGACATGTACAAATCGCTTCTGAGACCCAAAAAACTCGATTTTTCGGTGTTTTTAGGATAAATTTGGGATATAAACGGGTATCGAAGATGCATGCACAAATCGACTTTTTGGGCCAAAAAAACGTGTTTTAGCATTTTTTTTGCCTGAAAATTGAAATTTATTTAGAACAGTGTAGACATGTACAAATCGCTTCTGAGACCCAAAAAACTCGATTTCTCGGTGTTTTTAGGCTAAATTTGGGATATAAACGGGTATTGAAGATGCATGCACAAATCGACTTTTTGGGCCAAAAAAAACGTGTTTTAGCATTTTTTTTGCCCGAAAATTGAAATTTTTCTAGCACAGTACAAATAGCTTCTGAGACCCAAAAAACTCGATTTCTCGGTGTTTTTAGGCTAAATTTGGGTTATAAACGGGTATCGAAGATGCATGCACAAATCGAATTTTTGGGCCCAAAAAACGTGTTTTAGCATTTTTTTTGCCTGAAAATTGAAATTTTTCTAGCAGAGTGTAGACATGTACAAATCGCTTCTGAGACCCAAAAAACTCGATTTTTCGGTGTTTTTAGGCTAAATTTGGGATATAAACGGGTATCGAAGATGCATGCACAAATCGACTTTTTGGGCCCAAAAAACGTCTTTTAGCATTTTTTTTGCCTGAAAATTGAAATTTTTCTAGCACAGTGTAAACATGTACAAATCGCTTCTGAGACCCAAAAAACTCGATTTTTCGGTGTTTTTAGGCTAAATTTGGGATATAAACGGGTATCGAAGATGCATGCACAAATCGACTTTTTGGGCCAAAAAAACGTCTTTTAGCATTTTTTTTGCCTGAAAATTGATTTTTTTCTATTACAGTGTAAACATGTACAAATCGCTTCTGAGACCCAAAAAACTCGATTGTTCGGTGTTCTTAGGCTAAATTTGGGATATAAACGGGTATCGAAGATGCATGCACAAATCGACTTTTTGGGCCCAAAAAACGTGTTTTAGCATTTTTTTTGCCTGAAAATTGAAATTTATTTAGAACAGTGTAGACATGTACAAATCACTTCTGAGACCCAAAAAACTCGATTTCTCGGTGTGTTTAGGCTAAATTTGGGATATAAACGGGTATCGAAGATGCATGCACAAATCGACTTTTTGGACCCAAAAAACGTGTTTTAGCATTTTTTTTGCCTGAAAATTGAAATTTTTCTAGCACAGTACAAATCGCTTCTGAAACCAAAAAAACTCGATTTTTCGGTGTTTTTAGGCTAAATTTGGGATATAAACGGGTATCGAAGATGCATGCACAAATCGACTTTTTGGGCCCAAAAAACGTGTTTTAGCATTTTTTTTGCCTGAAAATTGAAATTTATTTAGAACAGTGTAGACATGTACAAATCGCTTCTGAGACACAAAAAAATCGATTTTTCGGTGTTTTTAGGCTAAATTTGGGATATAAACGTGTATCGAAGATGCATGCACAAATCGACTTTTTGGGCCAAAAAAAACGTGTTTTAGCATTTTTTTTGCCGGAAAATTGATTTTTTTCTAGCACAGTGTAGACATGTACAAATCGCTTCTGAGACCCAAAAAACTCGATTTTTCGGTGTTTTTAGGCTAAATTTGGGATATAAACGGGTATCGAAGATGCATGCACAAATCGACTTTTTGGGCCAAAAAAACGTGTTTTAGCATTTTTTTTGCCGGAAAATTGAAATTTTTCTAGCACAGTGTAGACATGTACAAATCGCTTCTGAGACCAAAAAAACTCGATTTTTCGGTGTTTTTAGGCTAAATTTGGGATATAAACGGGTATTGAAGATGCATGCACAAATCGACTTTTTGGGCCAAAAAAAACGTGTTTTAGAATTTTTTTTGCCAGAAAATTGAAATTTTTCTAGCACAGTACAAATAGCTTCTGAGACTAAAAAAACTCGATTTTTCGGTGTTTTTAGGCTAAATTTGGGTTATAAACGGGATCCAAGATGCATGCACAAATCGAATTTTTGGGCCCAAAAAACGTGTTTTAGCATTTTTTTTGCCTGAAAATTGAATTTTTTCTAGCAGAGTGTAGACATGTACAAATTGCTTCTGAGACCCAAAAAAATCGATTTTTCGGTGTTTTTAGGCTAAATTTGGGATATAAACGGGTATCGAAGATGCATGCACAAATCGACTTTTTGGGCCCAAAAAACGTGTTTTAGCATTTTTTTTGCCTGAAAATTGATTTTTTTCTAGAACAGTGTAGACATGTACAAATCGCTTCTGAGACCCAAAAAACTCGATTTTTCGGTGTTTTTAGGATAAATTTGGGATATAAACGGGTATCGAAGATGCATGCACAAATCGACTTTTTGGGCCAAAAAAACGTGTTTTAGCATTTTTTTTGCCTGAAAATTGAAATTTTTCTAGCACAGTGTAAACATGTACAAATCACTTCTGAGACCCAAAAAACTCGATTTTTCGGTGTTTTTAGGATAAATTTGGGATATAAACGGGTATCGAAGATGCATGCACAAATCGACTTTTTGGGCCCAAAAAACGTGTTTTAGCATTTTTTTTGCCTGAAAATTGAAATTTATTTAGAACAGTGTAGACATGTACAAATCGCTTCTGAGACCCAAAAAACTCGATTTCTCGGTGTTTTTAGGCTAAATTTGGGAGATAAACGGGTATTGAAGATGCATGCACAAATCGACTTTTTGGGCCAAAAAAAACGTGTTTTAGCATTTTTTTTGCCCGAAAATTGAAATTTTTCTAGCACAGTACAAATAGCTTCTGAGACCCAAAAAACTCGATTTCTCGGTGTTTTTAGGCTAAATTTGGGTTATAAACGGGTATCGAAGATGCATGCACAAATCGAATTTTTGGGCCCAAAAAACGTGTTTTAGCATTTTTTTTGCCTGAAAATTGAAATTTTTCTAGCAGAGTGTAGACATGTACAAATCGCTTCTGAGACCATAAAAAACTCGATTTTTCGGTGTTTTTAGGCTAAATTTGGGATATAAACGGGTATCGAAGATACATGCAGAAATCGACTTTTTGGGCCCAAAAAACGTCTTTTAGCATTTTTTTTGCCGGAAAATTGAAATTTTTCTAGCACAGTGTAAACATGTACAAATCGCTTCTGAGACCAAAAAAACTCGATTTTTCGGTGTTTTTAGGCTAAATTTGGGATATAAACGGGTATCGAAGATGCATGCACAAATCGACTTTTTGGGCAAAAAAAAACGTCTTTTAGCATTTTTTTTGCCTGAAAATTGATTTTTTTCTATTACAGTGTAAACATGTACAAATCGCTTCTGAGACCCAAAAAACTCGATTTTTCGGTGTTCTTAGCCTAAATTTGGGATATAAACGGGTATCGAAGATGCATGCACAAATCGACTTTTTGGGCCCAAAAAACGTGTTTCAGCATTTTTTTTGCCTGAAAATTGAAATTTATTTAGAAAAGTGTAGACATGTACAAATCACTTCTGAGACCCAAAAAACTTGATTTCTCTGTGTTTTTAGGCTAAATTTGCGATATAAACGGGTATCGAAGATGCATGCACAAATCGACTTTTTGGGCCAAAAAACGTGTTTTAACATTTTTTTTGCCTGAAAATTGAAATTTTTCTAGCACAGTACAAATCGCTTCTGAGACCCAAAAAACTCGATTTTTCGGTGTTTTTAGGCTAAATTTGGGATATAAACGGGTATCGAAGATACATGCACAAATCGACTTTTTGGTCCCAAAAAACGTGTTTTAGCATTTTATTGGCCTGAAAATTGAAATTTTTCTAGCACAGTGTAGACATGTACAAATCGCTTCTGAGACCCAAAAAACTCGATTTTTCGGTGTTTTTAGGATAAATTTGGGATATAAACGGGTATCGAAGATGCATGCACAAATCGACTTTTTGGGCCAAAAAAACGTGTTTTAGCATTTTTTTTGCCTGAAAATTGAAATTTTTCTAGCACAGTGTAAACATGTACAAATCACTTCTGAGACCCAAAAAACTCGATTTTTCGGTGTTTTTAGGCTAAATTTGGGATATAAACGGGTATCGAAGATGCATGCACAAATCGACTTTTTGGACCCAAAAAACGTGTTTTAGCATTTTTTTTGCCTGAAAATTGAAATTTTTCTAGCACAGTACAAATCGCTTCTGAAACCAAAAAAACTCGATTTTTCGGTGTTTTTAGGCTAAATTTGGGATATAAACGGGTATCGAAGATGCATGCACAAATCGACTTTTTGGGCCCAAAAAACGTGTTTTAGCATTTTTTTTGCCTGAAAATTGAAATTTATTTAGAACAGTGTAGACATGTACAAATCGCTTCTAAGACCCAAAAAACTCGATTTCTCGGTGTTTTTAGGCTAAATTTGGGATATAAACGGGTATCGAAGATGCATGCACAAATCGACTTTTTGGGCCAAAAAAACGTGTTTTAGCATTTTTTTTGCCGGAAAATTGAAATTTTTCTAGCACAGTGTAGACATGTACAAATCGCTTCTGAGACCCAAAAAACTCGATTTTTCGGTGTTTTTAGGCTAAATTTGGGATATAAACGGGTATCGAAGATGCATGCACAAATCGACTTTTTGGGCCAAAAAAACGTGTTTTAGCATTTTTTTTGCCTGAAAATTGAAATTTTTCTAGCACAGTGTAGACATGTACAAATCGCTTCTGAGACCAAAAAAACTCGATTTTTCGGTGTTTTTAGGCTAAATTTGGGATATAAACGGGTATTGAAGATGCATGCACAAATCGACTTTTTGGGCCAAAAAAAACGTGTTTTAGCATTTTTTTTGCCCGAAAATTGAAATTTTTCTAGCACAGTACAAATAGCTTCTGAGACCCAAAAAACTCGATTTCTCGGTGTTTTTAGGCTAAATTTGGGTTATAAACGGGTATCGAAGATGCATGCACAAATCGATTTTTTGGGCCCAAAAAACGTGTTTTAGCATTTTTTTTTGCCTGAAAATTGAAATTTTTCTAGCACAGTGTAGACATGTACAAATCGCTTCTGAGACCCAAAAAACTCGATTTTTCGGTGTTTTTAGGCTAAATTTGGGATATAAACGGGTATCGAAGATGCATGTACAAATCGACTTTTCGGGCTCAAAAAACGTGTTTTAGCATTTTTTTTGCCTGAAAATTGAAATTTTTCTAGCACAGTGTAAACGTGTACAAATCGCTTCTGAGACCCAAAAAACTCGATTTTTCGGTGTTTTTAGGCTAAATTTGGGATATTAACGGGTATCGAAGATGCATGCACAAATCGACTTTTTGTGCCAAAAAAACCTGTTTTAGCATTTTTTTTACCTGAAAATTGATTTTTTTCTAGCACAGTACAAATCGCTTCTGAGACCAAAAAAACTCGATGTTTCGGTGTTTTTAGGCTAAATTTGGGATATAAACGGGTATCGAAGATGCATGCACAATTCGACTTTTTGGGCCCAAAAAACGTGTTTTAGCATTTTTTTTGCCTGAAAAGTGATTTTTTTCTAGCACAGTGTAAACATGTATAAATCGCTTCTGAAACCCAAAAAACTCGATTTTTCGGTGTTATTAGGCTAAATTTGGGATATAAACGGGTATCGAAGATGCATGCACAAATCGCCTTTTTGGGCCAAAAAAACGTGTTTTAGCATTTGTTTTGCCTGAAAATTGATTTTTTTCTAGCACAGTACAAATCACTTCTGAGACCCAAAAAACTCGATTTTTCGGTGTTTTTAGGCTAAATTTGGGATATAAACGGGTATCGAAGATGCATGCACAAATCGACTTTTTGGGCCCAAAAAACGTGTTTTATCATTTTTTTTGCCTGGAAATTGAAATTTTTCTAGCACAGTACAAATCGCTTCTGAGACAAAAAAAAACTCGATATTTCGGTGTTTTTAGGCTAAATTTGGGATATAAACGGGTATCGAAGATTCATGCACAAATCGACTTTTTGGGCCCAAAAACCGTGTTTTAGCATTTTTTTTGCCTGAAAATTGATTTTTTTTCTAGCACAGTGTAAACATGTATAAATCGCTTCTGAAACCCAAAAAACTCGATTTTTCGGTGTTTTTAGGCTAAATTTGGGATATAAAAGGGTATCGAAGATACATGCACAAATCGACTTTTTGGGCCAAAAAAACATGTTTTAGCATTTTTTTTGCCTGAAAATTGAAATTTTTCTAGCACAGTACAAATCGCTTCTGAGACCCAAAAAACTCGATTTTCGGTGTTTTTGGGCTAAATTTGGGATATAAACGGGTATCGAAGATGCATGCACAAATCGACTTTTTAGGCCCAAAAAACGTGTTTTAGCATTTTTTTTGCCTGGAAATTGATTTTTTTCTAGCACAGTACAAATCGCTTCTGAGACCCAAAAAACTCGATTTTTCGGTGTTTTTAGGCTAAATTTGGGATATAAACGGGTATCGAAGATGCATGCACAAATCGACTTTTTTGGCCCAAAAAACGTGTTTTAGCATTTATTTTGCCTGATTTTTTTTTTTTTTTAGCACAGTGTAAACATGTACAAATCGCTTCTGAGACCAAAAAAACTCGATTTTTCGGTGTTTTTAGGCTAAATTTGGGATATAAACGGGTATCGAAGATGCATGCACAAATCGACTTTTTGGGCCAAAAAAACGTGTTTTAGCATTTTTTTTGCCTGAAAATTGACATTTTTCAAGCACAGTACAAATCGCTTCTGAGACCAAAAAAACTCGATTTTTCGGTGTTTTTAGGCTAAATTTGGGATATAAACGAGTAACAAAGATGCATGCACAAATCGACTTTTTGGGCCAAAAAAACGTGTTGCAGCATTTTTTTTACCTGAAAATTGAAATTTTTCTAGCACAGTGTAAACATGTACAAATCACTTCTGAGACCCAAAAAACTCGATTTTTCGGTGTTTTTAGGCTAAATTTGGGATATAAACGGGTATCGAAGATGCATGCACAAATCGACTTTTTGGACCCAAAAAACGTGTTTTAGCATTTTTTTTGTCTGAAAATTGAAATTTTTCTAGCACAGTACAAATCGTTTCTGAAACCAAAAAAACTCGATTTTTCGGTGTTTTTAGGCTAAATTTGGGATATAAACGGGTATCGAAGATGCATGCACAAATCGACTTTTTGGGCCCAAAAAACGTGTTTTAGCATTTTTTTTGCCTGAAAATTGAAATTTATTTAGAACAGTGTAGACATGTACAAATCACTTCTGCGACCCAAAAAACTCGATTTTTCGGTGTTTTTAGGCTAAATTTGCGATATAAACGGGTATCGAAGATGCATGCACAAATCGACTTTTTGGGCCAAAAAAACGTGTTTTAACATTTTTTTTGCCTGAAAATTGAATTTTTCTAGCACAGTACAAATCGCTTCTGAGACCCAAAAAACTCGATTTTTCGGTGTTTTTAGGCTAAATTTGGGATATAAACGGGTATCGAAGATACATGCACAAATCGACTTTTTGGTCCCAAAAAACGTGTTTTAGCATTTTATTGGCCTGAAAATTGAAATTTTTCTAGCACAGTGTAGACATGTACAAATCGCTTCTGAGACCCAAAAAAACTCGATTTTTCGGTGTTTTTAGGATAAATTTGGGATATAAACGGGTATCGAAGATGCATGCACAAATCGACTTTTTGGGCCAAAAAAACGTGTTTTAGCATTTTTTTTGCCTGAAAATTGAAATTTTTCTAGCACAGTGTAAACATGTACAAATCACTTCTGAGACCCAAAAAACGCGATTTTTCGGTGTTTTTAGGCTAAATTTGGGATATAAACGGGTATCGAAGATGCATGCACAAATCGACTTTTTGGGCCCAAAAAACGTGTTTTAACATTTTTTCTGCCTGAAAATTGAAATTTTTCTAGCACAGTACAAATCGCTTCTGAGACCCAAAAAACTCGAATTATCGGTGTTTTTAGGCTAAATTTGGGATATAAACGGGTATCGAAGATACATGCACAAATCGACTTTTTGGGCCCAAAAAACGTGTTTTAACATTTTTTTTGCCTGAAAATTGAAAATTTTCTAGCACATTACAAATCGCTTCTGAGACCCAAAAAACTCGATTTTTCGGTGTTTTTAGGCTAAATTTGGGATATAAACGGGTATCGAAGATACATGCACAAATCGACTTTTTGGTTCCAAAAAAAGTGTTTTAGCATTTTTTTTGCCTGAAAATTGATTTTTTTCTAGCATAGTACAAATCGCTTCTGAGACCAAAAAAAAACGATTTTTCGGTGTTTTTAGGCTAAATTTGGGATATAAACGGGTATCGAAGATACATGCACAAATCGACTTTTTGGGCCCAAAAATTGTGTTTTAGCATTTTTTTTTGCCTGAAAATTGAATTTTTTCTAGCACAGTGTAGACATGTACAAATCGCTTCTGTGACCCAAAAAACTAGATTTTTCGGTGTTTTTAGGCTAAATTTGGGATATAAACGGGTATTGAAGATGCATGCACAAATCGACTTTTTTGGCCCAAAAAACGTGTTTTAGCATTTATTTTGCCTGAAAATTGAAATTTTTCTAGAACAGTGTAGACATGTACAAATCGCTTCTGAGACCCAAAAAACTCGATTTTTCGGTGTTTTAAGGCTAAATTTGGGATATAAACGGGTATCGAAGATGCATGCACAAATCGACTTTTTGGGCCCAAAAAAACTGTTTTAGCATTTTTTTGGCCTGAAAATTGATTTTTTTCTAGCACAGTACAAATCGCTTCTGAGACCAAAAAAACTCGATGTTTCGGTGTTTTTAGGCTAAATTTGGGATATAAACGGGTATCGAAGATGCATGCACAAATCGACTTTTTGGGCCCAAAAAAGGTGTTTTAGCATTTTTTTTGCCTGAAAATTGAAATTTTTCTAGAACAGTGTAGACATGTACAAATCGCTTCTGAGACCCAAAAAACTCGATTTTTCGGTGTTATTAGGCTAAATTTGGGATATAAACGGGTATCGAAGATGCATGCACAAATCGACTTTTTGGGCCCAAAAAACGTGTTTTAACATTTTTTTTGCCTGAAAATTGAAATTTTTCTAGCACATTACAAATCGCTTCTGAGACCCCAAAAAATCGATTTTTCGGTGTTTTTAGGCTAAATTTGGGATATAAACGGGTATCGAAGATACATGCACAAATCGACTTTTTGGGCCCAAAAAACGTGTTTTAGCATTTTTTTTGCCTGAAAATTGAATTTTTTCTAGCACAGTGTAGACATGTACAAATCGCTTCTGAGACCCAAAAAACTCGATTTTTCGGTGTTTTTAGGATAAATTTGGGATATAAACAGGTATCGAAGATCCATGCACAAATCGACTTTTTGGGCCCAAAAAACGTGTTTTAGCATTTTTTTTGCCTGAAAATTGAAATTTATTTAGAACAGTGTAGACATGTACAAATCGCTTCTGAGACCCAAAAAACTCGATTTTTCGGTGTTTTTAGGATAAATTTGGGATATAAACGGGTATCGAAGATGCATGCAGAAATCGACTTTTTGGGCCAAAAAAAACGTGTTTTAGATTTTTTTTTGCCAGAAAATTTAAATTTTTCTAGCACAGTACAAATAGCTTCTGAGACTAAAAAAACTCGATTTTTCGGTGTTTTTAGGCTAAATTTGGGTTATAAACGGGTATCGAAGATGCATGCACAAATCGAATTTTTGGGCCCAAAAAACGTGTTTTAGCATTTTTTTGCCTGAAAATTGAAATTTTTCTAGCAGAGTGTAGACATGTACAAATTGCTTCTGAGACCCAATAAACTTGATTTTTCGGTGTTTTTAGGCTAAATTTGGGATATAAACGGGTATCGAAGATGCATGCACAAATCGACTTTTTGGGCCCAAAAAACGTGTTTTAGCATTTTTTTTGCCTGGAAATTGATTTTTTTCTAGAACAGTGTAGACATGTACAAATCGCTTCCGAGACCCAAAAAACTCGATTTTTCGGTGTTTTTAGGCTAAATTTGGGATATAAACGGGTATCGAAGATGCATGCACAAATCGACTTTTTGGGCCAAAAAAAACTGTTTTAGCATTTTTTTGGCCTGAAAATTGATTTTTTTCTAGCACAGTACAAATCGCTTCTGAGACCAAAAAAACTCGATGTTTCGGTGTTTTTAGGCTAAATTTGGGATATAAACGGGTATCGAAGATGCATGCACAAATCGACTTTTTGGGCCCAAAAAAGGTGTTTTAGCATTTTTTTTGCCTGAAAATTGAAATTTTTCTAGAACAGTGTAGACATGTACAAATCGCTTCTGAGACCCAAAAAACTCGATTTTTCGGTGTTATTAGGCTAAATTTGGGATATAAACGGGTATCGAAGATGCATGCACAAATCGACTTTTTGGGCCCAAAAAACGTGTTTTAACATTTTTTTTGCCTGAAAATTGAAATTTTTCTAGCACATTACAAATCGCTTCTGAGACCCAAAAAAATCGATTTTTCGGTGTTTTTAGGCTAAATTTGGGATATAAACGGGTATCGAAGATACATGCACAAATCGACTTTTTGGGCCCAAAAAACGTGTTTTAGCATTTTTTTTGCCTGAAAATTGAAATTTTTCTAGCACAGTGTAGACATGTACAAATCGCTTCTGAGACCCAAAAAACTCGATTTTTCGGTGTTTTTAGGATAAATTTGGGATATAAACGGGTATCGAAGATGCATGCACAAATCGACTTTTTGGGCCCAAAAAACGTGTTTTAGCATTTTTTTTGCCTGAAAATTGAAATTTATTTAGAACAGTGTAGACATGTACAAATCGCTTCTGAGACCCAAAAAACTCGATTTTTCGGTGTTTTTAGGCTAAATTTGGGTTATAAACGGGTATCGAAGAAGCATGCACAAATCGATTTTTTGGGCCCAAAAAACGTGTTTTAGCATTTTTTTTGCCTGAAAATTGAAATTTTTCTAGCAGAGTGTAGACATGTACAAATCGCTTCTGAGACCCAAAAAACTCGATTTTTCGGTGTTTTTAGGATAAATTTGGGATATAAACGGGTATCGAAGATGCATGCACAAATCGACTTTTTGGGCCCAAAAAACGTGTTTTAGCATTTTTTTTGCCTGAAAATTGAAATTTATTTAGAACAGTGTAGACATGTACAAATCGCTTCTGAGACCCAAAAAACTCGATTTTTCGGTGTTTTTAGGATAAATTTGGGATATAAACGGGTATCGAAGATGCATGCACAAATCGACTTTTTGGGCCAAAAAAAAACGTGTTTTAGCATTTTTTTTGCCCGAAAATTGAATTTTTTCTAGCACAGTACAAATAGCTTCTGAGACCCAAAAAACTCGATTTCTCGGTGTTTTTAGGCTAAATTTGGGTTATAAACGGGTATCGAAGAAGCATGCACAAATCGATTTTTTGGGCCCAAAAAACGTGTTTTAGCATTTTTTTTGCCTGAAAATTGAAATTTTTCTAGCAGAGTGTAGACATGTACAAATCGCTTCTGAGACCCAAAAAACTCGATTTTTCGGTGTTTTTAGGCTAAATTTGGGATATAAACGGGTATCGAAGATGCATGCACAAATCGACTTTTTGGGCCCAAAAAACGTCTTTTAGCATTTTTTTTGCCTGGAAATTGAATTTTTTCTATTACAGTGTAAACATGTACAAATCGCTTCTGAGACCCAAAAAACTCGATTTTTCGGTGTTCTTAGGCTAAATTTGGGATATAAACGGGTATCGAAGATGCATGCACAAATCGACTTTTTGGGCCCAAAAAACGTGTTTTAGCATTTTTTTTGCCTGAAAATTGAAATTTATTTAGAACAGTGTAGACATGTACAAATCACTTCTGAGACCCAAAAAACTCGATTTCTCGGTGTTTTTAGGCTAAATTTGCGATATAAACGGGTATCGAAGATGCATGCACAAATCGACTTTTTGGGCCAAAAAAACGTGTTTTAACATTTTTTTGCCTGAAAATTGAAATTTTCTAGCACAGTACAAATCGCTTCTGAGACCAAAAAAACTCGATGTTTCGGTGTTTTTAGGCTAAATTTGGGATATAAATGGGTATCGAAGATACATGCACAAATCGACTTTTTGGTCCCAAAAAACGTGTTTTAGCATTTTATTGGCCTGAAAATTGAAATTTTTCTAGCACAGTGTAGACATGTACAAATCGCTTCTGAGACCCAAAAAACTCGATTTCTCGGTGTTTTTAGGATAAATTTGGGATATAAACGGGTATCGAAGATGCATGCACAAATCGACTTTTTGGGCCAAAAAAACGTGTTTTAGCATTTTTTTTGCCTGAAAATTGAAATTTTTCTAGCACAGTGTAAACATGTACAAATCACTTCTGAGACCCAAAAAACTCGATTTTTCGGTGTTTTTAGGCTAAATTTGGGATATAAACGGGTATCGAAGATGCATGCACAAATCGACTTTTTGGGCCCAAAAAACGTGTTTTAGCATTTTTTTTGCCTGAAAATTGAAATTTATTTAGAACAGTGTAGACATGTACAAATCGCTTCTGAGACCCAAAAAACTCGATTTCTCGGTGTTTTTAGGCTAAATTTGGGATATAAACGGGTATCGAAGATGCATGCACAAATCGACTTTTTGGGCCAAAAAAACGTGTTTTAGCATTTTTTTTGCCTGAAAATTGAATTTTTTCTAGCACAGTGTAGACATGTACAAATCGCTTCTGAGACCAAAAAAACTCGATTTTTCGGAGTTTTTAGGCTAAATTTGGGATATAAACGGGTATTGAAGATGCATGCACAAATCGACTTTTTGGGCCAAAAAAAAACGTGTTTTAGAATTTTTTTTGCCAGAAAATTGAAATTTTTCTAGCACAGTACAAATAGCTTCTGAGACTAAAAAAAAATCGATTTTTCGGTGTTTTTAGGCTAAATTTGGGTTATAAACGGGATCCAAGATGCATGCACTAATCGAATTTTTGGGCCCAAAAAACGTGTTTTAGCATTTTTTTTGCCTGAAAATTGAAATTTTTCTAGCAGAGTGTAGACATGTACAAATTGCTTCTGAGACCCAAAAAAATCGATTTTTCGGTGTTTTTAGGCTAAATTTGGGATATAAACGGGTATCGAAGATGCATGCACAAATCGACTTTTTGGGCCCAAAAAACGTGTTTTAGCATTTTTTTTGCCTGAAAATTGAAATTTTTCTAGCACAGTGTAAACATGTATAAATCGCTTCTGAGACCCAAAAAACTCGATTTTTCGGTGTTTTTAGGCTAAATTTGGGATATAAACGGGTATCGAAGATGCATGCACAAATCGACTTTTTGGGCCAAAAAAAACTGTTTTAGCATTTTTTTGGCCTGAAAATTGAATTTTTTCTAGCACAGTACAAATCGCTTCTGAGACCAAAAAAACTCGATGTTTCGGTGTTTTTAGGCTAAATTTGGGATATAAACGGGTATCGAAGATGTATGCACAAATCGACTTTTTGGGCCCAAAAAACGTGTTTTAACATTTTTTTTTGCCTGAAAATTGAAATTTTTCTAGCACATTACAAATCGCTTCTGAGACCCAAAAAAATCGATTTTTCGGTGTTTTTAGGCTAAATTTGGGATATAAACGGGTATCGAAGATACATGCACAAATCGACTTTTTGGGCCCAAAAAACGTGTTTTAGCATTTGTTTTGCCTGAAAATTGAAATTTTTCTAGCACAGTGTAGACATGTACAAATCGCTTCTGAGACCCAAAAAACTCGATTTTTCGGTGTTTTTAGGCTAAATTTGGGATATAAACGGGTATCGAAGATGCATGCACAAATCGACTTTTTGGGCAAAAAAAAACGTCTTTTAGCATTTTTTTTGCCTGAAAATTGATTTTTTTTCTATTACAGTGTAAACATGTACAAATCGCTTCTGAGACCCAAAAAACTCGATTTTTCGGTGTTCTTAGGCTAAATTTGGGATATAAACGGGTATCGAAGATGCATGCACAAATCGACTTTTTGGGCCAAAAAAACGTGTTTTAACATTTTTTTTTGCCTGAAAATTGAAATTTTTCTAGCACAGTACAAATCGCTTCTGAGACCCAAAAAACTCGATTTTTCGGTGTTTTTAGGCTAAATTTGGGATATAAACGGGTATCGAAGATGCATGCACAAATCGACTTTTTGGTCCCAAAAAACGTGTTTTAGCATTTTATTGGCCTGAAAATTGAAATTTTTCTAGCACAGTGTAGACATGTACAAATCGCTTCTGAAACCCAAAAAACTCGATGTTTCGGTGTTTTTAGGCTAAATTTGGGATATAAACGGGTATCGAAGATACATGCACAAATCGACTTTTTGGTCCCAAAAAACGTGTTTTAGCATTTTATTGGCCTGAAAATTGAAATTTTTCTAGCACAGTGTAGACATGTACAAATCGCTTCTGAGACCCAAAAAACTCGATTTTTCGGTGTTTTTAGGATCAATTTGGGATATAAACGGGTATCGAAGATGCATGCACAAATCGACTTTTTGGGCCAAAAAAACGTGTTTTAGCATTTTTTTTGCCTGAAAATTGAAATTTTTCTAGCACAGTGTAAACATGTACAAATCACTTCTGAGACCCAAAAAACTCGATTTTTCGGTGTTTTTAGGCTAAATTTGGGATATAAACGGGTATCGAAGATGCATGCACAAATCGACTTTTTGGACCCAAAAAACTTGTTTTACCATTTTTTTTGCCTGAAAATTGATTTTTTTCTAGCACAGTACAAATCTCTTCTGAAACCAAAAAAACTCGATTTTTCGGTGTTTTTAGGCTAAATTTGGGATATAAACGGGTATCGAAGATGCATGCACAAATCGACTTTTTGGGCCCAAAAAACGTGTTTTAGCATTTTTTTTGCCTGAAAATTGAAATTTATTTAGAACAGTGTAGACATGTACAAATCGCTTCTGAGACCCAAAAAACTCGATTTCTTGGTGTTTTTAGGCTAAATTTGGGATATAAACGGGTATCGAAGATGCATGCACAAATCGACTTTATGGGCCCAAAAAACGTGTTTTAGCATTTTTTTTGCCGGAAAATTGAAATTTTTCTAGCACAGTGTAGACATGTACAAATCGCTTCTGAGACCCAAAAAACTCGATTTTTCGGTGTTATTAGGCTAAATTTGGGATATAAACGGGTATCGAAGATGCATGCACAAATCGACTTTTTGGGCCAAAAAAACCTGTTTTAGCATTTTTTTGGCCTGAAAATTGAATTTTTTCTAGCACAGTACAAATCGCTTCTGAGACCAAAAAAATTCGATGTTTCGGTGTTTTTAGGCTAAATTTGGGATATAAACGGGTATCGAAGATGCATGCACAAATCGACTTTTTGGGCCCAAAAAAGGTGTTTTAGCATTTTTTTTGCCTGAAAATTGAAATTTTTCTAGAACAGTGTAAACATGTACAAATCGCTTCTGAGACCCAAAAAACTCGATTTTTCGGAGTTATTAGGCTAAATTTGGGATATAAACGGGTATCGAAGATGCATGGACAAATCGACATTTTGGGCCCAAAAAACGTGTTTTAACATTTTTTTTGCCTGAAAATTGAAATTTTTCTAGCACATTACAAATCGCTTCTGAGACCCCAAAAAATCGATTTTTCGGTGTTTTTAGGCTAAATTTGGGATATAAACGGGTATCGAAGATACATGCACAAATCGACTTTTTGGGCCAAAAAAACGTGTTTTAGCATTTTTTTTGCCTGAAAATTGAAATTTTTCTAGCACAGTGTAGACATGTACAAATCGCTTCTGAGACCCAAAAAACTCGATTTTTCGGTGTTTTTAGGATAAATTTGGGATATAAACGGGTATCGAAGATGCATGCACAAATCGACTTTTTGGGCCAAAAAAACGTGTTTTAGCATTTTTTTTGCCTGAAAACTGAAATTTTTCTAGCACAGTGTAAACATGTACAAATCACTTCTGAGACCCAAAAAACTCAATTTTTCGGTGTTTTTAGGATAAATTTGGGATATAAACGGGTATCGAAGATGCATGCACAAATCGACTTTTTGGGCCCAAAAAACGTGTTTTAGCATTTTTTTTTGCCTGAAAATTGAAATTTATTTAGAACAGTGTAGACATGTACAAATCGCTTCTGAGACCCAAAAAACTCGATTTCTCGGTGTTTTTAGGCTAAATTTGGGATATAAACGGGTATTGAAGATGCATGCACAAATCGACTTTTTGGGCCAAAAAAAACGTGTTTTAGCATTTTTTTTGCCCGAAAATTGAATTTTTTCTAGCACAGTACAAATAGCTTCTGAGACCCAAAAAACTCGATTTCTCGGTGTTTTTAGGCTAAATTTGGGATATAAACGGGTATCGAAGATGCATGCACAAATCGAATTTTTGGGCCCAAAAAACGTGTTTTAGCATTTTTTTTGCCTGAAAATTGAAATTTTTCTAGCAGAATGTAGACATGTACAAATCGCTTCTGAGACCCAAAAAATTCGATTTTTCGGTGTTATTAGGCTAAATTTGGGATATAAACGGGTATCGAAGATGCATGCACAAATCGACTTTTTGGTCCCAAAAAACGTCTTTTAGCATTTTTTTTGCCTGAAAATTGAAATTTTTCTAGCACAGTGTAAACATGTACAAATCGCTTCTGAGACCAAAAAAACTCGATTTTTCGGTGTTTTTAGGCTAAATTTGGGATGTAAACGGGTATCGAAGATGCATGCACAAATCGACTTTTTGGGCCAAAAAAACGTCTTTTAGCATTTTTTTTACCTGAAAATTGAAATTTTTCTATTACAGTGTAAACATGTACAAATCGCTTCTGAGACCCAAAAAACTCGATTTTTCGGTGTTCTTAGGCTAAATTTGGGATATAAACGGGTATCGAAGATGCATGCACAAATCGACTTTTTGGGCCCAAAAAACGTGTTTTAGCATTTTTTTTGCCTGAAAATTGAAATTTATTTAGAACAGTGTAGACATGTACAAATCACTTCTGAGACCCAAAAAACTCGATTTCTCGGTGTTTTTAGGCTAAATTTGGGATATAAACGGGTATTGAAGATGCATGCACAAATCGACTTTTTGGACCCAAAAAACGTGTTTTAGCATTTTTTTTGCCTGAAATTGAAATTTTTCTAGCACAGTACAAATCGCTTCTGAAACCAAAAAAACTCGATTTTTCGGTGTTTTTAGGCTAAATTTGGGATATAAACGGGTATCGAAGATGCATGCACAAATCGACTTTTTGGGCCAAAAAAACGTGTTTTAGCATTTTTTTTGCCGGAAAATTGAAATTTTTCTAGCACAGTGTAGACATGTACAATTCGCTTCTGAGACCCAAAAAACTCGATTTTTCGGTGTTTTTAGGCTAAATTTGGGATATAAACTGGTATCGAAGATGCATGCACAAATCGACTTTTTGGGCCAAAAAAACGTGTTTTAGCATTTTTTTTGCCTGAAAATTGAAATTTTTCTAGCACAGTGTAGACATGTACAAATCGCTTCTGAGACCAAAAAAACTCGATTTTTCGGTGTTTTTAGGCTAAATTTGGGATATAAACGGGTATTGAAGATGCATGCACAAATCGACTTTTTGGGCAAAAAAAAACGTGTTTTAGCGTTTTTTTTGCCCGAAAATTGAAATTTTTCTAGCACAGTACAAATAGCTTCTGAGACCCAAAAAACTCGATTTTTCGGTGTTTTTAGGCTAAATTTGGGTTATAAACGGGTATCGAAGATGCATGCACAAATCGAATTTTTGGGCCCAAAAAACGTGTTTTAGCATTTTTCTTGCCTGAAAATTGAAATTTTTCTAGCAGAGTGTAGACATGTACAAATCGCTTCTGAGACCCAAAAAACTCGATTTTTCGGTGTTTTTAGGCTAAATTTGGGATATAAACGGGTATCGAAGATGCATGTACAAATCGACTTTTCGGGCCCAAAAAACGTGTTTTAGCATTTTTTTTGCCTGAAAATTGAAAGATTTCTAGCACAGTGTAAACATGTACAAATCGCTTCTGAGACCCAAAAAACTCGATTTTTCGGTGTTTTTAGGCTAAATTTGGGATATAAACGGGTATCGAAGATGCATGCACAAATCGACTTTTCGGGCCCAAAAAACGTGTTTTAGCATTTTTTTTACCTGAAAATTGATTTTTTTCTAGCACAGTACAAATCGCTTCTGAGACCAAAAAAACTCGATGTTTCGTTGTTTTTAGGCTAAATTTGGGATATAAACGGGTATCGAAGATGCATGCACAAATCGACTTTTTGGGCCAAAAAAACGTGTTTTAGCATTTTTTTTGCCTGAAAATTGATTTTTTTCTAGCACAGTGTAAACATGTATAAATCGCTTCTGAAACCCAAAAAACTCGATTTTTCGGTGTTATTAGGCTAAATTTGGGATATAAACGGGTATCGAAGATGCATGCACAAATCGACTTTTTGGGCCAAAAAAACGTGTTTTAGCATTTTTTTTGCCTGAAAATTGAAATTTTTCTAGCACAGTACAAATCGCTTCTGAGACCCAAAAAACTCGATTTTTCGGTCTTTTTCGGCTAAATTTGGGATATAAACGGGTATCGAAGAGGCATGCACAAATCGACTTTTTGGGCCCAAAAAAAGTGTTTTATAATTTTTTTTGCCTGGAAATTGATTTTTTTCTAGCACAGTACAAATCGCTTCTGAGACAAAAAAAAACTCGATTTTTCGGTGTTTTTAGGCTAAATTTGGGATATAAACGGGTATCGAAGATTCATGCACAAATCGACTTTTTGGGCCCAAAAACCGTGTTTTAGCATTTTTTTTGCCTGAAAATTGATTTTTTTCTAGCACAGTGTAAACATGTATAAATCGCTTCTGAAACCCAAAAAACTCGATTTTTCGGTGTTTTTAGGCTAAATTTGGGATATAAACGGGTATCGAAGATACATGCACAAATCGACTTTTTGGGCCAAAAAAACATGTTTTAGCATTTTTTTTGCCTGAAAATTGAAATTTTTCTAGCACAGTACAAATCGCTTCTGAGACCCAAAAAACTCGATTTTTCGGTGTTTTTGGGCTAAATTTGGGATATAAACGGGTATCGAAGATGCATGCACAAATCGACTTTTTAGGCCCAAAAAACGTGTTTTAGCATTTTTTTTGCCTGGAAATTGAAATTTTTCTAGCACAGTACAAATCGCTTCTGAGACAAAAAAAACTCGATTTTTCGGTGTTTTTAGGCTAAATTTGGGATATAAACGGGTATCGAAGATGCATGCACAAATCGACTTTTTGGGCCCAAAAAACGTGTTTTAGCATTTTTTTTGCCTGAAATTTGACATTTTTCAAGCACAGTACAAATCGCTTCTGAGACCAAAAAAACTCGATTTTTCGGTGTTTTTAGGCTAAATTTGGGATATAAACGAGTATCGAAGATGCATGCACAAATCGACTTTTTGGGCCAAAAAAACGTGTTGTAGCATTTTTTTTGCCTGAAAATTGAAATTTTTCTAGCACAGTGAAAACATGTACAAATCACTTCTGAGACACAAAAAACTCGATTTTTCGGTGTTTTTAGGCTAAATTTGGGATATAAACGGGTATCGAAGATGCATGCACAAATCGACTTTTTGGACCCAAAAAACGTGTTTTAGCATTTTTTTTGCCTGAAAATTGAAATTTATTTAGAACAGTGTAGACATGTACAAATCACTTCTGAGACCAAAAAAAATCGATTTCTCGGTGTTTTTAGGCTAAATTTGCGATATAAACGGGTATCGAAGATGCATGCACAAATCGACTTTTTGGGCCAAAAAAACGTGTTTTAACATTTTTTTTGCCTGAAAATTGAAATTTTTCTAGCACAGTACAAATCGCTTCTGAGACCCAAAAAACTCGATTTTTCGGTGTTTTTAGGCTAAATTTGGGATATAAACGGGTATCGAAGATACATGCACAAATCGACTTTTTGGTCCCAAAAAACGTGTTTTAGCATTTTATTGGCCTGAAAATTGAAATTTTTCTAGCACAGTGTAGACATGTACAAATCGCTTCTGAGACCCAAAAAACTCGATTTTTCGGTGTTTTTAGGATAAATTTGGGATATAAACGGGTATCGAAGATGCATGCACAAATCGACTTTTTGGGCCAAAAAAACGTGTTTTAGCATTTTTTTTTGCCTGAAAATTGAAATTTTTCTAGCACAGTGTAAACATGTACAAATCACTTCTGAGACCCAAAAAACTCGATTTTTCGGTGTTTTTAGGCTAAATTTGGGATATAAACGGGTATCGAAGATGCATGCACAAATCGACTTTTTGGACCCAAAAAACGTGTTTTAGCATTTTTTTTGCCTGAAAATTGAAATTTTTCTAGCACAGTACAAATCGCTTCTGAAACCAAAAAAACTCGATTTTTCGGTGTTTTTAGGCTAAATTTGGGATATAAACGGGTATCGAAGATGCATGCACAAATCGACTTTTAGGGCCCAAAAAACGTGTTATAGCATTATTTTTGCCTGAAAATTGAAATTTATTTAGAACAGTGTAGACATGTACAAATCGCTTTTGAGACCAAAAAAAATCGATTTTTCGGTGTTTTTAGGCTAAATTTGGGATATAAACGGGTATCGAAGATGCATGCACAAATCGACTTTTCGGGCCCAAAAAACGTGTTTTAGCATTTTTTTTACCTGAAAATTGATTTTTTTCTAGCACAGTACAAATCGCTTCTGAGACCAAAAAAACTCGATGTTTCGGTGTTTTTAGGCTAAATTTGGGATATAAACGGGTATCGAAGATGCATGCACAAATCGACTTTTTGGGCCCAAAAAACGTGTTTTAGCATTTTTTTTGCCTGAAAATTGATTTTTTTCTAGCACAGTGTAAACATGTATAAATCGCTTCTGAAACCCAAAAAACTCGATTTTTCGGTGTTATTAGGCTAAATTTGGGATATAAACGGGTATCGAAGATGCATGCACAAATCGACTTTTTGGGCCAAAAAAACGTGTTTTAGCATTTTTTTTGCCTGAAAATTGAAATTTTTCTAGCACAGTACAAATCGCTTCTGAGACCCAAAAAACTCGATTTTTCGGTCTTTTTAGGCTAAATTTGGGATATAAACGGGTATCGAAGAGGCATGCACAAATCGACTTTTTGGGCCCAAAAAAAGTGTTTTATAATTTTTTTTGCCTGGAAATTGATTTTTTTCTAGCACAGTACAAATCGCTTCTGAGACAAAAAAAAACTCGATTTTTCGGTGTTTTTAGGCTAAATTTGGGATATAAACGGGTATCGAAGATTCATGCACAAATCGACTTTTTGGGCCCAAAAACCGTGTTTTAGCATTTTTTTTGCCTGAAAATTGATTTTTTTCTAGCACAGTGTAAACATGTATAAATCGCTTCTGAAACCCAAAAAACTCGATTTTTCGGTGTTTTTAGGCTAAATTTGGGATATAAACGGGTATCGAAGATACATGCACAAATCGACTTTTTGGGCCAAAAAAACATGTTTTAGCATTTTTTTTGCCTGAAAATTGAAATTTTTCTAGCACAGTACAAATCGCTTCTGAGACCCAAAAAACTCGATTTTTCGGTGTTTTTGGGCTAAATTTGGGATATAAACGGGTATCGAAGATGCATGCACAAATCGACTTTTTAGGCCCAAAAAACGTGTTTTAGCATTTTTTTTGCCTGGAAATTGAAATTTTTCTAGCACAGTACAAATCGCTTCTGAGACAAAAAAAACTCGATTTTTCGGTGTTTTTAGGCTAAATTTGGGATATAAACGGGTATCGAAGATGCATGCACAAATCGACTTTTTGGGCCCAAAAAACGTGTTTTAGCATTTTTTTTGCCTGAAAATTGACATTTTTCAAGCACAGTACAAATCGCTTCTGAGACCAAAAAAACTCGATTTTTCGGTGTTTTTAGGCTAAATTTGGGATATAAACGAGTATCGAAGATGCATGCACAAATCGACTTTTTGGGCCAAAAAAACGTGTTGTAGCATTTTTTTTGCCTGAAAATTGAAATTTTTCTAGCACAGTGTAAACATGTACAAATCACTTCTGAGACACAAAAAACTCGATTTTTCGGTGTTTTTAGGCTAAATTTGGGATATAAACGGGTATCGAAGATGCATGCACAAATCGACTTTTTGGACCCAAAAAACGTGTTTTAGCATTTTTTTTGCCTGAAAATTGAAATTTTTCTAGCACAGTACAAATCGTTTCTGAAACCAGAAAAACTCGATTTTTCGGTGTTTTTAGGCTAAATTTGGGATATAAACGGGTATCGAAGATGCATGCACAAATAGACTTTTTGGGCCCAAAAAACGTGTTTTAGCATTTTTTTTGCCTGAAAATTGAAATTTATTTAGAACAGTGTAGACATGTACAAATCACTTCTGAGACCAAAAAAAATCGATTTCTCGGTGTTTTTAGGCTAAATTTGCGATATAAACGGGTATCGAAGATGCATGCACAAATCGACTTTTTGGGCCAAAAAAACGTGTTTTAACATTTTTTTTGCCTGAAAATTGAAATTTTTCTAGCACAGTACAAATCGCTTCTGAGACCCAAAAAACTCGATTTTTCGGTGTTTTTAGGCTAAATTTGGGATATAAACGGGTATCGAAGATACATGCACAAATCGACTTTTTGGTCCCAAAAAACGTGTTTTAGCATTTTATTGGCCTGAAAATTGAAATTTTTCTAGCACAGTGTAGACATGTACAAATCGCTTCTGAGACCCAAAAAACTCGATTTTTCGGTGTTTTTAGGATAAATTTGGGATATAAACGGGTATCGAAGATGCATGCACAAATCGACTTTTTGGGCCAAAAAAACGTGTTTTAGCATTTTTTTTTGCCTGAAAATTGAAATTTTTCTAGCACAGTGTAAACATGTACAAATCACTTCTGAGACCCAAAAAACTCGATTTTTCGGTGTTTTTAGGCTAAATTTGGGATATAAACGGGTATCGAAGATGCATGCACAAATCGACTTTTTGGACCCAAAAAACGTGTTTTAGCATTTTTTTTGCCTGAAAATTGAAATTTTTCTAGCACAGTACAAATCGCTTCTGAAACCAAAAAAACTCGATTTTTCGGTGTTTTTAGGCTAAATTTGGGATATAAACGGGTATCGAAGATGCATGCACAAATCGACTTTTAGGGCCCAAAAAACGTGTTATAGCATTATTTTTGCCTGAAAATTGAAATTTATTTAGAACAGTGTAGACATGTACAAATCGCTTTTGAGACCAAAAAAAAATCGATTTCTCGGTGTTTTTAGGCTAAATTTGGGATATAAACGGGTATCGAAGATGCATGCACAAATCGACTTTTTGGGCCAAAAAACCGTGTTTTAGCATTTTTGTTGCCTGAAAATTGAATTTTTCTAGCACAGTACAAATCGCTTCTGAGACAAAAAAAAAACGATTTTTCGGTGTTTTTAGGCTAAATTTGGGATATAAACGGGTATCGAAGATGCATGCACAAATCGACTTTTTGGGCCCAAAAACCGTGTTTTAGCATTTTTTTTGCCTAAAAATTGTTTTTTTTCTAGCACAGTGTAATCATGTATAAATCGCTTCTGAAACCCAAAAAACTCGATTTTTCGGTGTTTTTAGGCTAAATTTGGGATATAAACGGGTATCGAAGATACATGCACAAATCGACTTTTTGGGCCAAAAAAACATGTTTTAGCATTTTTTTTGCCTGAAAATTGAAATTTTTCTAGCACATTACAAATCGCTTCTGAGACCCAAAAAACTCGATTTTTCGGTGTTTTGGGGCTAAATTTGGGATATAAACGGGTATCGAAGATGCATGCACAAATCGACTTTTTAGGCCCAAAAAACGTGTTTTAGCATTTTTTTTGCCTGGAAATTGAAATTTTTCTAGCACAGTACAAATCGCTTCTGAGACAAAAAAAACTCGATTTTTCGGTGTTTTTAGGCTAAATTTGGGATATAAACGGGTATCGAAGATGCATGCACAAATCGACTTTTTGGGCCCAAAAACCGTGTTTTAGCATTTTTGTTGCCTGAAAATTGAATTTTTCTAGAACAATGTAAACATGTACAAATCGCTTCTGAGACCCAAAAAACTCGATTTTTCGGTGTTTTTAGGCTAAATTTGGGATATAAACGGGTATCGAAGATGAATGCACAAATCGACTTTTTGGGCCCAAAAAACGTGTTTTAGCAATTTTTTTTTCCTGAAAATTGAAATTTTTCTAGCACAGCGTAGACATGTACAAATCGCTTCTGAGACCCAAAAAACTCGATTTTTCGGTGTTTTTAGGCTAAATTTGGGATATAAACGGGTATCGAAGATGCATGCACAAATCGACTTTTTTGGCCCAAAAAACGTGTTTTAGCATTTTTTTTGCCTGAAAATTGATTTTTTTTTAGCACAGTGTAAACATGTACAAATCGCTTCTGAGACCAAAAAAACTCGATTTTTCGGTGTTTTTAGGCTAAATTTGTGATATAAACGGGTATCGAAGATGCATGCACAAATCGACTTTTTGGGCCCAAAAAACGTGTTTTAGCATTTTTTTTGCCTGAAAATTGACATTTTTCAAGCACAGTACAAATCGCTTCTGAGACCAAAAAAACTCGACTTTTCGGTGTTTTTAGGCTAAATTTGGGATATAAACGAGTATCGAAGATGCATGCACAAATCGACTTTTTGGGCCAAAAAAACGTGTTGTAGCATTTTTTTTGCCTGAAAATTGAAATTTTTCTAGCACAGTGTAAACATGTACAAATCACTTCTGAGACCCAAAAAACTCGATTTTTCGGTGTTTTTAGGCTAAATTTGGGATATAAACGGGTATCGAAGATGCATGCACAAATCGACTTTTTGTGCCCAAAAAACGTGTTTTAGCATTTTTTTTGCCTGAAAATTGACATTTTTCAAGCACAGTACAAATCGCTTCTGAGACCAAAAAAATCGATTTTTCGGTGTTTTTAGGCTAAATTTGGGATATAAACGAGTATCGAAGATGCATGCACAAATCGACTTTTTATGCCAAAAAAACGTGTTGTAGCATTTTTTTTGCCTGAAAATTGAAATTTTTCTAGCACAGTGTAAACATGTACAAATCACTTCTGAGACCCAAAAAACTCGATTTTTCGGTGTTTTTAGGCTAAATTTGGGATATAAACGGGTATCGAAGATGCATGCACAAATCGACTTTTTGGACCCAAAAAACGTGTTTTAGCATTTTTTTTGCCTGAAAATTGAAATTTTTCTAGCACAGTACAAATCGTTTCTGAAACCAGAAAAACTCGATTTTTCGGTGTTTTTAGGCTAAATTTGGGATATAAACGGGTATCGAAGATGCATGCACAAATAGACTTTTTGGGCCCAAAAAACGTGTTTTAGCATTTTTTTTTTGCCTGAAAATTGAAATTTATTTAGAACAGTGTAGACATGTACAAATCACTTCTGAGACCAAAAAAAATCGATTTCTCGGTGTTTTTAGGCTAAATTTGCAATATAAACGGGTATCGAAGATGCATGCACAAATCGACTTTTTGGGCCAAAAAAACGTGTTTTAACATTTTTTTTGCCTGAAAATTGAAATTTTTCTAGCACAGTACAAATCGCTTCTGAGACCCAAAAAACTCGATTTTTCGGTGTTTTTAGGCTAAATTTGGAATATAAACGGGTATCGAAGATACATGCACAAATCGACTTTTTGGTCCCAAAAAACGTGTTTTAGCATTTTATTGGCCTGAAAATTGAAATTTTTCTAGCACAGTGTAGACATGTACAAATCGCTTCTGAGACCCAAAAAACTCGATTTTTCGGTGCTTTTAGGATAAATTTGGGATATAAACGGGTATCGAAGATGCATGCACAAATCGACTTTTTGGGCCAAAAAAACGTGTTTTAGCATTTTTTTTGCCTGAAAATTGAAATTTTTCTAGCACAGTGTAAACATGTACAAATCACTTCTGAGACCCAAAAAACTCGATTTTTCGGTGTTTTTAGGCTAAATTTGGGATATAAATGGGTATCGAAGATGCATGCACAAATCGACTTTTTGGACCCAAAAAACGTGTTTTAGCATTTTTTTTGCCTGAAAATTGATTTTTTTCTAGCACAGTACAAATCGCTTCTGAAACCAAAAAAACTCGATTTTTCGGTGTTTTTAGGCTAAATTTGGGATATAAACGGGTATCGAAGATGCATGCACAAATCGACTTTTTGGGCCCAAAAAACGTGTTATAGCATTATTTTTGCCTGAAAATTGAAATTTATTTAGAACAGTGTAGACATGTACAAATCGCTTTTGAGACCCAAAAAACTCGATTTCTCGGTGTTTTTAGGCTAAATTTGGGATATAAACGGGTATCGAAGATGCATGCACAAATCGACTTTTTGGGCCAAAAAACCGTGTTTTAGCATTTTTGTTGCCTGAAAATTGAATTTTTCTAGCACAGTACAAATCGCTTCTGAGACAAAAAAAAAACGATTTTTCGGTGTTTTTAGGCTAAATTTGGGATATAAACGGGTATCGAAGATGCATGCACAAATCGACTTTTTGGGCCCAAAAACCGTGTTTTAGCATTTTTTTTGCCTGAAAATTGTTTTTTTTCTAGCACTGTGTAAACATGTATAAATCGCTTCTGAAACCCAAAAAACACGATTTTTCGGTGTTTTTAGGCTAAATTTGGGATATAAACGGGTATCGAAGATACATGCACAAATCGACTTTTTGGGCCAAAAAAAAATGTTTTAGCATTTTTTTTGCCTGAAAATTGAAATTTTTCTAGCACATTACAAATCGCTTCTGAGACCCAAAAAACTCGTTTTTTCGGTGTTTTTGGGCTAAATTTGGGATATAAACGGGTATCGAAGATGCATGCACAAATCGACTTTTTAGGCCCAAAAAACGTGTTTTAGCATTTTTTTTGCCTGGAAATTGAAATTTTTCTAGCACAGTACAAATCGCTTCTGAGACAAAAAAAACTCGATTTTTCGGTGTTTTTAGGCTAAATTTGGGATATAAACGGGTATCGAAGATGCATGCACAAATCGACTTTTTGGGCCCAAAAACCGTGTTTTAGCATTTTTGTTGCCTGAAAATTGAATTTTTCTAGAACAATGTAAACATGTACAAATCGCTTCTGAGACCCAAAAAACTCGATTTTTCGGTGTTTTTAGGCTAAATTTGGGATATAAACGGGTATCGAAGATGAATGCACAAATCGACTTTTTGGGCCCAAAAAACGTGTTTTAGCAATTTTTTTTTCCTGAAAATTGAATTTTTTCTAGCACAGCGTAGACATGTACAAATCGCTTCTGAGACCCAAAAAACTCGATTTTTCGGTGTTTTTAGGCTAAATTTGGGATATAAACGGGTATCGAAGATGCATGCACAAATCGACTTTTTGGGCCCAAAAAACGTGTTTTAGCATTTTTTTTGCCTGAAAATTGATTTTTTTTTAGCACAGTGTAAACATGTACAAATCGCTTCTGAGACCAAAAAAACTCGATTTTTCGGTGTTTTTAGGCTAAATTTGGGATATAAACGGGTATCGAAGATGCATGCACAAATCGACTTTTTGGGCCAAAAAAACGTGTTTTAGCATTTTTTTTGCCTGAAAATTGACATTTTTCAAGCACAGTACAAATCGCTTCTGAGACCAAAAAAACTCGATTTTTCGGTGTTTTTAGGCTAAATTTGGGATATAAACGAGTATCGAAGATGCATGCACAAATCGACTTTTTGGGCCAAAAAAACGTGTTGTAGCATTTTTTTTGCCTGAAAATTGAAATTTTTCTAGCACAGTGTAAACATGTACAAATCACTTCTGAGACCCAAAAAACTCGATTTTTCGGTGTTTTTAGGCTAAATTTGGGATATAAACGGGTATCGAAGATGCATGCACAAATCGACTTTTTGGACCCAAAAAACGTGTTTTAGCATTTTTTTTGCCTGAAAATTGAAATTTTTCTAGCACAGTACAAATCGTTTCTGAAACCTAAAAAACTCGATTTTTCGGTGTTTTTAGGCTAAATTTGGGATATAAACGGGTATCGAAGATGCATGCACAAATCGACTTTTTGGGCCCAAAAAACGTGTTTTAGCATTTTTTTTGCCTGAAAATTGAAATTTATTTAGAACAGTGTAGACATGTACAATACACTTCTGAGACCCAAAAAACTCGATTTCTCGGTGTTTTTAGACTAAATTTGGGATATAAACGAGTATCGAAGATACATGCACAAATCGACTTTTTGGGCCAAAAAAACGTGTTTTAACATTTTTGTTGCCTGAAAATTGAATTTTTTCTAGCAAAGTACAAATCGCTTCTGAGACCCAAAAAACTCGATTTTTCGGTGTTTTTAGGCTAAATTTGGGATATAAACGGGTATCGAAGATACATGCACAAATCGACTTTTTGGTCCCAAAAAACGTGTTTTAGCATTTTATTGGCCTGAAAATTGAAATTTTTCTAGCACAGTGTAGACATGTACAAATCGCTTCTGAGACCCAAAAAACTCGATTTTTCGGTGTTTTTAGGATAAATTTGGGATATAAACGGGTATCGAAGATGCATGCACAAATCGACTTTTTGGGCCCAAGAAACGTGTTTTAGCATTTTATTGGCCTGAAAATTGAAATTTTTCTAGCACAGTGTAAACATGTACAAATCACTTCTGAGACCCAAAAAACTCGATTTTTCGGTGTTTTTAGGCTAAATTTGGGATATAAACGGGTATCGAAGATGCATTCACAAATCGACTTTTTGGACCCAAAAAACGTGTTTTAGCATTTTTTTTGCCTGAAAATTGATTTTTTTCTAGCACAGTACAAATCGCTTCTGAAACCAAATAAACTCGATTTTTCGGTGTTTTTAGGCTAAATTTGGGATATAAACGGGTATCGAAGATGCATGCACAAATCGACTTTTTGGGCCCAAAAAACGTGTTTTAGCATTATTTTTGCCTGAAAATTGAAATTTATTTAGAACAGTGTAGACATGTACAAATCGCTTTTGAGACCCAAAAAACTCGATTTCTCGGTGTTTTTAGGCTAAATTTGGGATATAAACGGGTATCGAAGATGCATGCACAAATCGACTTTTTGGGCCAAAAAACCGTGTTTTAGCATTTTTGTTGCCTGAAAATTGAATTTTTCTAGCACAGTACAAATCGCTTCTGAGACAAAAAAAAACGATTTTTCGGTGTTTTTAGGCTAAATTTGGGATATAAACGGGTATCGAAGATGCATGCACAAATCGACTTTTTGGGCCCAAAAACCGTGTTTTAGCATTTTTTTTGCCTGAAAATTGATTTTTTTCTAGCACAGTGTAAACATGTATAAATCGCTTCTGAAACCCAAAACACTCGATTTTTCGGTGTTTTTAAGCTAAATTTGGGATATAAACGGGTATCGAAGATACATGCACAAATCGACTTTTTGGGCCAAAAAAACATGTTTTAGCATTTTTTTTGCCTGAAAATTGAAATTTTTCTAGCACAGTACAAATCGCTTCTGAGACCCAAAAAACTCGATTTTTCGGCGTTTTGGGGCTAAATTTGGGATATAAACGGGTATCGAAGATGCATGCACAAATCGACTTTTTAGGCCCAAAAACGTGTTTTAGCATTTTTTTTGCCTGGAAATTGAAATTTTTCTAGCACAGTACAAATCGCTTCTGAGAGAAAAAAAACTCGATTTTTCGGTGTTTTTAGGCTAAATTTGGGATATAAACGGGTATCGAAGATGCATGCACAAATCGACTTTTTGGGCCCAAAAAACGTGTTTTAGCATTTTTTTTGCCTGAAAATTGAAATTTATTTAGAACAGTGTAGACATGTACAAATCACTTCTGAGACCCAAAAAACTCGATTTTTCGGTGTTTTTAGGCTAAATTTGGGATATAAACGGGTATCGAAGATGCATGCACAAATCGACTTTTTGGACCCAAAAAACGTGTTTTAGCATTTTTTTTGCCTGAAAATTGAATTTTTTCTAGCACAGTACAAATCGCTTCTGAAACCAAAAAAACTCGATTTCTCGGTGTTTTTAGGCTAAATTTGGGATATAAACGGGTATCGAAGATGCATGCACAAATCGACTTTTTGGTCCAAAAAAACGTGTTTTAGCATTTTTTTTGCCGGAAAATTGAATTTTTTCTAGCACAGTGTAGACGTGTACAAATCGCTTCTGAGACCCAAAAAACTCGATTTTTCGGTGTTTTTAGGCTAAATTTGAGATATAAACGGGTATCGAAGATGCATGCACAAATCGACTTTTTGGGCCAAAAAAACGTGTTTTAGCATTTTTTTTGCCTGAAAATTGAAATTTTTCTAGCACAGTGTAGACATGTACAAATCGCTTCTGAGACCAAAAAAACTAGATTTTTCGGTGTTTTTAGGCTAAATTTGGGATATAAACGGGTATTGAAGATGCATGCACAAATCGACTTTTTGGGCCAAAAAAAACATGTTTAAGCATTTTTTTTGCCCGAAAATTGAAATTTTTCTAGCACAGTACAAATAGCTTCTGAGACCCAAAAAACTCGATTTCTTGGTGTTTTTAGGCTAAATTTGGGTTATAAACGGGTATCGAAGATGCATGCACAAATCGAATTTTTGGGCCCAAAAAACGTGTTTTAGCATTTTTTTTGCCTGAAAATTGAAATTTTTCTAGCAGAGTGTAGACATGTACAAATCGCTTCTGAGACCCAAAAAACTTGATTTTTCGGGGGTTTTAGGCTAAATTTGGGATATAAACGGGTATCGAAGATGCATGTACAAATCGACTTTTCGGGCCCAAAAAACATGTTTTAGCATTTTTTTTTTCCTGAAAATTGAATTTTTTCTAGCACAGTGTAAACATGTACAAATCGCTTCTGAGACCCAAAAAACTCTATTTTTCGGTGTTTTTAGGCTAAATTTGGGATATAAACGGGTATCGAAGATGCATGCACAAATCGACTTTTTGGGCCAAAAAAACCTGTTTTAGCATTTTTTTTACCTGAAAATTGATTTTTTTCTAGCACAGTACAAATCGCTTCTGAGACCAAAAAAACTCGATGTTTCGGTGTTTTTAGGCTAAATTTGGGATATAAACGGATATCGAAGATGCATGCACAAATCGACTTTTTGGGCCCAAAAAACGTGTTTTAGCATTTTTTTGCCTGAAAATTGATTTTTTTTCTAGCACAGTGTAAACATGTATAAATTGCTTCTGAAACCCAAAAAACTCGATTTTTCGGTGTTTTTAGGCTAAATTTGGGATATAAACGGGTATCGAAGATGCATGCACAAATCGACTTTTTGGGCCAAAAAAACGTGTTTTAGCATTTTTTTTCCCTGAAAATTGATTTTTTTCTAGCACAGTACAAATCGCTTCTGAGACCCCCAAAACTCGATTTTTCGGTGTTTTAGGCTAAATTTGGGATATAAACGGGTATCGAAGATGCATGCACAAATCGACTTTTTGGGCCCAAAAAACGTGTTTTAGCATTTTTTTTGCCTGGAAATTGAAATTTTTCTAGCACAGTACAAATCGCTTCTGAGACAAAAAAAACTCGATTTTTCGGTGTTTTTAGGCTAAATTTGGGATATAAACGGGTATCGAAGATACATGCACAAATCGACTTTTTGGGCCAAAAAAACGTGTTTTAGCATTTTTTTTGCCTGAAAATTGAAATTTTTCTAGCACAGTGTAGACATGTACAAATCGCTTCTGAGACCAAAAAAACTAGATTTTTCGGTGTTTTTAGGCTAAATTTGGGATATAAACGGGTATTGAAGATGCATGCACAAATCGACTTTTTGGGCCAAAAAAAACGTGTTTTAGCATTTTTTTTGCCCGAAAATTGAAATTTTTCTAGCACAGTACAAATAGCTTCTGAGACCCAAAAAACTCGATTTCTTGGTGTTTTTAGGCTAAATTTGGGTTATAAACGGGTATCGAAGATGCATGCACAAATCGAATTTTTGGGCCCAAAAAACGTGTTTTAGCATTTTTTTTGCCTGAAAATTGAAATTTTTCTAGCAGAGTGTAGACATGTACAAATCGCTTCTGAGACCCAAAAAACTAGATTTTTCGGTGTTTTTAGGCTAAATTTGGGATATAAACGGGTATCGAAGATGCATGCACAAATCGACTTTTTGGGCCAAAAAAACCTGTTTTAGCAATTTTTTTACCTGAAAATTGATTTTTTTCTAGCACAGTACAAATCGCTTCTGAGACCAAAAAAACTCGATGTTTCGGTGTTTTTAGGCTAAATTTGGGATATAAACGGGTATCGAAGATGCATGCACAAATCGACTTTTTGGGCCCAAAAAACGTGTTTTAGCATTTTTTTGCCTGAAAATTGTTTTTTTTTCTAGCACAGTGTAAACATGTATAAATCGCTTCTGAAACCCAAAAAACTCGATTTTTCGGTGTTTTTAGGCTAAATTTGGGATATAAACGGGTATCGAAGATGCATGCACAAATCGACTTTTTGGGCAGAAAAAAACGTGTTTTAGCATTTTTTTTTCCTGAAAATTGATTTTTTTCTAGCACAGTACAAATCGCTTCTGAGACCCCAAAAACTCGATTTTTCGGTGTTTTTAGGCTAAATTTGGGATATAAACGGGTATCGAAGATGCATGCACAAATCGACTTTTTGGTTCAAAAAACGTGTTTTAGCATTTTTTTTGCCTGGAAATTGAAATTTTTCTAGCACAGTACAAATCGCTTCTGAGACAAAAAAAACTCGATTTTTCGGTGTTTTTAGGCTAAATTTGGGATATAAACGGGTATCGAAGATGCATGCACAAATCGACTTTTTGGGCCCAAAAACCGTGTTTTAGCATTTTTTTTGCCTGAAAATTTATTTTTTCTAGCACAGTGTAAACATGTATAAATAGCTTCTGAAACCCAAAAAACTCGATTTTTCGGTGTTTTTAGGCTAAATTTGGGATAAACGGGTATCGAAGATACATGCACAAATCGACTTTTTGGGCCAAAAAATCATGTTTTAGCATTTTTTTTGCCTGAAAATTGAAATTTTTCTAGCACAGTACAAATCGCTTCTGAGACCCAAAAAACTCGATTTTTCGGTGTTTTTGGGCTAAATTTGGGATATAAACGGGTATCGAAAATGCATGCACAAATCGACTTTTTAGGCCCAAAAAACGTGTTTTAGCATTTTTTTTGCCTGGAAATTGAAATTTTTCTAGCACAGTACAAATCGCTTCTGAGACAAAAAAAACTCGATTTTTCGGTGTTTTTAGGCTAAATTTGGGATATAAACGGGTATCGAAGATGCATGCACAAATCGACTTTTTGGGCCCAAAAACCGTGTTTTAGCATTTTTGTTGCCTGAAAATTGAATTTTTCTAGAACAATGTAAACATGTACAAATCGCTTCTGAGACCCAAAAAACTCGATTTTTCGGTGTTTTTAGGCTAAACTTGGGATATAAATGGGTATCGAAGATGAATGCACAAATCGACTTTTTGGGCCCAAAAAACGTGTTTTAGCAATTTTTTTGCCTGAAAATTGAAATTTTTCTAGCAAAGCGTAGACATGTACAAATCGCTTCTGAGACCCAAAAAACTCGATTTTTCGGTGTTTTTAGGCTAAATTTGGGATATAAACGGGTATCGAAGATGCATGCACAAATCGACTTTTTTGGCCCAAAAAACGTGTTTTAGCATTTTTTTTGCCTGAAAATTGAATTTTTTTTAGCACAGTGTAAACATGAACAAATCGCTTCTGAGACCAAAAAAACTCGATTTTTCGGTGTTTTTAGGCTAAATTTGGGATATAAACGGGTATCGAAGATGCATGCACAAATCGACTTTTTGGGCCCAAAAAACGTGTTTTAGCATTTTTTTTGCCTGAAAATTGACATTTTTCAAGCACAGTACAAATCGCTTCTGAGACCAAAAAAACTCGATTTTTCGGTGTTTTTAGGCTAAATTTGGGATATAAACGAGTATCGAAAATGCATGCACAAATCGACTTTTTGGACCCAAAAAACGTGTTTTAGCATTTTTTTTGCCTGAAATTTGAAATTTTTCTAGAACAGTGTAGACATGTACAAATCGCTTCTGAGACCCAAAAAACTCGATTTTTCGGTGTCTTTAGGCTAAATTTGGGATATAAACGGGTATCGAAGATGCATGCACAAATCGACTTTTTGGGCCAAAAAAACGTGTTTTAGCATTTTTTTTGCCTTAAAATTGAAATTTTTCTAGCACAGTACAAATCGCTTCTGAGAACCAAAAAAATCGATTTTTCGGTGTTTTTAGGCTAAATTTGGGATATAAACGGGTATCGAAGATGCATGCACAAATCGACTTTTTGGGCCCAAAAAACATGTTTTAGTATTTTTTTTGCCTGAAAATTGAATTTTTTCTAGAACAGTGTAGACATGTACTAATCGCTTCTAAGACCCAAAAAACTCGATTTTTCGGTGTTTTTAGGCTAAATTTGGGATATAAACGGGTATCGAAGATGCATGCACAAATCGACTTTTTGGGCCCAAAAACCGTCTTTTAGCATTTTTTTTGCCTGAAAATTGATTTTTTTCTAGCACAGTGTAAACATGTACAAATCGCTTCTGAGACCAAAAAAACTCGATTTTTCGGTGTTTTTAGGCTAAATTTGGGATATAAACGGGTATCGAAGATGCATGCACAAATCGACTTTTTGGGCCAAAAAAACGTGTTTTAGCATTTTTTTTGCCTGAAAATTGAAATTTTTCTATTACAGTGTAAACATGTACAAATCGCTTCTGAGACCCAAAAAACTCGATTTTTCGGTGTTCTTAGGCTAAATTTGGGATATAAACAGGTATCGAAGATGCATGCACAAATCGACTTTTTTGGCCAAAAAAACGTGTTTTAGCATTTTTTTTGCCTGAAAATTGAAATTTTTCTAACACAGTACAAATCGCTTCTGAGACCAAAAAAACTCGATTTTTCGGTGTTTTTAGGCTAAATTTGGGATATAAACGGGTATCAAAGATGCTTGCACAAATCGACTTTTTGGGCCCAAAAAACGTGTTGTAGCATTTTATTTGCCTAAAAATTGAAATTTATTTAGAACAGTGTAGACATGTACAAATCGCTTCTGAGACCCAAAGAACTCGATTTTTCGGTGTTTTTAGGCTAAATTTGGGATATAAACGGGTATCGAAGATGCATGCACAAATCGACTTTTTGGGCCAAAAAAACGTGTTTTAGCATTTTTTTTGCCTTAAAATTGAAATTTATCTAGCACAGTACAAGATTCAGATTTTTATTATTATTTCCATTAAATACAATGGCTTTTCTTACATATAAAATATTACTTAACATGATTATAATAAAGTATATACATATTTACATGGTATATGGATGTAGTGACATCAGAAGTACAGATACTTATGAATTGGCCTCTAAAAGGTAATTTTTAAGTTGCTTTTTAAAGGTATACAGGCTACTTGCTTCTATTATATTATTGGGTAGAGTGTTCCATACCTTTGGGCCATGTATATTCATAGATAGAGCCCCACGGTCTAGCCTAGATCTAGGAATATAAAGATGGTTCCTTTGCCTTGTGCTACTGCTTGAGATGTCATTTATGGTCGGGAGTTTATCGAACCAGTTAGGATATAAATTGTTTTGGAGTTTAAATATAGTTACAGCTATGTCATATGAAATTTTTTTTGATACTGTTAACCATTCTAGTTGTTGGAGTATGGACGTAACGTGGTCATATTTTCTTGCACCAACAACTACTTTTGAAGCAAAATTCTGTAACTTCTGTACGTTATGCAAGAGAGTTTTATTTGTTTTGCCATAGATAACAAGGCAGTAGCACAAGACAGAGAACACTAGAGATTCTATAACAATTTTCCTAGTATCAATATTAAAATTATCTCTAACTCTATTTATATATATTAAGGTCCCCATAACCTTTTTAGTCATTTCATTGATGTGTTTATCGAATGTCATCGTACAGTCGATAAACACACCAAGGTTTTTCACATGTTTACTAGGTATAATATTACAGTTATTAAGGTGAATTACAGTGTCTTCTGGTATCTTGTTTACAAGTTGTCTGGATCCTATAAATATACATTGAGTTTTGGTATCATTAAGCATTAGACCATTTTTACGGAGGTATTTCTTAGTTTGAGTTAGAGTGTCTTCTGTTCTTTTAATTAAGTCACCTAACTCATGTATTGGTCCACTGTGTAACAACTGAGTGTCATCGGCATACTGGATAAGAAGGCAGTTGTTAATATTGTCATTCAGGTCATTAACAAATAAATTAAAAAGAGTTGGCCCCAGAATAGATCCTTGCGGAACTCCATAATTTATTTTAGATGAAGAAGAAAGAATATTGTCAATGCGAACTAATTGGGTCCTATCATTAAGATAATCCTCGAACCAAAATCTATCGATGTTATTATGAGTAAGTTTATTTAATAGAAATGAGTGATTAATGCTGTCGAAGGCTTTTGATAAGTCACATAAAGTTAGTAATGATAAATGTTTTTTGTCCATATTATTATAAATTTGGTTAGTTAGCATGGTTAAAGCTGTCTCAGTGGATAGTTTGTGACGAAATCCATGCTGGCTATGAGATAGGATATCATTTGATTCGAGGAATAGCTTTAATTGATTAGACACAATTCTTTCTAAGATCTTAGATATAGTTGGCAGGAGAGAAATGGGCCTATAATTATTAATATTTTCCCTGTCTCCGTTTTTATGGATGGGGACTACAATGGATTGTTTCCATAGTTTTGGAATTTTCCCAGTTACAATGGAAGTATTTATGATACAAGTGAGATATGGTATAATGACAGAGAGGGAATCTTTAATATATCTTGAAGTTATGCCATCTATTCCTGCAGAGCCTGTGTTTTTTACTTGTTTAATTGTTAATAGGATATCATAGGGACTGACTGGTTGGGGTCTAAAGGAGGTAATGTTGTTATTTTGGCTTATAGTGGGGGTTAAACTATTATCTGATTCATTCATGGTTTCTCTCGACTTTTTAAAGGCTTTCTCTCCAATGCTAGTAAAGTACTTGTTAAAATCATCTGTTCTCTGTTGAATATTGCTGTGACCATGATTTATATTAGATTTATTGTTTGGGACAATGTTGTTAATAATTTTCCAAGTCCCTGCTGTGTTCCCCTTATTCTCATTGAACTTTTGTTGGTAATACTCTGTCTTTGCTTTATATCTCATGGATCTCACTTGTTTATTTTTAGATTTATACTGTGCTTGTAAAGTGGTATTATATCTGTTCTTTTTAAGTAGTACAAGTAAATTATCCCTCTCTCTCATATTGGAGCGAATCTCATCATTAATCCATGGAGCAAAAGGCTTCTTAACTTGCTTATTGACCATGGGAGCACAAGTATCAAGACATGAGTTAAATACAGTAGTGAAAATGTCAACTTGCTTATCTACATCGTCAGTTATCATTATTTGGTTAAGGGAGGGAGCTTTATTTAGTAAAAGGTCAGAGAATAAATCAGCATCATAAATGGTCATATCACGGAAAGTTTTGAACACAGTAACACGTTTAGGCTTTTTCATATTAATTAAAACAGAAATGAGTTCATGATCACCTACTATCTTGGGGACAACATCAGTATTGACTATACTTTCTGGCTTATTTATAATGATAACATCCAGTAAGGTGGATGAGCTTGAAGTGACTCTTGTTGGTTTGTCAATAATGTTGGTTCTGAGACCCAAAAAAATCGATTTTTCGGTTTTTTTAGGCTAAATTTGGGATATAAACGGGTATCGAAGATGCATGCACAAA
This sequence comes from Petrolisthes manimaculis, assembly GCA_034508575.1. Taxonomy (NCBI): domain Eukaryota; kingdom Metazoa; phylum Arthropoda; class Malacostraca; order Decapoda; family Porcellanidae; genus Petrolisthes; species Petrolisthes manimaculis. The sequence goes on from JAWZYT010001007.1 coordinate 534,400, forward strand.
TCGACTTTTTGGGCCCAAAAAATGTTTTAGTATTTTTTTTGCCTGAAAATTGAAATTTTTCTAGAATAGTGTAGACATGTACAAATCGCTTCTGAGACCCAAAAAAACTCGATTTTTCGGTGTTTTTAGGCTAAATTTGGGATATAAACGGGTATCGAAGATGCATGCACAAATCGACTTTTTGGGCCCAAAAAACGTGTTTTAGCATTTTTTTTGCCTGAAAATTGAATTTTTTCTAGCACAGTGTAAACATGTACAAATCGCTTCTGAGACCAAAAAAACTCGATTTTTCGGTGTTTTTAGGCTAAATTTGGGATATAAACGGGTATCGAAGATGTATGCACAAATCGACTTTTTGGGCCCAAAAAACGTGTTTTAGCATTTTTTTTGCCTGAAAATTGAAATTTTTCTAGCACAGTACAAATCGCTTCTGAGACCCAAAAAATCGATTTTTCGGTGTTTTTAGGCTAAATTTGGGATATAAACGGGTATCAAAGATACTTGCACAAATCGACTTTTTGGGCCCAAAAAACGTGTTTTAGCATTTTATTTGCCTGAAAATTGATTTTTTTCTAGAACAGTGTAGACCCAAAAAACTCGATTTTTCGGTGTTTTTAGGCTAAATTTGGGATATAAACGGGTATCGAAGATACTTGCACAAATCGACTTTTTGGGCCCAAAAAACGTGTTTTAGCATTTTTTTTGCCTGAAAATTGATTTTTTTTCTAGCACAGTGTAGACATGTACAAATCGCTTCTGAGACCCAAAAAACTCGCTTTTTTCGGTGTTTTTAGGCTAAATTTGGGATATAAACGGGAAACGAAGATGCATGCACAAATCGACTTTTTGGGCCAAAAAAACGTGTTTTAGCTTTTTTTTTGCCTGAAAATTGAAATTTTTCTAGCACAGTACAAATCACTTCTGAAACCCAAAAAAACTTTATTTTTCGGTGTTTTTAGGCTAAATTTGGGATATAAACGGGTCTCGAAGATGCATGCAGAAATCGACTTTTTGGGCAAAAAAACGTGTTTTAGCATTTTTTTAAACTGAAAATTAAAATTTTTCTAGCACAGTGCAGACATGTACAAATCGCTTCTGAGACCCAAAAAACTCGATTTTTCGGTGTTTTTAGGCTAAATTTGGGATATAAACGGGTATCGAAGATGCATGCACAAATCGACTTTTTGGGCCAAAAAAACGTGTTTTAGCATTTTTTTTGCCGGAAAATTGAAATTTTTCTAGCACAGTACATATCGCTTCTGATACCCAAAAAACTCGATTTTTCGGTGTTTTTAGGCTAAATTTGGGATATAAACGGGTATCGAAGATGCATGCACAAATCGACTTTTTGGGCCCAAAAAACGTGTTTTAGCATTTTTTTTACCTGAAAAATGAAATTTTTCTAGCACAGTGTAGACATGTACAAATCGCTTCTGAGACCCAAAAAAAACTATTTTTCGGTGTTATAGGCTAAATTTGGGATATAAACGGGTCTCGAAGATGCATGCACAAATCAACTTTTTGGGCCAAAAAAACATTTTTTATTTTTGTTTTTGCCTGAAAATTGAAATTTTTCTAGCACAGTGTAAACATGTACAAATCGCTTCTGAGACCCAAAAAACTCGATTTTTCGGTGTTTTTAGGCAAAATTTGGGATATAAACGGGTATCGAAGATGCATGCACAAATCGACTTTTTTGGCCCAAAAAACGTGTTTTAGCATTTTTTTTGCCTGAAAATTGATTTTTTTCTAGCACAGTAAAAATCGCTTCTGAGACCAAAAAAACCCGATTTTTTGGTGTTTTGAGGCTAAATTTGGGATATAAACGGGTATCGAAGATGCATGCACAAATCGACTTTTTGGGCCCAAAAAACGTGTTTTATCATTTTTTTTGCCTGAAAATTGAAATTTTTCTAGCACAGTACAAATCGCTTCTGAGACCCAAAAAACTCGATTTTTCGGTGTTTTTAGGCTAAATTTGGGATATACACGGGTATCGAAGATGCATGCACAAATCGACTTTTTGGGCCCAAAAAACGTGTTTTAGCATTTTTTTTGCCTGAAAATTGAAATTTTTCTAGAACAATGTAGACATGTACAAATCGCTTCCGAGACCCAAAACACTCGATTTATCGGTGTTTTTAAGCAAAATTTGGGATATAAACGGGTATCGAAGATGCATGCACAAATCGACTTTTTGGGCACAAAAAACGTGTTTTAGCATTTTTTTTGCCTGAAAATTGAAATTTTTCTAGCACAGTACAAATCGCTATTGAGACCAAAAAAACTCGATTTTTTGGTGTTTTGAGGCTAAATTTGGGATATAAACGGGTATCGAAGATGCATGCACAAATCGACTTTTTGGGCCAATAAAACGTGTTTTAGCATTTTTTTTGCCTGATAATTGAAATTTTTCTAGCACAGTGTAAACATGTACAAATCGCTTCTGAGACCAAAAAAACTCGATTTTTCGGTGTTTTTTGGCTAAATTTGGGATATAAACGGGTCTCGAAGATGCATGCACGAATCGACTTTTTGGGCCAAAAAAACGTGTTTTAGCATTTTTTTTGCCTGAAAATTGAAATTTTTCTAGCATAGTACAAATCGCTTCTGAGACCAAAAAAACTCGATTTCTCGGTGTTTTTAGGCTAAATTTGGGATATAAACGGGCATCGAAGATGCATGCACAAATCGACTTTTTGGGCCAAAAAAACGTGTTTTAGCATTATGTTTGCCTGAAAATTGAAATTTTTCTAGCACAGTACAAATCGCTTCTGAGACCAAAAAAACTCGATTTTTCGGTATTTTTAGGCTAAATTTGGGATATAGACGGGTATCGAAGATGCATGCACAAATCGACTTTTTGGGCCCAAAAAACGTGTTTTAGCATTTTTTTGCCTAAAAATTGAAATTTTTCTAGAACAATGTAGACATGTACAAATCGCTTCTGAGACCCAAAAAACTCGATTTTTCGGTGTTTTTAGGCTAAATTTGGGATATAAACGGGTATCGAAAATGCATGTACATATCGACTTTTTGGGCCCAAAAAACGTGTTTTAGCATTTTTTTTGCCTGAAAATTGATTTTTTTCTAGAACAGTGTAGAGATGTACAAATCGCTTCTGAGACCCAAAAAACTCGATTTTACGGTGTTTTTAGGCTAAATTTGGGATATAAACGGGTATCGAAGATGCATGCACAAATCGACTTTTTGGGCCCAAAAAACGTGTTTTTGCATTTTTTTTGCCTGAAAATTGATTTTTTTCTAGAACAGTGTAGAGATGTAGAAATCGCTTCTGAGACCCAAAAAACTCGATTTTTCGGTGTTTTAGGCTAAATTTGGGATATAAACGGGTATCGAAAATGCATGCACAAATCGACTTTTTGGGCCCAAAAATCGTGTTTTAATTTTTTTTTTTACTTAAAATTGAAAATTTTCTAGCACAGTGTAGACATGTGCAAATCGCTTCAGAGACCAAAAAAACTCGATTTTTTGGTGTTTTTAGGCTAAATTTGGGATATAAACGGGTATCGAAGATGCATGCACAAATCGACTTTTTGGGCCCAAAAAACGTGTTTTAGCATTTTTTTTTCCTGCAAATTGAATTTTTTCTAGAACAGTGTAGACATGTACAAATCGCTTCTGAGACCCAAAAAACTCGATTTTTTGGTGTTTTTAGGCTAAATTTGGGATATAAACGGGTATCGAAGATGCATGCACAAATCGACTTTTTGGGCCCAAAAAACGTGTTTTAGCATTTTTTTTGCCTGAAAATTGAAATTTTTCTAGAACAGTGTAGACATGTACAAATCGCTTCTGAGACCCAAAAAACTCGATTTTTCGGTGTTTTTAGGCTAAATTTAGGATATAAACGGGTCTCGAAGATGCATGCACAAATCGACTTTTTGGGACCAAAAAACGTGTTTTAGCATTTTTTTTGCCTGAAAATAGAAATTTTTCTAACACAGTGTAAACATGTACAAATAGCTTCTGAGACCCAAAAAAACTCGATTTTTCGGTGTTTTTAGGCTAAATTTGGGATATAAACGGGTATCGAAGATGCATGCACAAATCGACTTTTTGGGCCAAAAAAACGTGTTTTAGCATTTTTTTTGCCTGAAAATTGATTTTTTTTTAGCACAGTACAAATCGCTTCTGAGACCAAAAAAACTCGATTTTTCGGTGTTTTTAGGCTAAATTTGGGATATAAACGGGTATCGAAGATGCATGCACAAATCGACTTTTTGGGCCCAAAAAACGTGTTTTAGCAATTATTTTGCCTGAAAATTGAAATTTTTCTAGCACAGCGTAGACATGTACAAATCGCTTCTGAGACCCAAAAAACTCGATTTTTCGGTGTTTTTAGGCTAAATTTGGGATATAAACGGGTATCGAAGATGCATGCACAAATCGACTTTTTGGGCCAAAAAAACGTGTTTTATATTTTTTTTTGCCTGAAAATTGAAATTTTTCTAGCACAGTGTAAACATGTACAAATCGCTTCTGAGACCCAAAAAACTCGATTTTTTGGTGTTTTTAGGCTAAATTTGGGATATAAACGGGTATCGAAGATGCATGCACAAATCGACTTTTTGGGCCCAAAAAACGTGTTTTAGCATTTTTTTTGCCTGAAAATTGAAATTTTTCTAGAACAGTGTAGACATGTACAAATCGCTTCTGAGACCCAAAAAACTCGATTTTTCGGTGTTTTTAGGCTAAATTTAGGATATAAACGGGTCTCGAAGATGCATGCACAAATCGACTTTTTGGGACCAAAAAACGTGTTTTAGCATTTTTTTTGCCTGAAAATAGAAATTTTTCTAACACAGTGTAAACATGTACAAATAGCTTCTGAGACCCAAAAAAACTCGATTTTTCGGTGTTTTTAGGCTAAATTTGGGATATAAACGGGTATCGAAGATGCATGCACAAATCGACTTTTTGGGCCAAAAAAACGTGTTTTAGCATTTTTTTTGCCTGAAAATTGATTTTTTTTTAGCACAGTACAAATCGCTTCTGAGACCAAAAAAACTCGATTTTTCGGTGTTTTTAGGCTAAATTTGGGATATAAACGGGTATCGAAGATGCATGCACAAATCGACTTTTTGGGCCCAAAAAACGTGTTTTAGCAATTATTTTGCCTGAAAATTGAAATTTTTCTAGCACAGCGTAGACATGTACAAATCGCTTCTGAGACCCAAAAAACTCGATTTTTCGGTGTTTTTAGGCTAAATTTGGGATATAAACGGGTATCGAAGATGCATGCACAAATCGACTTTTTGGGCCAAAAAAACGTGTTTTATATTTTTTTTTGCCTGAAAATTGAAATTTTTCTAGCACAGTGTAAACATGTACAAATCGCTTCTGAGACCCAAAAAACTCGATTTTTCGGTGTTTTTAGGCTAAATTTGGGATATACACGGGTATCGAAGATGCATGCACAAATCGACTTTTTGGGCCCAAAAAACGTGTTTTAGCATTTTTTTTGCCTTAAAATTGAAATTTTTCTAGAACAATGTAGACATGTACAAATCGCTTCCGAGACCCAAAAAACTCGATTTATCGGTGTTTTTAGGATAAATTTGGGATATAAACGGGTCTCGAAGATGTATGCACAAATCGACTTTTTGGGCCCAAAAAATGTGTTTTAGCATTTTTTTGGCCAGAAAATTGAAATTTTTCTAGAACAGTGTAGACATGTAAAAATCGCTTCTGAGACCCAAAAAACTCGATTTTTCGGTGTTTTTAGGTGAAATTTGGGATATAAACGGGTATCGAAGATGCATGCACAAATCGACTTTTTGGGCCCAAAAAACGTCTTTTAGCCTTTTTTTTGCCTGAAAATTGAAATTTTTCTAGCACAGTGTAAACATGTACAAATCGCTTCTGAGACCCAAAAAACTCGATTTTTCGGTGTTTTTAGGCTAAATTTGGGATATAAACGGGTATCGAAGATGCATGCACAAATCGACTTATTGGGCCCAAAAAACGTGTTTTAGCATTTTTTTTGCCTGAAAATGGATTTTTTTTTAGCACAGTGTAGACATGTACAAATCGCTTCTGAGACCCAAAAAAATCGATTTTTCGGTGTTTTTAGGATAAATTTGGGATATAAACGAGTATCGAATATGCATGCACAAATCGAGTTTTTGGGCCCAAAAAACATGTTTTAGCATTTTTTTTGATGGAAAATTGAAATTTTTCTAGCACAGAACAAATCGCTTCTGAGACCCAAAAAACTCTATTTTTCGGTGTTTTTAGGCTAAATTTGGGATATAAACGGGTCTCGAAGATGCATGCACAAATCGACTTTTTGGGCCCAAAAAACGTGTTTTAGCATTTTTTTTTCCTGAAAATTGATTTTTTTCTAGAAAAGTGTAGACATGTACAAATCGCTTCTGAGACCCAAAAAACTCGATTTTTCGGTGTTTTTAGGCTAAATTTGGGATATAAACGGATGTCGAATATGCATGCACAAATCGAGTTTTTGTGCCCAAAAAACATGTTTTAGCATTTTTTTGCCTGAAAATTATTTTTTTTCTAGCACAGTACAAATCGCTTCTGAGACCCAAAAAACTCGATTTTTCGGTGTTTTTAGGCTAAATTTGGGATATAAACGGGTATCGAAGATGCATGCACAAATCGACTTTTTGGGCCCAAAAAACGTGTTTTAGCAATTCTTCTGCCTGAAAATTGATTTTTTTCTAGCACAGCGTAGACATGTACAAATCGCTTCTGAGACCCAAAAAACTCGATTTTTCGGTGTTTTTAGGCTAAATTTGGGATATAAACGGGTATCGAAGATGCATGCACAAATCGACTTTTTGGGCCAAAAAAACGTGTTTTATATTTTTTTTTGCCTGAAAATTGAAATTTTTCTAGCACAGTGTAAACATGTACAAATCGCTTCTGAGACCCAAAAAACTCGATTTTTCGGTGTTTTTAGGCTAAATTTGGGATATACACGGGTATCGAAGATGCATGCACAAATCGACTTTTTGGGCCCAAAAAACGTGTTTTAGCATTTATTTTGCCTGAAAATTGAATTTTTTCTAGCACAGTACAAATCGCTATTGAGACCAAAAAAACTCGATTTTTTGGTGTTTTTAGGCTAAATTTGGGATATAAACGGGTATCGAAGATGCATGCACAAATCGACTTTTTGGGCCCAAAAAACGTGTTTTAGCATTCTTTTTGCCTGAAAATTGATTTTTTTCTAGCACAGTGTAAACATGTACAAATCGCTTCTGAGACACAAAAAACTCGATTTTTCGGTGTTTTTAGGCTAAATTTGGGATATAAACGGGTATCGAAGATGCATGCACAAATCGACTTTTTGGGCCAAAAAAACGTGTTTTAGCATTTTTTTTGCCTGAAAATTTAACTTTTTCTAGCACAGTACAAATCGCTTCTGAGACCCAAAAAACTCGATTTTTCGGTGTTTTTAGGCTAAATTTGGGATATAAACGAGTATCGAAGATGCATGCACAAATCGACTTTTTGGGCCCAAAAAACGTGTTTTAGCATTTTTTTTGCCTGAAAATGGATTTTTTTTTAGCACAGTGTAGACATGTACAAATCGCTTCTGAGACCCAAAAAATTCGATTTTTCGGTGTTTTTAGGATAAATTTGGGATATAAACGAGTATCGAATATGCATGCACAAATCGAGTTTTTGGGCCCAAAAAACATGTTTTAGCATTTTTTTTGATGGAAAATTGAAATTTTTCTAGCACAGTACAAATCGCTTCTGAGACCCAAAAAACTCTATTTTTCGGTGTTTTTAGGCTAAATTTGGGATATAAACGGGTCTCGAAGATGCATGCACAAATCGACTTTTTGGGCCCAAAAAACGTGTTTTAGCATTTTTTTTTCCTGAAAATTGATTTTTTTCTAGAACAGTGTAGACATGTACAAATTGCTTCTGAGACCCAAAAAACTCGATTTTTCGGTGTTTTTAGGCTAAATTTGGGATATAAACGGGTATCGAAGAAGCATGCACAAATCGACTTTTTGGGCCCAAAAAACGTGTTTTAGCATTTTTTTTGCCTGAAAATTGACATTTTTCTAGAACAGTGTAGACATGTACAAATCGCTTCTGAGACCCAAAAAAATCGATTTTTCGGTGTTTTTAGGCTATATTTGGGATATAAACGGGTCTCGAAGATGCATGCACAAATCGACTTTTTGGGCCCAAAAAACGTGTTTTAGCATTTTTTTTGCCTGAAAATAGAAATTTTTCTAACACAGTGTAAACATGTACAAATCGCTTCTGAGACCCAAAAAACTCGATTTTTCGGTGATTTTAAGCTAAATTTGGGATATAAACGGGTATCGAAGATGCATGCACAAATCGACTTTTTGGGCCAAAAAAACGTGTTTTACCATTTTTTTTGCCTGAAAATTGAAATTTTTCTAGCACAGTACAAATCGCTTCTGAGACCAAAAAAACTCGATTTTTCGGTATTTTTAGGCTAAATTTGGGATATAAACGGGTATCGAAGATGCATGCACAAATCGACTTTTTGGGCCCAAAAAACGTGTTTTAGCATTTTTTTGCCTGAAAATTGAAATTTTTCTAGAACAATGTAGACATGTACAAATCGCTTCTGAGACTCAAAAAACTCGATTTTTCGGTGTTTTTAGGCTAAATTTCGGATATAAACGGGTATCGAAGATGCATGCACAAATCGAATTTTTGGGCCCAAAAATCGTGTTTTAGCATTTTTTTTGCCTGAAAATTGAAATTTTTCTAGCACAGTGTAAACATGTACAAATCGCTTCTGAGACCCAAAAAAACTCGATTATTCGGTGTTTTTAGGCAAAATTTGGGATATAAACGGGTATCGAAGATGCATGCACAAATCGACTTTTTGGGCCAAAAAAACGTGTTTTAGCATTTTTTTTGCCTGAAAATTGAAATTTTTCTAGCACAGTACAAATCGCTTCTGAGACCAAAAAAACTCGATTTTTCGGTGTTTTAGGCTAAATTTGGGATATAAACGGGTATCGAAGATGCATGCACAAATCGACTTTTTGGGCCAAAAAAACGTGTTTTATTTTTTTTTTTGCCTGAAAATTGAAAATTTTCTAGCACAGTGTAGACATGTGCAAATCGCTTCAGAGACCAAAAAAACTCGATTTTTCGGTGTTTTTAGGCTAAATTTGGGATATAAACGGGTATCGAAGATGCATGCACAAATCGACTTTTTGGGCCAAAAAAACGTGTTTTAGCATTTTTTTTTCCTGAAAATTGAAATTTTTCTAGAACAGTGTAGACATGTACAAATCGCTTCTGAGACCCAAAAAACTCGATTTTTCGGTGTTTTTAGGCTAAATTTGGGATATAAACGGGTATCGAAGATGCATGCACAAATCGACTTTTTGGGCCCAAAAAACGTGTTTTAGCATTTTTTTTGCCTGAAAATTGAAATTTTTCTAGCATAGTACAAATCGCTTCTTAGACCCAAAAAACTCGATTTTTCGGTGTTTTTAGGCTAAATTTGGGATACAAACGGGCATCGAAGATGCATGCACAAATCGACTTTTTGGGCCAAAAAAACGTGTTTTTGCATTATGTTTGCCTGAAAATTGAAATTTTTCTAGCACAGTACAAATCGCTTTTGAGACCCAAAAAACTCGATTTTTCGGTGTTTTTAGACTAAATTTGGGATAGAAACGGGTATCGAAAATGCATGTACATATCGACTTTTTGGGCCCCAAAAACGTGTTTTAGCATTTGTTTTGCCTGAAAATTGATTTTTTTCTAGAACAGTGTAGAGATGTACAAATCGCTTCTGAGACCCAAAAAACTCGATTTTACGGTGTTTTTAGGCTAAATTTGGGATATAAACGGGTATCGAAGATGCATGCACAAATCGACTTTTTGGGCCCAAAAAACGTGTTTTAGCATTTTTTTTGCCTGAAAATTGATTTTTTTCTAGAACAGTGTAGAGGTGTAGAAATCGCTTCTGAGACCCAAAAAACTCGATTTTTCGGTGTTTTAGGCTAAATTTGGGATATAAACGGGTATTGAAAATGCATGCACAAATCGACTTTTTGGGCCCAAAAAACGTGTTTTAAATTTTTTTTTGACTTAAAATTGAAAATTTTCTAGCACAGTGTAGACATGTGCAAATCGCTTCAGAGACCCAAAAAACTCGATTTTTTGGTGTTTTTAGGATAAATTTGGGATATAAACGGGTATCGAAGATGCATGCACAAATCGACTTTTTGGGCCCAAAAAACGTGTTTTAGCATTTTTTTTTCCTGAAAATTGAAATTTTTCTAGAACAGTGTAGACATGTACAAATCGCTTCTGAGACCCAAAAAACTCGATTTTTCGGTGTTTTTAGGCAAAATTTAGGATATAAACGGGTCTCGAAGATGCATGCACAAATCGACTTTTTGGGCCCAAAAAACGTGTTTTAGCATTTTTTTTGCCTGAAAATAGAAATTTTTCTAACACAGTGTAAACATGTACAAATCGCTTCTGAGACCCAAAAAAACTCGATTTTTCGGTGTTTTTAGGCTAAATTTGGGATATAAACGGGTATCGAAGATGCATGCACAAATCGACTTTTTGGGCCAAAAAAACGTGTTTTAGCATTTTTTTTGCCTGAAAATAGATTTTTTTTTAGCACAGTACAAATCGCTTCTGAGACCAAAAAAACTCGATTTTCCGGTGTTTTTAGGCTAAATTTGGGATATACACGGGTATCGAAGATGCATGCACAAATCGACTTTTTGGGCCCAAAAAACGTGTTTTAGCATTTTTTTTGCCTGAAAATGGTTTTTTTTTAGCACAGTGTAGACATGTACAAATCGCTTCTGAGACCCAAAAAATTCGATTTTTCGGTGTTTTTAGGATAAATTTGGGATATAAACGAGTATCGAATATGCATGCACAAATCGAGTTTTTGGGCCCAAAAAACATGTTTTAGCATTTTTTTTGATGGAAAATTGAAATTTTTCTAGCACAGTACAAATCGCTTCTGAGACCCAAAAAACTCTATTTTTCGGTGTTTTTAGGCTAAATTTGGGATATAAACGGGTCTCGAAGATGCATGCACAAATCGAGTTTTTGGGCCCAAAAAACGTGTTTTAGCATTTTTTTTTCCTGAAAATTGATTTTTTTCTAGAACAGTGCAGACATGTACAAATCGCTTCTGAGACCCAAAAAACTCGATTTTTCGGTGTTTTTAGGCTAAATTTGGGATATAAACGGGTATCGAAGAAGCATGCACAAATCGACTTTTTGGGCCCAAAAAACGTGTTTTAGCATTTTTTTTTCCTGAAAATTGAATTTTTTCTAGAACAGTGTAGACATGTACAAATCGCTTCTGAGACCCAAAAAACTCGATTTTTCGGTGTTTTTAGGCTAAATTTGGGATATAAACGGGTCTCGAAGATGCATGCACAAATCGACTTTTTGGGCCCAAAAAACGTGTTTTAGCATTTTTTTTGCCTGAAAATTGAATTTTTTCTAGCACAGTGTAAACATGTACAAATCGATTCTGAGACCCAAAAAACTCGATTTTTCGGTGTTTTTAGGCTGAATTTGGGATATAATCGGGTATCGAAGATGCATGCACAAATCGACTTTTTGGGCCAAAAAAACGTGTTTTAGCATTTTTTTTGCCTGAAAATTGAACTTTTTCTAGCACAGTACAAATCGCTTCTGAGACCCAAAAAACTCGATTTTTCGGTGTTTTTAGGCTAAATTTGGGATATAAACGAGTATTGAAGATGCATGCACAAATCGACTTTTTGGGCCAAAAAAACGTGTTTTTGCATTATGTTTGCCTGAAAATTGAAATTTTTCTAGCACAGTACAAATCGCTTTTGAGACCAAATAAACTCGATTTTTCGGTATTTTTTGGCTAAATTTGGGATATAAACGGGTATCGAAGATGCATGCACAAATCGACTTTTTGGGCCCAAAAAACGTGTTTTAGCATTTTTTTGCCTAAAAAATGAAATTTTTCTAGAACAATGTAGACATGTACAAATCGCTTCTGAGACCCAAAAAACTCGATTTTTCGGTGTTTTTAGGCTAAATTTGGGATAGAAACGGGTATCGAAAATGCATGTACATATCGACTTTTTGGGCCCCAAAAACGTGTTTTAGCATTTGTTTTGCCTGAAAATTGATTTTTTTCTAGAACAGTGTAGAGATGTACAAATCGCTTCTGAGACCCAAAAAACTCGATTTTACGGTGTTTTTAGGCTAAATTTGGGATATAAACGGGTATCGAAGATGCATGCACAAATCGACTTTTTGGGCCCAAAAAACGTGTTTTAGCATTTTTTTTGCCTGAAAATTGATTTTTTTCTAGAACAGTGTAGAGGTGTAGAAATCGCTTCTGAGACCCAAAAAACTCGATTTTTCGGTGTTTTAGGCTAAATTTGGGATATAAACGGGTATTGAAAATGCATGCACAAATCGACTTTTTGGGCCCAAAAAACGTGTTTTAAATTTTTTTTTGACTTAAAATTGAAAATTTTCTAGCACAGTGTAGACATGTGCAAATCGCTTCAGAGACCCAAAAAACTCGATTTTTTGGTGTTTTTAGGATAAATTTGGGATATAAACGGGTATCGAAGATGCATGCACAAATCGACTTTTTGGGCCCAAAAAACGTGTTTTAGCATTTTTTTTTCCTGAAAATTGAAATTTTTCTAGAACAGTGTAGACATGTACAAATCGCTTCTGAGACCCAAAAAACTCGATTTTTCGGTGTTTTTAGGCAAAATTTAGGATATAAACGGGTCTCGAAGATGCATGCACAAATCGACTTTTTGGGCCCAAAAAACGTGTTTTAGCATTTTTTTTGCCTGAAAATAGAAATTTTTCTAACACAGTGTAAACATGTACAAATCGCTTCTGAGACCCAAAAAAACTCGATTTTTCGGTGTTTTTAGGCTAAATTTGGGATATAAACGGGTATCGAAGATGCATGCACAAATCGACTTTTTGGGCCAAAAAAACGTGTTTTAGCATTTTTTTTGCCTGAAAATAGATTTTTTTTTAGCACAGTACAAATCGCTTCTGAGACCAAAAAAACTCGATTTTCCGGTGTTTTTAGGCTAAATTTGGGATATACACGGGTATCGAAGATGCATGCACAAATCGACTTTTTGGGCCCAAAAAACGTGTTTTAGCATTTTTTTTGCCTGAAAATGGATTTTTTTTAGCACAGTGTAGACATGTACAAATCGCTTCTGAGACCCAAAAAATTCGATTTTTCGGTGTTTTTAGGATAAATTTGGGATATAAACGAGTATCGAATATGCATGCACAAATCGAGTTTTTGGGCCCAAAAAACATGTTTTAGCATTTTTTTTGATGGAAAATTGAAATTTTTCTAGCACAGTACAAATCGCTTCTGAGACCCAAAAAACTCTATTTTTCGGTGTTTTTAGGCTAAATTTGGGATATAAACGGGTCTCGAAGATGCATGCACAAATCGACTTTTTGGGCCCAAAAAACGTGTTTTAGCATTTTTTTTTCCTGAAAATTGATTTTTTTCTAGAACAGTGCAGACATGTACAAATCGCTTCTGAGACCCAAAAAACTCGATTTTTCGGTGTTTTTAGGCTAAATTTGGGATATAAACGGGTATCGAAGAAGCATGCACAAATCGACTTTTTGGGCCCAAAAAACGTGTTTTAGCATTTTTTTTTCCTGAAAATTGAAATTTTTCTAGAACAGTGTAGACATGTACAAATCGCTTCTGAGACCCAAAAAACTCGATTTTTCGGTGTTTTTAGGCTAAATTTGGGATATAAACGGGTCTCGAAGATGCATGCACAAATCGACTTTTTGGGCCCAAAAAACGTGTTTTAGCATTTTTTTTGCCTGAAAATTGAATTTTTTCTAGCACAGTGTAAACATGTACAAATCGATTCTGAGACCCAAAAAACTCGATTTTTCGGTGTTTTTAGGCTGAATTTGGGATATAATCGGGTATCGAAGATGCATGCACAAATCGACTTTTTGGGCCAAAAAAACGTGTTTTAGCATTTTTTTTGCCTGAAAATTGAACTTTTTCTAGCACAGTACAAATCGCTTCTGAGACCCAAAAAACTCGATTTTTCGGTGTTTTTAGGCTAAATTTGGGATATAAACGAGTATTGAAGATGCATGCACAAATCGACTTTTTGGGCCCAAAAAACGTGTTTTAGCATTTTTTTGGCCTGAAAATGGATTTCTTTTTAGCACAGTACAAATCGCTTCTGAGACCCAAAAAACTCTATTTTTCGGTGTTTTTAGGCTAAATTTGGGATATAAACGGGTCTCGAAGATGCATGCACAAATCGACTTTTTGGGCCCAAAAAACGTGTTTTAGCATTTTTTTTTCCTGAAAATTGAATTTTTTCTAGAACAGTGTAGACATGTACAAATCGCTTCTGAGACCCAAAAAACTCGATTTTTCGGTGTCTTTAGGCTAATTTTGGGATGTAAACGGGTCTCGAAGATGTATGCACAAATCGACTTTTTGGGCCCAAAAAATGTGTTTTAGCATTTTTTTGGCCAGAAAATTGAAATGTTTCTAGAACAGTGTAGACATGTAAAAATCGCTTCTGAGACCCAAAAAACTCGATTTTTCGGTGTTTTTAGGCTAAATTTGGGATATAAACGGGTATCGAAGATGCATGCACAAATCGACTTTTTGGGCCCAAAAAACATGTTTTAGCATTTTTTTTGCCTGAAAATTGAAATTTTTCTAGAACAGTGTAAACATGTACAAATCGCTTCTGAGACCCAAAAAACTCGATTTTTCGGAGTTTTTAGGCAAAATTTAGGATATAAACGGGTCTCGAAGATGCATGCACAAATCGACTTTTTGGGCCCCAAAAACGTGTTTTAGCATTTTTTTTGCCTGAAAATAGAAATTTTTCTAACACAGTGTAAACATGTACAAATCGCTTCTGAGACCCAAAAAAACTCGATTTTTCGGTGTTTTTAGGCTAAATTTGGGATATAAACGGGTATCGAAGAAGCATGCACAAATCGACTTTTTGGGCCCAAAAAACGTGTTTTAGCATTTTTTTTTCCTGAAAATTGAAATTTTTCTAGAACAGTGTAGACATGTACAAATCGCTTCTGAGACCCAAAAAACTCGATTTTTCGGTGTTTTTAGGCTAAATTTGGGATATAAACGGGTCTCGAAGATGCATGCACAAATCGACTTTTTGGGCCCAAAAAACGTGTTTTAGCATTTTTTTTGCCTGAAAATTGAATTTTTTCTAGCACAGTGTAAACATGTACAAATCGATTCTGAGACCCAAAAAACTCGATTTTTCGGTGTTTTTAGGCTGAATTTGGGATATAATCGGGTATCGAAGATGCATGCACAAATCGACTTTTTGGGCCAAAAAAACGTGTTTTAGCATTTTTTTTGCCTGAAAATTGAACTTTTTCTAGCACAGTACAAATCGCTTCTGAGACCCAAAAAACTCGATTTTTCGGTGTTTTTAGGCTAAATTTGGGATATAAACGAGTATTGAAGATGCATGCACAAATCGACTTTTTGGGCCCAAAAAACGTGTTTTAGCATTTTTTTGGCCTGAAAATGGATTTCTTTTTAGCACAGTACAAATCGCTTCTGAGACCCAAAAAACTCTATTTTTCGGTGTTTTTAGGCTAAATTTGGGATATAAACGGGTCTCGAAGATGCATGCACAAATCGACTTTTTGGGCCCAAAAAACGTGTTTTAGCATTTTTTTTTCCTGAAAATTGAATTTTTTCTAGAACAGTGTAGACATGTACAAATCGCTTCTGAGACCCAAAAAACTCGATTTTTCGGTGTCTTTAGGCTAATTTTGGGATGTAAACGGGTCTCGAAGATGTATGCACAAATCGACTTTTTGGGCCCAAAAAATGTGTTTTAGCATTTTTTTGGCCAGAAAATTGAAATGTTTCTAGAACAGTGTAGACATGTAAAAATCGCTTCTGAGACCCAAAAAACTCGATTTTTCGGTGTTTTTAGGCTAAATTTGGGATATAAACGGGTATCGAAGATGCATGCACAAATCGACTTTTTGGGCCCAAAAAACATGTTTTAGCATTTTTTTTGCCTGAAAATTGAAATTTTTCTAGAACAGTGTAAACATGTACAAATCGCTTCTGAGACCCAAAAAACTCGATTTTTCGGAGTTTTTAGGCAAAATTTAGGATATAAACGGGTCTCGAAGATGCATGCACAAATCGACTTTTTGGGCCCCAAAAACGTGTTTTAGCATTTTTTTTGCCTGAAAATAGAAATTTTTCTAACACAGTGTAAACATGTACAAATCGCTTCTGAGACCCAAAAAAACTCGATTTTTCGGTGTTTTTAGGCTAAATTTGGGATATAAACGGGTATCGAAGATGCATGCACAAATCGACTTTTTGGGCCAAAAAAACGTGTTTTAGCATTTTTTTTGCCTGAAAATAGATTTTTTTTTAGCACAGTACAAATCGCTTCTGAGACCAAAAAAACTCGATTTTTCGGTGTTTTTAGGCTAAATTTGGGATATACACGGGTATCGAAGATGCATGCACAAATCGACTTTTTGGGCCCAAAAAACGTGTTTTAGCATTTTTTTTGCCTGAAAATGGATTTTTTTTTAGCACAGTGTAGACATGTACAAATCGCTTCTGAGACCCAAAAAAATCGATTTTTCGGTGTTTTTAGGATAAATTTGGGATATAAACGAGTATCGAATATGCATGCACAAATCGAGTTTTTGGGCCCAAAAAACATGTTTTAGCATTTTTTTTGATGGAAAATTGAAATTTTTCTAGCACAGTACAAATCGCTTCTGAGACCCAAAAAACTCTATTTTTCGGTGTTTTTAGGCTAAATTTGGGATATAAACGGGTCTCGAAGATGCATGCACAAATCGACTTTTTGGGCCCAAAAAACGTGTTTTAGCATTTTTTTTTCCTGAAAATTGAATTTTTTCTAGAACAGTGCAGACATGTACAAATCGCTTCTGAGACCCAAAAAACTCGATTTTTCGGTGTTTTTAGGCTAAATTTGGGATATAAACGGGTATCGAAGAAGCATGCACAAATCGACTTTTTGGGCCCAAAAAACGTGTTTTAGCATTTTTTTTTCCTGAAAATTGAAATTTTTCTAGAACAGTGTAGACATGTACAAATCGCTTCTGAGACCCAAAAAACTCGATTTTTCGGTGTTTTTAGGCTAAATTTGGGATATAAACGGGTCTCGAAGATGCATGCACAAATCGACTTTTTGGGCCCAAAAAACGTGTTTTAGCATTTTTTTTGCCTGAAAATTGAATTTTTTCTAGCACAGTGTAAACATGTACAAATCGATTCTGAGACCCAAAAAACTCGATTTTTCGGTGTTTTTAGGCTAAATTTGGGATATAATCGGGTATCGAAGATGCATGCACAAATCGACTTTTTGGGCCAAAAAAACGTGTTTTAGCATTTTTTTTGCCTGAAAATTGAACTTTTTCTAGCACAGTACAAATCGCTTCTGAGACCCCAAAAACTCGATTTTTCGGTGTTTTTAGGCTAAATTTGGGATATAAACGAGTATTGAAGATGCATGCACAAATCGACTTTTTGGGCCCAAAAAACGTGTTTTAGCATTTTTTTGGCCTGAAAATGGATTTCTTTTTAGCACAGTACAAATCGCTTCTGAGACCCAAAAAACTCTATTTTTCGGTGTTTTTAGGCTAAATTTGGGATATAAACGGGTCTCGAAGATGCATGCACAAATCGACTTTTTGGGCCCAAAAAACGTGTTTTAGCATTTTTTTTTCCTGAAAATTGATTTTTTTCTAGAACAGTGTAGACATGTACAAATCGCTTCTGAGACCCAAAAAACTCGATTTTTCGGTGTCTTTAGGCTAATTTTGGGATATAAACGGGTCTCGAAGATGTATGCACAAATCGACTTTTTGGGCCCAAAAAATGTGTTTTAGCATTTTTTTGGCCAGAAAATTGAAATGTTTCTAGAACAGTGTAGACATGTAAAAATCGCTTCTGAGACCCAAAAAACTCGATTTTTCGGTGTTTTTAGGCTAAATTTGGGATATAAACGGGTATCGAAGATGTATGCACAAATCGACTTTTTGGGCCCAAAAAATGTGTTTTAGCATTTTTTTGGCCAGAAAATTGAAATGTTTCTAGAACAGTGTAGACATGTAAAAATCGCTTCTGAGATCCAAAAAACTCGATTTTTCGGTGTTTTTAGGCTAAATTTGGGATATAAACGGGTATCGAAGATGCATGCACAAATCGACTTTTTGGGCCCAAAAAACGTGTTTTAGCATTTTTTTTGCCTGAAAATTGAAATTTTTCTAGAACAGTGTAAACATGTACAAATCGCTTCTGAGACCCAAAAAACTCGATTTTTCGGTGTTTTTAGGCTAAATTTGGGATATACACGGGTATCGAAGATGCATGCACAAATCGACTTTTTGGGCCCAAAAAACGTGTTTTAGCATTTTTTTTGCCTGAAAATGGATTTTTTTTTAGCACAGTGTAGACATGTACAAATCGCTTCTGAGACCCAAAAAAATCGATTTTTCGGTGTTTTTAGGATAAATTTGGGATATAAACGAGTATCGAATATGCATGCACAAATCGAGTTTTTGGGCCCAAAAAACATGTTTTAGCATTTTTTTTGATGGAAAATTGAAATTTTTCTAGCACAGTACAAATCGCTTCTGAGACCCAAAAAACTCTATTTTTCGGTGTTTTTAGGCTAAATTTGGGATATAAACGGGTCTCGAAGATGCATGCACAAATCGACTTTTTGGGCCCAAAAAACGTGTTTTAGCATTTTTTTTTCCTGAAAATTGAATTTTTTCTAGAACAGTGCAGACATGTACAAATCGCTTCTGAGACCCAAAAAACTCGATTTTTCGGTGTTTTTAGGCTAAATTTGGGATATAAACGGGTATCGAAGAAGCATGCACAAATCGACTTTTTGGGCCCAAAAAACGTGTTTTAGCATTTTTTTTTCCTGAAAATTGAAATTTTTCTAGAACAGTGTAGACATGTACAAATCGCTTCTGAGACCCAAAAAACTCGATTTTTCGGTGTTTTTAGGCTAAATTTGGGATATAAACGGGTCTCGAAGATGCATGCACAAATCGACTTTTTGGGCCCAAAAAACGTGTTTTAGCATTTTTTTGGCCTGAAAATTGAATTTTTTCTAGCACAGTGTAAACATGTACAAATCGATTCTGAGACCCAAAAAACTCGATTTTTCGGTGTTTTTAGGCTAAATTTGGGATATAATCGGGTATCGAAGATGCATGCACAAATCGACTTTTTGGGCCAAAAAAACGTGTTTTAGCATTTTTTTTGCCTGAAAATTGAACTTTTTCTAGCACAGTACAAATCGCTTCTGAGACCCCAAAAATTCGATTTTTCGGTGTTTTTAGGCTAAATTTGGGATATAAACGAGTATTGAAGATGCATGCACAAATCGACTTTTTGGGCCCAAAAAACGTGTTTTAGCATTTTTTTGGCCTGAAAATGGATTTCTTTTTAGCACAGTACAAATCGCTTCTGAGACCCAAAAAACTCTATTTTTCGTTGTTTTTAGGCTAAATTTGGGATATAAACGGGTCTCGAAGATGCATGCACAAATCGACTTTTTGGGCCCAAAAAACGTGTTTTAGCATTTTTTTTTCCTGAAAATTGATTTTTTTCTAGAACAGTGTAGACATGTACAAATCGCTTCTGAGACCCAAAAAACTCGATTTTTCGGTGTCTTTAGGCTAATTTTGGGATATAAACGGGTCTCGAAGATGTATGCACAAATCGACTTTTTGGGCCCAAAAAATGTGTTTTAGCATTTTTTTGGCCAGAAAATTGAAATGTTTCTAGAACAGTGTAGACATGTAAAAATCGCTTCTGAGACCCAAAAAACTCGATTTTTCGGTGTTTTTAGGCTAAATTTGGGATATAAACGGGTATCGAAGATGCATGCACAAATCGACTTTTTGGGCCCAAAAAATGTGTTTTAGCATTTTTTTTGCCTGAAAATTGAAATTTTTCTAGCACAGTGTAAACATGTACAAATCGCTTCAGAGACCCAAAAAACTCGATTTTTCGGTGTTTTTAGGCTAAATTTGGGATATAAACGGATGTCGAATATGCATGCACAAATCGAGTTTTTGTGCCCAAAAAACATGTTTTAGCATTTTTTTTGCCTGAAAATTGAAATTTTTCTAGCAAAGTACAAATCGCTTCTGAGACCCAAAAAACTCGATTTTTCGGTGTTTTTAGGCTAAATTTGGGATATAAACGGGTATCGAAGATGCATGCACAAATCGAGTTTTTGTGCCCAAAAAACATGTTTTAGCATTTTTTTTGCCTGAAAATTGAACTTTTTCTAGCACAGTACAAATCGCTTCTGAGACCCAAAAAACTCGATTTTTCGGTGTTTTTAGGCTAAATTTGGGATATAAACGAGTATTGAAGATGCATGCACAAATCGACTTTTTGGGCCCAAAAAACGTGTTTTAGCATTTTTTTTTCCTGAAAATTGAATTTTTTCTAGAACAGTGTAGACATGTACAAATCGCTTCTGAGACCCAAAAAACTCGATTTTTCGGTGTTTTTAGGCTAATTTTGGGATATAAACGGGTCTCGAAGATGTATGCACAAATCGACTTTTTTGGCCCAAAAAACGTGTTTTAGCATTTTTTTTGCCTGAAAATTGAAATTTTTCTAGCACAGTGTAAACATGTACAAATCGCTTCTGAGACCCAAAAAACTCGATTTTTCGGTGTTTTTAGGCTAAATTTGGGATATAAACGGATGTCAAATATGCATGCACAAATCGAGTTTTTGTGCCCAAAAAACATGTTTTAGCATTTTTTTTGCATGAAAATTGAAATTTTTCTAGCACAGTACAAATCGCTTCTGAGACCCAAAAAACTCGATTTTTCGGTGTTTTTAGGCTAAATTTGGGATATAAACGGGTATCGAAGATGCATGCACAAATCGACTTTTTGGGCCCAAAAAACGTGTTTTAGCAATTCTTCTGCCTGAAAATTGATTTTTTTCTAGCACAGCGTAGACATGTACAAATCGCTTCTGAGACCCAAAAAACTCGATTTTTCGGTGTTTTTAGGCTAAATTTGGGATATAAACGGGTATCGAAGATGCATGCACAAATCGACTTTTTGGGCCAAAAAAACGTGTTTTATATTTTGTTTGCCTGAAAATTGAAATTTTTCTAGCACAGTGTAAACATGTACAAATCGCTTCTGAGACCCAAAAAACTCGATTTTTCGGTGTTTTTAGGCTAAATTTGGGATATACACGGGTATCGAAGATGCATGCACAAATCGACTTTTTGGGCCCAAAAAACGTGTTGTAGCATTTTTTTTGCCTGAAAATTGATTTTTTTCTAGCACAGTACAAATCGCTATTGAGACCAAAAAAACTCGATTTTTTGGTGTTTTTAGGCTAAATTTGGGATATAAACGGGTATCGAAGATGCATGCACAAATCGACTTTTTGGGCCAAAAAAACGTGTTTTAGCATTTTTTTTGCCTGAAAATTGATTTTTTTCTAGCACAGTGTAAACATGTACAAATCGCTTCTGAGACCCAAAAAACTCGATTTTTCGGTGTTTTTAGGCTAAATTTGGGATATAAACGGGTATCGAAGATGCATGCACAAATCGACTTTTTGGGCCAAAAAAACGTGTTTTAGCATTTTTTTTGCCTGAAAGTTGAACTTTTTCTAGCACAGTACAAATCGCTTCTGAGACCCAAAAAACTCGATTTTTCGGTGTTTTTAGGCTAAATTTGGGATATAAACGAGTATCGAAGATGCATGCACAAATCGACTTTTTGGGCCCAAAAAACGTGTTTTAGCATTTTTTTTGCCTGAAAATGGATTTTTTTTAGCACGGTGTAGACATGTACAAATCGCTTCTGAGACCCAAAAAAATCGATTTTTCGGTGTTTTTAGAATAAATTTGGGATATAAACGAGTATCGAATATGCATGCACAAATCGAGTTTTTGGGCCCAAAAAACATGTTTTAGCATTTTTTTTGATGGAAAATTGAAATTTTTCTAGCACAGTACAAATCGCTTCTGAGACCCAAAAAACTCGATTTTTCGGTGTTTTTAGGCTAAATTTGGGATATAAACGGGTATCGAAGAAGCATGCACAAATCGACTTTTTGGGCCCAAAAAACGTGTTTTAGCATTTTTTTTGCCTGAAAATTGAAAATTTTCTAGAACAGTGTAGACATGTACAAATCGCTTCTGAGACCCAAAAAAATCGATTTTTCGGTGTTTTTAGGCTAAATTTGGGATATAAACGGGTCTCGAAGATGCATGCACAAATCGACTTTTTGGGCCCAAAAAACGTGTTTTAGCATTTTTTTTGCCTGAAAATAGAAATTTTTCTAACACAGTGTAAACATGTACAAATCGCTTCTGAGACCCAAAAAACTCGATTTTTCGGTATTTTTAGGCTAAATTTGGGATATAAACGGGTATCGAAGATGCATGCATAAATCGACTTTTTGGGCCCAAAAAACGTGTTTTAGCATTTTTTTGCCTGAAAATTGAATTTTTTCTAGAACAATGTAGACATGTACAAATCGCTTCTGAGACCCAAAAAACTCGATTTTTCGGTGTTTTTAGGCTAAATTTCGGATATAAACGGGTATCGAAGATGCATGCACAAATCGAATTTTTGGGCCCAAAAATCGTGTTTTAGCATTTTTTTTGCCTGAAAATTGAAATTTTTCTAGCACAGTGTAAACATGTACAAATCGCTTCTGAGACCCAAAAAAACTCGATTATTCGGTGTTTTTAGGCAAAATTTGGGATATAAACGGGTATCGAAGATGCATGCACAAATCGACTTTTTGGGCCAAAAAAACGTGTTTTAGCATTTTTTTTGCCTGAAAATTGAAATTTTTCTAGCACAGTACAAATCGCTTCTGATACCAAAAAAACTCGATTTTTCGGTGTTTTAGGCTAAATTTGGGATATAAACGGGTATCGAAGATGCATGCACAAATCGACTTTTTGGGCCAAAAAAACGTGTTTTAATTTTTTTTTTGCCTGAAAATTGAAAATTTTCTAGCACAGTGTAGACATGTGCAAATCGCTTCAGTGACCAAAAAAACTCGATTTTTTGCTGTTTTTAGGCTAAATTTGGGATATAAACGGGTATCGAAGATGCATGCAGAAATCGACTTTTTGGGCCTAAAAAACGTGTTTTAGCATTTTTTTTGCCTGAAAATTGAAATTTTTCTAGCACAGTGTAAACATTTACAAATCGCTTCTGAGACCCAAAAAACTCGATTTTTCGGTGTTTTAGGCTAAATTTGGGATATAAACGGGTATCGAAGATGCATGCACAAATCGACTTTTTGGGCCCAAAAAACGTGTTTTAGCATTTTTTTTTGCCTGAAAATTGATTTTTTTCTAGCACAGTGTAAACATGTACAAATCGCTTCTGAGACCCAAAAAACTCGATTTTTCGGTGTTTTTAGGCTAAATTTGGGATATAAACGGGTATCGAAGATGCATGCACAAATCGACTTTTTGGGCCAAAAAAACGTGTTTTAGCATTTTTTTTTGCCTGAAAATTGAAATTTTTCTAGCACAGTACAAATCGCTTCTGAGACCAAAAAAACCCGATTTTTCGGTATTTTTAGGCTGAATTTGGGATATAAACGGGTATCGAAGATGCATGCACAAATCGACTTTTTGGGCCCAAAAACCTTTTTTTAGCATTTTTTTTGCCTGAAAATTGATTTTTTTCTAGAACAATGTAGACATGTACAAATCGCTTCTGAGACCCAAAAAACTCGATTTTTCGGAGTTTTTAGGCTAAATTTAGGATATAAACGGGTATCGAAAATGCATGCATAAATCGACTTTTTGGGCCCAAAAAACGTGTTTTAGCATTTTTTTTGCCTGAAAATTGATTTTTTTCTAGAACAGTGTAGAGATGTAGAAATTGCTTCTGAGACCCAAAAAACTCGATTTTTCGGTGTTTTTAGGCTAAATTTGGGATATAAACGGGTATCGAAGATGCATGCACAAATCGACTTTTTGGGCCAAAAAAACGTGTTTTAATTTTTTTTTTGACTTAAAATTGAAAATTTTCTAGCACAGTGTAGACATGTGCAAATCGCTTCAGTGACCAAAAAAACTCGATTTTTTGCTGTTTTTAGGCTAAATTTGGGATATAAACGGGTATCGAAGATGCATGCAGAAATCGACTTTTCGGGCCTAAAAAACGTGTTTTAGCATTTTTTTTGCCTGAAAATTGAAATTTTTCTAGCACAGTGTAAACATTTACAAATCGCTTCTGAGACCCAAAAAACTCGATTTTTCGGTGTTTTAGGCTAAATTTGGGATATAAACGGGTATCGAAGATGCATGCACAAATCGACTTTTTGGGCCCAAAAAACGTGTTTTAGCATTTTTTTTTGCCTGAAAATTGATTTTTTTCTAGCACAGTGTAAACATGTACAAATCGCTTCTGAGACCCAAAAAACTCGATTTTTCGGTGTTTTTAGGCTAAATTTGGGATATAAACGGGTATCGAAGATGCATGCACAAATCGACTTTTTGGGCCAAAAAAACGTGTTTTAGCATTTTTTTTTGCCTGAAAATTGAAATTTTTCTAGCACAGTACAAATCGCTTCTGAGACCAAAAAAACCCGATTTTTCGGTATTTTTAGGCTGAATTTGGGATATAAACGGGTATCGAAGATGCATGCACAAATCGACTTTTTGGGCCAAAAAAACGTGTTTTAGCATTTTTTTTGCCTGAAAATAGATTTTTTTTTAGCACAGTACAAATCGCTTCTGAGACCAAAAAAACTCGATTTTTCGGTGTTTTTAGGCTAAATTTGGGATATACACGGGTATCGAAGATGCATGCACAAATCGACTTTTTGGGCCCAAAAAACGTGTTTTAGCATTTTTTTTGCCTGAAAATGGATTTTTTTTTAGCACAGTGTAGACATGTACAAATCGCTTCTGAGACCCAAAAAAATCGATTTTTCGGTGTTTTTAGGATAAATTTGGGATATAAACGAGTATCGAATATGCATGCACAAATCGAGTTTTTGGGCCCAAAAAACATGTTTTAGCATTTTTTTTGATGGAAAATTGAAATTTTTCTAGCACAGTACAAATCGCTTCTGAGACCCAAAAAACTCTATTTTTCGGTGTTTTTAGGCTAAATTTGGGATATAAACGGGTCTCGAAGATGCATGCACAAATCGACTTTTTGGGCCCAAAAAACGTGTTTTAGCATTTTTTTTTCCTGAAAATTGATTTTTTTCTAGAACAGTGCAGACATGTACAAATCGCTTCTGAGACCCAAAAAACTCGATTTTTCGGTGTTTTTAGGCTAAATTTGGGATATAAACGGGTATCGAAGAAGCATGCACAAATCGACTTTTTGGGCCCAAAAAACGTGTTTTAGCATTTTTTTTTCCTGAAAATTGAAATTTTTCTAGAACAGTGTAGACATGTACAAATCGCTTCTGAGACCCAAAAAACTCGATTTTTCGGTGTTTTTAGGCTAAATTTGGGATATAAACGGGTCTCGAAGATGCATGCACAAATCGACTTTTTGGGCCCAAAAAACGTGTTTTAGCATTTTTTTTGCCTGAAAATTGAATTTTTTCTAGCACAGTGTAAACATGTACAAATCGATTCTGAGACCCAAAAAACTCGATTTTTCGGTGTTTTTAGGCTAAATTTGGGATATAATCGGGTATCGAAGATGCATGCACAAATCGACTTTTTGGGCCAAAAAAACGTGTTTTAGCATTTTTTTTGCCTGAAAATTGAACTTTTTCTAGCACAGTACAAATCGCTTCTGAGACCCCAAAAACTCGATTTTTCGGTGTTTTTAGGCTAAATTTGGGATATAAACGAGTATTGAAGATGCATGCACAAATCGACTTTTTGGGCCCAAAAAACGTGTTTTAGCATTTTTTTGGCCTGAAAATGGATTTCTTTTTAGCACAGTACAAATCGCTTCTGAGACCCAAAAAACTCTATTTTTCGGTGTTTTTAGGCTAAATTTGGGATATAAACGGGTCTCGAAGATGCATGCACAAATCGACTTTTTGGGCCCAAAAAACGTGTTTTAGCATTTTTTTTTCCTGAAAATTGATTTTTTTCTAGAACAGTGTAGACATGTACAAATCGCTTCTGAGACCCAAAAAACTCGATTTTTCGGTGTCTTTAGGCTAATTTTGGGATATAAACGGGTCTCGAAGATGTATGCACAAATCGACTTTTTGGGCCCAAAAAATGTGTTTTAGCATTTTTTTGGCCAGAAAATTGAAATGTTTCTAGAACAGTGTAGACATGTAAAAATCGCTTCTGAGACCCAAAAAACTCGATTTTTCGGTGTTTTTAGGCTAAATTTGGGATATAAACGGGTATCGAAGATGTATGCACAAATCGACTTTTTGGGCCCAAAAAATGTGTTTTAGCATTTTTTTGGCCAGAAAATTGAAATGTTTCTAGAACAGTGTAGACATGTAAAAATCGCTTCTGAGACCCAAAAAACTCGATTTTTCGGTGTTTTTAGGCTGTATTTGGGATATAAACGGGTATCGAAGATGCATGCACAAATCGACTTTTTGGGCCCAAAAAACGTGTTTTAGCATTTTTTTTGCCTGAAAATTGAAATTTTTCTAGAACAGTGTAAACATGTACAAATCGCTTCTGAGACCCAAAAAACTCGATTTTTCGGTGTTTTTAGGCTAAATTTGGGATATACACGGGTATCGAAGATGCATGCACAAATCGACTTTTTGGGCCCAAAAAACGTGTTTTAGCATTTTTTTTGCCTGAAAATGGATTTTTTTTTAGCACAGTGTAGACATGTACAAATCGCTTCTGAGACCCAAAAAAATCGATTTTTCGGTGTTTTTAGGATAAATTTGGGATATAAACGAGTATCGAATATGCATGCACAAATCGAGTTTTTGGGCCCAAAAAACATGTTTTAGCATTTTTTTTGATGGAAAATTGAAATTTTTCTAGCACAGTACAAATCGCTTCTGAGACCCAAAAAACTCTATTTTTCGGTGTTTTTAGGCTAAATTTGGGATATAAACGGGTCTCGAAGATGCATGCACAAATCGACTTTTTGGGCCCAAAAAACGTGTTTTAGCATTTTTTTTTCCTGAAAATTGAATTTTTTCTAGAACAGTGCAGACATGTACAAATCGCTTCTGAGACCCAAAAAACTCGATTTTTCGGTGTTTTTAGGCTAAATTTGGGATATAAACGGGTATCGAAGAAGCATGCACAAATCGACTTTTTGGGCCCAAAAAACGTGTTTTAGCATTTTTTTTTCCTGAAAATTGAAATTTTTCTAGAACAGTGTAGACATGTACAAATCGCTTCTGAGACCCAAAAAACTCGATTTTTCGGTGTTTTTAGGCTAAATTTGGGATATAAACGGGTCTCGAAGATGCATGCACAAATCGACTTTTTGGGCCCAAAAAACGTGTTTTAGCATTTTTTTGGCCTGAAAATTGAATTTTTTCTAGCACAGTGTAAACATGTACAAATCGATTCTGAGACCCAAAAAACTCGATTTTTCGGTGTTTTTAGGCTAAATTTGGGATATAATCGGGTATCGAAGATGCATGCACAAATCGACTTTTTGGGCCAAAAAAACGTGTTTTAGCATTTTTTTTGCCTGAAAATTGAACTTTTTCTAGCACAGTACAAATCGCTTCTGAGACCCCAAAAATTCGATTTTTCGGTGTTTTTAGGCTAAATTTGGGATATAAACGAGTATTGAAGATGCATGCACAAATCGACTTTTTGGGCCCAAAAAACGTGTTTTAGCATTTTTTTGGCCTGAAAATGGATTTCTTTTTAGCACAGTACAAATCGCTTCTGAGACCCAAAAAACTCTATTTTTCGTTGTTTTTAGGCTAAATTTGGGATATAAACGGGTCTCGAAGATGCATGCACAAATCGACTTTTTGGGCCCAAAAAACGTGTTTTAGCATTTTTTTTTCCTGAAAATTGATTTTTTTCTAGAACAGTGTAGACATGTACAAATCGCTTCTGAGACCCAAAAAACTCGATTTTTCGGTGTCTTTAGGCTAATTTTGGGATATAAACGGGTCTCGAAGATGTATGCACAAATCGACTTTTTGGGCCCAAAAAATGTGTTTTAGCATTTTTTTGGCCAGAAAATTGAAATGTTTCTAGAACAGTGTAGACATGTAAAAATCGCTTCTGAGACCCAAAAAACTCGATTTTTCGGTGTTTTTAGGCTAAATTTGGGATATAAACGGGTATCGAAGATGCATGCACAAATCGACTTTTTGGGCCCAAAAAATGTGTTTTAGCATTTTTTTTGCCTGAAAATTGAAATTTTTCTAGCACAGTGTAAACATGTACAAATCGCTTCAGAGACCCAAAAAACTCGATTTTTCGGTGTTTTTAGGCTAAATTTGGGATATAAACGGATGTCGAATATGCATGCACAAATCGAGTTTTTGTGCCCAAAAAACATGTTTTAGCATTTTTTTTGCCTGAAAATTGAAATTTTTCTAGCAAAGTACAAATCGCTTCTGAGACCCAAAAAACTCGATTTTTCGGTGTTTTTAGGCTAAATTTGGGATATAAACGGGTATCGAAGATGCATGCACAAATCGAGTTTTTGTGCCCAAAAAACATGTTTTAGCATTTTTTTTGCCTGAAAATTGAACTTTTTCTAGCACAGTACAAATCGCTTCTGAGACCCAAAAAACTCGATTTTTCGGTGTTTTTAGGCTAAATTTGGGATATAAACGAGTATTGAAGATGCATGCACAAATCGACTTTTTGGGCCCAAAAAACGTGTTTTAGCATTTTTTTTTCCTGAAAATTGATTTTTTTCTAGAACAGTGTAGACATGTACAAATCGCTTCTGAGACCCAAAAAACTCGATTTTTCGGTGTTTTTAGGCTAATTTTGGGATATAAACGGGTCTCGAAGATGTATGCACAAATCGACTTTTTTGGCCCAAAAAACGTGTTTTAGCATTTTTTTTGCCTGAAAATTGAAATTTTTCTAGCACAGTGTAAACATGTACAAATCGCTTCTGAGACCCAAAAAACTCGATTTTTCGGTGTTTTTAGGCTAAATTTGGGATATAAACGGATGTCAAATATGCATGCACAAATCGAGTTTTTGTGCCCAAAAAACATGTTTTAGCATTTTTTTTGCATGAAAATTGAAATTTTTCTAGCACAGTACAAATCGCTTCTGAGACCCAAAAAACTCGATTTTTCGGTGTTTTTAGGCTAAATTTGGGATATAAACGGGTATCGAAGATGCATGCACAAATCGACTTTTTGGGCCCAAAAAACGTGTTTTAGCAATTCTTCAGCCTGAAAATTGATTTTTTTCTAGCACAGCGTAGACATGTACAAATCGCTTCTGAGACCCAAAAAACTCGATTTTTCGGTGTTTTTAGGCTAAATTTGGGATATAAACGGGTATCGAAGATGCATGCACAAATCGACTTTTTGGGCCAAAAAAACGTGTTTTATATTTTGTTTGCCTGAAAATTGAAATTTTTCTAGCACAGTGTAAACATGTACAAATCGCTTCTGAGACCCAAAAAACTCGATTTTTCGGTGTTTTTAGGCTAAATTTGGGATATACACGGGTATCGAAGATGCATGCACAAATCGACTTTTTGGGCCCAAAAAACGTGTTGTAGCATTTTTTTTGCCTGAAAATTGATTTTTTTCTAGCACAGTACAAATCGCTATTGAGACCAAAAAAACTCGATTTTTTGGTGTTTTTAGGCTAAATTTGGGATATAAACGGGTATCGAAGATGCATGCACAAATCGACTTTTTGGGCCAAAAAAACGTGTTTTAGCATTTTTTTTGCCTGAAAATTGATTTTTTTCTAGCACAGTGTAAACATGTACAAATCGCTTCTGAGACCCAAAAAACTCGATTTTTCGGTGTTTTTAGGCTAAATTTGGGATATAAACGGGTATCGAAGATGCATGCACAAATCGACTTTTTGGGCCAAAAAAACGTGTTTTAGCATTTTTTTTGCCTGAAAGTTGAACTTTTTCTAGCACAGTACAAATCGCTTCTGAGACCCAAAAAACTCGATTTTTCGGTGTTTTTAGGCTAAATTTGGGATATAAACGAGTATCGAAGATGCATGCACAAATCGACTTTTTGGGCCCAAAAAACGTGTTTTAGCATTTTTTTTGCCTGAAAATGGATTTTTTTTAGCACGGTGTAGACATGTACAAATCGCTTCTGAGACCCAAAAAAATCGATTTTTCGGTGTTTTTAGAATAAATTTGGGATATAAACGAGTATCGAATATGCATGCACAAATCGAGTTTTTGGGCCCAAAAAACATGTTTTAGCATTTTTTTTTATGGAAAATTGAAATTTTTCTAGCACAGTACAAATCGCTTCTGAGACCCAAAAAACTCGATTTTTCGGTGTTTTTAGGCTAAATTTGGGATATAAACGGGTATCGAAGAAGCATGCACAAATCGACTTTTTGGGCCCAAAAAACGTGTTTTAGCATTTTTTTTGCCTGAAAATTGAAAATTTTCTAGAACAGTGTAGACATGTACAAATCGCTTCTGAGACCCAAAAAAATCGATTTTTCGGTGTTTTTAGGCTAAATTTGGGATATAAACGGGTCTCGAAGATGCATGCACAAATCGACTTTTTGGGCCCAAAAAACGTGTTTTAGCATTTTTTTTGCCTGAAAATAGAAATTTTTCTAACACAGTGTAAACATGTACAAATCGCTTCTGAGACCCAAAAAACTCGATTTTTCGGTATTTTTAGGCTAAATTTGGGATATAAACGGGTATCGAAGATGCATGCATAAATCGACTTTTTGGGCCCAAAAAACGTGTTTTAGCATTTTTTTGCCTGAAAATTGAATTTTTTCTAGAACAATGTAGACATGTACAAATCGCTTCTGAGACCCAAAAAACTCGATTTTTCGGTGTTTTTAGGCTAAATTTCGGATATAAACGGGTATCGAAGATGCATGCACAAATCGAATTTTTGGGCCCAAAAATCGTGTTTTAGCATTTTTTTTGCCTGAAAATTGAAATTTTTCTAGCACAGTGTAAACATGTACAAATCGCTTCTGAGACCCAAAAAAACTCGATTATTCGGTGTTTTTAGGCAAAATTTGGGATATAAACGGGTATCGAAGATGCATGCACAAATCGACTTTTTGGGCCAAAAAAACGTGTTTTAGCATTTTTTTTGCCTGAAAATTGAAATTTTTCTAGCACAGTACAAATCGCTTCTGATACCAAAAAAACTCGATTTTTCGGTGTTTTAGGCTAAATTTGGGATATAAACGGGTATCGAAGATGCATGCACAAATCGACTTTTTGGGCCAAAAAAACGTGTTTTAATTTTTTTTTTGCCTGAAAATTGAAAATTTTCTAGCACAGTGTAGACATGTGCAAATCGCTTCAGTGACCAAAAAAACTCGATTTTTTGCTGTTTTTAGGCTAAATTTGGGATATAAACGGGTATCGAAGATGCATGCAGAAATCGACTTTTTGGGCCTAAAAAACGTGTTTTAGCATTTTTTTTGCCTGAAAATTGAAATTTTTCTAGCACAGTGTAAACATTTACAAATCGCTTCTGAGACCCAAAAAACTCGATTTTTCGGTGTTTTAGGCTAAATTTGGGATATAAACGGGTATCGAAGATGCATGCACAAATCGACTTTTTGGGCCCAAAAAACGTGTTTTAGCATTTTTTTTTGCCTGAAAATTGATTTTTTTCTAGCACAGTGTAAACATGTACAAATCGCTTCTGAGACCCAAAAAACTCGATTTTTCGGTGTTTTTAGGCTAAATTTGGGATATAAACGGGTATCGAAGATGCATGCACAAATCGACTTTTTGGGCCAAAAAAACGTGTTTTAGCATTTTTTTTTGCCTGAAAATTGAAATTTTTCTAGCACAGTACAAATCGCTTCTGAGACCAAAAAAACCCGATTTTTCGGTATTTTTAGGCTGAATTTGGGATATAAACGGGTATCGAAGATGCATGCACAAATCGACTTTTTGGGCCCAAAAACCTTTTTTTAGCATTTTTTTTGCCTGAAAATTGATTTTTTTCTAGAACAATGTAGACATGTACAAATCGCTTCTGAGACCCAAAAAACTCGATTTTTCGGAGTTTTTAGGCTAAATTTAGGATATAAACGGGTATCGAAAATGCATGCATAAATCGACTTTTTGGGCCCAAAAAACGTGTTTTAGCATTTTTTTTGCCTGAAAATTGATTTTTTTCTAGAACAGTGTAGAGATGTAGAAATTGCTTCTGAGACCCAAAAAACTCGATTTTTCGGTGTTTTTAGGCTAAATTTGGGATATAAACGGGTATCGAAGATGCATGCACAAATCGACTTTTTGGGCCAAAAAAACGTGTTTTAAATT
Source organism: Petrolisthes manimaculis (assembly GCA_034508575.1). Lineage (NCBI taxonomy): Eukaryota > Metazoa > Arthropoda > Malacostraca > Decapoda > Porcellanidae > Petrolisthes > Petrolisthes manimaculis. The sequence continues at coordinate 566,866 of JAWZYT010001007.1, forward strand.
TTTTTTTGACTTAAAATTGAAAATTTTCTAGCACAGTGTAGACATGTGCAAATCGCTTCAGTGACCAAAAAAACTCGATTTTTTGCTGTTTTTAGGCTAAATTTGGGATATAAACGGGTATCGAAGATGCATGCAGAAATCGACTTTTCGGGCCTAAAAAACGTGTTTTAGCATTTTTTTTGCCTGAAAATTGAAATTTTTCTAGCACAGTGTAAACATTTACAAATCGCTTCTGAGACCCAAAAAACTCGATTTTTCGGTGTTTTAGGCTAAATTTGGGATATAAACGGGTATCGAAGATGCATGCACAAATCGACTTTTTGGGCCCAAAAAACGTGTTTTAGCATTTTTTTTTGCCTGAAAATTGATTTTTTTCTAGCACAGTGTAAACATGTACAAATCGCTTCTGAGACCCAAAAAACTCGATTTTTCGGTGTTTTTAGGCTAAATTTGGGATATAAACGGGTATCGAAGATGCATGCACAAATCGACTTTTTGGGCCAAAAAAACGTGTTTTAGCATTTTTTTTTGCCTGAAAATTGAAATTTTTCTAGCACAGTACAAATCGCTTCTGAGACCAAAAAAACCCGATTTTTCGGTATTTTTAGGCTGAATTTGGGATATAAACGGGTATCGAAGATGCATGCACAAATCGACTTTTTGGGCCCAAAAAACTTTTTTTAGCATTTTTTTTGCCTGAAAATTGAATTTTTTCTAGAACAATGTAGACATGTACAAATCGCTTCTGAGACCCAAAAAACTCGATTTTTCGGAGTTTTTAGGCTAAATTTAGGATATAAACGGGTATCGAAAATGCATGCACAAATCGACTTTTTGGGCCCAAAAAACGTGTTTTAGCATTTTTTTTGCCTGAAAATTGATTTTTTTCTAGAACAGTGTAGAGATGTAGAAATCGCTTCTGATACCCAAAAAACTCGATTTTTCGGAGTTTTTAGGCTAAATTTAGGATATAAACGGGTATCGAAAATGCATGCACAAATCGACTTTTTGGGCCCAAAAAACGTGTTTTAACATTTTTTTTGCCTGAAAATTGAAATTTTTCTAGCACAGTGTAAACATGTACAAATCGCTTCTGAGACCCAAAAAAACTCGCTTTTTCGGTGTTTTTAAGCAAAATTTGGGATATAAACGGGTATCGACGATGCATGCACAAATCGACTTTTTGGGCCAAAAAAACGTGTTTTAGCATTTTTTTGGCCTGAAAATTGAAATTTTTCTAGCACAGTACAAATCGCTTCTGAGAAAAAAAAAAACTCGATTTTTCTGTGTTTTAGGCTAAATTTGGGATATAAACGGGTATCGAAGATGCATGCACAAATCGACTTTTTGGGCCAAAAAAACGTGTTTTAAATTTTTTTTTGACTTAAAATTGAAAATTTTCTAGCACAGTGTAGACATGTGCAAATCGCTTCAGTGACCAAAAAAACTCGATTTTTTGCTGTTTTTAGGCTAAATTTGGGATATAAACGGGTATCGAAGATGCATGCAGAAATCGACTTTTTGGGCCTAAAAAACGTGTTTTAGCATTTTTTTTGCCTGAAAATCGAAATTTTTCTAGCACAGTGTAAACATTTACAAATCGCTTCTGAGACCCAAAAAACTCGATTTTTCGGTGTTTTAGGCTAAATTTGGGATATAAACGGGTATCGAAGATGCATGCACAAATCGACTTTTTGGGCCCAAAAAACGTGTTTTAGCATTTTTTTTTGCCTGAAAATTGATTTTTTTCTAGCACAGTGTAAACATGTACAAATCGCTTCTGAGACCCAAAAAACTCGATTTTTCGGTGTTTTTAGGCTAAATTTGGGATATAAACGGGTATCGAAGATGCATGCACAAATCGACTTTTTGGGCCAAAAAAACGTGTTTTAGCATTTTTTTTTGCCTGAAAATTGAAATTTTTCTAGCACAGTACAAATCGCTTCTGAGACCAAAAAAACCCGATTTTTCGGTATTTTTAGGCTGAATTTGGGATATAAACGGGTATCGAAGATGCATGCACAAATCGACTTTTTGGGCCCAAAAAACTTTTTTTAGCATTTTTTTTGCCTGAAAATTGAATTTTTTCTAGAACAATGTAGACATGTACAAATCGCTTCTGAGACCCAAAAAACTCGATTTTTCGGAGTTTTTAGGCTAAATTTAGGATATAAACGGGTATCGAAAATGCATGCACAAATCGACTTTTTGGGCCCAAAAAACGTGTTTTAGCATTTTTTTTGCCTGAAAATTGAAATTTTTCTAGAACAGTGTAGAGATGTAGAAATCGCTTCTGAGACCCAAAAAACTCGATTTTTCGGTGTTTTTAGGCTAAATTTGGGATATAAACGGGTATCGAAGATGCATGCACAAATCGACTTTTTGGGCCAAAAAAACGTGTTTTAACATTTTTTTTGCCTGAAAATTGAAATTTTTCTAGCACAGTACAAATCGCTTCTGAGACCCAAAAAACTCGATTTTTCGGTGTTTTAGGCTAAATTTGGGATATAAACGGGTATCGAAGATGCATGCACAAATCGACTTTTTGGGCCCAAAAAACGTGTTTTAATTTTTTTTTTTTACTTAAAATTGAAAATTTTCTAGCACAGTGTAGACATGTGCAAATCGCTTCAGAGACCAAAAAAACTCGATTTTTTGGTGTTTTTAGGCTAAATTTGGGATATAAACGGGTATCGAAGATGCATGCACAAATCGACTTTTTGGGCCCAAAAAACGTGTTTTAGCATTTTTTTTGCCTGAAAATTTAAATTTTTCTAACACAGTGTAAACATGTACAAATCGCTTCTGAGACCCAAAAAACTCGATTTTTCGGTGTTCTTAGGCTAAATTTGGGATATAAACGGGTATCGAAGATGCATGCACAAATCGACTTTTTGGGCCAAAAAAACGTGTTTTAGCATTTTTTTTGCCTGAAAATTGAAATATTTCTAGAACAGTGCAGACATGTACAAATCGCTTCTGAGACCCAAAAAACTCGATTTTTCGGTGTTTTTAGGCTAAATTTGGGATATAAACGGGTATCGAAGATGCATGCACAAATCGACATTTTGGGCCCAAAAAACGTGTTTTAGCATTTTTTTTGCCTGAAAATTGAATTTTTTCTAACACAGTGTAAACATGTACAAATCGCTTCTGAGACCCAAAAAACTCGATTTTTCGGTGTTTTTAGGCTAAATTTGGGATATAAACGGGTATCGAAGATGCATGCACAAATCGACTTTTTCGGCCAAAAAAACGTGTTGTAGCATTTTTTTTGCCTTAAAATTGAATTTTTTCTAGCACAGTACAAATCGCTTCTGAGACCCAAAAAACTCGATTTTTTGGTGTTTTTAGGCTAAATTTGGGATATAAACGGGTATCGAAGATGCATGCACAAATCGACTTTTTGGGCCCAAAAAATGTGTTTTAGCATTTTTTTTGCCTGAAAATTGATTTTTTTCTAGAACAGTGTAGACATGTACAAATCGCTTCTGAGACCCAATAAAACTCGATTTCTCAGTGTTTTTAGGCTAAATTTGGGATATAAACGGGTATCGAAGATGCATGCACAAATCGACTTTTTGGGCACAAAAAAGGTGTTTTAGCATTTTTTTTGCCTGAAAATTGATTTTTTTTCTAGCACAGTACAAATCGCTTCTGAGACCAAAAAAACTCGATTTTTCGGTGTTTTTAGGCTAAATTTGGGATATAAACGGGTATCGAAGATGCATGCACAAATCGACTTTTTGGGCCCAAAAAACGTGTTGTAGCATTTTTTTAGCCTGAAAATTGATTTTTTTCTAGCACAGTGTAGACATGTATAAATCGCTTCTGAAACTAAAAAAACTCGATTTTTTGGTGTTTTTAGGCTAAATTTGGGATATAAACGGGTATCGAAGATGCATGCACAAATCGACTTTTTGGGCCTAAAAAACGTGTTTTAGCATTTTTTTTGCCTGAAAATTGATTTTTTTCTAGCACAGTGTAAACATGTACAAATCGCTTCTGAGACCCAAAAAACTCGATTTTTCGGTGTTTTTAGGCTAAATTTGGGATATAAACGGGTCTCGAAGATGCATGCACAAATCGACTTTTTGGGCCCAAAAAACGTGTTTTAGCATTTTTTTGCCTGAAAATAGAAATTTTTCAAACACAGTGTAAACATGTACAAATCGCTTCTGAGACCCAAAAAACTCGATTTTTCGGTGTTTTTAGGCTAAATTTGGGATATAAACGGGTATCGAAGATGCATGCACAAATCGAATTTTTGGGCCCAAAAATCGTGTTTTAGCATTTTTTTGGCCTGAAAATTGAAATTTTTCTAGCACAGTGTAAACATGTACAAATCGCTTCTGAGACCCAAAAAAACTCGATTTTTCGGTGTTTTTAGGCAAAATTTGGGATATAAACGGGTATCGAAGATACATGCACAAATCGACTTTTTGGGCCAAAAAAACGTGTTTTAGCATTTTTTTTGCCTGAAAATTGAAATTTTTCTAGCACAGTACAAATCGCTTCTGAGACCAAAAAAACTCGATTTTTCGGTGTTTTAGGCTAAATTTGGGATATAAACGGGTATCGAAGATGCATGCACAAATCGACTTTTTCGGCCAAAAAAACGTGTTGTAGCATTTTTTTTGCCTTAAAATTGATTTTTTTCTAGCACAGTACAAATCGCTTCTGAGACCCAAAAAACTCGATTTTTCGGTGTTTTTAGGCTAAATTTGGGATATAAACGGGTATCGAAGATGCATGCACAAATCGACTTTTTGGGCATAAAAAACGTGTTTTAGCATTTCTTTTGCCTGAAAATTCAATTTTTTCTAGCACAGTGTAAACATGTACAAATCGCTTCTGAGACCCAAAAAACTCGATTTTTCGGTGTTTTTATGCTAAATTTGGGATATAAACGGGTCTCGAAGATGCATGCACAAATCGACTTTTTGGGCCCAAAAAACGTGTTTTAGCATTTTTTTGCCTGAAAATAGATTTTTTTCTAACACAGTGTAAACATGTACAAATCGCTTCTGAGACCCAAAAAACTCGATTTTTCGGTGTTTTTAGGCTAAATTTGGGATATAAACGGGTATCGAAGATGCATGCACAAATCGAATTTTTGGGCCCAAAAATCGTGTTTTAGCATTTTTTTTGCCTGAAAATTGAAATTTTTCTAGCACAGTGTAAACATGTACAAATCGCTTCTGAGACCCAAAAAAACTCGATTTTTCGGTGTTTTTAGGCAAAATTTGGGATATAAACGGGTATCGAAGATGCATGCACAAATCGACTTTTTGGGCCAAAAAAACGTGTTTTAGCATTTTTTTTGCCTGAAAATTGAAATTTTTCTAGCACAGTACAAATCGCTTCTGAGACCAAAAAAACTCGATTTTTCGGTGTTTTAGGCTAAATTTGGGATATAAACGGGTATCGAAGATGCATGCACAAATCGACTTTTTGGGCCAAAAAAACGTGTTTTAATTTTTTTTTTGCCTGAAAATTGAAAATTTTCTAGCACAGTGTAGACATGTGCAAATCGCTTCAGTGACCAAAAAAACTCGATTTTTTGGTGTTTTTAGGCTAAATTTGGGATATAAACGAGTATCGAAGATGCATGCAAAAATCGACTTTTTGGGCCTAAAAAACGTGTTTTAGCATTTTTTTTGCCTGAAAATTGAAATTTTTCTAGCACAGTGTAAACATTTACAAATCGCTTCTGAGACCCAAAAAACTCGATTTTTCGGTGTTTTAGGCTAAATTTGGGATATAAACGGGTATCGAAGATGCATGCACAAATCGACTTTTTGGGCCCAAAAAACGTGTTTTAGCCTTTTTTTTGCCTGAAAATTGATTTTTTTTCTAGCACAGTGTAAACATGTACAAATCGCTTCTGAGACCCAAAAAACTCGATTTTTCGGTGTTTTTAGGCTAAATTTGGGATATAAACGGGTATCGAAGATGCATGCACAAATCGACTTTTTGGGCCAAAAAAACGTGTTTTAACATTTTTTTTTGCCTGAAAATTGAAATTTTTCTAGCACAGTACAAATCGCTTCTGAGACCAAAAAAACTCGATTTTTCGGTATTTTTAGGCTGAATTTGGGATATAAACGGGTAACGAAGATGCATGCACAAATCGACTTTTTGGGCCCAAAAAACGTTTTTTAGCATTTTTTTTGCCTGAAAATTGATTTTTTTCTAGAACAATGTAGACATGTACAAATCGCTTCTGAGACCCAAAAAACTCGATTTTTCGGTGTTTTTAGGCTAAATTTAGGATATAAACGGGTATCGAAAATGCATGCACAAATCGACTTTTTGGGCCCAAAAAACGTGTTTTAGCATTTTTTTTGCCTGAAAATTGAAATTTTTGTAGCACAGTGTAAACATGTACAAATCACTTCTGAGACCCAAAAAACTCGATTTTTCGGTGTTTTTAGGCTAAATTTGGGATATAAACGGGTATCGAAGATGCATGCACAAATCGACTTTTTGGACCCAAAAAACGTGTTTTAGCATTTTTTTTGCCTGAAAATTGAATTTTTTCTAGCACAGTACAAATCGCTTCTGAAACCAAAAAAACTCGATTTCTCGGTGTTTTTAGGCTAAATTTGGGATATAAACGGGTATCGAAGATGCATGCACAAATCGACTTTTTGGGCCCAAAAAACGTGTTTTAGCATTTTTTTTGCCTGAAAATTGAAATTTTTCTAGCACAGTACAAATCGCTTCTGAGACCAAAAAAACTCGATTTTTCGGTGTTTTAGGCTAAATTTGGGATATAAACGGGTATCGAAGATACATGCACAAATCGACTATTTGGGCCCAAAAAACGTGTTTTAGCATTTTTTTTGCCTGAAAATTGAAATTTTTCTAGAACAGTGTAGACATGTACAAATCGCTTCTGAGACCCAAAAAACTCGATTTTTCGGTGTTATTAGGCTAAATTTGGGATATAAACGGGTCTCGGAAATGCATGCACAAATCGACTTTTTGGGCCCAAAAAACGTGTTTTAGCATTTTTTTTGCCTGAAAATTGAAATTTTTCTAACACAGTGTAAACATGTACAAATCGCTTCTGAGTCCCAAAAAACTCGATTTTTCGGTGTTTTTAGGCTAAATTTGGGATATAAACGGGTATCGAAGATGCATGCACAAATCGACTTTTTGGGCCAAAAAAACGTGTTGTAGCATTTTTTTTGCCTTAAAATTGAAATTTTTCTAGCACAGTACAAATCGCTTCTGAGACCCAAAAAACTCGATTTTTCGGTGTTTTAGGCTAAATTTGGGATATAAACGGGTATCGAAGATGCATGCACAAATCGACTTTTGGGGCCCAAAAAACGTGTTTTAAATTTTGTTTTTGACTTAAAATTGAAAATTTTCTAGCACAGTGTAGACATGTGCAAATCGCTTCAGAGACCAAAAAAACTCGATTTTTTGGTGTTTTTAGGCTAAATTTGGGATATAAACGGGTATCGAAGATGCATGCACAAATCGACTTTTTGGGCCCAAAAAACGTGTTTTAGCATTATTTTTGCCTGAAAATGGAAATTTTTCTAACACAGTGTAAACATGTACAAATCGCTTCTGAGACCCCAAAAACTCGATTTTTCGGTGTTCTTAGGCTAAATTTGGGATATAAACGGGTATCGAAGATGCATGCACAAATCGACTTTTTGGGCCAAAAAAACGTGTTTTAGCATTTTTTTTGCCTGAAAATTGATTTTTTTCTAACACAGTGTAAACATGTACAAATCGCTTCTGAGACCCAAAAAACTCGATTTTTCGGTGTTTTTAGGCTAAATTTGGGATATAAACGGGTATCGAAGATGCATGCACAAATCGACTTTTTCGGCCAAAAAAACGTGTTGTAGCATTTTGTTTGCCTTAAAATTGAATTTTTTCTAGCACAGTAAAAATCGCTTCTGAGACCCAAAAAAACTCGATTTTTCGGTGTTTTTAGGCTAAATTTGGGATATAAACGGGTATCGAAGATGCATGCACAAATCGACTTTTTGGGCCCAAAAAACGTGTTTTAGCATTTTTTTGCCTGAAAATTGAAATTTTTCTAACACAGTGTAAACATGTACAAATCGCTTCTGAGACCCAAAAAATTCAATTTTTCGGTGTTTTTAGGCTAAATTTGGGATATAAACGGGTATCGAAGATGCATGCACAAATCGAATTTTTGGGCCCAAAAATCGTGTTTTAGCATTTTTTTTGCCTGAAAATTGAAATTTTTCTAGCACAGTGTAAACATGTACAAATCGCTTCTGAGACCCAAAAAAACTCGATTTTTCGGTGTTTTTAGGCAAAATTTGGGATATAAACGGGTATCGAAGATGCATGCACAAATCGACTTTTTGGGCCAAAAAAACGTGTTTTAGCATTTTTTTTGCCTGAAAATTGAAATTTTTCTAGCACAGTACAAATCGCTTCTGAGACCAAAAAAACACGATTTTTCGGTGTTTTAGGCTAAATTTGGGATATAAACGGGTATCGAAGATGCATGCACAAATCGACTTTTTGGGCTCAAAAAACGTGTTTTAAATTTTTTTTTTACTTAAAATTGAAAATTTTCTAGCACAGTGTAGACATGTGCAAATCGCTTCAGTGACCAAAAAAACTCGATTTTTTGGTGTTTTTAGGCTAAATTTGGGATATAAACGGGTATCGAAGATGCATTCAGAAATCGACTTTTTGGGCCTAAAAAACGTGTTTTAGCATTTTTTTTGCCTGAAAATTGAAATTTTTCTAGCACAGTGTAAACATTTACAAATCGCTTCTGAGACCCAAAAAACTCGATTTTTCGGTGTTTTAGGCTATATTTGGGATATAAACGGGTATCGAAGATGCATGCACAAATCGACTTTTTGGGCCCAAAAAACGTGTTTTAGCATTTTTTTTGCCTGAAAATTGTTTTTTTTCTAGCACAGTGTAAACATGTACAAATCGCTTCTGAGACCCAAAAAACTCGATTTTTCGTTGTTTTTAGGCAAAATTTGGGATATAAACGGGTATCGAAGATGCATGCACAAATCGACTTTTTGGGCCAAAAAAACGTGTTTTAGCATTTTTTTTTGCCTGAAAATTGATTTTTTTCTAGCACAGTACAAATCGCTTCTGAGACCAAAAAAACTCAATTTTTCGGTATTTTTAGGCTGAATTTGGGATATAAACGGGTATCGAAGATGCATGCACAAATCGACTTTTTGGGCCCAAAAAACGTTTTTTAGCATTTTTTTTGCCTGAAAATTGAATTTTTTCTAGAACAATGTAGACATGTACAAATCGCTTTTGAGACCCAAAAAACTCGATTTTTCGGTGTTTTTAGGCTAAATTTAGGATATAAACGGGTATCGAAAATGCATGCACAAATCGACTTTTTGGGCCCAAAAAACGTGTTTTAGCATTTTTTTTGCCTGAAAATTGATTTTTTTCTAGAACAGTGTAGACATGTACAAATCGCTTCTGAGACCCAATAAAACTCGATTACTCGGTGTTTTTAGGCTAAATTTGGGATATAAACGGGTATCGAAGATGCATGTACAAATCGACTTTTTGGGCCCAAAAAACGTGTTGTAGCATTTTTTTTGCCTGAAAATTGATTTTTTTTTCTAGCACAGTACAAATCGCTTCTGAGACCAAAAAAACTCGATTTTTCGGTGTTTTTAGGCTAAATTTGGGATATAAACGGGTATCGAAGATGCATGCACAAATCGACTTTTTGGGCCCAAAAAACGTGTTGTAGCATTTTTTTTGCCTGAAAATTGATTTTTTTCTAGCACAGTGTAGACATGTATAAATCGCTTCTGAAACCAAAAAAACTCGATTTTTCGGTGTTTTTAGGCTAAATTTGGGATATAAACGGGTATCGAAGATGCATGCACAAATCGACTTTTTGGGCATTTTTAAAAAACGTGTTTTAGCATTTTTTTTGCCTGAAAATTGATTTTTTTTTCTAGCACAGTGTAAACATGTACAAATCGCTTCTGAGACCCAAAAAACTCGATTTTTCGGTGTTTTTAGGCTAAATTTGGGATATAAACGGGTCTCGAAGATGCATGCACAAATCGACTTTTTGGGCCCAAAAAATGTGTTTTAGCATTTTTTTGCCTGAAAATAGAAATTTTTCTAACACAGTGTAAACATGTACAAATCGCTTCTGAGACCCAAAAAACTCGATTTTTCGGTGATTTTAGGCTAAATTTGGGATATAAACGGGTATCGAAGATGCATGCACAAATCGAATTTTTGGGCCCAAAAATCGTGTTTTAGCATTTTTTTTGCCTGAAAATTGAAATTTTTCTAGCACAGTGTAAACATGTACAAATCGCTTCTGAGACCCAAAAAAACTCGATTTTTCTGTGTTTTTAGGCAAAATTTGGGATATAAATGGGTATCGAAGATGCATGCACAAATCGACTTTTTGGGCCAAAAAAACGTGTTTTAGCATTTTTTTTGCCTGAAAATTGAAATTTTTCTAGCACAGTACAAATCGCTTCTGAGACCAAAAAAACTCGATTTTTCGGTGTTTTAGGCTAAATTTGGGATATAAACGGGTATCGAAGATGCATGCACAAATCGACTTTTTGGGCCAAAAAAACATGTTTTAAATTTTTTTTTGCCTGAAAATAGAAAATTTTCTAGCACAGTGTAGACATGTGCAAATCGCTTCAGTGACCAAAAAAACTCGATTTTTTGGTGTTTTTAGGCTAAATTTGGGATATAAACGGGTATCGAAGACGCATGCAGAAATCGACTTTTTGGGCCTAAAAAACGTGTTTTAGCATTTTTTTTGCCTGAAAATTGAAATTTTTCTAGCACAGTGTAAACATTTACAAATCGCTTCTGAGACCCAAAAAACTCGATTTTTCGGTGTCTTAGGCTAAATTTGGGATATAAACGGGTATCGAAGATGCATGCACAAATCGACTTTTTGGGCCCAAAAAACGTGTTTTAGCATTTTTTTTGCCTGGAAATTGATTTTTTTCTAGCACAGTGTAAACATGTACAAATCGCTTCTGAGACCCAAAAAACTCGATTTTTCGGTGTTTTTAGGCTAAATTTGGGATATAAACGGGTATCGAAGATGCATGCACAAATCGACTTTTTGGGCCAAAAAAACGTGTTTTAGCATTTTTTTTTGCCTGAAAATTGAAATTTTTCTAGCACAGTACAAATCGCTTCTGAGACCAAAAAACTCGATTTTTCGGTATTTTTAGGCTGAATTTGGGATATAAACGGGTATCGAAGATGCATGCACAAATCGATTTTTTGGGCCCAAAAAACGTTTTTTAGCATTTTTTTTGCCTGAAAATTGATTTTTTTCTAGAACAATGTAGACATGTACAAATCGCTTCTGAGACCCAAAAAACTCGATTTTTCGGTGTTTTTAGGCTAAATTTAGGATATAAACGGGTATCGAAAATGCATGCACAAATCGAGTTTTTGGACCCAAAAAACGTGTTTTAGCATTTTTTTTGCCTGAAAATTGAAATTTTTCTAGCACAGTACAAATCGCTTCTGAGACCAAAAAAACTCGATTTTTCGGTGTTTTAGGCTAAATTTGGGATATAAACGGGTATCGAAGATGCATACACAAATCGACTTTTTGGGCCCAAAAAACGTGTTTTAGCCTTTTTTTTGCCTGAAAATTGATTTTTTTCTAGCACAGTGTAAACATGTACAAATCGTTTCTGAGACCCAAAAAAACTCGATTTTTCGGTGTTTTAGGCTAAATTTGGGATATAAACGGGTATCGAAGATGCATACACAAATCGACTTTTTGGGCCTAAAAAACGTGTTTTAGCATTTTTTTTGCCTGAAAATTGATTTTTTTCTAGCACAGTGTAAACATTTACAAATCGCTTCTGAGACCCAAAAAACTCGATTTTTCGGTGTCTTAGGCTAAATTTGGGATATAAACGGGTATCGAAGATGCATGCACAAATCGACTTTTTGGGCCCAAAAAACGTGTTTTAGCATTTTTTTTGCCTGGAAATTGATTTTTTTCTAGCACAGTGTAAACATGTACAAATCGCTTCTGAGACCCAAAAAACTCGATTTTTCGGTGTTTTTAGGCTAAATTTGGGATATAAACGGGTATCGAAGATGCATGCACAAATCGACTTTTTGGGCCAAAAAAACGTGTTTTAGCATTTTTTTTTGCCTGAAAATTGAAATTTTTCTAGCACAGTACAAATCGCTTCTGAGACCAAAAAACTCGATTTTTCGGTATTTTTAGGCTGAATTTGGGATATAAACGGGTATCGAAGATGCATGCACAAATCGACTTTTTGGGCCCAAAAAACGTTTTTTAGCATTTTTTTTGCCTGAAAATTGATTTTTTTCTAGAACAATGTAGACATGTACAAATCGCTTCTGAGACCCAAAAAACTCGATTTTTCGGTGTTTTTAGGCTAAATTTAGGATATAAACGGGTATCGAAAATGCATGCACAAATCGAGTTTTTGGGCCCAAAAAACGTGTTTTAGCATTTTTTTTGCCTGAAAATTGAAATTTTTCTAGCACAGTACAAATCGCTTCTGAGACCAAAAAAACTCGATTTTTCGGTGTTTTAGGCTAAATTTGGGATATAAACGGGTATCGAAGATGCATACACAAATCGACTTTTTGGGCCCAAAAAACGTGTTTTAGCCTTTTTTTTGCCTGAAAATTGATTTTTTTCTAGCACAGTGTAAACATGTACAAATCGTTTCTGAGACCCAAAAAAACTCGATTTTTCGGTGTTTTAGGCTAAATTTGGGATATAAACGGGTATCGAAGATGCATACACAAATCGACTTTTTGGGCCCAAAAAACGTGTTTTAGCATTTTTTTTGCCTGAAAATTGATTTTTTTCTAGCACAGTGTAAACATGTACAAATCGCTTCTGAGACCCAAAAAACTCGATTTTTCGGTGTTTTTAGGCGAAATTTGGGATATAAACGGGTATCGAAGATGCATGCACAAATCGACTTTTTGGGCCAAAAAAACGTGTTTTAGCATTTTTTTTTGCCTGAAAATTGAAATTTTTCTAGCACAGTACAAATCGCTTCTGAGACCAAAAAAACTCGATTTTTCGGTATTTTTAGGCTGAATTTGGGATATAAACGGGTATCGAAGATGCATGCACAAATCGACTTTTTGGGCCCAAAAAACGTTTTTTAGCATTTTTTTTGCCTGAAAATTGATTTTTTTCTAGAACAATGTAGACATGTACAAATCGCTTCTGAGACCAAAAAAACTCGATTTTTCGGTGTTTTAGGTTAAATTTGGGATATAAACGGGTATCGAAGATGCATGCACAAATCGACTTTTTGGGCCAAAAAAACATGTTTTAAATTTTTTTTTGCCTGAAAATAGAAAATTTTCTAGCACAGTGTAGACATGTGCAAATCGCTTCAGTGACCAAAAAAACTCGATTTTTTGGTGTTTTAGGCTAAATTTGGGATATAAACGGGTATCGAAGATGCATGCACAAATCGACTTTTTGGGCCCAAAAAACGTGTTTTAGCATTTTTTTTGCCTGAAAATTGATTTTTTTCTAGAACAATGTAGACATGTACAAATCGCTTCTGAGACCCAAAAAACTCGATTTTTCGGTGTTTTTAGGCTAAATTTAGGATATAAACGGGTATCGAAAATGCATGCACAAATCGAGTTTTTGGGCCCAAAAAACGTGTTTTAGCATTTTTTTTGCCTGAAAATTGAAATTTTTCTAGCACAGTACAAATCGCTTCTGAGACCAAAAAAACTCGATTTTTCGGTGTTTTAGGCTAAATTTGGGATATAAACGGGTATCGAAGATGCATACACAAATCGACTTTTTGGGCCCAAAAAACGTGTTTTAGCCTTTTTTTTGCCTGAAAATTGATTTTTTTCTAGCACAGTGTAAACATGTACAAATCGTTTCTGAGACCCAAAAAAACTCGATTTTTCGGTGTTTTAGGCTAAATTTGGGATATAAACGGGTATCGAAGATGCATACACAAATCGACTTTTTGGGCCCAAAAAACGTGTTTTAGCATTTTTTTTGCCTGAAAATTGATTTTTTTCTAGCACAGTGTAAACATGTACAAATCGCTTCTGAGACCCAAAAAACTCGATTTTTCGGTGTTTTTAGGCGAAATTTGGGATATAAACGGGTATCGAAGATGCATGCACAAATCGACTTTTTGGGCCAAAAAAACGTGTTTTAGCATTTTTTTTTGCCTGAAAATTGAAATTTTTCTAGCACAGTACAAATCGCTTCTGAGACCAAAAAAACTCGATTTTTCGGTATTTTTAGGCTGAATTTGGGATATAAACGGGTATCGAAGATGCATGCACAAATCGACTTTTTGGGCCCAAAAAACGTTTTTTAGCATTTTTTTTGCCTGAAAATTGATTTTTTTCTAGAACAATGTAGACATGTACAAATCGCTTCTGAGACCAAAAAAACTCGATTTTTCGGTGTTTTAGGTTAAATTTGGGATATAAACGGGTATCGAAGATGCATGCACAAATCGACTTTTTGGGCCAAAAAAACATGTTTTAAATTTTTTTTTGCCTGAAAATAGAAAATTTTCTAGCACAGTGTAGACATGTGCAAATCGCTTCAGTGACCAAAAAAACTCGATTTTTTGGTGTTTTAGGCTAAATTTGGGATATAAACGGGTATCGAAGATGCATGCACAAATCGACTTTTTGGGCCCAAAAAACGTGTTTTAGCATTTTTTTTGCCTGAAAATTGATTTTTTTCTAGCACAGTGTAAACATGTACAAATCGCTTCTGAGACCCAAAAAACTCGATTTTTCGGTGTTTTTAGGCTAAATTTGGGATATAAACGGGTATCGAAGATGCATGCACAAATCGACTTTTTGGGCCAAAAAAACGTGTTTTAGCATTTTTTTTTGCCTGAAAATTGAAATTTTTCTAGCACAGTACAAATCGCTTCTGAGACCAAAAAACTCGATTTTTCGGTATTTTTAGGCTGAATTTGGGATATAAACGGGTATCGAAGATGCATGCACAAATCGACTTTTTGGGCCCAAAAAACGTGTTTTATATTTTTTTTTTACTTAAAATTGAAAATTTTCTAGCACAGTGTAGACATGTGCAAATCGCTTCAGAGACCAAAAAAACCCGATTTTTTGGTGTTTTTAGGCTAAATTTGGGATATAAACGGGTATCGAAGATGCATGCACAAATCGACTTTTTGGACCCAAAAAACGTGTTTTAGCATTTTTTTTGCCTGAAAATTAATTTTTTTCTAGAACAGTGTAGACATGTACAAATCGCTTCTGAGACCCAAAAAACTCGATTTTTCGGTGTTTTTAGGCTAAATTTGGGATATAAACGGGTCTCGGAAATGCATGCACAAATCGACTTTTTGGGCCCAAAAAACGTGTTTTAGCATTTTTTTTTGCCTGAAAATTGAAATTTTTCTAACACAGTGTAAACATGTACAAATCGCTTATGAGACTCAAAAAACTCGATTTTTCGGTGTTCTTAGGCTAAATTTGGGATATAAACGGGTATCGAAGATGCATGCACAAATCGACTTTTTGGGCCAAAAAAACGTGTTTTAGCTTTTTTTTTGCCTGAAAATTGAAATTTATCTAGAACAGTGTAGACATGTACAAATCGCTTCTGAGACCCAAAAAACTCGATTTTTCGGTGTTTTTAGGCTAAATTTGGGATATAAACGGGTATCGAAGATGCATGCACAAATCGAATTTTTGGGCACAAAAAACGTGTTTTAGCATTTTTTTTGGCTGAAAATTGATTTTTTTTCTAGAACAGTATAGACATGTACAAATCGCTTCTGAGACCCAAAAAACTCGATTTTTCGGTGTTTTTTTAGGCTTATTTTGGGATATAAACGGGTCTCGAAAATGCATGCACAAATCGACTTTTTGGACCCAAAAAACGTGTTTTAGCATTTTTTTTGCCTGAAAATTGAAATTTTCTAACACAGTGTAAACATGTACAAATCGCTTCTGAGACCCAAAAAACTCGATTTTTCGGTGTTTTTAGGCTAAATTTGGGATATAAACGGGTATCGAAGATGCATGCACAAATCGACTTTTTGGGCCAAAAAAACGTGTTGTAGCATTTTTTTTGCCTTAAAATTGAAATTTTTCTAGCACAGTACAAATCGCTTCTGAGCCCCAAAAAACTCGATTTTTCGGTGTTTTTAGGCTAAATTTGGGATATAAACGGGTATCGAAGATGCATGCACAAATCGACTTTTTGGGCCCAAAAAATGTGTTTTAGCATTTTTTTTGCCTGAAAATTGATTTTTTTCTAGAACAGTGTAGACATGTACAAATCGCTTCTGAGACCCAATAAAACTCGATTTCTCGGTGTTTTTAGGCTAAATTTGGGATATAAACGGGTATCGAAGATGCATGCACAAATCGACTTTTTGGGCCCAAAAAAGGTGTTTTAGCATTTGTTTTGCCTGAAAATTGATTTTTTTCTAGCACAGTACAAATCGCTTCTGAGACCAAAAAAACTCGATTTTTCGGTGTTTTTAGGCTAAATTTGGGATATAAACGGGTATCGAAGATGCATGCACAAATCGACTTTTTGGGCCCCCTAAACGTGTTGTAGCATTTTTTTTGCCTGAAAATTGAATTTTTTCTAGCACAGTGTAGACATGTATAAATCGCTTCTGAAACCAAAAAAACTCGATTTTTCGGTGTTTTTAGGCTAAATTTGGGATATAAACGGGTATCGAAGATGCATGCACAAATCGACTTTTTGGGCATAAAAAACGTGTTTTAGCATTTTTTTTGCCTGAAAATTGATTTTTTTCTAGCACAGTGTAAACATGTACAAATCGCTTCTGAGACCCAAAAAACTCGATTTTTCGGTGTTTTTAGGCTAAATTTGGGATATAAACGGGTCTCGAAGATGCATGCACAAATCGACTTTTTGGGCCCAAAAAACGTGTTTTAGCATTTTTTTGCCTGAAAATAGAATTTTTTCTAACACAGTGTAAACATGTACAAATCGCTTCTGAGACCCAAAAAACTCGATTTTTCGGTGTTTTTAGGCTAAATTTGGGATATAAACGGGTATCGAAGATGCATGCACAAATCGACTTTTTGGGCCAAAAAAACGTGTTTTACCATTTTTTTTGCCTGAAAATTGAAATTTTTCTAGCACAGTACAAATCGCTTCTGAGACCAAAAAAACTCGATTTTTCGGTATTTTTAGGCTAAATTTGGGATATAAACGGGTATCGAAGATGCATGCACAAATCGACTTTTTGGGCCCAAAAAACGTGTTTTAGCATTTTTTTGCCTGAAAATTGATTTTTTTCTAGAACAATGTAGACATGTACAAATCGCTTCTGAGACCAAAAAAACTCGATTTTTCGGTATTTTTAGGCTGAATTTGGGATACAAACGGGTATCGAAGATGCATGCACAAATCGACTTTTTGGGCTCAAAAAACGTTTTTTAGCATTTTTTTTGCCTGAAAATTGAATTTTTTCTAGAACAATGTAGACATGTACAAATCGCTTCAGAGACCCAAAAAAATTGGATTTTTCGGTGTTTTTAGGCTAAATTTAGGATATAAACGGGTATCGAAAATGCATGCACAAATCGACTTTTTGGGCCCAAAAAACGTGTTTTAGCATTTTTTTTGCCTAAAAATTGATTTTTTTCTAGAACAGTGTAGAGATGTAGAAATCGCTTCTGAGACCCAAAAAACTCGATTTTTCGGTGTTTTTAGGCTAAATTTGGGATATAAACGGGTATCGAAGATGCATGCACAAATCGACTTTTTGGGCCCAAAAAACGTGTTTTAGCATTTTTTTTGCCTGAAAATTGAAATTTTTCTAGCACAGGACAAATCGCTTCTGACACCAAAAAAACTCGATTTTTCGGTGTTTTAGGCTAAATTTGGGATATAAACGGGTATCGAAGATGCATGCACAAATCGACTTTTTGGGCCCAAAAAACGTGTTTTAATTTTTTTTTTTACTTAAAATTGAAAATTTTCTAGCACAGTGTAGACATGTGCAAATCGCTTCAGAGACCAAAAAAACTCGATTTTTTGGTGTTTTTAGGCTAAATTTGGGATATAAACGGGTATCGAAGATGCATGCACAAATCGACTTTTGGGGCCCAAAAAACGTGTTTTAGCATTTTTTTTGCCTGAAAATTGAAATTTTTCTAGAACAGTGTAGACATGTACAAATCGCTTCTGAGACCCAAAAAACTCGATTTTTCGGTGTTTTTAGGCTAAATTTGGGATATAAACGGGTCTCGGAAATGCATGCACAAATCGACTTTTTGGGCCCAAAAAACGTGTTTTAGCATTTTTTTTGCCTGAAAATTGAAATTTTTCTAACACAGTGTAAACATGTACAAATCGCTTCTGAGACCCAAAAAACTCGATTTTTCGGTGTTCTTAGGCTAAATTTGGGATATAAACGGGTATCGAAGATGCATGCACAAATCGACTTTTTGGGCCAAAAAAACGTGTTTTAGCATTTTTTTTGCCTGAAAATTGAAATATTTCTAGAACAGTGTAGACATGTACAAATCGCTTCTGAGACCCAAAAAACTCGATTTTTCGGTGTTTTTAGGTTAAATTTGGGATATAAACGGGTATCGAAGATGCATGCACAAATCGACTTTTTGGGCCCAAAAAACGTGTTTTAGCATTTTTTTTGCCTGAAAATTGAATTTTTATCTAGAACAGTATAGACATGTACAAATCGCTTCTGAGACCCAAAAAACTCGATTTTTCGGTGTTTTTTTATGCTTAGTTTGGGATATAAACGGGTCTCGAAAATGCATGCACAAATCGACTTTTTGGGCCCAAAAAACATGTTTTAGCATTTTTTTTGCCTGAAAATTGAAATTTTTCTAACACAGTGTAAACATGTACAAATCGCTTCTGAGACCCAAAAAACTCGATTTTTCGGTGTTTTTAGGCTAAATTTGGGATATAAACGGGTATCGAAGATGGATGCACAAATCGACTTTTTGGGCCAAAAAAACGTGTTGTAGCATTTTTTTTGCCTTATAATTGAAATTTTTCTAGCACAGTACAAATCGCTTCTGAGACCCAAAAAACTCGATTTTTCGGTGTTTTTAGGCTAAATTTGGGATATAAACGGGTATCGAAGATGCATGCACAAATCGACTTTTTGGGCCCAAAAAATGTGTTTTAGCATTTTTTTTGCCTGAAAATTGATTTTTTTCTAGAACAGTGTATACATGTACAAATCGCTTCTGAGACCCAATAAAACTCGATTTCTCGGTGTTTTTAGGCTAAATTTGGGATATAAACGGGTATCGAAGATGCATGCACAAATCGACTTTTTGGGCCCAAAAAAGGTGTTTTAGCATTTTTTTTGCCTGAAAATTGATTTTTTTCTAGCACAGTACAAATCTTTTCTGAGACCAAAAAAACTCGATTTTTCGGTGTTTTTAGGCTAAATTTGGGATATAAACGGGTATCGAAGATGCATGCACAAATCGACTTTTTGGGCATAAAAAACGTGTTTTAGCATTTTTTTTGCCTGAAAATTGATTTTTTTCTAGCACAGTGTAGACATGTATAAATCGCTTCTGAAACCAAAAAAACTCGATTTTTCGGTGTTTTTAGGCTAAATTTGGGATATAAACGGGTATCGAAGATGCATGCACAAATCGACTTTTTGGGCATAAAAAACGTGTTTTAGCATTTTTTTTGCCTGAAAATTGATTTTTTTCTAGCACAGTGTAAACATGTACAAATCGCTTCTGAGACCCAAAAAACTCGATTTTTCGGTGTTTTTAGGCTAAATTTGGGATATAAACGGGTCTCGAAGAAGCATGCACAAATCGACTTTTTGGGCCCAAAAAACGTGTTTTACCATTTTTTTTTGCCTGAAAATTGAAATTTTTCTAGCACAGTACAAATCGCTTCTGAGACCAAAAAAACTCGATTTTTCGGTATTTTTAGGCTAAATTTGGGATATAAACGGGTATCGAAGATGCATGCACAAATCGAATTTTTGGGCCCAAAAAACGCGTTTTAGCATTTTTTTGCCTGAAAATTGAATTTATTCTAGAACAATGTAGACATGTACAAATCGCTTCTGAGACCCAAAAAAACTCGATTTTTCGGTGTTTTTAGGCTAAATTTGGGATATAAACGAGTATCGAAGATGCATGCACAAATCGACTTTTTGGGCCAAAAAAACGTGTTTTAGCATTTTTTTTGCCTGAAAATTGAAATTTTTCTAGCACAGTACAAATCGCTTCTGAGACCAAAAAAACTCGATTTTTCGGTGTTTTAGGCTAAATTTGGGATATAAACGGGTATCGAAGATGCATGCACAAATCGACTTTTTTGGCCCAAAAAACGTGTTTTAAATTTTTTTTTTGACTTAAAATTGAAAATTTTCTAGCACAGTGTAGACATGTGCAAATCGCTTCAGAGACCAAAAAAACTCGATTTTTTGTTTTTTTTAGGCTAAATTTGGGATATAAACGGGTATCGAAGATGCATGCACAAATTGACTTTTTGGGCCCAAAAAACGTGTTTTATTATTTTTTTTGCCTGAAAATTGAAATATTTCTTGAACAGTGTAGACATGTACAAATCGCTTCTGAGACCCAAAAAACTCGATTTTTCGGTGTTTTTAGGCTAAATTTGGGATATAAACGGGTATCGAAGATGGACGCACAAATCGACTTTTTGGTCCCAAAAAACGTGTTTTAGCATTTTTTTTGGCCTGAAAATTGATTTTTTTTCTAGAACAGTATAGACATGTACAAATCGCTTCTGAGACCCCAAAAACTCTATTTTTCGGTGTTTTTAGGCTAAATTTGGGATATAAACGGGTATCGAAGATGCATGCAAAAATCGACTTTTTGGGCCCAAAAAACATGTTTTAGCATTTTTTTTGCCTGAAAATTGAAATTTTTCTAGCACAGTACAAATCGCTTCTGAGACTCAAAAAACTCTATTTTTCGGTGTTTTTAGGCTAAATTTGGGATATAAACGGGTCTCGAAGATGCATGCACAAATCGACTTTTTGGGCCCAAAAAACGTGTTTTAGCAATTTTTTTTCCTGAAAATTTAATTTTTTCTAGAACAGTGTAGACATGTACACATCGTTTCTGAGACCCAAAAAACTCGATTTTTCGGTGTTTTTAGGCTAAATTTGGGATATAAACGGGTCTCGAAGATGCATGCACAAATCGACTTTTTGGGCCCAAAAAACGTGTTTTAGCATTTTTTTTGCCTGAAAATAGAAATTTTTCTAACACAGTGTAAACATGTACAAATCGCTTCTGAGACCAAAAAAACTCGATTTTTCGGTGTTTTTAGGCTAAATTTGGGATATAAACGGGTATCGAAGATACATGCACAAATCGACTTTTTGGGCCCAATAAACGTGTTTTAGCATTTTTTTTGCCTGAAAATTGATTTTTTTCTAGCACAGTGTAGACATGTATAAATCGCTTCTGAAACCAAAAAAACTCGATTTTTCGGTGTTTTTAGGCTAAATTTGGGATATAAACGGGTATCGAAGATGCATGCACAAATCGACTTTTTGGGCATAAAAAACGTGTTTTAGCATTTTTTTTGCCTGAAAATTGATTTTTTCTAGCACAGTGTAAACATGTACAAATCGCTTCTGAGACCCAAAAAACTCGATTTTTCGGTGTTTTTAGGCTAAATTTGGGATATAAACGGGTCTCGAAGAAGCATGCACAAATCGACTTTTTGGGCCCAAAAAACGTGTTTTACCATTTTTTTTTGCCTGAAAATTGAAATTTTTCTAGCACAGTACAAATCGCTTCTGAGACCAAAAAAACTCGATTTTTCGGTATTTTTAGGCTAAATTTGGGATATAAACGGGTATCGAAGATGCATGCACAAATCGAATTTTTGGGCCCAAAAATCGTGTTTTAGCATTTTTTTTGCCTGAAAATTGAAATTTTTCTAGCACAGTGTAAACATGTACAAATCGCTTCTGAGACCCAAAAAAACTCGATTTTTCGGTGTTTTTAGGCTAAATTTGGGATATAAACGAGTATCGAAGATGCATGCACAAATCGACTTTTTGGGCCAAAAAAACGTGTTTTAGCATTTTTTTTGCCTGAAAATTGAAATTTTTCTAGCACAGTACAAATCGCTTCTGAGACCAAAAAAACTCGATTTTTCGGTGTTTTAGGCTAAATTTGGGATATAAACGGGTATCGAAGATGCATGCACAAATCGACTTTTTTGGCCCAAAAAACGTGTTTTAAATTTTTTTTTGACTTAAAATTGAAAATTTTCTAGCACAGTGTAGACATGTGCAAATCGCTTCAGAGACCAAAAAAACTCGATTTTTTGTTTTTTTTAGGCTAAATTTGGGATATAAACGGGTATCGAAGATGGACGCACAAATCGACTTTTTGGTCCCAAAAAACGTGTTTTAGCATTTTTTTTGCCTGAAAATTGAATTTTTTTCTAGAACAGTATAGACATGTACAAATCGCTTCTGAGACCCCCAAAACTCTATTTTTCGGTGTTTTTAGGCTAAATTTGGGATATAAACGGGTATCGAAGATGCATGCAAAAATCGACTTTTTGGGCCCAAAAAACATGTTTTAGCATTTTTTTTGCCTGAAAATTGAAATTTTTCTAGCACAGTACAAATCGCTTCTGAGACTCAAAAAACTCTATTTTTCGGTGTTTTTAGGCTAAATTTGGGATATAAACGGGTCTCGAAGATGCATGCACAAATCGACTTTTTGGGCCCAAAAAACGTGTTTTAGCAATTTTTTTTCCTGAAAATTTAAATTTTTCTAGAACAGTGTAGACATGTACACATCGTTTCTGAGACCCAAAAAACTCGATTTTTCGGTGTTTTTAGGCTAAATTTGGGATATAAACGGGTCTCGAAGATGCATGCACAAATCGACTTTTTGGGCCCAAAAAACGTGTTTTAGCATTTTTTTTGCCTGAAAATAGAAATTTTTCTAACACAGTGTAAACATGTACAAATCGCTTCTGAGACCCAAAAAACTCGATTTTTCGGTGTTTTTAGGCTAAATTTGGGATATAAACGGGTATCGAAGATACATGCACAAATCGACTTTTTGGGCCCAAAAAACGTGTTTTAGCATTTTTTTTGCCTGAAAATTGATTTTTTTCTAACACAGTGTAAACATGTACAAATCGCTTCTGAGACCCAAAAAACTCGATTTTTCGGTGTTTTTAGGCTAAATTTGGGATATAAACGGGTATCGAAGATGCATGCACAAATCGACTTTTTGGGCCAAAAAAACGTGTTTTAGCATTTTTTTGCCTGAAAATTGAAATTTTTCTAGAACAATGTAGACATGTACAAATCGCTTCTGAGACCCAAAAAACTCGATTTTTCGGTGTTTTTAGGCTAAATTTGGGATATAAACGGGTATCGAAGATGCATGCAAAAATCGACTTTTTGGGCCCAAAAAACATGTTTTAGCATTTTTTTTGCCTGAAAATTGAAATTTTTCTAGCACAGTACAAATCGCTTCTGAGACTCAAAAAACTCTATTTTTCGGTGTTTTTAGGCAAAATTTGGGATATAAACGGGTATCGAAAATGCATGCTCAAATCGACTTTTTGGGCACAAAAAACGTGTTTTAGCATTTTTTTTGCCTGAAAATTGAAATTTTTCTAGCACAGTGTAAACATGTACAAATCGCTTCTGAGACCCAAAAAACTCGCTTTTTCGGTGTTTTTAGGCAAAATTTGGGATATAAACGGGTATCGACGATGCATGCACAAATCGACTTTTTGGGCCAAAAAAACGTGTTTTAGCATTTTTTTTGCCTGAAAATTGAAATTTTTCTAGCACAGTACAAATCGCTTCTGAGACCAAAAAAACTCGATTTTTCGGTGTTTTTAGGCTAAATTTGGGATATAAACGGGCATCGAAGATGCATGCACAAATCGACTTTTTGTGCCCAAAAAACGTGTTTTAGCATTTTTTTTGCCTGAAAATTGATTTTTTTCTAGCACAGTACAAATCGCTTCTGAGACCAAAAAAACTCGATTTTTCGGTGTTTTTAGGCTAAATTTGGGATATAAACGTGTATCGAAGATGCATGCACAAATCGACTTTTTGGGCCCAAAAAAACGTGTTATAGCATTTTTTTTGCCTGAAAATTGATTTTTTTTCTAGCACAGTGTAGACATGTATAAATCGCTTCTGAAACCCAAAAAACTCGATTTTTCGGTGTTATTAGGCTAAATTTGGGATATAAACGGGTATCGAAAATGCATGCTCAAATCGACTTTTTGGGCACAAAAAACGTGTTTTAGCATTTTTTTTGCCTGAAAATTGAAATTTTTCTAGCACAGTGTAAACATGTACAAATCGCTTCTGAGACCCAAAAAACTCGCTTTTTCGGTGTTTTTAGGCAAAATTTGGGATATAAACGGGTATCGACGATGCATGCACAAATCGACTTTTTGGGCCAAAAAAACGTGTTTTAGCATTTTTTTTGCCTGAAAATTGAAATTTTTCTAGCACAGTACAAATCGCTTCTGAGACCAAAAAAACTCGATTTTTCGGTGTTTTTAGGCTAAATTTGGGATATAAACGGGCATCGAAGATGCATGCACAAATCGACTTTTTGGGCCCAAAAAACGTGTTTTAGCATTTTTTTTGCCTGAAAATTGATTTTTTTCTAGCACAGTACAAATCGCTTCTGAGACCCAAAAAACTCGATTTTTCGGTGTTTTTAGGCTAAATTTGGGATATAAACGGGTATCGAAGATGCATGCACAAATCGACTTTTTGGGCCCAAAAAAACGTGTTATAGCATTTTTTTTGCCTGAAAATTGATTTTTTTTCTAGCACAGTGTAGACATGTATAAATCGCTTCTGAAACCCAAAAAACTCGATTTTTTGGTGTTATTAGGCTAAATTTGGGATATAAACGGGTATCGAAGATGCATGCACAAATCGACTTTTTGGGCCCAAAAAACGTGTTTTAGCATTTTTTTTGCCTGAAAATTGAATTTTTTCTTGCACAGTGTAAACATGTACAAATCGCTTCTGAGACCCAAAAAACTCGATTTTTCGGTGTTTTTAGGCTAAATTTGGGATATAAACGGGTATCGAAGATGCATGCACAAATCGACTTTTTGGGCCAAAAAAACGTGTTTTAGCATTTTTTTTGCCTGAAAATTGAAATTTTTCTAGCACAGTACAAATCGCTTCTGAGACCCAAAAAACTCGATTTTTCGGTGTTTTTAGGCTAAATTTGGGATATAAACGGGTATCGAAGATGCATGCACAAATCGACTTTTTGGGCCAAAAAAACGTGTTTTAGCATTTTTTTTGCCTGAAAATTGAAATTTTTCTAGCACAGTACAAATCGCTTCTGAGACCAAAAAAACTCGATTTTTCGGTGTTTTTAGGCTGAATTTGGGATATAAACGGGTATCGAAGATGCATGCACAAATCGACTTTTTGGGCCAAAAAAACGTGTTTTAGCATTTTTTTTGCCTGAAAATTGAAATTTATCTAGAACAGTGTAGACATGTACAAATCGCTTCTGAGACCCAAAAAACTCGATTTTTCGGTGTTTTTAGGCTAAATTTGGGATATAAACGGGTATCGAAGATGCATGCACAAATCGACTTTTTGGGCCAAAAATACGTGTTTTAGCATTTTTTTTGCCTGAAAATTGAAATTTATCTAGAACAGTGTAGACATGTACAAATCGCATCTGAGACCCAAAAAACTCGATTTTTCGGTGTTTTTATGCTAAATTTGGGATATAAACGGGTATCGAAGATGCATGCACAAATCGACTTTTTGGGCCAAAAAAACTTGTTTTAGCATTTTTTTGTCTGAAAATTGATTTTTTTCTAGCACAGTATAAACATGTACAAATCGCTTCTGAGACCCAAAAAACTCGATTTTTCGGTGTTTTTAGGCTAAATTTGGGATATAAACGGGTCTCGAAGATGCATGCACAAATCGACTTTTTGGGCCCAAAAAACATGTTTTAGCATTTTTTTTGCCAGAAAATTGAAATTTTTCTAGAACAGTGTAGACATGTACAAATCGCTTCTGAGACCCAAAAAACTCGATTTTTCGGTGTTTTTAGGCTAAATTTGGGATATAAACGGGTATCGAAGATGCATGCACAAATCGACTTTTTTGGCCAAAAAAACGTGTTTTAACATTTTTTTTGCCTGAAAATTGAAATTTTTCTAGCACAGTACAAATCACTTCTGAGACCAAAAAAACTCGATTTTTCGGTGTTTTTAGGCTAAATTTGGGATATAAACGGGTATCAAAGATGCATGCACAAATCGACTTTTTTTGCCCAAAAAACGTGTTTTAGCATTTTTTTTGCCTGAAAATTGAAATTTTCCTAGCACAGTGTAGACATATACAAATCGCTTCTGAGACACAAAAAACTCGATTTTTCGGTGTTTTTAGGCTAAATTTGGGATATAAACGGGTATCGAAGATGCATGCACAAATCGACTTTTTGGGCCCAAAAAACGTGTTTTAGCATTTTTTTTTCCTGAAAATTGATTTTTTTCTAGCACAGTGTAAACATGTACAAATCGCTTTTGAGACCTAAAAAACTCGATTTTTCGGTATTTTTCGGCTAAATTTGGGATATAAACGGGTATCGAAGATGCATGCACAAATCGACTTTTTGGGCCAAAAAAACGTGTTTTAGCATTTTTTTGGCATGAAAATTGAAATTTATCTAGAACAGTGTAGACATGTACAAATCGCTTCTGAGACCCAAAAAACTCGATTTTTCGGTGTTTTTAGGCTAAATTTGGGATATAAACGGGTATCGAAGATGCATGCACAAATCGACTTTTTGGGCCAAAAATACGTGTTTTAGCATTTTTTTGCCTGGAAATTGAAATATATCTACAATAGTGTAGACATGTACAAATCGCTTCTGAGACCCAAAAAACTCGATTTTTCGGTGTTTTTAGGCTAAATTTGGGATATAAACGGGTATCGAAGATGCATGCACAAATCGACTTTTTGGGCCCAAAAAAACGTGTTTTAGCATTTTTTTTGCCTGAAAATCTAAATTTTTCTAGCACTGTATAAACATGTACAAATCGCTTCTGAGACCAAAAAAACTCGATTTTTCGGTGTTTTTAGGCTAAATTTGGGATATAAACGGGTATCGCAGATGCATGCACAAATCGACTTTTTGGGTCAAAAAAACGTGTTTTAGCATTTTTTTGCCTGAAAATTGATTTTTTTCTAGCACAGTGTAAACATGTACAAATCGCTTTTGAGACCTAAAAAACTCGATTTTTCGGTGTTTGTAGGCTAAATTTGATATATAAACGGGTATCGAAGATGCATGCACAAATCGACTTTTTGGGCCAAAAAAACGTTTTTTAGCATTTTTTTTGCCTGAAAATTGAAATTTTTCTATCACAGTACAAATCGCTTCTGAGACCAAAAAAACTCGATTTTTCGGTGTTTTTAGGCTAAATGTGGGATATAAACGGGTATCGAAGATGCATGCACAAATCGACTTTTTGGGCCAAAAAAACGTGTTTAAGCATTTTTTTTGCCTGAAAATTGAAATATATCTAGAACAGTGTAGACATGTACAAATCGCTTCTGAGACCCAAAAAACTCGATTTTTCGGTGTTTTTAGGCTAAATTTGGGATATAAACGGGTATCGAAGATGCATGCACAAATCGACTTTTTGGGCCCAAAAAACGTGTTTTAGCATTTTTTTTGCCTAAAAATTGAAATTTTTCTAGCACAGTGTAGACATGTACAAATCGCTTCTGGAACCCAAAAAAATCGATTTTTCGGTGTTTTTAGGCTAAATTTGGGATATAAACGGGTATCGAAGATGCATGCACAAATCGACTTTTTGGGCCCAAAAAACGTGTTTTAGCATTTTTTTTGCCTGAAAATTGAAATTTTTCTAGCACAGTGTAGACATGTACAAATCACTTCTGAGACCCAAAAAACTCGATTTTTCGGTGTTTTTAAGCTAAATTTGGGATATAAACGAGTATCGAAGATCCATGCACAAATCGACTTTTTGGGCCAAAAAAACGTGTTATAGCATTTTTTTTGCCTGAAAATTGATTTTTTTCTAGAACAGTGTAAACATGTACAAATCGCTTTTGAGACCTAAAAAACTCGATTTTTCGGTATTTTTAGGCTAAATTTGATATATAAACGGGTATCGAAGATGCATGCACAAATCGACTTTTTGGTCCCAAAAAACGTGTTTTAGCATTTTTTTTGCCTGAAAATTGAAATTTTTCTATCACAGTACAAATCGCTTCTGAGACCAAAAAAACTCGATTTTTCGGTGTTTTTAGGCTAAATTTGGGATATAAACGGGTATCGAAGATGCATGCACAAATCGACTTTTTGGGCCCAAAAAAACGTGTTTTAGCATTTTTTTTGCCTGAAAATTGAATTTTTTCTAGCACTGTATAAACATGTACAAATCGCTTCTGAGACCAAAAAAACTCGATTTTTCGGTGTTTTTAGGCTAAATTTGGGATATAAACGGGTATCGCAGATGCATGCACAAATCGACTTTTTGGGTCAAAAAAACGTGTTTTAGCATTTTTTTTGCCTGAAAATTGAAATTTTTCTCTCACAGTACAAATCGCTTCTGAGACCAAAAAAACTCGATTTTTCGGTGTTTTTAGGCTAAATGTGGGATATAAACGGGTATCGAAGATGCATGCACAAATCGACTTTTTGGGCCAAAAAAAGGTGTTTAAGCATTTTTTTTGCCTGAAAATTGAAATATATCTAGAACAGTGTAGACATGTACAAATCGCTTCTGAGACCCAAAAAACTCGATTTTTCGGTGTTTTTAGGCTAAATTTGGGATATAAACGGGTATCGAAGATGCATGCACAAATCGACTTTTTGGGCCAAAAAAACGTGTTTTAGCATTTTTTTTGCCTAAAAATTGAAATTTTTCTAGCACAGTGTAGACATGTACAAATCACTTCTAAGACCCAAAAAACTCGATTTTTCGGTGTTTTTAAGCTAAATTTGGGATATAAACGAGTATCGAAGATCCATGCACAAATCGACTTTTTGGGCCAAAAAAACGTGTTATAGCATTTTTTTTGCCTGAAAATTGAATTTTTTCTAGAACAGTGTAAACATGTACAAATCGCTTTTGAGACCTAAAAAACTCGATTTTTCTGTATTTTTAGGCTAAATTTGATATATAAACGGGTATCGAAGATGCATGCACAAATCGACTTTTTGGTCCCAAAAAACGTGTTTTAGCATTTTTTTTGCCTGAAAATTGAATTTTTTCTATCACAGTACAAATCGCTTCTGAGACCAAAAAAACTCGATTTTTCGGTGTTTTTAGGCTAAATTTGGGATGTAAACGGGTATCGAAGATGCATGCACAAATCGACTTTTTGGGCCCAAAAAACGTGTTTAAGCATTTTTTTTGCCTGAAAATTGAAATATATCTAGAACAGTGTAGACATGTACAAATCGCTTATGAGACCCAAAAAACTCGATTTTTCGGTGTTTTTAGGCTAAATTTGGGATATAAACGGGTATCGAAGATGCATGCACAAATCGACTTTTTGGGCCCAAAAAAACGTGTTTTAGCATTTTTTTTGCCTGAAAATTGAAATTTTTCTAGCACAGTATAAACATGTACAAATCGTTTTTGAGACCAAAAAAACTCGATTTTTCGGTGTTTTTAGGCTAAATTTGGGATATAAACGGGTATCGAAGATGCATGCACAAATCGACTTTTTGGCCAAAAAAAACGTGTTTTAGCATTTTTTTTGCCTGAAAATTGAAATTTTTCTATCACAGTACAAATCGCTTCTGAGACAAAAAAACTCGATTTTTCGGTGTTTTTAGGCTGAATTTGGGATATAAACGGGTATCGAAGATGCATGCACAAATCGACTTTTTGGGCCAAAAAAACGTGTTTTAGCATTTTTTTTGCCTGAAAATTGAAATTTATCTAGAACAGTGTAGACATGTACAAATCGCTTCTGAGACCCAAAAAACTCGATTTTTCGGTGTTTTTAGGCTAAATTTGGGATATAAACGGGTATCGAAGATGCATGCAGAAATCGACTTTTTGGGCCAAAAAAACGTGTTTTAGCATTTTTTTTGCCTGAAAATTGAAATTTATCTAGAAAAGTGTAGACATGTAAAAATCGCTTCTGGAACCCAAAAAAATCGATTTTTCGGTGTTTTTAGGCTAAATTTGGGATATAAACGGGTATCGAAGATGCATGCACAAATCGACTTTTTGGGCCCAAAAAACGTGTTATAGCATTTTTTTTGCCTGAAAATTGATTTTTTTCTAGCACAGTGTAAACATGTACAAATCGCTTTTGAGACCTAAAAAACTCGATTTTTCGGTATTTTTAGGCTAAATTTGATATATAAACGGGTATCGAAGATGCATGCACAAATCGACTTTTTGGTCCCAAAAAACGTGTTTTAGCATTTTTTTTGCCTGAAAATTGAATTTTTTCTATCACAGTACAAATCGCTTCTGAGACCAAAAAAACTCGATTTTTCGGTGTTTTTAGGCTAAATTTGGGATATAAACGGGTATCGAAGATGCATGCACAAATCGACTTTTTGGGCCAAAAAAACGTGTTTAAGCATTTTTTTTGCCTGAAAATTGAAATATATCTAGAACAGTGTAGACATGTACAAATCGCTTATGAGACCCAAAAAACTCGATTTTTCGGTGTTTTTAGGCTAAATTTGGGATATAAACGGGTATCGAAGATGCATGCACAAATCGACTTTTTGGGCCAAAAAAAACGTGTTTTAGCATTTTTTTTGCCTGAAAATTGATTTTTTTCTAGCACAGTATAAACATGTACAAATCGTTTTTGAGACCAAAAAAACTCGATTTTTCGGTGTTTTTAGGCTAAATTTGGGATATAAACGGGTATCGAAGATGCATGCACAAATCGACTTTTTGGGCCAAAAAAAACGGGTTTTAGCATTTTTTTTGCCTGAAAATTGAAATTTTTCTATCACAGTACAAATCGCTTCTGAGACAAAAAAACTCGATTTTTCGGTGTTTTTAGGCTGAATTTGGGATATAAACGGGTATCGAAGATGCATGCACAAATCGACTTTTTGGGCCAAAAAAACGTGTTTTAGCATTTTTTTTGCCTGAAAATTGAAATTTATCTAGAACAGTGTAGACATGTACAAATCGCTTCTGAGACCCAAAAAACTCGATTTTTCGGTGTTTTTAGGCTAAATTTGGGATATAAACGGGTATCGAAGATGCATGCACAAATCGACTTTTTGGGCCAAAAAAACGTGTTTTAGCATTTTTTTGGCCTGAAAATTGAAATTTTTCTAGCACAGTATAAACATGTACAAATCGCTTCTGAGACCAAAAAAACTCGATTTTCGGTGTTTTTAGGCTAAATTTGGGATATAAACGGGTATCGCAGATGCATTCACAAATCGACTTTTTGGGCAAAAAAAACGTGTTATAGCATTTTTTTTGCCTGAAAATTGATTTTTTTTTAGCACAGTACAAATCGCTTCTGAGACCCAAAAAACTCGATTTTTCGGTGTTTTTAGGCTAAATTTGGGATATAAACGGGTCTCGAAGATGCATGCACAAATCGACTTTTTGGGCCCAAAAAACGTGTTTTAGCATTTTTTTGCCAGAAAATTGATTTTTTTCTAGAACAGTGTAGACATGTACAAATCACTTCTGAGACCCAAAAAATTCGATTTTTCGGTGTTTTTAGGCTAAATTGGGGATATAAACGGGTATCGAAGATGCATGCACAAATCGACTTTTTTGGCCAAAAAAACGTGTTTTATCATTTTTTTTGCCTGAAAATTGAAATTTTTCTAGCACAGTACAAATCACTTCTGAGACCAAAAAAACTCGATTTTTCGGTGTTTTTAGGCTAAATTTGGGATATAAACGGGTATCAAAGATGCATGTACAAATCGACTTTTTTTGCCCAAAAAACGTGTTTTAGCATTTTTTTTGCCTGAAAATTGAAATTTTCCTAGCACAGTGTAGACATATACAAATCGCTTCTGAGACACAAAAAACTCGATTTTTCGGTGTTTTTAGGCTAAATTTGGGATATAAACGGGTATCGAAGATGCATGCACAAATCGACTTTTTGGGCCCAAAAAACGTGTTTTAGCATTTTTTTTTCCTGAAAATTGAATTTTTTCTAGCACAGTGTAAACATGTACAAATCGCTTTTGAGACCTAAAAAACTCGATTTTTCGGTGTTTTTAGGCTAAATTTGGGATATAAACTGGTATCGAAGATGCATGCACAAATCGACTTTCTGGGCCCAAAAAAACGTGTTTTAGCATTTGTTTTGCCTGGAAATTGAAATTTTTCTAGCACAGTATAAACATGTACAAATCGCTTCTGAGACCAAAAAAACTCGATTTTTCGGTGTTTTTAGGCTAAATTTGGGATATAAACGGGTATAGAAGATGCATGCACAAATCGACTTTTTGGGCCAAAAAAACGTGTTTTAGCATTTTTTTTGCCTGAAAATTGAAATTTATCTAGAACAGTGTAGACATGTACAAATCGCTTCTGAGACCCAAAAAACTCGATTTTTCGGTGTTTTTAGGCTAAATTTGGGATATAAACGGGTATCGAAGATGCATGCACAAATCGACTTTTTGGGCCAAAAAAACGTGTTTTAGCATTTTTTTTGCCTGAAATTTGAAATTTATCTAGAAAAGTGTAGACATGTACAAATCGCTTCTGAGACCCAAAAAACTCGATTTTTCGGTGTTTTTAGGCTAAATTTGGGATATAAACGGGTATCGAAGATGAATGCACAAATCGACTTTTTGGGCCAAAAAAACGTGTTTTAGCATTTTTTTGGCCTGAAAATTGATTTTTTTCTAGCACAGTATAAACATGTACAAATCGCTTCTGAGACCAAAAAAACTCGATTTTCGGTGTTTTTAGGCTAAATTTGGGATATAAACGGGTATCGCAGATGCATTCACAAATCGACTTTTTGGGCAAAAAAAACGTGTTATAGCATTTTTTTTGCCTGAAAATTGATTTTTTTTTAGCACAGTACAAATCGCTTCTGAGACCCAAAAAACTCGATTTTTCGGTGTTTTTAGGCTAAATTTGGGATATAAACGGGTCTCGAAGATGCATGCACAAATCGACTTTTTGGGCCCAAAAAACGTGTTTTAGCATTTTTTTTGCCAGAAAATTGATTTTTTTCTAGAACAGTGTAGACATGTACAAATCACTTCTGAGACCCAAAAAATTCGATTTTTCGGTGTTTTTAGGCTAAATTTGGGATATAAACGGGTATCGAAGATGCATGCACAAATCGACTTTTTGGGCCAAAAAAACGTGTTTTAGCATTTTTTTGGCCTGAAAATTGAAATTTTTCTAGCACAGTATAAACATGTACAAATCGCTTCTGAGACCAAAAAAACTCGATTTTCAGTGTTTTTAGGCTAAATTTGGGATATAAACGGGTATCGCAGATGCATTCACAAATCGACTTTTTGGGCAAAAAAAACGTGTTATAGCATTTTTTTTGCCTGAAAATTGATTTTTTTTTAGCACAGTACAAATCGCTTCTGAGACCCAAAAAACTCGATTTTTCGGTGTTTTTAGGCTAAATTTGGGATATAAACGGGTCTCGAAGATGCATGCACAAATCGACTTTTTGGGCCCAAAAAACGTGTTTTAGCATTTTTTTTGCCAGAAAATTGATTTTTTTCTAGAACAGTGTAGACATGTACAAATCACTTCTGAGACCCAAAAAATTCGATTTTTCGGTGTTTTTAGGCTAAATTTGGGATATAAACGGGTATCGAAGATGCATGCACAAATCGACTTTTTTGGCCAAAAAAACGTGTTTTAACATTTTTTTTGCCTGAAAATTGAAATTTTTCTAGCACAGTACAAATCACTTCTGAGACCAAAAAAACTCGATTTTTCGGTGTTTTTAGGCTAAATTTGGGATATAAACGGGTATCAAAGATGCATGTACAAATCGACTTTTTTTGCCCAAAAAACGTGTTTTAGCATTTTTTTTGCCTGAAAATTGAAATTTTCCTAGCACAGTGTAGACATATACAAATCGCTTCTGAGACACAAAAAACTCGATTTTTCGGTGTTTTTAGGCTAAATTTGGGATATAAACGGGTATCGAAGATGCATGCACAAATCGACTTTTTGGGCCCAAAAAACGTGTTTTAGCATTTTTTTTTCCTGAAAATTGAATTTTTTCTAGCACAGTGTAAACATGTACAAATCGCTTTTGAGACCTAAAAAACTCGATTTTTCGGTGTTTTTAGGCTGAATTTGGGATATAAACGGGTATCGAAGATGCATGCACAAATCGACTTTTTGGGCCAAAAAAACGTGTTTTAGCATTTTTTTTGCCTGGAAATTGAAATTTATCTAGAACAGTGTAGACATGTACAAATCGCTTCTGAGACCAAAAAAACTCGATTTTTCGGTGTTTTTAGGCTAAATTTGGGATATAAACTGGTATCGAAGATGCATGCACAAATCGACTTTTTGGGCCCAAAAAAACGTGTTTTAGCATTTTTTTTGCCTGAAAATTGAATTTTTTCTAGCACAGTATAAACATGTACAAATCGCTTCTGAGACCAAAAAAACTCGATTTTTCGGTGTTTTTAGGCTAAATTTGGGATATAAACGGGTAGAGAAGATGCATGCACAAATCGACTTTTTGGGCCAAAAAAACGTGTTTTAGCATTTTTTTTGCCTGAAAATTGAAATTTATCTAGAAAAGTGTAGACATGTACAAATCGCTTCTGAGACCCAAAAAACTCGATTTTTCGGTGTTTTTAGGCTAAATTTGGGATATAAACGGGTATCGAAGATGCATGCACAAATCGACTTTTTGGGCCAAAAAAACGTGTTTTAGCATTTTTTTGGCCTGAAAATTGAAATTTTTCTAGCACAGTATAAACATGTACAAATCGCTTCTGAGACCAAAAAAACTCGATTTTCGGTGTTTTTAGGCTAAATTTGGGATATAAACGGGTATCGCAGATGCATTCACAAATCGACTTTTTGGGCAAAAAAAACGTGTTATAGCATTTTTTTTGCCTGAAAATTGTTTTTTTTTTAGCACAGTACAAATCGCTTCTGAGACCCAAAAAACTCGATTTTTCGGTGTTTTTAGGCTAAATTTGGGATATAAACGGGTCTCGAAGATGCATGCACAAATCGACTTTTTGGGCCCAAAAAACGTGTTTTAGCATTTTTTTTGCCAGAAAATTGAATTTTTTCTAGAACAGTGTAGACATGTACAAATCACTTCTGAGACCCAAAAAAATCGATTTTTCGGTGTTTTTAGGCTAAATTTGGGATATAAACGGGTATCGAAGATGCATGCACAAATCGACTTTTTGGGCCCCAAAAACGTGTTTTAACATTTTTTTTTCCTGAAAATTGAATTTTTTCTAGCACAGTGTAAACATGTACAAATCGCTTTTGAGACCAAAAAAACTCGATTTTTCGGTGTTTTTAGGCTAAATTTGGGATATAAACGGGTATCGAAGATGCATGCACAAATCGACTTTTTGGGCCAAAAAAACGTGTTTTAGCATTTTTTTTGCCTGAAAATTGAAAATTTTCTAGCACAGTACAAATCACTTCTGAGACCAAAAAAACTCGATTTTTCGGTGTTTTTAGGCTAAATTTGGGATATAAACGGGTATCGAAGATGCATGCACAAATCGACTTTTTGGGCCCCAAAAACGTGTTTTAACATTTTTTTTTCCTGAAAATTGAATTTTTTCTAGCACAGTGTAAACATGTACAAATCGCTTTTGAGACCAAAAAAACTCGATTTTTCGGTGTTTTTAGGCTAAATTTGGGATATAAACGGGTATCGAAGATGCATGCACAAATCGACTTTTTGGGCCAAAAAAACGTGTTTTAGCATTTTTTTTGCCTGAAAATTGAAATATATCTACAATAGTGTAGACATGTAAAAATCGCTTCTGAGACCCAAAAAACTCGATTTTTCGGTGTTTTTAGGCTAAATTTGGGATATAAACGGGTATCGAAGATGCATGCACAAATCGTCTTTTTGAGCCCAAAAAAACGTGTTTTAGCCTTTTTTTTCCCTGAAAATTGAAATTTTTCTAGCACTGTATAAACATGTACAAATCGCTTCTGAGACCAAAAAAACTCGATTTTTCGGTGTTTTTAGGCTATATTTGGGATATAAACGGGTATCGCAGATGCATGCACAAATCGACTTTTTGTGTCAAAAAAACGTGTTTTAGCATTTTTTTTGCCTGAAAATTGATTTTTTTCTAGCACAGTGTAAACATGTACAAATCGCTTTTGAGACCTAAAAAACTCGATTTTTCGGTGTTTTTAGGCTAAATTTGATATATATACGGGTATCGAAGATGCATGCACAAATCGACTTTTTGGGCCAAAAAAACGTGTTTTAGCATTTTTTTTTGCCTGAAAATTGAAATTTTTCTATCACAGTACAAATCGCTTCTGAGACCCAAAAAACTCGATTTTTCGGTGTTTTTAGGCTAAATTTGGGATATAAACGGGTATCGAAGATGCATGCACAAATCGACTTTTTGGGCCAAAAAAAACGTGTTTTAGCATTTTTTTTGCCTGAAAATTGAAATTTTTCTATCACAGTACAAATCGCTTCTGAGACAAAAAAACTCGATTTTTCGGTGTTTTTAGGCTGAATTTGGGATATAAACGGGTATCGAAGATGCATGCACAAATCGACTTTTTGGGCCAAAAAAACGTGTTTTAGCATTTTTTTTGCCTGAAAATTGAAATTTATCTAGAACAGTGTAGACATGTACAAATCGCTTCTGAGACCCAAAAAACTCGATTTTTCGGTGTTTTTAGGCTAAATTTGGGATATAAACGGGTATCGAAGATGCATGCACAAATCGACTTTTTGGGCCAAAAAAACGTGTTTTAGCATTTTTTTTGCCTGAAAATTGAAATTTATCTAGAAAAGTGTAGACATGTACAAATCGCTTCTGAGACCCAAAAAACTCGATTTTTCGGTGTTTTTAGGCTAAATTTGGGATATAAACGGGTATCGAAGATGCATGCACAAATCGACTTTTTGGGCCAAAAAAACGTGTTTTAGCATTTTTTTGGCCTGAAAATTGAAATTTTTCTAGCACAGTATAAACATGTACAAATCGCTTCTGAGACCAAAAAAACTCGATTTTCGGTGTTTTTAGGCTAAATTTGGGATATAAACGGGTATCGCAGATGCATTCACAAATCGACTTTTTGGGCAAAAAAAACGTGTTATAGCATTTTTTTTGCCTGAAAATTGATTTTTTTTTAGCACAGTACAAATCGCTTCTGAGACC
Source organism: Petrolisthes manimaculis (assembly GCA_034508575.1). Classification (NCBI taxonomy): domain Eukaryota; kingdom Metazoa; phylum Arthropoda; class Malacostraca; order Decapoda; family Porcellanidae; genus Petrolisthes; species Petrolisthes manimaculis. Next base: position 604,249 of record JAWZYT010001007.1, read on the forward strand.
CAAAAAACTCGATTTTTCGGTGTTTTTAGGCTAAATTTGGGATATAAACGGGTCTCGAAGATGCATGCACAAATCGACTTTTTGGGCCCAAAAAACGTGTTTTAGCATTTTTTTTGCCAGAAAATTGATTTTTTTCTAGAACAGTGTAGACATGTACAAATCACTTCTGAGACCCAAAAAATTCGATTTTTCGGTGTTTTTAGGCTAAATTTGGGATATAAATGGGTATCGAAGATGCATGCACAAATCGACTTTTTTGGCCAAAAAAACGTGTTTTAACATTTGTTTTGCCTGAAAATTGAAATTTTTCTAGCACAGTACAAATCACTTCTGAGACCAAAAAAACTCGATTTTTCGGTGTTTTTAGGCTAAATTTGGGATATAAACGGGTATCAAAGATGCATGTACAAATCGACTTTTTTTGCCCAAAAAACGTGTTTTAGCATTTTTTTTGCCTGAAAATTGAAATTTTCCTAGCACAGTGTAGACATATACAAATCGCTTCTGAGACACAAAAAAGTCGATTTTTCGGTGTTTTTAGACTAAATTTGGGATATAAACGGGTATCGAAGATGCATGCACAAATCGACTTTTTGGGCCCAAAAAACGTGTTTTAGCATTTTTTTTTCCTGAAAATTGAATTTTTTCTAGCACAGTGTAAACATGTACAAATCGCTTTTGAGACCTAAAAAACTCGATTTTTCGGTGTTTTTAGGCTAAATTTGGGATATAAACGGGTATCGAAGATGCATGCACAAATCGACTTTTTGGGCCAAAAAAACGTGTTTTAGCATTTTTTTTGCCTGAAAATTGAAATTTATCTAGAACAGTGTAGACATGTACAAATCGCTTCTGAGACCAAAAAAACTCGATTTTTCGGTGTTTTTAGGCTAAATTTGGGATATAAACTGGTATCGAAGATGCATGCACAAATCGACTTTTTGGGCCCAAAAAAACATGTTTTAGCATTTGTTTTGCCTGGAAATTGATTTTTTTCTAGCACAGTATAAACATGTACAAATCGCTTCTGAGACCAAACAAACTCGATTTTTCGGTGTTTTTAGGCTAAATTTGGGATATAAACGGGTATAGAAGATGCATGCACAAATCGACTTTTTGGGCCAAAAAAACGTGTTTTAGCATTTTTTTTGCCTGAAAATTGAAATTTATCTAGAACAGTGTAGACATGTACAAATCGCTTCTGAGACCCAAAAAACTCGATTTTTCGGTGTTTTTAGGCTAAATTTGGGATATAAACGGGTATCGAAGATGCATGCACAAATCGACTTTTTGGGCCAAAAAAACGTGTTTTAGCATTTTTTTTGCCTGAAAATTGAAATTTATCTAGAAAAGTGTAAACATGTACAAATCGCTTCTGAGACCCAAAAAACTCGATTTTTCGGTGTTTTTAGGCAAAATTTGGGATATAAACGGGTATCACAGATGCATTCACAAATCGACTTTTTGGGCAAAAAAAACGTGTTATAGCATTTTTTTTGCCTGAAAATTGATTTTTTTTTAGCACAGTACAAATCGCTTCTGAGACCCAAAAAACTCGATTTTTCGGTGTTTTTAGGCTAAATTTGGGATATAAACGGGTCTCGAAGATGCATGCACAAATCGACTTTTTGGGCCCAAAAAACGTGTTTTAGCATTTTTTTTGCCAGAAAATTGAATTTTTTCTAGAACAGTGTAGACATGTACAAATCACTTCTGAGACCCAAAAAAATCGATTTTTCGGTGTTTTTAGGCTAAATTTGGGATATAAACGGGTATCGAAGATGCATGCACAAATCGACTTTTTGGGCCCAAAAAACGTGTTTTAGCATTTTTTTGGCCTGAAAATTGAAATTTTTCTAGCACAGTATAAACATGTACAAATCGCTTCTGAGACCAAAAAAACTCGATTTTCAGTGTTTTTAGGCTAAATTTGGGATATAAACGGGTATCGCAGATGCATTCACAAATCAACTTTTTGGGCAAAAAAAACGTGTTATAGCATTTTTTTTGCCTGAAAATTGATTTTTTTTTAGCACAGTACAAATCGCTTCTGAGACCCAAAAAACTCGATTTTTCGGTGTTTTTAGGCTAAATTTGGGATATAAACGGGTCTCGAAGATGCATGCACAAATCGACTTTTTGGGCCCAAAAAACGTGTTTTAGCATTTTTTTTGCCAGAAAATTGATTTTTTTCTAGAACAGTGTAGACATGTACAAATCACTTCTGAGACCCAAAAAATTCGATTTTTCGGTGCTTTTAGGCTAAATTTGGGATATAAACGGGTATCGAAGATGCATGCACAAATCGACTTTTTTGGCCAAAAAAACGTGTTTTAACATTTTTTTTGCCTGAAAATTGAAATTTTTCTAGCACAGTACAAATCACTTCTGAGACCAAAAAAACTCGATTTTTCGGTGTTTTTAGGCTAAATTTGGGATATAAACGGGTATCAAAGATGCATGTACAAATCGACTTTTTTTGCCCAAAAAACGTGTTTTAGCATTTTTTTTGCCTGAAAATTGAAATTTTCCTAGCACAGTGTAGACATATACAAATCGCTTCTGAGACACAAAAAACTCGATTTTTCGGTGTTTTTAGGCTAAATTTGGGATATAAACGGGTATCGAAGATGCATGCACAAATCGACTTTTTGGGCCCAAAAAACGTGTTTTAGCATTTTTTTTTCCTGAAAATTGAATTTTTTCTAGCACAGTGTAAACATGTACAAATCGCTTTTGAGACCAAAAAAACTCGATTTTTCGGTGTTTTTAGGCTGAATTTGGGATATAAACGGGTATCGAAGATGCATGCACAAATCGACTTTTTGGGCCAAAAAAACGTGTTTTAGCATTTTTTTTGCCTGAAAATTGAAATTTATCTAGAACAGTGTAGACATGTACAAATCGCTTCTGAGACCAAAAAAACTCGATTTTTCGGTGTTTTTAGGCTAAATTTGGGATATAAACTGGTATCGAAGATGCATGCACAAATCGACTTTTTGGGCCCAAAAAAACGTGTTTTAGCATTTTTTTTGCCTGAAAATTGAAATTTTTCTAGCACAGTATAAACATGTACAAATCGCTTCTGAGACCAAAAAAACTCGATTTTTCGGTGTTTTAAGGCTAAATTTGGGATATAAACGGGTATAGAAGATGCATGCACAAATCGACTTTTTGGGCCAAAAAAACGTGTTTTAGCATTTTTTTTGCCTGAAAATTGAAATTTATCTAGAACAGTGTAGACATGTACAAATCGCTTCTGAGACCCAAAAAACTCGATTTTTCGGTGTTGTTAGGCTAAATTTGGGATATAAACGGGTATCGAAGATGCATGCACAAATCGACTTTTTGGGCCAAAAAAACGTGTTTTAGCATTTTTTTTGCCTGAAAATTGAAATTTATCTAGAAAAGTGTAGACATGTACAAATCGCTTCTGAGACCCAAAAAACTCGATTTTTCGGTGTTTTTAGGCTAAATTTGGGATATAAACGGGTATCGAAGATGCATTCACAAATCGACTTTTTGGGCAAAAAAAACGTGTTATAGCATTTTTTTTGCCTGAAAATTGATTTTTTTTTAGCACAGTACAAATCGCTTCTGAGACCCAAAAAACTCGATTTTTCGGTGTTTTTAGGCTAAATTTGGGATATAAACGGGTCTCGAAGATGCATGCACAAATCGACTTTTTGGGCCCAAAAAACGTGTTTTAGCATTTTTTTTGCCAGAAAATTGAATTTTTTCTAGAACAGTGTAGACATGTACAAATCACTTCTGAGACCCAAAAAAATCGATTTTTCGGTGTTTTTAGGCTAAATTTGGGATATAAACGGGTATCGAAGATGCATGCACAAATCGACTTTTTTGGCCAAAAAAACGTGTTTTAACATTTTTTTTGCCTGAAAATTGAAATTTTTCTAGCACAGTACAAATCACTTCTGAGACCAAAAAAACTCGATTTTTCGGTGTTTTTAGGCTAAATTTGGGATATAAACGGGTATCGAAGATGCATGCACAAATCGACTTCTTGGGCCCAAAAAACGTGTTTTAACATTTTTTTTTCCTGAAAATTGATTTTTTTCTAGCACAGTGTAAACATGTACAAATCGCTTTTGAGACCTAAAAAACTCGATTTTTCGGTGTTTTTAGGCTAAATTTGGGATATAAACGGGTATCGAAGATGCATGCACAAATCGACTTTTTTGGCCAAAAAAACGTGTTTTAGCATTTTTTTTGCCTGAAAATTGAAATTTATCTAGAACAGTGTAGACATGTACAAATCGCTTCTGAGACCAAAAAAACTCGATTTTTCGGTGTTTTTAGGCTAAATTTGGGATATAAACGGGTATAGAAGATGCATGCACAAACCGACTTTTTGGGCCAAAAAAACGTGTTTTAGCATTTTTTTTGCCTGAAAATTGAAATATATCTACAATAGTGTAGACATGTAAAAATCGCTTCTGAGACCCAAAAAACTCGATTTTTCGGTGTTTTTAGGCTAAATTTGGGATATAAACGGGTATCGAAGATGCATGCACAAATCGTCTTTTTGAGCCCAAAAAAACGTGTTTTAGCATTTTTTTTCCCTGAAAATTGAAATTTTTCTAGCACTGTATAAACATGTACAAATCGCTTCTGAGACCAAAAAAACTCGATTTTTCGGTGTTTTTAGGCTAAATTTGGGATATAAACGGGTATCGCAGATGCATGCACAAATCGACTTTTTGTGTCAAAAAAACGTGTTTTAGCATTTTTTTTGCCTGAAAATTGATTTTTTTCTAGCACAGTGTAAACATGTACAAATCGCTTTTGAGACCTAAAAAACTCGATTTTTCGGTGTTTTTAGGCTAAATTTGATATATATACGGGTATCGAAGATGCATGCACAAATCGACTTTTTGGGCCAAAAAAACGTGTTTTAGCATTTTTTTTTGCCTGAAAATTGAAATTTTTCTATCACAGTACAAATCGCTTCTGAGACCCAAAAAACTCGATTTTTCGGTGTTTTTAGGCTAAATTTGGGATATAAACGGGTATCGAAGATGCATGCACAAATCGACTTTTTGGGCCAAAAAAACGTGTTTTAGCATTTTTTTGGCCTGAAAATTGAAATTTTTCTAGCACAGTATAAACATGTACAAATCGCTTCTGAGACCAAAAAAACTCGATTTTCGGATGCATGCACAAATCGACTTTTTGGGCCCAAAAAATGTGTTTTAGCATTTTTTTTGCCTGAAAATGGATTTTTTTTCTAGCACAGTGTAAACATGTACACATCGTTTCTGAGACCCAAAAAACTCGATTTTTCGGTGTTTTTAGGCTAAATTTGGGATATAAACGGGTATCGAAGATGCATGCACAAATCGACTTTTTGGGCCCAAAAAACGTGTTTTAGCATTTTTTTTGGCCTGAAAATTGACATTTTTCTAGCACAGTGTAAACATGTACAAATCGCTTCTGAGACCCAAAAAACTCGATTTTTCGGTATTTTTAGGCTAAATTTGGGATATAAACGGGTATCGAAGATGCATGCACAAATCTACTTTTTGGGCCAAAAAAACGTGTATTAGCATTTTTTTTGCCTGAAAATTGAAATTTTTCTAGCACAGTACAAATCGCTTCTGAGACCCAAAAAACTCGATTTTTCGGTGTTTTTAGGCTAAATTTGGGATATAAACGGATATCGAAGATGCATGCACAAATCGACTTTTTGGGCCCAAAAAACGTGTTTTAGCCTTTTTTTTGCCTGAAAATTGAAATTTTTCTAGTACAGTACAAATCGCTTCTGAGACCAAAAAAACTCGATTTTTAGGTGTTTTTAGTCTAAATTTGGGATATAAACGAGTATCGAAGATGCATGCACAAATCGACTTTTTGGGCCCAAAAAACGTGTTTTAGTATTTTTTTTGCCTGAAAATTGATTTTTTTCTAGTACAGTATAAACATGTACAAATCGCTTTTGAGACCTAAAAAACTCGATTTTTCGTTTTTTTCAGGCTAAATTTGGGATATAAACAGGTATCGAAGATGCATGCACAAATCGACTTTTTGGGACAAAAAAACGTGTTTTAGCATTTTTTTTGCCTGAAAATGGATTTTTTTCTAGCACAGTGTAGACATGTACAAATCGCTTCTGAGACCAAAAAAATCGATTTTTCGGTGTTTTTAGGCTAAATTTGGGATATCAACGGGTATCGAAGATGCATGCACAAATAGACTTTTTGGGCCCAAAAAACGTGTTTTAGTATTTTTTTTGCCTGAAAATTTAAATTTTTCTAGAACAGTGTAGACATGTACAAATCGCTTCTGAGACCCAAAAAACTCGATTTTTCGGTGTTTTTAGGCTAAATTTGGGATATAAACGGGTATCGAAGATGCATGCACAAATCGAATTTTTGGGCCCAAAAAAAGTGTTTTAGCATTCTTTTGCCTGAAAATTGATTTTTTTCTAGCACAGTGTAAACATGTACAAATCGATTTTGAGAACTAAAAAACTCGATTTTCGGTGTTTTTAGGCTAAATTTGGGATATAAACGGGCATCGAAGATGCATGCACAAATCGACTTTTTGGGCCAAAAAAACGTGTTTTAGCATTTTTTTTGCCAGAAAATTGATTTTTTTCTAGCACAGTACAAATCGCTTCTGAGACCCAAAAAACTCGATTTTTCGGAGTTATTAGGCTAAATTTAGGATATAAACGAGTATCGAAGATACATGCACAAATCGACTTTTTGGGCCCAAAAAACGTGTTTTAGCATTTTTTTTGCATGAAAATTGATTTTTTTCTAGAACAGTGTAGACATGTACAAATCGCTTCTGAGACACAAAAAACTCGATTTTTCGGTGTTTTTAGGCTAAATTTGGGATATAAACGGGTATCGAAGATGCATGCACAAATCGACTTTTTGGGCCCAAAAAACGTGTTTTGGTATTTTTTTTGCCTGAAAATTGAAATCTTTCTAGCACAGTGTAGACATGTACAAATCGCTTCTGAGACCCAAAAAACTCGATTTTTCTGTGTTTTTAGGCTAAATTTGGGATATAAACGGGTCTCGAAAATGCATGCACAAATCGACTTTTTGGGCCCAAAAAACGTGTTTTAGCATTTTTTTTTGCCTAAAAATTGAAATTTTTCTAGCACAGTGTAAACATGTACAAATCGCTTCTGAGACCCAAAAAACTCGATTTTTCGGTGTTTTTAGGCTAAATTTGGGATATAAACGGGTATCGAAGATGCATGCACAAATCGCCTTTTTGGGCCCAAAAAACGTGTTATTTTTTTTTTTCAGCATTTTTTTTGCCTGAAAATTGAAATTTTTCTAGAACAATGTAGACATGTACAAATCGCTTCTGAGACCCAAAAAACTCGATTTTTCGGTGTTTTTAGGCTAAATTTGGGATATAAACGGGCATCGAAGATGCATGCACAAATCGACTTTTTGGGCCCAAAAAACATGTTTTAGCATTTTTTTTGCCTGAAAATTGAAATTTTTCTAGATCAATGTAGACATGTACAAATCGCTTCTGAGACCCAAAAAACTGGATTTTTCTGTGTTTTTAGGCTAAATTTGGGATATAAACGGGTATCGAAGATGCATGCACAAATCGACTTTTTGGGCCCAAAAAACGTTTTTTGGCATTTTTTTTTGCCTGAAAATTGAAATTTTTCTAGCACAGTGTAGACATGTACAAATCGCTTCTGAGACCCAAAAAACTCGATTTTTCGGTGTTTTTAGGCTAAATTTGGGATATAAACGGGTATCGAAGATGCATTCACAACTCGACTTTTTGGGCCCAAAAAACGTGTTTTAGCATTTTTTTTGCCAGAAAATTGAAATTTTTCTAGAACAGTGTAGACATGTACAAATCGCTTCCGAGACCCAAAAAACTCGATTTTTCGGTGTTTTTAGGCTAAATTTGGGATATAAACGGGTATCGAAGATGCATGCACAAATCGAGTTTTTGGGCCCAAAAAACGTGTTTTAGCATTTTTTTTGCCTGAAAATTGATTTTTTTCTAGCACAGTGTAAACATGTACAAATCACTTCTGAGACCCAAAAAACTCGATTTTTCGGTGTTTTTTAGGCTAAATTTGGGATATAAACGGGTATCGAAGATGCATGCACAAATCGACTTTTTGGGTCCAAAAAACGTGTTTTAGCATTTTTTTTGCCTGAAAATTGAAATTTATCTAGCACAGTACAAATCGCTTCTGAGACCCAAAAAACTCGATTTTTCCGTGTTTTTAGGCTAAATTTGGGATATAAACGGGTATCGAAAATGCATGCACAAATCGACTTTTTGGGCCCAAAAAACGTGTTTTAGCATTTTTTTTGCCTGAAAATTGAAATTTTTCTAGAACCGTGTAGACATGTACAAATCGCTTCTGAGACCCAAAAAACTCGATTTTTCGGTGTTTTTAGGCTAAATTTGGGATATAAACGGGTATCGAAGATGCATGCACAAATCGCCTTTTTGGGCCAAAAAAACGTGTTTTAGCATTTTTTTTGCCTGAAAATTGATTTTTTTCTAGCACAGTGTAGACATGTACAAATCGCTTCTGAGACCCATAAAACTCGATTTTTCTGTGTTTTTAAGCTAAATTTGGGATATAAACGAGTATCGAAGATGCATGCACAAATCGACTTTTTGAGCCAAAAAAACGTGTTTTAGCATTTTTTTTGCCTGAAAATTGAAATTTTTCTAGTACAGTACAAATCGCTTCTGAGACCAAAAAAACTCGATTTTTAGGTGTTTTTAGGCTAAATTTGGGATATAAACAAGTATCGAAGATGCATGCACAAATCGACTTTTTGGGCCCAAAAAACGTGTTTTAGCATTTTTTTGCCTGAAAATTGTAATTTTTCTAGCACAGTGTAGACATGTACAAATCGCTTCTGAGACCCAAAAAACTCGATTTTTCGGTGTTTTTAGGCTAAATTTGGGATATAAACGGGTCTCGAAGATGCATGCACAAATCGACTTTTTGGGCCCAAAAAACGTGTTTTGTTATTTTTTTTGCCTGAAAATTGAAATCTTTCTAGCACAGTGTAGACATGTACAAATCGCTTCTGAGACCCAAAAAACTCGATTTTTCTGTGTTTTTAGGCTAAATTTGGGATATAAACGGGTCTCGAAAATGCATGCACAAATCGACTTTTTGGGCCCAAAAAACGTGTTTTAGCATTTTTTTTTGCCTAAAAATTGAAATTTTTCTAGCACAGTGTAAACATGTACAAATCGCTTCTGAGACCCAAAAAACTCGATTTTTCGGTGTTTTTAGGCTAAATTTGGGATATAAACGGGTATCGAAGATGTATGCACAAATCGCCTTTTTGGGCCCAAAAAACGTGTTATTTTTTTTTTCAGCATTTTTTTTGCCTGAAAATTGAAATTTTTCTAGAACAATGTAGACATGTACAAATCGCTTCTGAGACCCAAAAAACTCGATTTTTCGGTGTTTTTAGGCTAAATTTGGGATATAAACGGGCATCGAAGATGCATGCACAAATCGACTTTTTGGGCCCAAAAAACGTGTTTTAGCATTTTTTTTGCCTGAAAATTGATTTTTTTCTAGCACAGTGTAAACATGTACAAATCGCTTCTGAGACCCAAAAAACTCGATTTTTCGGTGTTTTTTAGGCTAAATTTGGGATATAAACGGGTATCGAAGATGCATGCACAAATCGACTTTTTGGGTCCAAAAAACGTGTTTTAGCATTTTTTTTGCCTGAAAATTGAAATTTATCTAGCACAGTACAAATCGCTTCTGAGACCCAAAAAACTCGATTTTTCCGTGTTTTTAGGCTAAATTTGGGATATAAACGGGTATCGAAAATGCATGCACAAATCGACTTTTTGGGCCCAAAAAACGTGTTTTAGCATTTTTTTTGCCTGAAAATTGAAATTTTTCTAGAACCGTGTAGACATGTACAAATCGCTTCTGAGACCCAAAAAACTCGATTTTTCGGTGTTTTTAGGCTAAATTTGGGATATAAACGGGTATCGAAGATGCATGCACAAATCGCCTTTTTGGGCCAAAAAAACGTGTTTTAGCATTTTTTTTGCCTGAAAATTGATTTTTTTCTAGCACAGTGTAGACATGTACAAATCGCTTCTGAGACCCATAAAACTCGATTTTTCTGTGTTTTTAAGCTAAATTTGGGATATAAACGAGTATCGAAGATGCATGCACAAATCGACTTTTTGGGCCAAAAAAACGTGTTTTAGCATTTTTTTTGCCTGAAAATTGAAATTTTTCTAGTACAGTACAAATCGCTTCTGAGACCAAAAAAACTCGATTTTTAGGTGTTTTTAGGCTAAATTTGGGATATAAACAAGTATCGAAGATGCATGCACAAATCGACTTTTTGGGCCCAAAAAACGTGTTTTAGCATTTTTTTGCCTGAAAATTGTAATTTTTCTAGCACAGTGTAGACATGTACAAATCGCTTCTGAGACCCAAAAAACTCGATTTTTCGGTGTTTTTAGGCTAAATTTGGGATATAAACGGGTCTCGAAGATGCATGCACAAATCGACTTTTTGGGCCCAAAAAACGTGTTTTGGTATTTTTTTTGCCTGAAAATTGAAATCTTTCTAGCACAGTGTAGACATGTACAAATCGCTTCTGAGACCCAAAAAACTCGATTTTTCTGTGTTATTAGGCTAAATTTGGGATATAAACGGGTCTCGAAAATGCATGCACAAATCGACTTTTTGGGCCCAAAAAACGTGTTTTAGCATTTTTTTTTGCCTAAAAATTGAAATTTTTCTAGCACAGTGTAAACATGTACAAATCGCTTCTGAGACCCAAAAAACTCGATTTTTCGGTGTTTTTAGGCTAAATTTGGGATATAAACGGGTATCGAAGATGTATGCACAAATCGCCTTTTTGGGCCCAAAAAACGTGTTATTTTTTTTTTTCAGCATTTTTTTTGCCTGAAAATTGAAATTTTTCTAGAACAATGTAGACATGTACAAATCGCTTCTGAGACCCAAAAAACTCGATTTTTCGGTGTTTTTAGGCTAAATTTGGGATATAAACGGGCATCGAAGATGCATGCACAAATCGACTTTTTGGGCCCAAAAAACATGTTTTAGCATTTTTTTTGCCTGAAAATTGAAATTTTTCTAGAACAATGTAGACATGTACAAATCGCTTCTGAGACCCAAAAAACTCGATTTTTCTGTGTTTTTAGGCTAAATTTGGGATATAAACGGGTATCGAAGATGCATGCACAAATCGACTTTTTGGGCCCAAAAAACGTTTTTTGGCATTTTTTTTTGCCTGAAAATTGATTTTTTTCTAGCACAGTGTAGACATGTACAAATCGCTTCTGAGTCCCAAAAAACTCGATTTTTCGGTGTTTTTAGGCTAAATTTGGGATATAAACGGGTATCGAAGATGCATTCACAACTCGACTTTTTGGGCCCAAAAAACGTGTTTTAGCATTTTTTTTGCCAGAAAATTGAAATTTTTCTAGAACAGTGTAGACATGTACAAATCGCTTCCGAGACCCAAAAAACTCGATTTTTCGGTGTTTTTAGGCTAAATTTGGGATATAAACGGGTATCGAAGATGCATGCACAAATCGAGTTTTTGGGCCCAAAAAACGTGTTTTAGCATTTTTTTTGCCTGAAAATTGATTTTTTTCTAGCACAGTGTAAACATGTACAAATCGCTTCTGAGACCCAAAAAACTCGATTTTTCGGTGTTTTTAGGCTAAATTTGGGATATAAACGGGTATCGAAGATGCATGCACAAATCGACTTTTTGGGTCCAAAAAACATGTTTTAGCATTTTTTTTGCCTGAAAATTGAAATTTATCTAGCACAGTACAAATCGCTTCTGAGACCCAAAAAACTCGATTTTTCCGTGTTTTTAGGCTAAATTTGGGATATAAACGGGTATCGAAAATGCATGCACAAATCGACTTTTTGGGCCCAAAAAACGTGTTTTAGCATTTTTTTTGCCTGAAAATTGAAATTTTTCTAGAACCGTGTAGACATGTACAAATCGCTTCTGAGACCCAAAAAACTCGATTTTTCGGTGTTTTTAGGCTAAATTTGGGATATAAACGGGCATCGAAGATGCATGCACAAATCGACTTTTTGGGCCCAAAAAACGTGTTTTAGCATTTTTTTTTGCCTAAAAATTGAAATTTTTCTAGCACAGTGTAAACATGTACAAATCGCTTCTGAGACCCAAAAAACTCGATATTTCGGTGTTTTTAGGCTAAATTTGGGATATAAACGGGTATCGAAGATGTATGCACAAATCGCCTTTTTGGGCCCAAAAAACGTGTTATTTTTTTTTTTTCAGCATTTTTTTTGCCTGAAAATTGAAATTTTTCTAGAACAATGTAGACATGTACAAATCGCTTCTGAGACCCAAAAAACTCGATTTTTCGGTGTTTTTAGGCTAAATTTGGGATATAAACGGGCATCGAAGATGCATGCACAAATCGACTTTTTGGGCCCAAAAAAACATGTTTTAGCATTTTTTTTGCCTGAAAATTGAAATTTTTCTAGAACAATGTAGACATGTACAAATCGCTTCTGAGACCCAAAAAACTGGATTTTTCTGTGTTTTTAGGCTAAATTTGGGATATAAACGGGTATCGAAGATGCATGCACAAATCGACTTTTTGGGCCCAAAAAACGTTTTTTGGCATTTTTTTTTGCCTGAAAATTGAAATTTTTCTAGCACAGTGTAGACATGTACAAATCGCTTCTGAGACCCAAAAAACTCGATTTTTCGGTGTTTTTAGGCTAAATTTGGGATATAAACGGGTATCGAAGATGCATTCACAACTCGACTTTTTGGGCCCAAAAAACGTGTTTTAGCATTTTTTTTGCCAGAAAATTGAAATTTTTCTAGAACAGTGTAGACATGTACAAATCGCTTCCGAGACCCAAAAAACTCGATTTTTCGGTGTTTTTAGGCTAAATTTGGGATATAAACGGGTATCGAAGATGCATGCACAAATCGAGTTTTTGGGCCCAAAAAACGTGTTTTAGCATTTTTTTTGCCTGAAAATTGATTTTTTTCTAGAACCGTGTAGACATGTACAAATCGCTTCTGAGACCCAAAAAACTCGATTTTTCGGTGTTTTTAGGCTAAATTTGGGATATAAACGGGTATCGAAGATGCATGCACAAATCGCCTTTTTGGGCCAAAAAAACGTGTTTTAGCATTTTTTTTGCCTGAAAATTGAATTTTTTCTAGCACAGTGTAGACATGTACAAATCGCTTCTGAGACCCATAACACTCGATTTTTCTGTGTTTTTAAGCTAAATTTGGGATATAAACGGGTATCGAAGATGCATGCACAAATCGACTTTTTGGGTCCAAAAAACGTGTTTTAGCATTTTTTTTGCCTGAAAATTGAAATTTATCTAGCACAGTACAAATCGCTTCTGAGACCCAAAAAACTCGATTTTTCCGTGTTTTTAGGCTAAATTTGGGATATAAACGGGTATCGAAAATGCATGCACAAATCGACTTTCTGGGCCCAAAAAACGTGTTTTAGCATTTTTTTTGCCTGAAAATTGAATTTTTTCTAGAACCGTGTAGACATGTACAAATCGCTTCTGAGACCCATAACACTCGATTTTTCTGTGTTTTTAAGCTAAATTTGGGATATAAACGAGTATCGAAGATGCATGCACAAATCGACTTTTTGGGCCAAAAAAACGTGTTTTAGCATTTTTTTTGCCTGAAAATTGAAATTTTTCTAGTACAGTACAAATCGCTTCTGAGACCAAAAAAACTCGATTTTTAGGTGTTTTTAGGCTAAATTTGGGATATAAACGAGTATCGAAGATACATGCACAAATCGACTTTTTGGGCCCAAAAAACGTGTTTTAGCATTTTTTTGCCTGAAAATTGAAATTTTTCTAGCACAGTGTAGACATGTACAAATCGCTTCTGAGACCCAAAAAACTCGATTTTTCGGTGTTTTTAGGCTAAATTTGGGAAATAAACGGGTCTCGAAGATGCATGCACAAATCGACTTTTTGGGCCAAAAAAACGTGTTTTAGCATTTTTTTTGCCTGAAAATTGAAATTTTTCTAGCACAGTACAAATCGCTTCTGAGACCAAAAAAACTCGATTTTTCGGTGTTTTTAGGCTAAATTTGGGATATAAACGGGTATCGAAGATGCATGCACAAATCGACTTTTTGGGCCCAAAAAACGTGTTTTAGCATTTTTTTTGCCTGAAAATTGAAATTTTTCTAGCACAGTGGAAACATGTACAAATCGCTTCTGAGACCCAAAAAACTCGATTTTTCGGTGTTTTTAGGCTAAATTTGGTATATAAACGGGTATCGAAGATGCATGCACAAATCGACTTTTTGGGCCCAGAAAACGTGTTTTAGCATTTTTTTTGCCTGAAAATTGAAATTTATCTAGCACAGTACAAATCGCTTCTGAGACCCAAAAAACTCGATTTTTCGGTGTTTTTAGGCTAAATTTGGGATATAAACGGGTATCGAAGATACATGCACAAATCGACTTTTTGGGCCCAAAAAACGTGTTTTAGCATTTTTTTTGCCTGAAAATTGAAATTTTTCTAGCACAGTGTAGACATGTACAAATCGCTCCTGAGACCCAAAAAACTCGATTTTTCGGTGTTTTTAGGCTAAATTTGGGATATAAACGGGTATCGAAGATGCATTCACAAATCGACTTTTTGGGCCCAAAAAACGTGTTTTAGCATTTTTTTTGCCAGAAAATTGATTTTTTTCTAGAACAGTGTAGACATGTACAAATCGCTTCTGAGACCCAAAAAACTCGATTTTTCGGTGTTTTTAGGCTAAATTTGGGATATAAACGGGTATCGAAGATGCATGCACAAATCGCTTTTTTGGGCCAAAAAAACGTGTTTTAGCATTTTTTTTGCCTGAAAATTGATTTTTTTCTAGCACAGTGTAGACATGTACAAATCGCTTCTGAGACCCATAAAACTCGATTTTTCTGTGTTTTTAAGCTAAATTTGGGATATAAACGGGTATCGAAGATGCCTGCGCAAATCTACTTTTTGGGCCAAAAAAACGTGTTTTAGCATTTTTTTGTCTGAAAATTGAAATTTTTCTAGCACAGTACAAATCGCTTCTGAGACCCAAAAAACTCGATTTTTCGGTGTTTTTAGGCTAAATTTGGGATATAAACGGGTATCGAAGATGCATGCACAAATCGACTTTTTGGGCCCAAAAAACGTGTTTTAGCATTTTTTTTTCCTGAAAATTGATTTTTTTCTAGCACAGTGTAGACATGTACAAATCGCTTCTGAGACCCAAAAAACTCGATTTTTCGGTGTTTTTAAGCTAAATTTGGGATATAAACGAGTATCGAAGATGCATGCACAAATCGACTTTTTGGGCCAAAAAAACGTGTTTTAGCATTTTTTTTGCCTGAAAATTGAAATTTTTCTAGTACAGTACAAATCGCTTCTGAGACCAAAAAAACACGATTTTTAGGTGTTTTTAGGCTAAATTTGGGATATAAACGAGTATCGAAGATGCATGCACAAATCGACTTTTTGGGCCCAAAAAACGTGTTTTAGCATTTTTTTGCCTGAAAATTGAAATTTTTCTAGCACAGTGTAGACATGTACAAATCGCTTCTGAGACCCAAAAAACTCGATTTTTCGGTGTTTTTAGGCTAAATTTGGGATATAAACGGGTCTCGAAGATGCATGCACAAATCGACTTTTTGGGCCAAAAAAACGTGTTTTAGCATTTTTTTTGCCTGAAAATTGAATTTTTTCTAGCACAGTACAAATCGCTTCTGAGACCAAAAGAACTCGATTTTTCGGTGTTTTTAGGCTAAATTTGGAATATAAACGGGTATCGAAGATGCATGCACAAATCGACTTTTTGGGCCAAAAAAACGTTTTTTGGCATTTTTTTTTGCCTGAAAATTGAAATTTTTCTAGCACAGTGTAGACATGTACAAATCGCTTCCGAGACCCAAAAAACTCGATTTTTCGGTGTTTTTAGGCTAAATTTGGGATATAAACGGGTATCGAAGATGCATGCACAAATCGAGTTTTTGGGCCCAAAAAACGTGTTTTAGCATTTTTTTTGCCTGAAAATTGATTTTTTTCTAGCACAGTGTAAACATGTACAAATCGCTTCTGAGACCCAAAAAACTCGATTTTTCGGTGTTTTTAGGCTAAATTTGGGATATAAACGGGTATCGAAGATGCATGCACAAATCGACTTTTTGGGTCCAAAAAACGTGTTTTAGCATTTTTTTTGCCTGAAAATTGAAATTTATCTAGCACAGTACAAATCGCTTCTGAGACCCAAAAAACTCGATTTTTCCGTGTTTTTAGGCTAAATTTGGGATATAAACGGGTATCGAAAATGCATGCACAAATCGACTTTTTGGGCCCAAAAAACGTGTTTTAGCATTTTTTTTGCCTGAAAATTGAAATTTTTCTAGAACCGTGTAGACATGTACAAATCGCTTCTGAGACCCAAAAAACTCGATTTTTCGGTGTTTTTAGGCTAAATTTGGGATATAAACGGGCATCGAAGATGCATGCACAAATCGACTTTTTGGGCCCAAAAAACGTGTTTTAGCATTTTTTTTTGCCTAAAAATTGAAATTTTTCTAGCACAGTGTAAACATGTACAAATCGCTTCTGAGACCCAAAAAACTCGATTTTTCGGTGTTTTTAGGCTAAATTTGGGATATAAACGGGTATCGAAGATGTATGCACAAATCGCCTTTTTGGGCCCAAAAAACGTGTTATTTTTTTTTTTCAGCATTTTTTTTGCCTGAAAATTGAAATTTTTCTAGAACAATGTAGACATGTACAAATCGCTTCTGAGACCCAAAAAACTCGATTTTTCGGTGTTTTTAGGCTAAATTTGGGATATAAACGGGCATCGAAGATGCATGCACAAATCGACTTTTTGGGCCCAAAAAAACATGTTTTAGCATTTTTTTTGCCTGAAAATTGAAATTTTTCTAGAACAATGTAGACATGTACAAATCGCTTCTGAGACCCAAAAAACTGGATTTTTCTGTGTTTTTAGGCTAAATTTGGGATATAAACGGGTATCGAAGATGCATGCACAAATCGACTTTTTGGGCCCAAAAAACGTTTTTTGGCATTTTTTTTTGCCTGAAAATTGAAATTTTTCTAGCACAGTGTAGACATGTACAAATCGCTTCTGAGACCCAAAAAACTCGATTTTTCGGTGTTTTTAGGCTAAATTTGGGATATAAACGGGTATCGAAGATGCATTCACAACTCGACTTTTTGGGCCCAAAAAACGTGTTTTAGCATTTTTTTTGCCAGAAAATTGAAATTTTTCTAGAACAGTGTAGACATGTACAAATCGCTTCCGAGACCCAAAAAACTCGATTTTTCGGTGTTTTTAGGCTAAATTTGGGATATAAACGGGTATCGAAGATGCATGCACAAATCGAGTTTTTGGGCCCAAAAAACGTGTTTTAGCATTTTTTTTGCCTGAAAATTGATTTTTTTCTAGAACCGTGTAGACATGTACAAATCGCTTCTGAGACCCAAAAAACTCGATTTTTCGGTGTTTTTAGGCTAAATTTGGGATATAAACGGGTATCGAAGATGCATGCACAAATCGCCTTTTTGGGCCAAAAAAACGTGTTTTAGCATTTTTTTTGCCTGAAAATTGAATTTTTTCTAGCACAGTGTAGACATGTACAAATCGCTTCTGAGACCCATAACACTCGATTTTTCTGTGTTTTTAAGCTAAATTTGGGATATAAACGGGTATCGAAGATGCATGCACAAATCGACTTTTTGGGTCCAAAAAACGTGTTTTAGCATTTTTTTTGCCTGAAAATTGAAATTTATCTAGCACAGTACAAATCGCTTCTGAGACCCAAAAAACTCGATTTTTCCGTGTTTTTAGGCTAAATTTGGGATATAAACGGGTATCGAAAATGCATGCACAAATCGACTTTCTGGGCCCAAAAAACGTGTTTTAGCATTTTTTTTGCCTGAAAATTGAATTTTTTCTAGAACCGTGTAGACATGTACAAATCGCTTCTGAGACCCATAACACTCGATTTTTCTGTGTTTTTAAGCTAAATTTGGGATATAAACGAGTATCGAAGATGCATGCACAAATCGACTTTTTGGGCCAAAAAAACGTGTTTTAGCATTTTTTTTGCCTGAAAATTGAAATTTTTCTAGTACAGTACAAATCGCTTCTGAGACCAAAAAAACTCGATTTTTAGGTGTTTTTAGGCTAAATTTGGGATATAAACGAGTATCGAAGATACATGCACAAATCGACTTTTTGGGCCCAAAAAACGTGTTTTAGCATTTTTTTGCCTGAAAATTGAAATTTTTCTAGCACAGTGTAGACATGTACAAATCGCTTCTGAGACCCAAAAAACTCGATTTTTCGGTGTTTTTAGGCTAAATTTGGGAAATAAACGGGTCTCGAAGATGCATGCACAAATCGACTTTTTGGGCCAAAAAAACGTGTTTTAGCATTTTTTTTGCCTGAAAATTGAAATTTTTCTAGCACAGTACAAATCGCTTCTGAGACCAAAAAAACTCGATTTTTCGGTGTTTTTAGGCTAAATTTGGGATATAAACGGGTATCGAAGATGCATGCACAAATCGACTTTTTGGGCCCAAAAAACGTGTTTTAGCATTTTTTTTGCCTGAAAATTGAAATTTTTCTAGCACAGTGGAAACATGTACAAATCGCTTCTGAGACCCAAAAAACTCGATTTTTCGGTGTTTTTAGGCTAAATTTGGTATATAAACGGGTATCGAAGATGCATGCACAAATCGACTTTTTGGGCCCAGAAAACGTGTTTTAGCATTTTTTTTGCCTGAAAATTGAAATTTATCTAGCACAGTACAAATCGCTTCTGAGACCCAAAAAACTCGATTTTTCGGTGTTTTTAGGCTAAATTTGGGATATAAACGGGTATCGAAGATACATGCACAAATCGACTTTTTGGGCCCAAAAAACGTGTTTTAGCATTTTTTTTGCCTGAAAATTGAAATTTTTCTAGCACAGTGTAGACATGTACAAATCGCTCCTGAGACCCAAAAAACTCGATTTTTCGGTGTTTTTAGGCTAAATTTGGGATATAAACGGGTATCGAAGATGCATTCACAAATCGACTTTTTGGGCCCAAAAAACGTGTTTTAGCATTTTTTTTGCCAGAAAATTGATTTTTTTCTAGAACAGTGTAGACATGTACAAATCGCTTCTGAGACCCAAAAAACTCGATTTTTCGGTGTTTTTAGGCTAAATTTGGGATATAAACGGGTATCGAAGATGCATGCACAAATCGCCTTTTTGGGCCAAAAAAACGTGTTTTAGCATTTTTTTTGCCTGAAAATTGATTTTTTTCTAGCACAGTGTAGACATGTACAAATCGCTTCTGAGACCCATAAAACTCGATTTTTCTGTGTTTTTAAGCTAAATTTGGGATATAAACGGGTATCGAAGATGCCTGCGCAAATCTACTTTTTGGGCCAAAAAAACGTGTTTTAGCATTTTTTTGTCTGAAAATTGAAATTTTTCTAGCACAGTACAAATCGCTTCTGAGACCCAAAAAACTCGATTTTTCGGTGTTTTTAGGCTAAATTTGGGATATAAACGGGTATCGAAGATGCATGCACAAATCGACTTTTTGGGCCCAAAAAACGTGTTTTAGCATTTTTTTTTCCTGAAAATTGATTTTTTTCTAGCACAGTGTAGACATGTACAAATCGCTTCTGAGACCCAAAAAACTCGATTTTTCGGTGTTTTTAAGCTAAATTTGGGATATAAACGAGTATCGAAGATGCATGCACAAATCGACTTTTTGGGCCAAAAAAACGTGTTTTAGCATTTTTTTTGCCTGAAAATTGAAATTTTTCTAGTACAGTACAAATCGCTTCTGAGACCAAAAAAACACGATTTTTAGGTGTTTTTAGGCTAAATTTGGGATATAAACGAGTATCGAAGATGCATGCACAAATCGACTTTTTGGGCCCAAAAAACGTGTTTTAGCATTTTTTTGCCTGAAAATTGAAATTTTTCTAGCACAGTGTAGACATGTACAAATCGCTTCTGAGACCCAAAAAACTCGATTTTTCGGTGTTTTTAGGCTAAATTTGGGATATAAACGGGTCTCGAAGATGCATGCACAAATCGACTTTTTGGGCCAAAAAAACGTGTTTTAGCATTTTTTTTGCCTGAAAATTGAATTTTTTCTAGCACAGTACAAATCGCTTCTGAGACCAAAAGAACTCGATTTTTCGGTGTTTTTAGGCTAAATTTGGAATATAAACGGGTATCGAAGATGCATGCACAAATCGACTTTTTGGGCCAAAAAAACGTTTTTTGGCATTTTTTTTTGCCTGAAAATTGAAATTTTTCTAGCACAGTGTAGACATGTACAAATCGCTTCCGAGACCCAAAAAACTCGATTTTTCGGTGTTTTTAGGCTAAATTTGGGATATAAACGGGTATCGAAGATGCATGCACAAATCGAGTTTTTGGGCCCAAAAAACGTGTTTTAGCATTTTTTTTGCCTGAAAATTGAAATTTTTCTAGCACAGTACAAATCGCTTCTGAGACCAAAAAAACTCGATTTTTCGGTGTTTTTAGGCTAAATTTGGGATATAAACGGGTATCGAAGATGCATGCACAAATCGACTTTTTGGGCCCAAAAAACGTGCTTTAGCATTTTTTTTGCCTGAAAATTGAAATTTATCTAGCACAGTACAAATCGCTTCTGAGACCCAAAAAACTCGATTTTTCGGTGTTTTTAGGCTAAATTTGGGATATAAACGGGTATCGAAGATACATGCACAAATCGACTTTTTGGGCCAAAAAAACGTGTTTTAGCATTTTTTTTGCCTGAAAATTGAATTTTTTCTAGAACAGTGTAGACATGTACAAATCGCTTCTGAGACCCAAAAAACTCGATTTTTCGGTGTTTTTAGGCTAAATTTGGGATATAAACGGGTATCGAAGATGCATTCACAAATCGACTTTTTGGGCCCAAAAAACGTGTTTTAGCATTTTTTTGCCTGAAAATTGAAATTTTTCTAGCACAGTGTAGACATGTACAAATCGCTTCTGAGACCAAAAAAACTCGATTTCTCGGTGTTTTTAGGCTAAATTTGGGATATAAACGGGTCTCGAAGATGCATGCAGAAATCGACTTTTTGGGCCAAAAAAACGTGTTTTAGCATTTTTTTTGCCTGAAAATTGAAATTTTTCTAGCACAGTACAAATCGCTTCTGAGACCAAAAAAACACGATTTTTAGGTGTTTTTTAGGCTAAATTTGGGATATAAACGAGTATCGAAGATGCATGCACAAATCGACTTTTTGGGCCCAAAAAACGTGTTTTAGCATTTTTTTGCCTGAAAATTGAAATTTTTCTAGCACAGTGTAGACATGTACAAATCGCTTCTGAGACCCAAAAAACTCGATTTTTCGGTGTTTTTAGGCTAAATTTGGGATATAAACGGGTCTCGAAGATGCATGCACAAATCGACTTTTTGGGCCAAAAAAACGTGTTTTAGCATTTTTTTTGCCTGAAAATTGAAATTTTTCTAGCACAGTACAAATCGCTTCTGAGACCAAAAGAACTCGATTTTTCGGTGTTTTTAGGCTAAATTTGGAATATAAACGGGTATCGAAGATGCATGCACAAATCGACTTTTTGGGCCAAAAAAACGTTTTTTGGTATTTTTTTTTGCCTGAAAATTGAAATTTTTCTAGCACAGTGTAGACATGTACAAATCGCTTCCGAGACCCAAAAAACTCGATTTTTCGGTGTTTTTAGGCTAAATTTGGGATATAAACGGGTATCGAAGATGCATGCACAAATCGAGTTTTTGGGCCCAAAAAACGTGTTTTAGCATTTTTTTTGCCTGAAAATTGAAATTTTTCTAGCACAGTACAAATCGCTTCTGAGACCAAAAAAACTCGATTTTTCGGTGTTTTTAGGCTAAATTTGGGATATAAACGGGTATCGAAGATGCATGCACAAATCGACTTTTTGGGCCCAAAAAACGTGCTTTAGCATTTTTTTTGCCTGAAAATTGAAATTTATCTAGCACAGTGTAGACATGTACAAATCGCTTCTGAGACCCAAAAAACTCGATTTTTCGGTGTTTTTAGGCTAAATTTGGGATATAAACGGGTATCGAAGATGCATTCACAAATCGACTTTTTGGGCCCAAAAAACGTGTTTTAGCATTTTTTTGCCTGAAAATTGAATTTTTTCTAGCACAGTGAAGACATGTACAAATCGCTTCTGAGACCAAAAAAACTCGATTTCTCGGTGTTTTTAGGCTAAATTTGGGATATAAACGGGTCTCGAAGATGCATGCACAAATCGACTTTTTGGGCCAAAAAAACGTGTTTTAGCATTTTTTTTGCCTGAAAATTGAAATTTTTCTAGAACAGTGTAGACATGTACAAATCGCTTCTGAGACCCAAAAAACTCGATTTTTCGGTGTTTTTAGGCTAAATTTGGGATATAAACGGGTATCGAAGATGCATTCACAAATCGACTTTTTGGGCCCAAAAAACGTGTTTTAGCATTTTTTTGCCTGAAAATTGATTTTTTTCTAGCACAGTGAAGACATGTACAAATCGCTTCTGAGACCAAAAAAACTCGATTTCTCGGTGTTTTTAGGCTAAATTTGGGATATAAACGGGTCTCGAAGATGCATGCAGAAATCGACTTTTTGGGCCAAAAAAACGTGTTTTAGCATTTTTTTTGCCTGAAAATTGAATTTTTTCTAGCACAGTACAAATCGCTTCTGAGACCAAAAAAACTCGATTTTTCGGTGTTTTTAGGCTAAATTTGGGATATAAACGGGTATCGAAGATGCATGCACAAATCGACTTTTTGGGCCCAAAAAACGTGTTTTAGCATTTTTTTTGCCTGAAAATTGAAATTTTTCTAGCACAGTGTAAACATGTACAAATCGCTTCTGAGACCCAAAAAACTCGATTTTTCGGTGTTTTTAGGCTAAATTTGGTATATAAACGGGTATCGAAGATGCATGCACAAATCGACTTTTTGGGCCAAAAAAACGTGTTTTAGCATTTTTTTGCCTGAAAATTGAAATTTTTCTAGCACAGTGTAGACATGTACAAATCGCTTCTGAGACCCAAAAAACTCGATTTTTCGGTGTTTTTAGGCTAAATTTGGGATATAAACGGGTCTCGAAGATGCATGCACAAATCGACTTTTTGGGCCAAAAAAACGTGTTTTAGCATTTTTTTTGCCTGAAAATTGATTTTTTTCTAGCACAGTACAAATCGCTTCTGAGACCAAAAAAACTCGATTTTTCGGTGTTTTTAGGCTAAATTTGGGATATAAACGGGTATCGAAGATGCATGCACAAATCGACTTTTTGGGCCCAAAAAACGTGTTTTAGCATATTTTTTGCCTGAAAATTGATTTTTTTCTAGCACAGTACAAATCGCTTCTGAGACCCAAAAAACTCGATTTTTCGGTGTTTTTAGGCTAAATTTGGGATATAAACGGGTATCGAAGATGCATGCACAAATCGACTTTTTGGGCCCAAAAAACGTGTTTTAGCCTTTTTTTTGCCTGAAAATTGAAATTTTTCTAGAACAATGTAGACATGTACAAATCGCTTCCGAGACCCAAAAAACTCGATTTTTCGGTGTTTTTAGGCTAAATTTGGGATATAAACGGGTATCGAAGATGCATTCACAAATCGACTTTTTGGGCCCAAAAAACGTGTTTTAGCATTTTTTTTGCCTGAAAATTGAAATTTTTCTAGAACAGTGTAGACATGTACAAATCGCTTCTGAGACCCAAAAAACTCGATTTTTCGGTGTTTTTAGGCTAAATTTGGGATATAAACGGGTATCGAAGATGCATTCACAAATCGACTTTTTGGGCCCAAAAAACGTGTTTTAGCATTTTTTTGCCTGAAAATTGATTTTTTTCTAGCACAGTGAAGACATGTACAAATCGCTTCTGAGACCAAAAAAACTCGATTTCTCGGTGTTTTTAGGCTAAATTTGGGATATAAACGGGTCTCGAAGATGCATGCAGAAATCGACTTTTTGGGCCAAAAAAACGTGTTTTAGCATTTTTTTTGCCTGAAAATTGAAATTTTTCTAGCACAGTACAAATCGCTTCTGAGACCCAAAAAAACTCGATTTTTCGGTGTTTTTAGGCTAAATTTGGGATATAAACGGGTATCGAAGATGCATGCACAAATCGACTTTTTGGGCCCAAAAAACGTGTTTTAGCATTTTTTTTGCCTGAAAATTGAAATTTTTCTAGCACAGTGTAAACATGTACAAATCGCTTCTGAGACCCAAAAAACTCGATTTTTCGGTGTTTTTAGGCTAAATTTGGTATATAAACGGGTATCGAAGATGCATGCACAAATCGACTTTTTGGGCCAAAAAAACGTGTTTTAGCATTTTTTTGCCTGAAAATTGAAATTTTTCTAGCACAGTGTAGACATGTACAAATCGCTTCTGAGACCCAAAAAACTCGATTTTTCGGTGTTTTTAGGCTAAATTTGGGATATAAACGGGTCTCGAAGATGCATGCACAAATCGACTTTTTGGGCCAAAAAAACGTGTTTTAGCATTTTTTTTGCCTGAAAATTGATTTTTTTCTAGCACAGTACAAATCGCTTCTGAGACCAAAAAAACTCGATTTTTCGGTGTTTTTAGGCTAAATTTGGGATATAAACGGGTATCGAAGATGCATGCACAAATCGACTTTTTGGGCCCAAAAAACGTGTTTTAGCATATTTTTTGCCTGAAAATTGATTTTTTTCTAGCACAGTACAAATCGCTTCTGAGACCCAAAAAACTCGATTTTTCGGTGTTTTTAGGCTAAATTTGGGATATAAACGGGTATCGAAGATGCATGCACAAATCGACTTTTTGGGCCCAAAAAACGTGTTTTAGCCTTTTTTTTGCCTGAAAATTGAAATTTTTCTAGAACAATGTAGACATGTACAAATCGCTTCCGAGACCCAAAAAACTCGATTTTTCGGTGTTTTTAGGCTAAATTTGGGATATAAACGGGTATCGAAGATGCATTCACAAATCGACTTTTTGGGCCCAAAAAACGTGTTTTAGCATTTTTTTGCCTGAAAATTGAAATTTTTCTAGCACAGTGTAGACATGTACAAATCGCTTCTGAGACCAAAAAAACTCGATTTCTCAGTGTTTTTAGGCTAAATTTGGGATATAAACGGGTCTCGAAGATGCATGCAGAAATCGACTTTTTGGGCCAAAAAAACGTGTTTTAGCATTTTTTTTGCCTGAAAATTGAAATTTTTCTAGCATAGTACAAATCGCTTCTGAGACCAAAAAAACTCGATTTTTCGGTGTTTTTAGGCTAAATTTGGGATATAAACGGGTATCGAAGATGCATGCACAAATCGACTTTTTGGGCCCAAAAAACGTGTTTTAGCATTTTTTTGCCTGAAAATTGAAATTTTTCTAGCACAGTGTAAACATGTACAAATCGCTTCTGAGACCCAAAAAACTCGATTTTTCGGTGTTTTTAGGCTAAATTTGGTATATAAACGGGTATCGAAGATGCATGCACAAATCGACTTTTTGGGCCAAAAAAACGTGTTTTAGCATTTTTTTGCCTGAAAATTGATTTTTTTCTAGCACAGTATAGACATGTACAAATCGCTTTTGAGACCCAAAAAACTCGATTTTTCGGTGTTTTTAGGCTAAATTTGGGATATAAACGGGTCTCGAAGATGCATGCACAAATCGACTTTTTGGGCCAAAAAAACGTGTTTTAGCATTTTTTTTGCCTGAAAATTGAAATTTTTCTAGCACAGTACAAATCGCTTCTGAGACCAAAAAAACTCGATTTTTTGGTGTTTTTAGGCTAAATTTGGGATATAAACGGGTATCGAAGATGCATGCACAAATCGACTTTTTGGGCCCAAAAAACGTGTTTTAGCATTTTTTTTGCCTGAAAATTGATTTTTTTCTAGCACAGTACAAATCGCTTCTGAGACCCAAAAAACTCGATTTTTCGGTGTTTTTAGGCTAAATTTGGGATATAAACGGGTATCGAAGATGCATGCACAAATCGACTTTTTGGGCCCAAAAAACGTGTTTTAGCATTTTTTTTGCCTGAAAATTGAAATTTTTCTAGAACAATGTAGACATGTACAAATCGCTTCCGAGACCCAAAAAACTCGATTTTTCGGTGTTTTTAGGCTAAATTTGGATATAAACGGGTATCGAAGATGCATGCAAAAATCGACTTTTGGGGCCCAAAAACGTATTTTAGCATTTTTTTTTGCCTGAAAATTGAAATTTTTCTAGCACAGTGTAAACATGTACAAATCGCTTCTGAGACCAAAAAAACTCGATTTTTTTTGCATCGAAGATGCATGCACAAATCGACTTTTTGGGCCAAAAAAACGTGTTTTAGCATTTTTTTAGCCTGAAAATTGAATTTTATCTAGCACAGTACAAATCGCTTCTGAGACGCAAAAAACTCGATTTTTGGGTGTTTTTAGGCTAAATTTGGGATATAAACGGGTATCGAATATGCATGCACAAATCGACTTTTTGGGCCAAAAAAACGTGTTTTAGCATTTTTTTTGCCTGAAAACTGAAATTTTTCTAAAACAGTGTAGACATGTACAAATAGCTTCTGAGACCCAAAAAACTAGATTTTTCGGTGTTTTTAGGCTAAATTTGGGATATAAACGGGTATCGAAGATGCATGCACAAATCGACTTTTGGGGCCCAAAAAATGTGTTTTAGCATTTTTTTTGCCTGAAAATTGAAATTTTTCTAGCACAGTGTAAACATGTACAAATCGCTTCTGAGACCCAAAAAACTCGATTTTTCGGTGTTTTTAGGCTGATTTTGGGATATAAACGGGTATCGAAGATGCATGCACAAATCGACTTTTTGGGCCCAAAAAACGTGTTTTAGCATTTTTTTGGCCTGAAAATTGAAATTTATCTAGCACAGTACAAATCGCTTCTGAGACCCAAAAAACTCGATTTTTCAGTGTTTTTAGGCTAAATTTGGGATATAAACGGGTATCGAATATGCATGCAGAAATCGACTTTTTGGGCCCAAAAAACGTGTTTTAGCATTTTTTTTGCCTGAAAATTGAAATTTTTCTAGAACAGTGTACACATGTACAAATCGCTTCTGAGACCCAAAAAACTCGATTTTTCGGTGTTTTTAGGCTAAATTTGGGATATAAACGGGTATCGAAGATGCATGCACAAATCGAATTTTTGGGCCAAAAAAACGTGTTTTAGCATTTTTTTTGCCTGAAAATTGAAATTTTTCTAGAACAGTGTAGACATGTACAAATCGCTTCTGAGACCCAAAAAACTCGATTTTTCGGTGTTTTTAGGCTAAATTTGGGATATAAACGGGTATCGAAGATGCATTCACAAATCGACTTTTTCGGCCCAAAAAACGTGTTTTAGCATTTTTTTGCCTGAAAATTGAAATTTTTCTAGCACAGTGTAGACATGTACAAATCGCTTCTTAGACCAAAAAAACTCGATTTCTCGGTGTTTTTAGGCTAAATTTGGGATATAAACGGGTCTCGAAGATGCATGCAGAAATCGACTTTTTGGGCCAAAAAAACGTGTTTTAGCATTTTTTTTGCCTGAAAATTGAAATTTATCTAGCACAGTACAAATCGCTTCTGAGACCCAAAAAACTCGATTTTTCCGTGTTTTTAGGCTAAATTTGGGATATAAACGGGTATCGAAAATGCATGCACAAATCGACTTTTTGGGCCAAAAAAACGTGTTTTAGCATTTTTTTTGCCTGAAAATTGATTTTTTTCTAGCACAGTGTAGACATGTACAAATCGCTTCTGAGACCCATAAAACTCGATTTTTCTGTGTTTTTAAGCTAAATTTGGGATATAAACGAGTATCGAAGATGCATGCACAAATCGACTTTTTGGGCCAAAAAAACGTGTTTTAGCATTTTTTTTGCCTGAAAATTGAAATTTTTCTAGTACAGTACAAATCGATTCTGAGACCAAAAAAACTCGATTTTTAGGTGTTTTTAGGCTAAATTTGGGATATAAACAAGTATCGAAGATGCATGCACAAATCGACTTTTTGGGCCCAAAAAACGTGTTTTAGCATTTTTTTGCCTGAAAATTGTAATTTTTCTAGCACAGTGTAGACATGTACAAATCGCTTCTGAGACCCAAAAAACTCGATTTTTCGGTGTTTTTAGGCTAAATTTGGGATATAAACGGGTATCGAATATGCATGCAGAAATCGACTTTTTGGGCCCAAAAAACGTGTTTTAGCATTTTTTTTGCCTGAAAATTGAAATTTTTCTAGAACAGTGTACACATGTACAAATCGCTTCTGAGACCCAAAAAACTCGATTTTTCGGTGTTTTTAGGCTAAATTTGGGATATAAACGGGTATCGAAGATGCATGCACAAATCGAATTTTTGGGCCAAAAAAACGTGTTTTAGCATTTTTTTTGCCTGAAAATTGAAATTTTTCTAGAACAGTGTAGACATGTACAAATCGCTTCTGAGACCCAAAAAACTCGATTTTTCGGTGGTTTTAGGCTAAATTTGGGATATAAACGGGTATCGAAGATGCATTCACAAATCGACTTTTTCGGCCCAAAAAACGTGTTTTAGCATTTTTTTTGCCTGAAAATTGAAATTTTTCTAGAACAGTGTACACATGTACAAATCGCTTCTGAGACCCAAAAAACTCGATTTTTCGGTGTTTTTAGGCTAAATTTGGGATATAAACGGGTATCGAAGATGCATGCACAAATCGAATTTTTGGGCCAAAAAAACGTGTTTTAGCATTTTTTTTGCCTGAAAATTGAAATTTTTCTAGAACAGTGTAGACATGTACAAATCGCTTCTGAGACCCAAAAAACTCGATTTTTCGGTGTTTTTAGGCTAAATTTGGGATATAAACGGGTATCGAAGATGCATTCACAAATCGACTTTTTCGGCCCAAAAAACGTGTTTTAGCATTTTTTTGCCTGAAAATTGAAATTTTTCTAGCACAGTGTAGACATGTACAAATCGCTTCTTAGACCAAAAAAACTCGATTTCTCGTTGTTTTTAGGCTAAATTTGGGATATAAACGGGTCTCGAAGATGCATGCAGAAATCGACTTTTTGGGCCAAAAAAACGTGTTTTAGCATTTTTTTTGCCTGAAAATTGAAATTTATCTAGCACAGTACAAATCGCTTCTGAGACCCAAAAAACTCGATTTTTCCGTGTTTTTAGGCTAAATTTGGGATATAAACGGGTATCGAAAATGCATGCACAAATCGACTTTTTGGGCCAAAAAAACGTGTTTTAGCATTTTTTTTGCCTGAAAATTGATTTTTTTCTAGCACAGTGTAGACATGTACAAATCGCTTCTGAGACCCATAAAACTCGATTTTTCTGTGTTTTTAAGCTAAATTTGGGATATAAACGAGTATCGAAGATGCATGCACAAATCGACTTTTTGGGCCAAAAAAACGTGTTTTAGCATTTTTTTTGCCTGAAAATTGAAATTTTTCTAGTACAGTACAAATCGCTTCTGAGACCAAAAAAACTCGATTTTTAGGTGTTTTTAGGCTAAATTTGGGATATAAACAAGTATCGAAGATGCATGCACAAATCGACTTTTTGGGCCCAAAAAACGTGTTTTAGCATTTTTTTGCCTGAAAATTGTAATTTTTCTAGCACAGTGTAGACATGTACAAATCGCTTCTGAGACCCAAAAAACTCGATTTTTCGGTGTTTTTAGGCTAAATTTGGGATATAAACGGGTCTCGAAGATGCATGCACAAATCGACTTTTTGGGCCCAAAAAACGTGTTTTGGTATTTTTTTTGCCTGAAAATTGAAATCTTTCTAGCACAGTGTAGACATGTACAAATCGCTTCTGAGACCCAAAAAACTCGATTTTTCTGTGTTTTTAGGCTAAATTTGGGATATAAACGGGTCTCGAAAATGCATGCACAAATCGACTTTTTGGGCCCAAAAAACGTGTTTTAGCATTTTTTTTTGCCTAAAAATTGAAATTTTTCTAGCACAGTGTAAACATGTACAAATCGCTTCTGAGACCCAAAAAACTCGATTTTTCGGTGTTTTTAGGCTAAATTTGGGATATAAACGGGTATCGAAGATGTATGCACAAATCGCCTTTTTGGGCCCAAAAAACGTGTTATTTTTTTTTTTCAGCATTTTTTTTGCCTGAAAATTGAATTTTTTCTAGAACAATGTAGACATGTACAAATCGCTTCTGAGACCCAAAAAACTCGATTTTTCGGTGTTTTTAGGCTAAATTTGGGATATAAACGGGCATCGAAGATGCATGCACAAATCGACTTTTTGGGCCCAAAAAACATGTTTTAGCATTTTTTTTGCCTGAAAATTGAAATTTTTCTAGAACAATGTAGACATGTACAAATCGCTTCTGAGACCCAAAAAACTGGATTTTTCTGTGTTTTTAGGCTAAATTTGGGATATAAACGGGTATCGAAGATGCATGCACAAATCGACTTTTTGGGCCCAAAAAACGTTTTTTGGCATTTTTTTTTGCCTGAAAATTGAAATTTTTCTAGCACAGTGTAGACATGTACAAATCGCTTCTGAGACCCAAAAAACTCGATTTTTCGGTGTTTTTAGGCTAAATTTGGGATATAAACGGGTATCGAAGATGCATTCACAACTCGACTTTTTGGGCCCAAAAAACGTGTTTTAGCATTTTTTTTGCCAGAAAATTGAAATTTTTCTAGAACAGTGTAGACATGTACAAATCGCTTCCGAGACCCAAAAAACTCGATTTTTCGGTGTTTTTAGGCTAAATTTGGGATATAAACGGGTATCGAAGATGCATGCACAAATCGAGTTTTTGGGCCCAAAAAACGTGTTTTAGCATTTTTTTTGCCTGAAAATTGATTTTTTTCTAGCACAGTGTAAACATGTACAAATCGCTTCTGAGACCCAAAAAACTCGATTTTTCGGTGTTTTTAGGCTAAATTTGGGATATAAACGGGTATCGAAGATGCATGCACAAATCGACTTTTTGGGTCCAAAAAACGTGTTTTAGCATTTTTTTTGCCTGAAAATTGAAATTTATCTAGCACAGTACAAATCGCTTCTGAGACCCAAAAAACTCGATTTTTCCGTGTTTTTAGGCTAAATTTGGGATATAAACGGGTATCGAAAATGCATGCACAAATCGACTTTTTGGGCCCAAAAAACGTGTTTTAGCATTTTTTTTGCCTGAAAATTGAAATTTTTCTAGAACCGTGTAGACATGTACAAATCGCTTCTGAGACCCAAAAAACTCGATTTTTCGGTGTTTTTAGGCTAAATTTGGGATATAAACGGGCATCGAAGATGCATGCACAAATCGACTTTTTGGGCCCAAAAAACGTGTTTTAGCATTTTTTTTTGCCTAAAAATTGAAATTTTTCTAGCACAGTGTAAACATGTACAAATCGCTTCTGAGACCCAAAAAACTCGATTTTTCGGTGTTTTTAGGCTAAATTTGGGATATAAACGGGTATCGAAGATGTATGCACAAATCGCCTTTTTGGGCCCAAAAAACGTGTTATTTTTTTTTTCAGCATTTTTTTTGCCTGAAAATTGAAATTTTTCTAGAACAATGTAGACATGTACAAATCGCTTCTGAGACCCAAAAAACTCGATTTTTCGGTGTTTTTAGGCTAAATTTGGGATATAAACGGGCATCGAAGATGCATGCACAAATCGACTTTTGGGGCCCAAAAAACATGTTTTAGCATTATTTTTGCCTGAAAATTGAAATTTTTCTAGAACAATGTAGACATGTACATATCGCTTCTGAGACCCAAAAAACTGGATTTTTCTGTGTTTTTAGGCTAAATTTGGGATATAAACGGGTATCGAAGATGCATGCACAAATCGACTTTTTGGGCCCAAAAAACGTTTTTTGGCATTTTTTTTTGCCTGAAAATTGAAATTTTTCTAGCACAGTGTAGACATGTACAAATCGCTTCTGAGACCCAAAAAACTCGATTTTTCGGTGTTTTTAGGCTAAATTTGGGATATAAACGGGTATCGAAGATGCATTCACAACTCGACTTTTTGGGCCCAAAAAACGTGTTTTAGCATTTTTTTTGCCAGAAAATTGAATTTTTTCTAGAACAGTGTAGACATGTACAAATCGCTTCCGAGACCCAAAAAACTCGATTTTTCGGTGTTTTTAGGCTAAATTTGGGATATAAACGGGTATCGAAGATGCATGCAGAAATCGAGATTTTGGGCCCAAAAAACGTGTTTTAGCATTTTTTTTGCCTGAAAATTGATTTTTTTCTAGCACAGTGTAAACATGTACAAATCGCTTCTGAGACCCAAAAAACTCGATTTTTCGGTGTTTTTAGGCTAAATTTGGGATATAAACGGGTATCGAAGATGCATGCACAAATCGACTTTTTGGGTCCAAAAAACGTGTTTTAGCATTTTTTTTGCCTGAAAATTGAAATTTATCTAGCACAGTACAAATCGCTTCTGAGACCCAAAAAACTCGATTTTTCCGTGTTTTTAGGCTAAATTTGGGATATAAACGGGTATCGAAAATGCATGCACAAATCGACTTTTTGGGCCCAAAAAACGTGTTTTAGCATTTTTTTTGCCTGAAAATTGAAATTTTTCTAGAACCGTGTAGACATGTACAAATCGCTTCTGAGACCCAAAAAACTCGATTTTTCGGTGTTTTTAGGCTAAATTTGGGATATAAACGGGTATCGAAGATGCATGCACAAATCGCCTTTTTGGGCCAAAAAAACGTGTTTTAGCATTTTTTTTGCCTGAAAATTGATTTTTTTCTAGCACAGTGTAGACATGTACAAATCGCTTCTGAGACCCATAACACTCGATTTTTCTGTGTTTTTAAGCTAAATTTGGGATATAAACGAGTATCGAAGATGCATGCACAAATCGACTTTTTGGGCCAAAAAAACGTGTTTTAGCATTTTTTTTGCCTGAAAATTGAAATTTTTCTAGTACAGTACAAATCGCTTCTGAGACCAAAAAAACTCGATTTTTAGGTGTTTTTAGGCTAAATTTGGGATATAAACGAGTATCGAAGATGCATGCACAAATCGACTTTTTGGGCCCAAAAAACGTGTTTTAGCATTGTTTTGCCTGAAAATTGAAATTTTTCTAGCACAGTGTAGACATGTACAAATCGCTTCTGAGACCCAAAAAACTCGATTTTTCGGTGTTTTTAGGCTAAATTTGGGAAATAAACGGGTCTCGAAGATGCATGCACAAATCGACTTTTTGGGCCAAAAAAACGTGTTTTAGCATTTTTTTTGCCTGAAAATTGAAATTTTTCTAGCACAGTACAAATCGCTTCTGAGACCAAAAAAACTCGATTTTTCGGTGTTTTTAGGCTAAATTTGGGATATAAACGGGTCTCGAAAATGCATGCACAAATCGACTTTTTGGGCCCAAAAAACGTGTTTTAGCATTTTTTTTTGCCTAAAAATTGAAATTTTTCTAGCACAGTGTAAACATGTACAAATCGCTTCTGAGACCCAAAAAACTCGATTTTTCGGTGTTTTTAGGCTAAATTTGGGATATAAACGGGTATCGAAGATGTATGCACAAATCGCCTTTTTGGGCCCAAAAAACGTGTTATTTTTTTTTTTCAGCATTTTTTTTGCCTGAAAATTGAAATTTTTCTAGAACAATGTAGACATGTACAAATCGCTTCTGAGACCCAAAAAACTCGATTTTTCGGTGTTTTTAGGCTAAATTTGGGATATAAACGGGCATCGAAGATGCATGCACAAATCGACTTTTTGGGCCCAAAAAACATGTTTTAGCATTTTTTTTGCCTGAAAATTGAAATTTTTCTAGAACAATGTAGACATGTACAAATCGCTTCTGAGACCCAAAAAACTGGATTTTTCTGTGTTTTTAGGCTAAATTTGGGATATAAACGGGTATCGAAGATGCATGCACAAATCGACTTTTTGGGCCCAAAAAACGTTTTTTGGCATTTTTTTTTGCCTGAAAATTGAAATTTTTCTAGCACAGTGTAGACATGTACAAATCGCTTCTGAGACCCAAAAAACTCGATTTTTCGGTGTTTTTAGGCTAAATTTGGGATATAAACGGGTATCGAAGATGCATTCACAACTCGACTTTTTGGGCCCAAAAAACGTGTTTTAGCATTTTTTTTGCCAGAAAATTGAAATTTTTCTAGAACAGTATAGACATGTACAAATCGCTTCCGAGACCCAAAAAACTCGATTTTTCCGTGTTTTTAGGCTAAATTTGGGATATAAACGGGTATCGAAGATGCATGCACAAATCGAGTTTTTGGGCCCAAAAAACGTGTTTTAGCATTTTTTTTGCCTGAAAATTGAAATTTTTCTAGAACCGTGTAGACATGTACAAATCGCTTCTGAGACCCAAAAAACTCGATTTTTCGGTGTTTTTAGGCTAAATTTGGGATATAAACGGGTATCGAAGATGCATGCACAAATCGGCTTTTTGGGCCAAAAAAACGTGTTTTAGCATTTTTTTTGCCTGAAAATTGATTTTTTTCTAGCACAGTGTAGACATGTACAAATCGCTTCTGAGACCCATAACACTCGATTTTTCTGTGTTTTTAAGCTAAATTTGGGATATAAACGAGTATCGAAGATGCATGCACAAATCGACTTTTTGGGCCAAAAAAACGTGTTTTAGCATTTTTTTTGCCTGAAAATTGAAATTTTTCTAGTACAGTACAAATCGCTTCTGAGACCAAAAAAACTCGATTTTTAGGTGTTTTTAGGCTAAATTTGGGATATAAACGAGTATCGAAGATGCATGCACAAATCGACTTTTTGGGCCCAAAAAACGTGTTTTAGCATTGTTTTGCCTGAAAATTGAAATTTTTCTAGCACAGTGTAGACATGTACAAATCGCTTCTGAGACCCAAAAAACTCGATTTTTCGGTGTTTTTAGGCTAAATTTGGGAAATAAACGGGTCTCGAAGATGCATGCACAAATCGACTTTTTGGGCCAAAAAAACGTGTTTTAGCATTTTTTTTGCCTGAAAATTGAAATTTTTCTAGCACAGTACAAATCGCTTCTGAGACCAAAAAAACTCGATTTTTCGGTGTTTTTAGGCTAAATTTGGGATATAAACGGGTCTCGAAAATGCATGCACAAATCGACTTTTTGGGCCCAAAAAACGTGTTTTAGCATTTTTTTTTGCCTAAAAATTGAAATTTTTCTAGCACAGTGTAAACATGTACAAATCGCTTCTGAGACCCAAAAAACTCGATTTTTCGGTGTTTTTAGGCTAAATTTGGGATATAAACGGGTATCGAAGATGTATGCACAAATCGCCTTTTTGGGCCCAAAAAACGTGTTATTTTTTTTTTTCAGCATTTTTTTTGCCTGAAAATTGAAATTTTTCTAGAACAATGTAGACATGTACAAATCGCTTCTGAGACCCAAAAAACTCGATTTTTCAGTGTTTTTAGGCTAAATTTGGGATATAAACGGGCATCGAAGATGCATGCACAAATCGACTTTTTGGGCCCAAAAAACATGTTTTAGCATTTTTTTTGCCTGAAAATTGAAATTTTTCTAGAACAATGTAGACATGTACAAATCGCTTCTGAGACCCAAAAAACTGGATTTTTCTGTGTTTTTAGGCTAAATTTGGGATATAAACGGGTATCGAAGATGCATGCACAAATCGACTTTTTGGGCCCAAAAAACGTTTTTTGGCATTTTTTTTTGCCTGAAAATTGAAATTTTTCTAGCACAGTGTAGACATGTACAAATCGCTTCTGAGACCCAAAAAACTCGATTTTTCGGTGTTTTTAGGCTAAATTTGGGATATAAACGGGTATCGAAGATGCATTCACAACTCGACTTTTTGGGCCCAAAAAACGTGTTTTAGCATTTTTTTTGCCAGAAAATTGAAATTTTTCTAGAACAGTGTAGACATGTACAAATCGCTTCCGAGACCCAAAAAACTCGATTTTTCGGTGTTTTTAGGCTAAATTTGGGATATAAACGGGTATCGAAGATGCATGCACAAATCGAGTTTTTGGGCCCAAAAAACGTGTTTTAGCATTTTTTTTGCCTGAAAATTGATTTTTTTCTAGCACAGTGTAAACATGTACAAATCGCTTCTGAGACCCAAAAAACTCGATTTTTCGGTGTTTTTAGGCTAAATTTGGGATATAAACGGGTATCGAAGATGCATGCACAAATCGACTTTTTGGGTCCAAAAAACGTGTTTTAGCATTTTTTTTGCCTGAAAATTGAAATTTATCTAGCACAGTACAAATCGCTTCTGAGACCCAAAAAACTCGATTTTTCCGTGTTTTTAGGCTAAATTTGGGATATAAACGGGTATCGAAAATGCATGCACAAATCGACTTTTTGGGCCCAAAAAACGTGTTTTAGCATTTTTTTTGCCTGAAAATTGAAATTTTTCTAGAACCGTGTAGACATGTACAAATCGCTTCTGAGACCCAAAAAACTCGATTTTTCGGTGTTTTTAGGCTAAATTTGGGATATAAACGGGCATCGAAGATGCATGCACAAATCGACTTTTTGGGCCCAAAAAACGTGTTTTAGCATTTTTTTTTGCCTAAAAATTGAAATTTTTCTAGCACAGTGTAAACATGTACAAATCGCTTCTGAGACCCAAAAAACTCGATTTTTCGGTGTTTTTAGGCTAAATTTGGGATATAAACGGGTATCGAAGATGTATGCACAAATCGCCTTTTTGGGCCCAAAAAACGTGTTATTTTTTTTTTCAGCATTTTTTTTGCCTGAAAATTGAAATTTTTCTAGAACAATGTAGACATGTACAAATCGCTTCTGAGACCCAAAAAACTCGATTTTTCGGTGTTTTTAGGCTAAATTTGGGATATAAACGGGCATCGAAGATGCATGCACAAATCGACTTTTGGGGCCCAAAAAACATGTTTTAGCATTTTTTTTGCCTGAAAATTGAAATTTTTCTAGAACAATGTAGACATGTACAAATCGCTTCTGAGACCCAAAAAACTGGATTTTTCTGTGTTTTTAGGCTAAATTTGGGATATAAACGGGTATCGAAGATGCATGCACAAATCGACTTTTTGGGCCCAAAAAACGTTTTTTGGCATTTTTTTTTGCCTGAAAATTGAAATTTTTCTAGCACAGTGTAGACATGTACAAATCGCTTCTGAGACCCAAAAAACTCGATTTTTCAGTGTTTTTAGGCTAAATTTGGGATATAAACGGGTATCGAAGATGCATTCACAACTCGACTTTTTGGGCCCAAAAAACGTGTTTTAGCATTTTTTTTGCCAGAAAATTGATTTTTTTCTAGAACAGTGTAGACATGTACAAATCGCTTCCGAGACCCAAAAAACTCGATTTTTCGGTGTTTTTAGGCTAAATTTGGGATATAAACGGGTATCGAAGATGCATGCAGAAATCGAGATTTTGGGCCCAAAAAACGTGTTTTAGCATTTTTTTTGCCTGAAAATTGATTTTTTTCTAGCACAGTGTAAACATGTACAAATCGCTTCTGAGACCCAAAAAACTCGATTTTTCGGTGTTTTTAGGCTAAATTTGGGATATAAACGGGTATCGAAGATGCATGCACAAATCGACTTTTTGGGTCCAAAAAACGTGTTTTAGCATTTTTTTTGCCTGAAAATTGAAATTTATCTAGCACAGTACAAATCGCTTCTGAGACCCAAAAAACTCGATTTTTCCGTGTTTCTAGGCTAAATTTGGGATATAAACGGGTATCGAAAATGCATGCACAAATCGACTTTTTGGGCCCAAAAAACGTGTTTTAGCATTTTTTTTGCCTGAAAATTGAAATTTTTCTAGAACCGTGTAGACATGTACAAATCGCTTCTGAGACCCAAAAAACTCGATTTTTCGGTGTTTTTAGGCTAAATTTGGGATATAAACGGGTATCGAAGATGCATGCACAAATCGCCTTTTTGGGCCAAAAAAACGTGTTTTAGCATTTTTTTTGCCTGAAAATTGATTTTTTTCTAGCACAGTGTAGACATGTACAAATCGCTTCTGAGACCCATAACACTCGATTTTTCTGTGTTTTTAAGCTAAATTTGGGATATAAACGAG
Source organism: Petrolisthes manimaculis (assembly GCA_034508575.1). NCBI lineage: Eukaryota > Metazoa > Arthropoda > Malacostraca > Decapoda > Porcellanidae > Petrolisthes > Petrolisthes manimaculis. The sequence continues at coordinate 642,390 of JAWZYT010001007.1, forward strand.
TATCGAAGATGCATGCACAAATCGACTTTTTGGGCCAAAAAAACGTGTTTTAGCATTTTTTTTGCCTGAAAATTGAAATTTTTCTAGTACAGTACAAATCGCTTCTGAGACCAAAAAAACTCGATTTTTAGGTGTTTTTAGGCTAAATTTGGGATATAAACGAGTATCGAAGATGCATGCACAAATCGACTTTTTGGGCCCAAAAAACGTGTTTTAGCATTTTTTTGCCTGAAAATTGAAATTTTTCTAGCACAGTGTAGACATGTACAAATCGCTTCTGAGACCCAAAAAACTCGATTTTTCGGTGTTTTTAGGCTAAATTTGGGAAATAAACGGGTCTCGAAGATGCATGCACAAATCGACTTTTTGGGCCAAAAAAACGTGTTTTAGCATTTTTTTTGCCTGAAAATTGAAATTTTTCTAGCACAGTACAAATCGCTTCTGAGACCAAAAAAACTCGATTTTTCGGTGTTTTTAGGCTAAATTTGGGATATAAACGGGTATCGAAGATGCATGCACAAATCGACTTTTTGGGCCCAAAAAACGTGTTTTAGCATTTTTTTTGCCTGAAAATTGAAATTTTTCTAGCACAGTGGAAACATGTACAAATCGCTTCTGAGACCCAAAAAACTCGATTTTTCGGTGTTTTTAGGCTAAATTTGGTATATAAACGGGTATCGAAGATGCATGCACAAATCGACTTTTTGGGCCCAGAAAACGTGTTTTAGCATTTTTTTTGCCTGAAAATTGAAATTTATCTAGCACAGTACAAATCGCTTCTGAGACCCAAAAAACTCGATTTTTCGGTGTTTTTAGGCTAAATTTGGGATATAAACGGGTATCGAAGATACATGCACAAATCGACTTTTTGGGCCCAAAAAACGTGTTTTAGCATTTTTTTTGCCTGAAAATTGAAATTTTTCTAGCACAGTGTAGACATGTACAAATCGCTTCTGAGACCCAAAAAACTCGATTTTTCGGTGTTTTTAGGCTAAATTTGGGATATAAACGGGTATCGAAGATGCATTCACAAATCGACTTTTTGGGCCCAAAAAACGTGTTTTAGCATTTTTTTTGCCAGAAAATTGATTTTTTTCTAGAACAATGTAGACATGTACAAATCGCTTCCGAGACCAAAAAAACTCGATTTTTCGGTGTTTTTAGGCTAAATTAGGGATATAAACGGGTATCGAAGATGCATGCACAAATCGAGTTTTTGGGCCCAAAAAACGTGTTTTAGCCTTTTTTTTGCCTGAAAATTGATTTTTTTCTAGCACAGTGTAAACATGTACAAATCGCTTCTGAGACCCAAAAAACTCGATTTTTCGGTGTTTTTAGGCTAAATTTGGGATATAAACGGGTCTCGAAGATGCATGCACAAATCGACTTTTTGGGTCCAAAAAACGTGTTTTAGCATTTTTTTTGCCTGAAAATTGAAATTTATCTAGCACAGTACAAATCGCTTCTGAGACCCAAAAAACTCGATATTTCGGTGTTTTTAGGCTAAATTTGGGATATAAACGGGTATCGAAAATGCATGCACAAATCGACTTTTTGGGCCCAAAAAACGTGTTTTAGCATTTTTTTTGCCTGAAAATTGATTTTTTTCTAGCACAGTGTAGACATGTACAAATCGCTTCTGAGACCCATAAAACTCGATTTTTCTGTGTTTTTAAGCTAAATTTGGGATATAAACGGGTATCGAAGATGCCTGCGCAAATCTACTTTTTGGGCCAAAAAAACGTGTTTTAGCATTTTTTTGTCTGAAAATTGAAATTTTTCTAGCACAGTACAAATCGCTTCTGAGACCCAAAAAACTCGATTTTTCGGTGTTTTTAGGCTAAATTTGGGATATAAACGGGTATCGAAGATGCATGCACAAATCGACTTTTTGGGCCCAAAAAACGTGTTTTAGCATTTTTTTTGCCTGAAAATTGAAATTTTTCTAGTACAGTACAAATCGCTTCTGAGACCAAAAAAACACGATTTTTAGGTGTTTTTAGGCTAAATTTGGGATATAAACGAGTATCGAAGATGCATGCACAAATCGACTTTTTGGGCCCAAAAAACGTGTTTTAGCATTTTTTTGCCTGAAAATTGAAATTTTTCTAGCACAGTGTAGACATGTACAAATCGCTTCTGAGACCCAAAAAACTCGATTTTTCGGTGTTTTTAGGCTAAATTTGGGATATAAACGGGTCTCGAAGATGCATGCACAAATCGACTTTTTGGGCCAAAAAAACGTGTTTTAGCATTTTTTTTGCCTGAAAATTGAAATTTTTCTAGCACAGTACAAATCGCTTCTGAGACCAAAAGAACTCGATTTTTCGGTGTTTTTAGGCTAAATTTGGGATATAAACGGGTATCGAAGATGCATGCACAAATCGACTTTTTGGGCCCAAAAAACGTGTTTTAGCATTTTTTTTGCCTGAAAATTGATTTTTTTCTAGCACAGTGTAAACATGTACAAATCGCTTCTGAGACCCAAAAAACTCGATTTTTCGGTGTTTTTAGGCTAAATTTGGAATATAAACGGGTATCGAAGATGCATGCACAAATCGACTTTTTGGGCCAAAAAAACGTTTTTTGGCATTTTTTTTTGCCTGAAAATTGAAATTTTTCTAGCACAGTGTAGACATGTACAAATCGCTTCCGAGACCCAAAAAACTCGATTTTTCGGTGTTTTTAGGCTAAATTTGGGATATAAACGGGTATCGAAGATGCATGCACAAATCGAGTTTTTGGGCCCAAAAAACGTGTTTTAGCATTGTTTTTGCCTGAAAATTGAAATTTTTCTAGCACAGTACAAATAGCTTCTGAGACCAAAAAAACTCGATTTTTCGGTGTTTTTAGGCTAAATTTGGGATATAAACGGGTATCGAAGATGCATGCACAAATCGACTTTTTGGGCCCAAAAAACGTGCTTTAGCATTTTTTTTGCCTGAAAATTGAAATTTATCTAGCACAGTACAAATCGCTTCTGAGACCCAAAAAACTCGATTTTTCGGTGTTTTTAGGCTAAATTTGGGATATAAACGGGTATCGAAGATACATGCACAAATCGACTTTTTGGGCCAAAAAAACGTGTTTTAGCATTTTTTTTGCCTGAAAATTGAAATTTTTCTAGAACAGTGTAGACATGTACAAATCGCTTCTGAGACCCAAAAAACTCGATTTTTCGGTGTTTTTAGGCTAAATTTGGGATATAAACGGGTATCGAAGATGCATTCACAAATCGACTTTTTGGGCCCAAAAAACGTGTTTTAGCATTTTTTTGCCTGAAAATTGAAATTTTTCTAGCACAGTGTAGACATGTACAAATCGCTTCTGAGACCAAAAAAACTCGATTTCTCGGTGTTTTTAGGCTAAATTTGGGATATAAACGGGTCTCGAAGATGCATGCAGAAATCGACTTTTTGGGCCAAAAAAACGTGTTTTAGCATTTTTTTTGCCTGAAAATTGAAATTTTTCTAGCACAGTACAAATCGCTTCTGAGACCCAAAAAATCGATTTTTCGGTGTTTTTAGGCTAAATTTGGGATATAAACGGGTATCGAAGATGCATGCACAAATCGACTTTTTGGGCCCAAAAAACGTGTTTTAGCATTTTTTTTGCCTGAAAATTGAAATTTTTCTAGCACAGTGTAAACATGTACAAATCGCTTCTGAGACCCAAAAAACTCGATTTTTCGGTGTTTTTAGGCTAAATTTGGTATATAAACGGGTATCGAAGATGCATGCACAAATCGACTTTTTGGGCCAAAAAAACGTGTTTTAGCATTTTTTTGCCTGAAAATTGAATTTTTTCTAGCACAGTGTAGACATGTACAAATCGCTTCTGAGACCCAAAAAACTCGATTTTTCGGTGTTTTTAGGCTAAATTTGGGATATAAACGGGTCTCGAAGATGCATGCACAAATCGACTTTTTGGGCCAAAAAAACGTGTTTTAGCATTTTTTTTGCCTGAAAATTGAAATTTTTCTAGCACAGTACAAATCGCTTCTGAGACCAAAAAAACTCGATTTTTCGGTGTTTTTAGGCTAAATTTGGTATATAAACGGGTATCGAAGATGCATGCACAAATCGACTTTTTGGGCCAAAAAAACGTGTTTTAGCATATTTTTTGCCTGAAAATTGATTTTTTTCTAGCACAGTACAAATCGCTTCTGAGACCCAAAAAACTCGATTTTTCGGTGTTTTTAGGCTAAATTTGGGATATAAACGGGTATCGAAGATGCATGCACAAATCGACTTTTTGGGCCCAAAAAACGTGTTTTAGCCTTTTTTTTGCCTGAAAATTGAAATTTTTCTAGAACAATGTAGACATGTACAAATCGCTTCCGAGACCCAAAAAACTCGATTTTTCGGTGTTTTTAGGCTAAATTTGGGATATAAACGGGTATCGAAGATGCATTCACAAATCGACTTTTTGGGCCCAAAAAACGTGTTTTAGCATTTTTTTGCCTGAAAATTGAAATTTTTCTAGCACAGTGTAGACATGTACAAATCGCTTCTGAGACCAAAAAAACTCGATTTCTCAGTGTTTTTAGGCTAAATTTGGGATATAAACGGGTCTCGAAGATGCATGCAGAAACCGACTTTTTGGGCCAAAAAAACGTGTTTTAGCATTTTTTTTGCCTGAAAATTGAAATTTTTCTAGCACAGTACAAATCGCTTCTGAGACCAAAAAAACTCGATTTTTCGGTGTTTCTAGGCTAAATTTGGGATATAAACGGGTATCGAAGATGCATGCACAAATCGACTTTTTGGGCCCAAAAAACGTGTTTTAGCATTTTTTTTGCCTGAAAATTGAAATTTTTCTAGCACAGTGTAAACATGTACAAATCGCTTCTGAGACCCAAAAAACTCGATTTTTCGGTGTTTTTAGGCTAAATTTGGTATATAAACGGGTATCGAAGATGCATGCACAAATCGACTTTTTGGGCCAAAAAAACGTGTTTTAGCATTTTTTTGCCTGAAAATTGAAATTTTTCTAGCACAGTATAGACATGTACAAATCGCTTTTGAGACCCAAAAAACTCGATTTTTCGGTGTTTTTAGGCTAAATTTGGGATATAAACGGGTCTCGAAGATGCATGCACAAATCGACTTTTTGGGCCAAAAAAACGTGTTTTAGCATTTTTTTTGCCTGAAAATTGAAATTTTTCTAGCACAGTACAAATCGCTTCTGAGACCAAAAAAACTCGATTTTTCGGTGTTTTTAGGCTAAATTTGGGATATAAACGGGTATCGAAGATGCATGCACAAATCGACTTTTTGGGCCAAAAAAACGTGTTTTAGCATATTTTTTGCCTGAAAATTGATTTTTTTCTAGCACAGTACAAATCGCTTCTGAGACCCAAAAAACTCGATTTTTCGGTGTTTTTAGGCTAAATTTGGGATATAAACGGGTATCGAAGATGCATGCACAAATCGACTTTTTGGGCCCAAAAAACGTGTTTTAGCCTTTTTTTTGCCTGAAAATTGAAATTTTTCTAGAACAATGTAGACATGTACAAATCGCTTCCGAGACCCAAAAAACTCGATTTTTCGGTGTTTTTAGGCTAAATTTGGGATATAAACGGGTATCGAAGATGCATTCACAAATCGACTTTTTGGGCCCAAAAAACGTGTTTTAGCATTTTTTTGCCTGAAAATTGAAATTTTTCTAGCACAGTGTAGACATGTACAAATCGCTTCTGAGACCAAAAAAACTCGATTTCTCAGTGTTTTTAGGCTAAATTTGGGATATAAACGGGTCTCGAAGATGCATGCAGAAACCGACTTTTTGGGCCAAAAAAACGTGTTTTAGCATTTTTTTTGCCTGAAAATTGAAATTTTTCTAGCACAGTACAAATCGCTTCTGAGACCAAAAAAACACGATTTTTCGGTGTTTTTAGGCTAAATTTGGGATATAAACGGGTATCGAAGATGCATGCACAAATCGACTTTTTGGGCCCAAAAAACGTGTTTTAGCATTTTTTTTGCCTGAAAATTGAAATTTTTCTAGCACAGTGTAAACATGTACAAATCGCTTCTGAGACCCAAAAAACTCGATTTTTCGGTGTTTTTAGGCTAAATTTGGTATATAAACGGGTATCGAAGATGCATGCACAAATCGACTTTTTGGGCCAAAAAAACGTGTTTTAGCATTTTTTTGCCTGAAAATTGAAATTTTTCTAGCACAGTATAGACATGTACAAATCGCTTTTGAGACCCAAAAAACTCGATTTTTCGGTGTTTTTAGGCTAAATTTGGGATATAAACGGGTCTCGAAGATGCATGCACAAATCGACTTTTTGGGCCAAAAAAACGTGTTTTAGCATTTTTTTTGCCTGAAAATTGAAATTTTTCTAGCACAGTACAAATCGCTTCTGAGACCAAAAAAACTCGATTTTTTGGTGTTTTTAGGCTAAATTTGGGATATAAACGGGTATCGAAGATGCATGCACAAATCGACTTTTTGGGCCCAAAAAACGTGTTTTAGCATTTTTTTTGCCTGAAAATTGATTTTTTTCTAGCACAGTACAAATCGCTTCTGAGACCCAAAAAACTCGATTTTTCGGTGTTTTTAGGCTAAATTTGGGATATAAACGGGTATCGAAGATGCATGCACAAATCGACTTTTTGGGCCCAAAAAACGTGTTTTAGCATTTTTTTTGCCTGAAAATTGAATTTTTTCTAGAACAATGTAGACATGTACAAATCGCTTCCGAAACCCAAAAAACTCGATTTTTCGGTGTTTTTAGGCTAAATTTGGATATAAACGGGTATCGAAGATGCATGCAAAAATCGACTTTTGGGGCCCAAAAACGTATTTTAGCATTTTTTTTTGCCTGAAAATTGAAATTTTTCTAGCACAGTGTAAACATGTACAAATCGCTTCTGAGACCAAAAAAACTCGATTTTTTTTGCATCGAAGATGCATGCACAAATCGACTTTTTGGGCCAAAAAAACGTGTTTTAGCATTTTTTTAGCCTGAAAATTGAATTTTATCTAGCACAGTACAAATCGCTTCTGAGACGCAAAAAACTCGATTTTTGGGTGTTTTTAGGCTAAATTTGGGATATAAACGGGTATCGAATATGCATGCACAAATCGACTTTTTGGGCCCAAAAAACGTGTTTTAGCATTTTTTTTGCCTGAAAACTGAAATTTTTCTAAAACAGTGTAGACATGTACAAATAGCTTCTGAGACCCAAAAAACTCGATTTTTCGGTGTTTTTAGGCTAAATTTGGGATATAAACGGGTATCGAAGATGCATGCACAAATCGACTTTTTGGGCCCAAAAAACGTGTTTTAGCATTTTTTTGCCTGAAAATTGAAATTTTTCTAGCACAGTGTAGACATGTACAAATCGCTTCTGAGACCCAAAAAACTCGATTTTTCGGTGTTTTTATGCTAAATTTGGGATATAAACGGGTCTCGAAGATGCATGCAGAAATCGACTTTTTGGGCCCAAAAAACGTGTTTTAGCATTTTTTTTGCCTGAAAATTGAAATTTTTCTAGCACAGTACAAATCGCTTCTGAGACCAAAAAAACTCGATTTTTCGGTGTTTTTAGGCTAAATTTGGGATATAAACGGGTATCGAAGATGCATGCACAAATCGACTTTTTTGGCCCAAAAAACGTGTTTTAGCATTTTTTTTGCCTGAAAATTGTTTTTTTTCTAGCACAGTGTAGACATGTACAAATTGCTTCTGAGACCCAAAAAACTTGATTTTTCGGTGTTTTTAGGCTAAATTTGGGATAAAAACGGGTATCGAAGATGCATGCACAAATCGACTTTTGGGGCCCAAAAAATGTGTTTTAGCATTTTTTTTGCCTGAAAATTGAAATTTTTCTAGCACAGTGTAAACATGTACAAATCGCTTCTGAGACCCAAAAAACTCGATTTTTCGGTGTTTTTAGGCTGATTTTGGGATATAAACGGGTATCGAAGATGCATGCACAAATCGACTTTTTGGGCCCAAAAAACGTGTTTTAGCATTTTTTTTGCCTGAAAATTGAAATTTATCTAGCACAGTACAAATCGCTTCTGAGACCCAAAAAACTCGATTTTTCGGTGTTTTTAGGCTAAATTTGGGATATAAACGGGTATCGAATATGCATGCAGAAATCGACTTTTTGGGCCCAAAAAACGTGTTTTAGCATTTTTTTTGCCTGAAAATTGAAATTTTTCTAGAACAGTGTACACATGTACAAATCGCTTCTGAGACCCAAAAAACTCGATTTTTCGGTGTTTTTAGGCTAAATTTGGGATATAAACGGGTATCGAAGATGCATGCACAAATCGACTTTTTGTGCCAAAAAAACGTGTTTTAGCATTTTTTTTGCCTGAAAATTGAAATTTTTCTAGAACAGTGTAGACATGTACAAATCGCTTCTGAGACCCAAAAAACTCGATTTTTCGGTGTTTTTAGGCTAAATTTGGGATATAAACGGGTATCGAAGATGCATTCACAAATCGACTTTTTCGGCCCAAAAAACGTGTTTTAGCATTTTTTTGCCTGAAAATTGAAATTTTTCTAGCACAGTGTAGACATGTACAAATCGCTTCTTAGACCAAAAAAACTCGATTTCTCGGTGTTTTTAGGCTAAATTTGGGATATAAACGGGTCTCGAAGATGCATGCAGAAATCGACTTTTTGGGCCAAAAAAACGTGTTTTAGCATTTTTTTTACCTGAAAATTGAAATTTTTCTAGCACAGTACAAATCGCTTCTGAGACCAAAAAAACTCGATTTTTCGGTGTTTTTAGGCTAAATTTGGGATATAAACGGGTATCGAAGATGCATGCACAAATCGACTTTTTGGGCCCAAAAAACGTGTTTTAGCATTTTTTTTGCCTGAAAATTGAATTTTTTCTAGCACAGTGTAAACATGTACAAATCTCTTCTGAGACCCAAAAAACTCGATTTTTCGGTGTTTTTAGGCTAAATTTGGTATATAAACGGGTATCGAAGATGCATGCACAAATCGACTTTTTGGGCCAAAAAAACGTATTTTAGCATTTTTTTGCCTTAAAATTGAAATTTTTCTTGCACAGTACAAATCGCTTCTGAGACCCAAAAAACTCGATTTTTAGGTGTTTTTAGGCTAAATTTGGGATATAAACGGGTATCGAAGATGCATGCACAAATCGACTTTTTGGGCCCAAAAAACGTGTTTTAGCATTTTTTTTGCCTGAAAATTGATTTTTTTCTAGCACAGTACAAATCGCTTCTGAGACCCAAAAAACTCGATTTTTCGGTGTTTTTAGGCTAAATTTGGGATATAAACGGGTATCGAAGATGCATGCACAAATCGACTTTTTGGGCCCAAAAAACGTGTTTTAGCATTTTTTTTGCTTGAAAATTGACATTTTTCTAGCACAGTGTAGACATGTACAAATCGCTTCTGAGACCCAAAAAACTCGATTTTTCGGTGTTTTTAGGCTAAATTTGGGATATAAACAGGTATCGAAGATGCATTCACAAATCGACGTTTTGGGCCCAAAAAACGTGTTTTAGCTTTTTTTTGCCAGAAAATTGATTTTTTTCTAGAACAGTGTAGACATGTACAAATCGCTTTCGAGACCCCCAAAACTCGATTTTTCGGTGCTTTTAGGCTAAATTTGGGATATAAACGGGTATCGAAGATGCATGCAAAAATCGACTTTTGGGGCCCAAAAACGTATTTTAGCATTTTTTTTGCCTTAAAATTGAAATTTTTCTAGCACAGTGTAAACATGTACAAATCGCTTCTGAGACCTAAAAAACTCGATTTTTCGGTGTTTTTAGGCTAAATTTGGGATATAAACGGGTATCGAAGATGCATGCACAAATCGACTTTTTGGGCCAAAAAAACGTGTTTTAGCATTTTTTTAGCCTGAAAATTGAATTTTATCTAGCACAGTACAAATCGCTTCTGAGACCCAAAAAACTCTTTTTTTCGGTGTTTTTAGGCTAAATTTGGGATATAAACGGGTATCGAAGATGCATGCACAAATCGACTTTTTGGGCCAAAAAAACGTGTTTTAGCATTTTTTTGCCTGAAAATTGATTTTTTTCTAGCACAGTGTAGACATGTACAAATCGCTTCTGAGTCCCAAAAAACTCGATTTTTCGGTGTTTTTAGGCTAAATTTGGGATATAAACGGGTCTCGAAGATGCATGCACAAATCGACTTTTTGGGCCAAAAAAACGTGTTTTAGCATTTTTTTTACCTGAAAATTGAATTTTTTCTAGCACAGTACAAATCGCTTCTGAGACCAAAAAACCTCGATTTTTCGGTGTTTTTAGGCTAAATTTGGGATATAAACGGGTATCGAAGATGCATGCACAAATCGACTTTTTGGGCCCAAAAAACGTGTTTTAGCATTTTTTTTGCCTGAAAATTGAATTTTTTCTAGCACAGTGTAAACATGTACAAATCTCTTCTGAGACCCAAAAAACTCGATTTTTCGGTGTTTTTAGGCTAAATTTGGTATATAAACGGGTATCGAAGATGCATGCACAAATCGACTTTTTGGGCCAAAAAAACGTATTTTAGCATTTTTTAGCCTGAAAATTGAAATTTTTCTTGCACAGTACAAATCGCTTCTGAGACCCAAAAAACTCGATTTTTAGGTGTTTTTAGGCTAAATTTGGGATATAAACGGGTATCGAAGATGCATGCACAAATCGACTTTTTGGGCCCAAAAAACGTGTTTTAGCATTTTTTTTGCCTGAAAATTGATTTTTTTCTAGCACAGTACAAATCGCTTCTGAGACCCAAAAAACTCGATTTTTCGGTGTTTTTAGGCTAAATTTGGGATATAAACAGGTATCGAAGATGCATTCACAAATCGACGTTTTGGGCCCAAAAAACGTGTTTTAGCTTTTTTTTGCCAGAAAATTGATTTTTTTCTAGAACAGTGTAGACATGTACAAATCGCTTTCGAGACCCCCAAAACTCGATTTTTCGGTGCTTTTAGGCTAAATTTGGGATATAAACGGGTATCGAATATGCTTGCACAAATCGACTTTTTGGGCCCAAAAAACGTGTTTTAGCATTTTTTTTTGCCTGAAAACTGAAATTTTTCTAAAACAGTGTAGACATGTACAAATCGCTTCTGAGACCCAAAAAACTCGATTTTTCGGTGTTTTTAGGCTAAATTTGGGATATAAACGGGTATCGAAGATGCATGCACAAATCGACTTTTTGGGCCCAAAAAACGTGTTTTAGCATTTTTTTGCCTGAAAATTGAAATTTTTCTAGCACAGTGTAGACATGTACAAATCGCTTCTGAGACCCAAAAAACTCGATTTTTCGGTGTTTTTATGCTAAATTTGGGATATAAACGGGTCTCGAAGATGCATGCACAAATCGAATTTTTGGGCCCAAAAAACGTGTTTTAGCATTTTTTTTGCCTGAAAATTGAAATTTTTCTAGCACAGTACAAATCGCTTCTGAGACCAAAAAAACTCGATTTTTCGGTGTTTTTAGGCTAAATTTGGGATAAAAACGGGTATCGAAGATGCATGCACAAATCGACTTTTTGGGCCCAAAAAATGTGTTTTAGCATTTTTTTTGCCTGAAAATTGATATTTTTCTAGCACAGTGTAAACATGTACAAATCGCTTCTGAGACCCCAAAAACTCGATTTTTCGGTGTTTTTAGGCTGATTTTGGGATATAAACGGGTATCGAATATGCATGCACAAATCGACTTTTTGGGCCCAAAAAACGTGTTTTAGCATTTTTTTTTGCCTGAAAACTGAAATTTTTCTAAAACAGTGTAGACATGTACAAATCGCTTCTGAGACCCAAAAAACTCGATTTTTCGGTGTTTTTAGGCTAAATTTGGGATATAAACGGGTATCGAATATGCATGCAGAAATCGACTTTTTGGGCCCAAAAAACGTGTTTTACCATTTTTTTGCCTGAAAATTTAAATTTTTCTAGCACAGTGTAAACATGTACAAATCGCTTCTGAGACCCAAAAAACTCGATTTTTCGGTGTTTTTAGGCTAAATTTGGTATATAAACGGGTATCGAAGATGCATGCACAAATCGACTTTTTGGGCCAAAAAAACGTGTTTTAGCATTTTTTTTGCCTGAAAATTGAAATTTATCTAGCACAGTACAAATCGCTTCTGAGACCAAAAAAACTCGATTTTTCGGTGTTTTTAGGCTAAATTTGGGATATAAACGGGTATCGAAGATGCATGCACAAATCGACTTTTTGGGCCAAAAAAACGTGTTTTAGCATTTTTTTAGCCTGAAAATTGAATTTTATCTAGCACAGTACAAATCGCTTCTGAGACCCAAAAAACTCGATTTTTCGGTGTTTTTAGGCTAAATTTGGGATTTAAACGGGTATCGAAGATGCATGCACAAATCGACTTTTTGGGCCAAAAAAACGTGTTTTAGCATTTTTTTGCCTGAAAATTGAATTTTTTCTAGCACAGTGTAGACATGTACAAATCGCTTCTGAGTCCCAAAAAACTCGATTTTTCGGTGTTTTTAGGCTAAATTTGGGATATAAACGGGTCTCGAAGATGCATGCACAAATCAACTTTTTGTGCCAAAAAAACGTGTTTTAGCATTTTTTTTACCTGAAAATTGAAATTTTTCTAGCACAGTACAAATCGCTTCTGAGACCAAAAAAACTCGATTTTTCGGTGTTTTTAGGCTAAATTTGGGATATAAACGGGTATCGAAGATGCATGCACAAATCGACTTTTTGGGCCCAAAAAACGTGTTTTAGCATTTTTTTTGCCTGAAAATTGATTTTTTTCTAGCACAGTGTAAACATGTACAAATCTCTTCTGAGACCCAAAAAACTCGATTTTTCGGTGTTTTTAGGCTAAATTTGGTATATAAACGGGTATCGAAGATGCATGCACAAATCGACTTTTTGGGCCAAAAAAACGTATTTTAGCATTTTTTAGCCTGAAAATTGAAATTTTTCTTGCACAGTACAAATCGCTTCTGAGACCCAAAAAACTCGATTTTTAGGTGTTTTTAGGCTAAATTTGGGATATAAACGGGTATCGAAGATGCATGCACAAATCGACTTTTTGGGCCCAAAAAACGTGTTTTAGCATTTTTTTTGCCTGAAAATTGATTTTTTTCTAGCACAGTACAAATCGCTTCTGAGACCCAAAAAACTCGATTTTTCGGTGTTTTTAGGCTAAATTTGGGATATAAACGGGTATCGAAGATGCATTCACAAATCGACGTTTTGGGCCCAAAAAACGTGTTTTAGCTTTTTTTTGCCAGAAAATTGATTTTTTTCTAGAACAGTGTAGACATGTACAAATCGCTTTCGAGACCCCCAAAACTCGATTTTTCGGTGCTTTTAGGCTAAATTTGGGATATAAACGGGTATCGAAGATGCATGCAAAAATCGACTTTTGGGGCCCAAAAACGTATTTTAGCATTTTTTTTGCCTTAAAATTGAAATTTTTCTAGCACAGTGTAAACATGTACAAATCGCTTCTGAGACCTAAAAAACTCGATTTTTCGGTGTTTTTAGGCTAAATTTGGGATATAAACGGGTATCGAAGATGCATGCACAAATCGACTTTTTGGGCCAAAAAAACGTGTTTTAGCATTTTTTTAGCCTGAAAATTGAATTTTATCTAGCACAGTACAAATCGCTTCTGAGACCCAAAAAACTCGATTTTTCGGTGTTTTTAGGCTAAATTTGGGATATAAACGGGTATCGAATATGCATGCACAAATCGACTTTTTGGGCCCAAAAAACGTGTTTTAGCATTTTTTTTTGCCTGAAAACTGAAATTTTTCTAAAACAGTGTAGACATGTACAAATCGCTTCTGAGACCCAAAAAACTCGATTTTTCGGTGTTTTTAGGCTAAATTTGGGATATAAACGGGTCTCGAAGATGCATGCACAAATCGAATTTTTGGGCCCAAAAAACGTGTTTTAGCATTTTTTTTGCCTGAAAATTGAAATTTTTCTAGCACAGTACAAATCGCTTCTGAGACCAAAAAAACTCGATTTTTCGGTGTTTTTAGGCTAAATTTGGGATATAAACGGGTATCGAAGATGCATGCACAAATCGACTTTTGGGGCCCAAAAAATGTGTTTTAGCATTTTTTTTGCCTGAAAATTGATATTTTTCTAGCACAGTGTAAACATGTACAAATCGCTTCTGAGAACCAAAAAACTCGATTTTTCGGTGTTTTTAGGCTGATTTTGGGATATAAACGGGTATCGAATATGCATGCACAAATCGACTTTTTGGGCCCAAAAAACGTGTTTTAGCATTTTTTTTTGCCTGAAAACTGAAATTTTTCTAAAACAGTGTAGACATGTACAAATCGCTTCTGAGACCCAAAAAACTCGATTTTTCGGTGTTTTTAGGCTAAATTTGGGATATAAACGGGTATCGAATATGCATGCAGAAATCGACTTTTTGGGCCCAAAAAACGTGTTTTACCATTTTTTTGCCTGAAAATTTAAATTTTTCTAGCACAGTGTAAACATGTACAAATCGCTTCTGAGACCCAAAAAACTCGATTTTTCGGTGTTTTTAGGCTAAATTTGGGATAAAAACGGGTATCGAAGATGCATGCACAAATCGGCTTTTGGGGCCCAAAAAATGTGTTTTAGCATTTTTTTTGCTTGAAAATTGATATTTTTCTAGCACAGTGTAAACATGTACAAATCGCTTCTGAGACCCAAAAAACTCGATTTTTCGGTGTTTTTAGGCTGATTTTGGGCTATAAACGGGTATCGAATATGCATGCACAAATCGACTTTTTGGGCCAAAAAAACGTGTTTTAGCATTTTTTTAGCCTGAAAATTGAATTTTATCTAGCACAGTACAAATCGCTTCTGAGACCCAAAAAACTCGATTTTTCGGTGTTTTTAGGCTAAATTTGGGATATAAACGGGTATCGAATATGCATGCACAAATCGACTTTTTGGGCCCAAAAAACGTGTTTTAGCATTTTTTTTGCCTGAAAACTGAAATTTTTCTAAAACAGTGTAGACATGTACAAATCGCTTCTGAGACCCAAAAAACTCGATTTTTCGGTGTTTTTAGGCTAAATTTGGGATATAAACGGGTATCGAAGATGCATGCACAAATCGACTTTTTGGGCCCAAAAATCGTGTTTTAGCATTTTTTTGCCTGAAAATTGAAATTTATCTAGCACAGTGTAGACATGTACAAATCGCTTCTGAGACCCAAAAAACTCGATTTTTCGGTGTTTTTATGCTAAATTTGGGATATAAACGTGTCTCGAAGATGCATGCACAAATCGACTTTTTGGGCCAAAAAAACGTGTTTTAGCATTTTTTTTGCCTGAAAATTGAAATTTATCTAGCACAGTACAAATCGCTTCTGAGACCCAAAAAACTCGATTTTTCGGTGTTTTTAGGCTAAATTTGGGATATAAACGGGTATCGAATATGCATGCAGAAATCGACTTTTTGGGCCAAAAAAACGTGTTTTAGCATTTTTTTTGCCTGAAAATTGAAATTTTTCTAGCACAGTACAAATCGCTTCTGAGACCAAAAAAACTCGATTTTTCGGTGTTTTTAGGCTAAATTTGGGATATAAACGGGTATCGAATATGCATGCACAAATCGACTTTTGGGGCCCAAAAAATGTGTTTTAGCATTTTTTTTGCCTGAAAATTGAAATTTTTCTAGCACAGTGTAAACATGTACAAATCGCTTCTGAGACCCAAAAAACTCGATTTTTCGGTGTTTTTAGGCTGATTTTGGGATATAAACGGGTATCGAAGATGCATGCACAAATCGACTTTTTGGGCCCAAAAAACGTGTTTTAGCATTTTTTTTGCCTGAAAATTGAAATTTATCTAGCACAGTACAAATCGCTTCTGAGACCCAAAAAACTCGATTTTTCGGTGTTTTTATGCCAAATTTGGGATATAAACGGGTCTAGAAGATGCATGCTGAAATCGACTTTTCGGGCCAAAAAAACGTGTTTTATCATTTTTTTGCCTGAAAATTGAAATTTTTCTAGCACAGTGTAAACATGTACAAATCGCTTCTGAGACCCAAAAAACTCGATTTTTCGGTGTTTTTAGGCTAAATTTGGTATATAAACGGGTATCGAAGATGCATGCACAAATCGACTTTTTGGGCCAAAAAAACGTGTTTTAGCATTTTTTTTGCCTGAAAATTGAAATTTATCTAGCACAGTACAAATCGCTTCTGAGACCCAAATAACTCGATTTTTCGGTGTTTTTAGGCAAAATTTGGGATATAAACGGGTATCGAATATGCATGCACAAATCGACTTTTTGGGCCCAAAAAACGTGTTTTAGCATTTTTTTTACCTGAAAATTGAAATTTTTCTAGCACAGTACAAATCGCTTCTGAGACCAAAAAAACTCGATTTTTCGGTGTTTTTAGGCTAAATTTGGGATATAAACGGGTATCGAAGATGCATGCACAAATCGACTTTTTTGGCCCAAAAAACGTGTTTTAGCATTTTTTTTTGCCTGAAAATTGATTTTTTTCTAGCACAGTGTAGACATGTACAAATTGCTTCTGAGACCCAAAAAACTCGATTTTTCGGTGTTTTTAGGCTAAATTTGGGATAAAAACGGGTATCGAAGATGCATGCACTAATCGACTTTTGGGGCCCAAAAAAAGTGTTTTAGCATTTTTTTTGCCTGAAAATTGAAATTTTTCTAGCACAGTGTAAACATGTACAAATCGCTCCTGAGACCCAAAAAACTCGATTTTTCGGTGTTTTTAGGCTGATTTTGGGATATAAACGGGTATCGAAGATGCATGCACAAATCGACTTTTTGGGCCCAAAAAACGTGTTTTAGAATTTTTTTTGCCTGAAAATTGAAATTTATCTAGCACAGTACAAATCGCTTCTGAGACCCAAAAAACTCGATTTTTCGGTGTTTTTAGGCTAAATTTGGGATATAAACGGGTATCGAAGATACATGCACAAATCGACTTTTTGGGCCCAAAAAACGTGTTTTAGCATTTTTTTTGCCTGAAAATTGATTTTTTTCTAGAACAGTGTACACATGTACAAATCGCTTCTGAGACCCAAAAAACTCGATTTTTCGGTGTTTTTAGGCTAAATTTGGGATATAAACGGGTATCGAAGATGCATGCACAAATCGACTTTTTGGGCCCAAAAAACGTGTTTTAGCATTTTTTTGCCTGAAAATTGAAATTTTTCTAGCACAGTGTAGACATGTACAAATCGCTTCTGAGACCCAAAAAACTCGATTTCTCGGTGTTTTTATGCTAAATTTGGGATATAAACGGGTCTCGAAGATGCATGCTGAAATCGACTTTTTGTGACAAAAAAACGTGTTTTAGCATTTTTTTGGCCTGAAAATTGAAATTTTTCTAGCACAGTACAAATCGCTTCTGAGACCCAAAAAACTCGATTTTTCGGTGTTTTTAGGCTAAATTTGGGATATAAACGGGTATCGAAGATGCATGCACAAATCGACTTTTTGGGCCCAAAAAACGTGTTTTACCATTTTTTTGCCTGAAAATTGAAATTTTTCTAGCACAGTGTAAACATGTACAAATCGCTTCTGAGACCCAAGAAACTCGATTTTTCGGTGTTTTTAGGCTAAATTTGGTATATAAACGGGTATCGAAGATGCATGCACAAATCGACTTTTTGGGCCAAAAAAACGTGTTTTAGCATTTTTTTTGCCTGAAAATTGAAATTTATCTAGCACAGTACAAATCGCTTCTGAGACCCAAAAAACTCGATTTTTCGGTGTTTTTAGGCTAAATTTGGGATATAAACGGGTATCGAATATGCATGCACAAATCGACTTTTTGGGCCCAAAAAACGTGTTTTAGCATTTTTTTTTGTCTGAAAATTGAAATTTTTCTAGAACAGTGTAGACATGTACAAATCGCTTCTGAGACCCAAAAAGCTCGATTTTTCGGTGTTTTTAGGCTAAATTTGGGATATAAACGGGTCTCGAAGATGCATGCAGAAATCGACTTTTTGGGCCAAAAAAACGTGTTTTAGCATTTTTTTTGCCTGAAAATTGAATTTTTTCTAGCACAGTACAAATCGCTTCTGAGACCAAAAAAACTCGATTTTTCAGTGTTTTTAGGCTAAATTTGGGATATAAACGGGTATCGAAGATGCATGCACAAATCGACTTTTTTGGCCCAAAAAACGTGTTTTAGCATTTTTTTTGCCTGAAAATTGATTTTTTTCTAACACAGTGTAGACATGTATAAATCGCTTCTGAGACCCAAAAAACTCGATTTCTCGGTGTTTTTATGCTAAATTTGGGATATAAACGGGTCTCGAAGATGCATGCAGAAATCGACTTTTTGGGCCAAAAAAACGTGTTTTAGCATTTTTTTTGCCTGAAAATTGAAATTTTTCTAGCACAGTACAAATCGCTTCTGAGACCCAAAAAACTCGATTTTTCGGTGTTATTAGGCTAAATTTGGGATATAAACGGGTATCGAAGATGCATGCACAAATCGACTTTTTGGGCCCAAAAAACGTGTTTTAGCATTTTTTTTTGCCTGAAAACTGAAATTTTTCTAAAACAGTGTAGACATGTACAAATCGCTTCTGAGACCCAAAAAACTCGATTTTTCGGTGTTTTTAGGCTAAATTTGGGATATAAACGGGTATCGAATATGCATGCAGAAATCGACTTTTTGGGCCCAAAAAACGTGTTTTACCATTTTTTTGCCTGAAAATTTAAATTTTTCTAGCACAGTGTAAACATGTACAAATCGCTTCTGAGACCCAAAAAACTCGATTTTTCGGTGTTTTTAGGCTAAATTTGGTATATAAACGGGTATCGAAGATGCATGCACAAATCGACTTTTTGGGCCAAAAAAACGTGTTTTAGCATTTTTTTTGCCTGAAAATTGAAATTTATCTAGCACAGTACAAATCGCTTCTGAGACCAAAAAAACTCGATTTTTCGGTGTTTTTAGGCTAAATTTGGGATATAAACGGGTATCGAAGATGCATGCACAAATCGACTTTTTGGGCCAAAAAAACGTGTTTTAGCATTTTTTTAGCCTGAAAATTGAATTTTATCTAGCACAGTACAAATCGCTTCTGAGACCCAAAAAACTCGATTTTTCGGTGTTTTTAGGCTAAATTTGGGATTTAAACGGGTATCGAAGATGCATGCACAAATCGACTTTTTGGGCCAAAAAAACGTGTTTTAGCATTTTTTTGCCTGAAAATTGAATTTTTTCTAGCACAGTGTAGACATGTACAAATCGCTTCTGAGTCCCAAAAAACTCGATTTTTCGGTGTTTTTAGGCTAAATTTGGGATATAAACGGGTCTCGAAGATGCATGCACAAATCAACTTTTTGGGCCAAAAAAACGTGTTTTAGCATTTTTTTTACCTGAAAATTGAAATTTTTCTAGCACAGTACAAATCGCTTCTGAGACCAAAAAAACTCGATTTTTCGGTGTTTTTAGGCTAAATTTGGGATATAAACGGGTATCGAAGATGCATGCACAAATCGACTTTTTGGGCCCAAAAAACGTGTTTTAGCATTTTTTTTGCCTGAAAATTGATTTTTTTCTAGCACAGTGTAAACATGTACAAATCTCTTCTGAGACCCAAAAAACTCGATTTTTCGGTGTTTTTAGGCTAAATTTGGTATATAAACGGGTATCGAAGATGCATGCACAAATCGACTTTTTGGGCCAAAAAAACGTATTTTAGCATTTTTTAGCCTGAAAATTGAAATTTTTCTTGCACAGTACAAATCGCTTCTGAGACCCAAAAAACTCGATTTTTAGGTGTTTTTAGGCTAAATTTGGGATATAAACGGGTATCGAAGATGCATGCACAAATCGACTTTTTGGGCCCAAAAAACGTGTTTTAGCATTTTTTTTGCCTGAAAATTGATTTTTTTTTAGCACAGTACAAATCGCTTCTGAGACCCAAAAAACTCGATTTTTCGGTGTTTTTAGGCTAAATTTGGGATATAAACAGGTATCGAAGATGCATTCACAAATCGACGTTTTGGGCCCAAAAAACGTGTTTTAGCTTTTTTTTGCCAGAAAATTGATTTTTTTCTAGAACAGTGTAGACATGTACAAATCGCTTTCGAGACCCCCAAAACTCGATTTTTCGGTGCTTTTAGGCTAAATTTGGGATATAAACGGGTATCGAAGATGCATGCAAAAATCGACTTTTTGGGCCCAAAAAACGTATTTTAGCATTTTTTTTGCCTTAAAATTGAAATTTTTCTAGCACAGTGTAAACATGTACAAATCGCTTCTGAGACCTAAAAAACTCGATTTTTCGGTGTTTTTAGGCTAAATTTGGGATATAAACGGGTCTCGAAGATGCATGCACAAATCGAATTTTTGGCCCAAAAAACGTGTTTTAGCATTTTTTTTGCCTGAAAATTGAAATTTTTCTAGCACAGTACAAATCGCTTCTGAGACCAAAAAAACTCGATTTTTCGGTGTTTTTAGGCTAAATTTGGGATATAAACGGGTATCGAAGATGCATGCACAAATCGACTTTTGGGGCCCAAAAAATGTGTTTTAGCATTTTTTTGGCCTGAAAATTGATATTTTTCTAGCACAGTGTAAACATGTACAAATCGCTTCTGAGAACCAAAACCAAAAAACTCGATTTTTCGGTGTTTTTAGGCTGATTTTGGGATATAAACGGGTATCGAATATGCATGCACAAATCGACTTTTTGGGCCCAAAAAACGTGTTTTAGCATTTTTTTTTGCCTGAAAACTGAAATTTTTCTAAAACAGTGTAGACATGTACAAATCGCTTCTGAGACCCAAAAAACTCGATTTTTCGGTGTTTTTAGGCTAAATTTGGGATATAAACGGGTATCGAATATGCATGCAGAAATCGACTTTTTGGGCCCAAAAAACGTGTTTTACCATTTTTTTGCCTGAAAATTTAAATTTTTCTAGCACAGTGTAAACATGTACAAATCGCTTCTGAGACCCAAAAAACTCGATTTTTCGGTGTTTTTAGGCTAAATTTGGGATAAAAACGGGTATCGAAGATGCATGCACAAATCGGCTTTTGGGGCCCAAAAAATGTGTTTTAGCATTTTTTTTGCTTGAAAATTGAAATTTTTCTAGCACAGTGTAAACATGTACAAATCGCTTCTGAGACCCAAAAAACTCGATTTTTCGGTGTTTTTAGGCTGATTTTGGGCTATAAACGGGTATCGAATATGCATGCACAAATCGACTTTTTGGGCCAAAAAAACGTGTTTTAGCATTTTTTTAGCCTGAAAATTGAATTTTATCTAGCACAGTACAAATCGCTTCTGAGACCCAAAAAACTCGATTTTTCGGTGTTTTTGGGCTAAATTTGGGATATAAACGGGTATCGAATATGCATGCACAAATCGACTTTTTGGGCCCAAAAAACGTGTTTTAGCATTTTTTTTGCCTGAAAACTGAAATTTTTCTAAAACAGTGTAGACATGTACAAATCGCTTCTGAGACCCAAAAAACTCGATTTTTCGGTGTTTTTAGGCTAAATTTGGGATATAAACGGGTATCGAAGATGCATGCACAAATCGACTTTTTGGGCCCAAAAATCGTGTTTTAGCATTTTTTTGCCTGAAAATTGAAATTTTTCTAGCACAGTGTAGACATGTACAAATCGCTTCTGAGACCCAAAAAACTCGATTTTTCGGTGTTTTTATGCTAAATTTGGGATATAAACGGGTCTCGAAGATGCATGCACAAATCGACTTTTTGGGCCAAAAAAACGTGTTTTAGCATTTTTTTTGCCTGAAAATTGAAATTTATCTAGCACAGTACAAATCGCTTCTGAGACCCAAAAAACTCGATTTTTCGGTGTTTTTAGGCTAAATTTGGGATATAAACGGGTTATCGAATATGCATGCAGAAATCGACTTTTTGGGCCAAAAAAACGTGTTTTAGCATTTTTTTTGCCTGAAAATTGAAATTTTTCTAGCACAGTACAAATCGCTTCTGAGACCAAAAAAACTCGATTTTTCGGTGTTTTTAGGCTAAATTTGGGATATAAACGGGTATCGAATATGCATGCACAAATCGACTTTTGGGGCCCAAAAAATGTGTTTTAGCATTTTTTTTGCCTGAAAATTGAAATTTTTCTAGCACAGTGTAAACATGTACAAATCGCTTCTGAGACCCAAAAAACTCGATTTTTCGGTGTTTTTAGGCTGATTTTGGGATATAAACGGGTATCGAAGATGCATGCACAAATCGACTTTTTGGGCCCAAAAAACGTGTTTTAGCATTTTTTTTGCCTGAAAATTGAAATTTATCTAGCACAGTACAAATCGCTTCTGAGACCCAAAAAACTCGATTTTTCGGTGTTTTTATGCCAAATTTGGGATATAAACGGGTCTAGAAGATGCATGCTGAAATCGACTTTTCGGGCCAAAAAAACGTGTTTTATCATTTTTTTGCCTGAAAATTGAAATTTTTCTAGCACAGTGTAAACATGTACAAATCGCTTCTGAGACCCAAAAAACTCGATTTTTCGGTGTTTTTAGGCTAAATTTGGTATATAAACGGGTATCGAAGATGCATGCACAAATCGACTTTTTGGGCCAAAAAAACGTGTTTTAGCATTATTTTTGCCTGAAAATTGAAATTTATCTAGCACAGTACAAATCGCTTCTGAGACCCAAATAACTCGATTTTTCGGTGTTTTTAGGCAAAATTTGGGATATAAACGGGTATCGAATATGCATGCACAAATCGACTTTTTGGGCCCAAAAAACGTGTTTTAGCATTTTTTTTGCCTGAAAATTGAAATTTTTCTAGCACAGTACAAATCGCTTCTGAGACCAAAAAAACTCGATTTTTCGGTGTTTTTAGGCTAAATTTGGGATATAAACGGGTATCGAAGATGCATGCACAAATCGACTTTTTTGGCCCAAAAAACGTGTTTTAGCATTTTTTTTTGCCTGAAAATTGATTTTTTTCTAGCACAGTGTAGACATGTACAAATTGCTTCTGAGACCCAAAAAACTCGATTTTTCGGTGTTTTTAGGCTAAATTTGGGATAAAAACGGGTATCGAAGATGCATGCACTAATCGACTTTTGGGGCCCAAAAAAAGTGTTTTAGCATTTTTTTTGCCTGAAAATTGAAATTTTTCTAGCACAGTGTAAACATGTACAAATCGCTCCTGAGACCCAAAAAACTCGATTTTTCGGTGTTTTTAGGCTGATTTTGGGATATAAACGGGTATCGAAGATGCATGCACAAATCGACTTTTTGGGCCCAAAAAACGTGTTTTAGAATTTTTTTTGCCTGAAAATTGAAATTTATCTAGCACAGTACAAATCGCTTCTGAGACCCAAAAAACTCGATTTTTCGGTGTTTTTAGGCTAAATTTGGGATATAAACGGGTATCGAAGATACATGCACAAATCGACTTTTTGGGCCCAAAAAACGTGTTTTAGCATTTTTTTTGCCTGAAAATTGATTTTTTTCTAGAACAGTGTACACATGTACAAATCGCTTCTGAGACCCAAAAAACTCGATTTTTCGGTGTTTTTAGGCTAAATTTGGGATATAAACGGGTATCGAAGATGCATGCACAAATCGACTTTTTGGGCCCAAAAAACGTGTTTTAGCATTTTTTTGCCTGAAAATTGAAATTTTTCTAGCACAGTGTAGACATGTACAAATCGCTTCTGAGACCCAAAAAACTCGATTTCTCGGTGTTTTTATGCTAAATTTGGGATATAAACGGGTCTCGAAGATGCATGCTGAAATCGACTTTTTGTGACAAAAAAACGTGTTTTAGCATTTTTTTGGCCTGAAAATTGAAATTTTTCTAGCACAGTACAAATCGCTTCTGAGACCCAAAAAACTCGATTTTTCGGTGTTTTTAGGCTAAATTTGGGATATAAACGGGTATCGAAGATGCATGCACAAATCGACTTTTTGGGCCCAAAAAACGTGTTTTACCATTTTTTTGCCTGAAAATTGAAATTTTTCTAGCACAGTGTAAACATGTACAAATCGCTTCTGAGACCCAAGAAACTCGATTTTTCGGTGTTTTTAGGCTAAATTTGGTATATAAACGGGTATCGAAGATGCATGCACAAATCGACTTTTTGGGCCAAAAAAACGTGTTTTAGCATTTTTTTTGCCTGAAAATTGAAATTTATCTAGCACAGTACAAATCGCTTCTGAGACCCAAAAAACTCGATTTTTCGGTGTTTTTAGGCTAAATTTGGGATATAAACGGGTATCGAATATGCATGCACAAATCGACTTTTTGGGCCCAAAAAACGTGTTTTAGCATTTTTTTTTGTCTGAAAATTGAAATTTTTCTAGAACAGTGTAGACATGTACAAATCGCTTCTGAGACCCAAAAAGCTCGATTTTTCGGTGTTTTTAGGCTAAATTTGGGATATAAACGGGTCTCGAAGATGCATGCAGAAATCGACTTTTTGGGCCAAAAAAACGTGTTTTAGCATTTTTTTTGCCTGAAAATTGAATTTTTTCTAGCACAGTACAAATCGCTTCTGAGACCAAAAAAACTCGATTTTTCAGTGTTTTTAGGCTAAATTTGGGATATAAACGGGTATCGAAGATGCATGCACAAATCGACTTTTTTGGCCCAAAAAACGTGTTTTAGCATTTTTTTTGCCTGAAAATTGATTTTTTTCTAACACAGTGTAGACATGTATAAATCGCTTCTGAGACCCAAAAAACTCGATTTCTCGGTGTTTTTATGCTAAATTTGGGATATAAACGGGTCTCGAAGATGCATGCAGAAATCGACTTTTTGGGCCAAAAAAACGTGTTTTAGCATTTTTTTTGCCTGAAAATTGAAATTTTTCTAGCACAGTACAAATCGCTTCTGAGACCCAAAAAACTCGATTTTTCGGTGTTATTAGGCTAAATTTGGGATATAAACGGGTATCGAAGATGCATGCACAAATCGACTTTTTGGGCCCAAAAAACGTGTTTTAGCATTTTTTTTGCCTGAAAATTGATTTTTTTCCAGCACAGTGTAAACATGTACAAATCGCTTCCGAGACCCAAAAAACTCGATTTTTCGGTGTTTTTAGGCTAAATTTGGGATATAAACGGGTATCGAAGATGCATGCACAAATCGACTTTTGGGGCCCAAAGAACGTGTTTTAGCATTTTTTTGGCCTGAAAATTGAAATTTTTCTAGCACAGTGTAAACATGTACAAATCGCATCTGACACCCAAAAAACTCGATTTTTCGGTGTTTTTAGGCTAAATTTGGGATATAAACGGGTATCGAAGATGCATGCACAAATCGACTTTTTGGGCCCAAAAAACGTGTTTTAGCATTTTTTTTGCCTGAAAATTGAATTTTATCTAGCACAGTACAAATCGCTTCTGAGACCCAAAAAACTCGATTTTTCGGTGTTTTTAGGCTAAATTTGGGATATAAACGGGTATTGAATATGCATGCACAAATCGACTTTTTGGGCCCAAAAAACGTGTTTTAGCATTTTTTTTGCCTGAAAATAGATTTTTTTCTAAAACAGTGTAGACATGTACAAATCGCTTCTGAGACCCAAAAAACTCGATTTTTCGGTGTTTTTAGGCTAAATTTGGGATATAAACGGATATCGAAGATGCATGCACAAATCGACTTTTTGGGCCCAAAAAACGTGTTTTAGCATTTTTTTGCCTGAAAATTGATTTTTTTCTAGCACAGTGTAGACATGTACAAATCGCTTCTGAGACCAAAAAAACTCGATTTTTCGGTGTTCTTGGGCTAAATTTGGGATATAAACGGGTATCGAAGATGCATGCAAAAATCGACTTTTTGGGCCCAAAAAACGTGTTTTAGCATTTTTTTTGCCTGAAAATTGAAATTTTTCTAGCACAGTGTAAACATGTACAAATCGCTTCTGAGACCCAAAAAACTCGATTTTTCGGTGTTTTTAGGCTAAATTTGGGATATAAACGGGTATCGAAGATGCATGCACAAATCGACTTTTTGGGCCAAAAAAACGTGTTTTAGCATTTTTTTGCCTGAAAATTGAAATTTTTCTAGTACAGTACAAATCGCTTCTGAGACCAAAAAAACTCGATTTTTAGGTGTTTTTAGGCTAAATTTGAGATATAAACGGGTATCGAAGATGCATGCACAAATCGACTTTTTGGGCCCAAAAAACGTGTTTTAGCATTTTTTTTGCCTGAAAATTGAAATTTTTCTAGAACAATGTAGACATGTACAAATCGCTTCTGAGACCAAAAAAACTCGATTTTTCGGTGTTTTTAGGCTAAATTTGGGATATAAACGGGTATCGAAGATGCATGCACAAATCGACTTTTTGGGTCCAAAAAACGTGTTTTAGCATTTTTTTTGCCTGAAAATTGACATTTTTCTTGCACAGTGTAGACATGTACAAATCGCTTCTGAGACCCAAAAAACTCGATTTTTCGGAGTTTTTAGGCTAAATTTGGGATATAAACAGGTATCGAAGATGCATTCACAAATCGACTTTTTGGGCCAAAAAAACGTGTTTTAGCTTTTTTTTGCCATAAAATTGATTTTTTTCTAGAACAGTGTAGACATGTACAAATCGCTTCCGAGACCCAAAAAACTCGATTTTTCGGTGTTTTTAGCCTAAATTTGGGATATAAACGGGTATCGAAGATGCATGCACAAATCGACTTTTGGGGCCCAAAAAACGTGTTTTAGCATTTTTTTTGCCTGAAAATTGAAATTTTTCTAGCACAGTACAAATCGCTTCTGAGATCCAAAAAACTCGATTTTTCGGTGTTTTTAGGCTAAATTTGGGATATAAACGGGTATCGAAGATGCATTTCACAAATCGAATTTTTGGGCCCAAAAAACGTGTTTTAGCATTTTTTTTGCCAAAAAATTGAAATTATTCTAGAACAGTGTAGACTTGTACAAATCGCTTCCGAGACCCAAAAAACTCGATTTTTCGGTGTTTTTAGGCTAAATTTGGGATATAAACGGGTCTCGAAGATGCATGCAGAAATCGACTTTTAGGGTCAAAAAAACGTGTTTTAGCATTTTTTTTGCCTGAAAATTGAAATTTTTCTAGCACAGTACAAATCGATTCTGAGACCCAAAAAACTCGATTTTTCGGTGTTTTTAGGCTAAATTTGGGATATAAACGGGTATCGAAGATGCATGCTGAAATCGACTTTTTGGGCCAAAAAAACGTGTTTTAGAATTTTTTTTACCTGAAAACTGAAATTTTTCTAGCACAGTACAAATCGCTTCTGAGAAACAAAAAACTCGATTTTTCGGTGTTTTTAGGCTAAATTTGGGATATAAACGGGTATCGAATATGCATGCACAAATCGACTTTTTGGGCCCAAAAAACGTGTTTTAGCATTTTTTTTGTCTGAAAATTGAAATTTTTCTAGAACAGTGTAGACATGTACAAATCGCTTCTGAGACCCAAAAAGCTCGATTTTTCGGTGTTTTTAGGCTAAATTTGGGATATAAACGGGTCTCGAAGATGCATGCAGAAATCGCCTTTTTGGGCCAAAAAAACGTGTTTTAGCATTTTTTTTGCCTGAAAATTGATTTTTTTCTAGCACAGTACAAATCGCTTCTGAGACCAAAAAAACTCGATTTTTCAGTGTTATTAGGCTAAATTTGGGATATAAACGGGTCTCGAAGATGCATGCAGAAATCGCCTTTTTGGGCCAAAAAAACGTGTTTTAGCATTTTTTTTGCCTGAAAATTGATTTTTTTCTAGCACATTACAAATCGCTTCTGAGACCAAAAAAACTCGATTTTTCAGTGTTTTTAGGCTAAATTTGGGATATAAACGGGTATCGAAGATGCATGCACAAATCGACTTTTTTGGCCCAAAAAACGTGTTTTAGCATTTTTTTTGCATGAAAATTGATTTTTTTCTAACACAGTGTAGACATGTACAAATCGCTTCTGAGACCCAAAAAACTCGATTTTTCGGTGTTTTTAGGCTAAATTTGGGATATAAACGGGTCTTGAAGATGCATGCAGAAATCGACTTTTTGGGTCAAAAAAACGTGTTTTAGCATTTTTTTTGCCTGAAAATTGAAATTTTTCTAGCACAGTACAAATCGCTTCTGAGACCCAAAAAACTCGATTTTTCGGTGTTTTTAGGCTAAATTTGGGATATAAACGGGTATCGAAGATGCATGCACAAATCGACTTGTTGGGCCCAAAAAACGTGTTTTACCATTTTTTTTGCCTGAAAATTGAAATTTTTCTAGCACAGTGTAAACATGTACAAATCGCTTCTGAGACCCAAAAAACTCGATTTTTCGGTGTTTTTAGGCAAAATTTGGTATATAAACGGGTATCGAAGATGCATGCACAAATCGACTTTTTGGGCCAAAAAAACGTGTTTTAGCATTTTTTTGCCTGAAAAATGATTTTTTTTTAGCACAGTACAAATCGCTTCTGAGACCCAAAAAAATCGTTTTTTCGGTGTTTTTAGTCTAAATTTGGGATATAAACGGGTCTCGAAGATGCATGCAGAAATCGCCTTTTTGGTCCAAAAAAACGTGTTTTAGCATTTTTTTTGCCTGAAAATTGATTTTTTTCTAGCACAGTACACATCGCTTCTGAGACCAAAAAATCTCGATTTTTCAGTGTTTTTAGGCTAAATTTGGGATATAAACGGGTCTCGAAGATGCATGCAGAAATCGTCTTTTTGGGCCAAAAAAACGTGTTTTAGCATTTTTTTTGCCTGAAAATTGATTTTTTTCTAGCACAGTACAAATCGCTTCTGAGACCAAAAAAACTCGATTTTTCAGTGTTTTTAGGCTAAATTTGGGATATAAACGGGTATCGAAGATGCATGCACAAATCGACTTTTTTGGCCCAAAAAACGTGTTTTAGCATTTTTTTTGCATGAAAATTGATTTTTTTCTAACACAGTGTAGACATGTACAAATCGCTTCTGAGACCCAAAAAACTCGATTTTTCGGTGTTTTTAGGCTAAATTTGGGATATAAACGGGTCTCGAAGATGCATGCAGAAATCGACTTTTTGGGTCAAAAAAACGTGTTTTAGCATTTTTTTTGCCTGAAAATTGAAATTTTTCTAGCACAGTACAAATCGCTTCTGAGACCCAAAAAACTCGATTTTTCGGTGTTTTTAGGCTAAATTTGGGATCTAAACGGGTATCGAAGATGCATGCACAAATCGACTTTTTGGGCCCAAAAAACGTTTTTTACCATTTTTTTTGCCTGAAAATTGAAATTTTTCTAGCACAGTGTAAACATGTACAAATCGCTTCTGAGACCCACAAACTCGATTTTTCGGTGTTTTTAGGCAAAATTTGGTATATAAACGGGTATCGAAGATGCATGCACAAATCGACTTTTTGGGCCAAAAAAACGTGTTTTAGCATTTTTTTGCCTGAAAATTGATTTTTTTTTAGCACAGTATAAATCGCTTCTGAGACCCAAAAAAATCGTTTTTTCGGTGTTTTTAGTCTAAATTTGGGATATAAACGGGTATCGAAGATGCATGCACAAATCGACTTTTTGGGCCCAAAAAACGTGTTTTAGCATTTTTTTTGCCTGAAAATTGAAATTTTTCTAGCACAGTGTAGACATGTACAAATCGCTTCTGGGACCCAAAAAACTCGATTTTTCGGTGTTTTTATGCTAAATTTGGGATATAAACGGGTATCGAAGATGCATTCACAAATCGACTTTTTGGGCCCAAAAAACGTGTTTTAGCATTTTTTTTGCCAGAAAATTGAAATTTTTCTAGAACAGTGTAGACATGTACAAATCGCTTCCGAGACCCAAAAAACTCGATTTTTCGGTGTTTTTAGGCTAAATTTGGGATATAAACGGGTATCGAAGATGCATGCACAAATCGACTTTTGGGGCCCAAAAAACGTGTTTTAACATTTTTTTTGCCTGAAAATTGAAATATTTCTAGCACAGTGTAAACATGTACAAATCGCATCTGACACCCAAAAAACTCGATTTTTCGGTGTTTTTAGGCTAAATTTGGGATATAAACGGGTATCGAAGATGCATGCACAAATCGACTTTTTGGGCCCAAAAAACGTGTTTTAGCATTTTTTTTTGCCTGAAAATTGAATTTTATCTAGCACAGTACAAATCGCTTCTGAGACCCAAAAAACTCGATTTTTCGGTGTTTTTAGGCTAAATTTGGGATATAAACGGGTATCGAAGATGCATGCACAAATCGACTTTTTGGGCCCAAAAAACGTGTTTTAGCATTTTTTTTGCCTGAAAATTGATTTTTTTCTAAAACAGTGTAGACATGTACAAATCGCTTCTGAGACCCAAAAAACTCGATTTTTCGGTGTTTTTAGGCTAAATTTGGGATATAAACGGGTATCGAAGATGCATGCACAAATCGACTTTTTGGGCCCAAAAAACGTGTTTTAGCATTTTTTTGCCTGAAAATTGAATTTTTTCTAGCACAGTGTAGACATGTACAAATCGCTTCTGAGACCCAAAAAACTCGATTTCTCGGTGTTTTTAGGCTAAATTTGGGATATAAACGGGTCTCGAAGATGCATGCAGAAATCGACTTTTTGGGCCCAAAAAACGTGTTTTAGCATTTTTTTTTGCCTGAAAATTGAAATTTTTCTAGCACAGTACAAATCGCTTCTGAGACCCCAAAAACTCGATTTTTCGGTGTTTTTAGTCTAAATTTGGGATATAAACGGGTATCGAAGATGCATGCACAAATCGACTTTTTGGGCCTAAAAAACGTGTTTTAGCATTTTTTTTGCCAGAAAATTGAAATTTTTCTAGAACAGTGTAGATATGTACAAATCGCTTCCGAGACCCAAAAACTCGATTTTTAGGTGTTTTTAGGCTAAATTTGGGATATAAACGGGTATCGAAGATGCATTCACAAATCGACTTTTTGTGCCCAAAAAACGCGTTTTAGCATTTTTTTTGCCAGAAAATTGAAATTTTTCTAGAACAGTGTAGACATGTACAAATCGCTTCCGAGACCCAAAAAACTCGATTTTTCGGTGTTCTTAGGCTAAATTTGGGATATAAACGGGTATCGAAGATGCATGCACAAATCGACTTTTGGGGCCCAAAAAACGTGTTTTAGCATTTTTTTTGCCTGAAAATTGAAATTTTTCTAGCACAGTACAAATCGCTTCTGAGACCCAAAAAACTCGATTTTTCGGTGTTTTTAGGCTAAATTTGGGATATAAACGGGTATCGAAGATGCATGCACAAATCGACTTTTTGGGCCCAAAAAACGTGTTTTAGCATTTTTTTTGCCTGAAAATTGAATTTTATCTAGCACAGTACAAATCGCTTCTGAGACCCAAAAAACTCGATTTTTCGGTGTTATTAGGCTAAATTTGGGATATAAACGGGTATCGAATATGCATGCACAAATCGACTTTTTGGGCCCAAAAAACGTGTTTTAGCATTTTTTTTGCCTGAAAATTGTTTTTTTTCTAAAACAGTGTAGACATGTACAAATCGCTTCTGAGACCCAAAAAACTCGATTTTTCGGTGTTTTTAGGCTAAATTTGGGATATAAACGGGTATCGAAGATGCATGCACAAATCGACTTTTTGTGCCCAAAAAACGTGTTTTAGCATTTTTTTGCCTGAAAATTGATTTTTTTCTAGCACAGTGTAGACATGTACAACTCGCTTCTGAGACCCAAAAAACTCGATTTTTCGGTGTTTTTAGGCTAAATTTGGTATATAAACGGGTATCGAAGATGCATGCACAAATCGACTTTTTGGGCCAAATAAACGTGTTTTAGCATTTTTTTGCCTGAAAATTGAAATTTTTCTAGCACAGTACAAATCGCTTCTGAGACCCAAAAATCTCGATTTTTCTGTGTTTTTAGGCTAAATTTGGAATATAAACGAGTATCGAAGATGCATGCACAAATCGACTTTTTGGGCCAAAAAAATGTGTTTTAGCATTTTTATTGCCTGAAAATTGATTTTTTTCTAGCACAGTGTAAACATGTACAAATCGCTTCTGAGACCCAAAAAACTCGATTTTTCGGTGTCTTTAGGCTAAATTTGGGATATAAACGGGTATCAAAGATGCATGCACAAATCGACTTTTTGGGCCAAAAAAACGTGTTTTAGCATTTTTTTTGGCTGAAAATTGAAATTTTTCTAGCACAGTACAAATCGCTTCTGAGACCCAAAAAAATCGATTTTATCGGTGTTTTTAGGCTAAATTTGGGATATAAACGGGTATCGAAGATGCATGCACAAATCGAGTTTTTGGGCCCAAAAAACGTGTTTTAGCATTTTTTTTGCCTGAAAATCGAAATTTTTCTAGCACAGTGTAAACATGTACAAATCGATTCTGAGACCCAAAAAACTCGATTTTTCGGTGTTTTTAGGCTAAATTTGGTATATAAACGGGTATCGAAGATGCATGCACAAATCGACTTTTTGGGCCAAAAAAACGTGTTTTAGCATTTTTTTTGCCTGAAAATTGAATTTTTACTTGCACAGTACAAATCGCTTTTGAGACCAAAAAAACTCGATTTTTCGGTGTTTTTAAGCTAAATTTGGGATATAAACGAGTATCGAAGATGCATGCACAAATCGACTTTTTGGTCCCAAAAAACGTGTTTTAGCATTTTTTTGGCCAGAAAATTAAAAATTTTCTAGAACAGTGTAGACATGTACAAATCGCTTCCGAGACCCAAAAAACTCGATTTTTCGGTGTTATTAGGCTAAATTTGGGATATAAAAGGGTATCGAAGATGCAGTCACAAATCGAATTTTTGGGCCCAAAAAATGTGTTTTAGCATTTTTTTTGCCTGAAAATTGAAATTTTTCTAGCACAGTACAAATCGCTTCTGAGAACCAAAACACTCGATTTTTCGGTGTTTTTAGGCTAAATTTGCGATATAAACGGGTATCGAATATGCATGCACAAATCGACTTTTTGGGCCTAAAAAACGTGTTTTAGCATTTTTTTTGCCTGAAAATTGATTTTTTTCTAGAACAGTGTAGACATGTACAAATCGCTTCTGAGACCCATAAAACTCGATTTTTCGGTGTTTTTAGGCTATATTTGGGATATAAACAGGTATCGAAGATGCATGCACAAATCGACTTTTTGGGCCCAAAAAACGTGTTTTAGCATTTTTTTTGCCTGAAAATTGAAATTTTTCTAGCACAGTGTAGACATGTACAAATCGCTTCTGAGACCAAAAAAACTCGATTTCTCGGTGTTTTTAGGCTAAATTTGGGATATAAACGGGTCTCGAAGATGCATGCAGAAATCGACTTTTTGGGCCAAAAAAACGTGTTTTAGCATTTTTTCCCCCTGAAAATTGAAATTTTTCTAGCACAGTACAAATCGCATCTGAGACCAAAAAAACTCGATTTTTCGGTGTTTTTAGGCTAAATTTGGGATATAAATGAGTATCGAAGATGCATGCACAAATCGACTTTTTGGGCCCAAAAAACATGTTTTAGCATTTTTTTTGCCTGAAAATTGAAATATTTCTAGCACAGTGTAAACTTGTACAAATCGCTTCTGAGACCCATAAAACTCTATTTTTCGGTGTTTTTAGGCTAAATTTGGTATATAAACGGGTATCGAAGATGCATGCAGAAATCGACTTTTTGGGCCAAAAAAACATGTTTTAGCATTTTTTTTGTCTGAAAATTGATTTTTTTCTAGCACAGTACAAATCGCTTCTGAGACCCAAAAAACTCGATTTTTCGGTGTTTTAGGCTAAATTTGGGATATAAACGGGTATCGAAGATCCATGCACAAATTGACTTTTTGGGCACAAAAAACGTGTTTTAGCATTTAATTTGCCTGAAAATTGTTTTTTTTCTAGCACAGTGTAGACATGTACAAATCGCTTTTGAGACCCAAAAAACTCGATTTTTCGGTGTTTTTAGGCAAAATTTGGGATATAAACGGTTATCGAAGATGAATGCACAAATCGACTTTTTGGGCCCTAAAAACGTGTTTTAGCATTTTTTTTGCATGAAAATTTATTTTTTTCTAGCACAGTGTAAACATGTACAAATCGCTTCTGAGACCCAAAAAACTTGATTTTTCGGTGTTTTGAGGCAAAATTTGGGATATAAACGGGTATCGAAGATGCATGCACAAATCGACTTTTTGGGCAAAAAAAACGTGTTTTAGCATTTTTTTGGCCTGAAAATTGAATTTTTACTGGCACAGTACAAATCGATTTTGAGACCAAAAAAACTCGATTTTTCGGTGTTTTTAGGCTAAATTTGGGATATAAACGAGTATCGAAGATGCATGCACAAATCGCCTTTTTGGTCCCAAAAAACGTGTTTTAGCATTTTTTTTGCCAGAAAATTGAAAATTTTCTAGAACAGTGTAGACATGTACAAATCGCTTCCGAGACCCAAAAAACTCGATTTTCGGTGTTTTTAGGCTAAATTTGGGATATAAACGGGTATCGAATATGCATGCACAAATCGACTTTTTGGGCCTAAAAAACGTGTTTTAGCATTTTTTTTGCCTGAAAATTGAAATTTTTCTAGAACAGTGTAGACATGTACAAATCGCTTTTGAGACCCAAAAAACTCGATTTTTCGGTGTTTTAGGCTATATTTGGGATATAAACGGGTATCGAAGATGCATGCACAAATCGACTTTTTGGGCCCAAAAAACGTGTTTTAGCATTTTTTTTGCCTGAAAATTGAATTTTTTCTAGCACAGTGTAGACATATACAAATCGCTTCTGAGACCCAAAAAACTCGATTTCTCGGTGTTTTTAGGCTAAATTTGGGATATAAACGGGTCTCGAAGATGCATGCAGAAATCGACTTTTTGGGCAAAAAAAACGTGTTTTAGCATTTTTTTTGCCTGAAAATCGAAATTTTTCTAGCACAGTGTAAACATGTACAAATCGATTCTGAGACCCAAAAAACTCGATTTTTCGGTGTTTTTAGGCTAAATTTGGTATATAAACGGGTATCGAAGATGCATGCACAAATCGACTTTTTGGGCCAAAAAAACGTGTTTTAGCATTTTTTTTGCCTGAAAATTGAATTTTTACTTGCACAGTACAAATCGCTTTTGAGACCAAAAAAACTCGATTTTTCGGTGTTTTTAAGCTAAATTTGGGATATAAACGAGTATCGAAGATGCATGCACAAATCGACTTTTTGGTCCCAAAAAACGTGTTTTAGCATTTTTTTGGCCAGAAAATTAAAAATTTTCTAGAACAGTGTAGACATGTACAAATCGCTTCCGAGACCCAAAAAACTCGATTTTTCGGTGTTATTAGGCTAAATTTGGGATATAAAAGGGTATCGAAGATGCAGTCACAAATCGAATTTTTGGGCCCAAAAAATGTGTTTTAGCATTTTTTTTGCCTGAAAATTGAAATTTTTCTAGCACAGTACAAATCGCTTCTGAGAACCAAAACACTCGATTTTTCGGTGTTTTTAGGCTAAATTTGCGATATAAACGGGTATCGAATATGCATGCACAAATCGACTTTTTGGGCCTAAAAAACGTGTTTTAGCATTTTTTTTGCCTGAAAATTGATTTTTTTCTAGAACAGTGTAGACATGTACAAATCGCTTCTGAGACCCATAAAACTCGATTTTTCGGTGTTTTTAGGCTATATTTGGGATATAAACAGGTATCGAAGATGCATGCACAAATCGACTTTTTGGGCCCAAAAAACGTGTTTTAGCATTTTTTTTGCCTGAAAATTGAAATTTTTCTAGCACAGTGTAGACATGTACAAATCGCTTCTGAGACCAAAAAAACTCGATTTCTCGGTGTTTTTAGGCTAAATTTGGGATATAAACGGGTCTCGAAGATGCATGCAGAAATCGACTTTTTGGGCCAAAAAAACGTGTTTTAGCATTTTTTCCCCCTGAAAATTGAAATTTTTCTAGCACAGTACAAATCGCATCTGAGACCAAAAAAACTCGATTTTTCGGTGTTTTTAGGCTAAATTTGGGATATAAATGAGTATCGAAGATGCATGCACAAATCGACTTTTTGGGCCCAAAAAACATGTTTTAGCATTTTTTTTGCCTGAAAATTGAAATATTTCTAGCACAGTGTAAACTTGTACAAATCGCTTCTGAGACCCATAAAACTCTATTTTTCGGTGTTTTTAGGCTAAATTTGGTATATAAACGGGTATCGAAGATGCATGCAGAAATCGACTTTTTGGGCCAAAAAAACATGTTTTAGCATTTTTTTTGTCTGAAAATTGATTTTTTTCTAGCACAGTACAAATCGCTTCTGAGACCCAAAAAACTCGATTTTTCGGTGTTTTAGGCTAAATTTGGGATATAAACGGGTATCGAAGATGCATGCACAAATTGACTTTTTGGGCACAAAAAACGTGTTTTAGCATTTAATTTGCCTGAAAATTGTTTTTTTTCTAGCACAGTGTAGACATGTACAAATCGCTTTTGAGACCCAAAAAACTCGATTTTTCGGTGTTTTTAGGCAAAATTTGGGATATAAACGGTTATCGAAGATGAATGCACAAATCGACTTTTTGGGCCCTAAAAACGTGTTTTAGCATTTTTTTTGCATGAAAATTTATTTTTTTCTAGCACAGTGTAAACATGTACAAATCGCTTCTGAGACCCAAAAAACTTGATTTTTCGGTGTTTTGAGGCAAAATTTGGGATATAAACGGGTATCGAAGATGCATGCACAAATCGACTTTTTGGGCAAAAAAAACGTGTTTTAGCATTTTTTTGGCCTGAAAATTGAATTTTTACTGGCACAGTACAAATCGATTTTGAGACCAAAAAAACTCGATTTTTCGGTGTTTTTAGGCTAAATTTGGGATATAAACGAGTATCGAAGATGCATGCACAAATCGCCTTTTTGGTCCCAAAAAACGTGTTTTAGCATTTTTTTTGCCAGAAAATTGAAAATTTTCTAGAACAGTGTAGACATGTACAAATCGCTTCCGAGACCCAAAAAACTCGATTTTCGGTGTTTTTAGGCTAAATTTGGGATATAAACGGGTATCGAATATGCATGCACAAATCGACTTTTTGGGCCTAAAAAACGTGTTTTAGCATTTTTTTTGCCTGAAAATTGAATTTTTTCTAGAACAGTGTAGACATGTACAAATCGCTTTTGAGACCCAAAAAACTCGATTTTTCGGTGTTTTAGGCTATATTTGGGATATAAACGGGTATCGAAGATGCATGCACAAATCGACTTTTTGGGCCCAAAAAACGTGTTTTAGCATTTTTTTTGCCTGAAAATTGATTTTTTTCTAGCACAGTGTAGACATATACAAATCGCTTCTGAGACCCAAAAAACTCGATTTCTCGGTGTTTTTAGGCTAAATTTGGGATATAAACGGGTCTCGAAGATGCATGCAGAAATCGACTTTTTGGGCAAAAAAAACGTGTTTTAGCATTTTTTTTCCCTGAAAATTGAATTTTTTCTAGCACAGTACAAATCGCTTCTGAGACCCAAAAAACTCGATTTTTCGGTGTTTTTAGGCTAAATTTGGGATATAAACGGGTATCGAAGATGCATGCACAAATCGACTTTTTGGTCCAAAAAAACGTGTTTTAGCATTTTTTTTGCCAGAAAATTGAAATTTTCTAGAACAGTGTAGACATGTACAAATCGCTTCCGAGACCCAAAAAACTCGATTTTTCGGTGTTTTTAGGATAAATTTGGGATATAAAAGGGTATCGAAGATGCATGCACAAATCGACTTTTTGGGCCCAAAAAATGTGTTTTAGCATTTTTTCTGCCTGAAAATTGATATTTTTCTAGCACAGTACAAATCGCTTCTGAGACCCCAAAAAATCGATTTTTCGGTGTTTTTAGGCTAAATTTGGGATATAAATGGGTATCGAATATGCATGCACAAATCGACTTTTTGGGCCTAAAAAACGTGTTTTAGCATTTTTTTTGCCTGAAAATTGATTTTTTTCTAGAACAGTGTAGACATGTACAAATCGCTTCTGAGACCCAAAAAACTCGATTTTTCGGTGTTTTTAGGCTAAATTTGGGATATAAACGGGTCTCGAAGATGCATGCAGAAATCGACTTTTTGGGCAAAAAAAACGTGTTTTAGCATTTTTTTTCCCTGAAAATTGAATTTTTTCTAGCACAGTACAAATCGCTTCTGAGACCCAAAAAACTCGATTTTTCGGTGTTTTTAGGCTAAATTTGGGATATAAACGGGTATCGAAGATGCATGCACAAATCGACTTTTTGGTCCAAAAAAACGTGTTTTAGCATTTTTTTTGCCAGAAAATTGAAATTTTCTAGAACAGTGTAGACATGTACAAATCGCTTCCGAGACCCAAAAAACTCGATTTTTCGGTGTTTTTAGGCTAAATTTGGGATATAAAAGGGTATCGAAGATGCATGCACAAATCGACTTTTTGGGCCCAAAAAATGTGTTTTAGCATTTTTTCTGCCTGAAAATTGATATTTTTCTAGCACAGTACAAATCGCTTCTGAGACCCCAAAAAATCGATTTTTCGGTGTTTTTAGGCTAAATTTGGGATATAAATGGGTATCGAATATGCATGCACAAATCGACTTTTTGGGCCTAAAAAACGTGTTTTAGCATTTTTTTTGCCTGAAAATTGATTTTTTTCTAGAACAGTGTAGACATGTACAAATCGCTTCTGAGACCCAAAAAACTCGATTTTTCGGTGTTTTTAGGCTAAATTTGGGATATAAACGGGTCTCGAAGATGCATGCAGAAATCGACTTTTTGGGCAAAAAAAACGTGTTTTAGCATTTTTTTTCCCTGAAAATTGAATTTTTTCTAGCACAGTACAAATCGCTTCTGAGACCCAAAAAACTCGATTTTTCGGTGTTTTTAGGCTAAATTTGGGATATAAACGGGTATCGAAGATGCATGCACAAATCGACTTTTTGGTCCAAAAAAACGTGTTTTAGCATTTTTTTTGCCAGAAAATTGAAATTTTCTAGAACAGTGTAGACATGTACAAATCGCTTCCGAGACCCAAAAAACTCGATTTTTCGGTGTTTTTAGGCTAAATTTGGGATATAAAAGGGTATCGAAGATGCATGCACAAATCGACTTTTTGGGCCCAAAAAATGTGTTTTAGCATTTTTTCTGCCTGAAAATTGATATTTTTCTAGCACAGTACAAATCGCTTCTGAGACCCCAAAAAATCGATTTTTCGGTGTTTTTAGGCTAAATTTGGGATATAAACGGGTATCGAATATGCATGCACAAATCGACTTTTTGGGCCTAAAAAACGTGTTTTAGCATTTTTTTTGCCTGAAAATTGATTTTTTTCTAGAACAGTGTAGACATGTACAAATCGCTTCTGAGACCCAAAAAACTCGATTTTTCGGTGTTTTTAGGCTAAATTTGGGATATAAACGGGTATCGAAGATGCATGCACAAATCGACTTTTTGGGCCCAAAAAACGTGTTTTAGCATTTTTTTTGCCTGAAAATTGAAATTTTTCTAGCACAGTGTAGACATGTACAAATCGCTTCTGAGACCCAAAAAACTCGATTTCTCGGTGTTATTAGGCTAAATTTGGGATATAAACGGGTCTCGGAAATGCATGCAGAAATCGACTTTTTGGGCCAAAAAAACGTGTTTTAGCATTTTTTTTTCCCTGAAAATTAAAATTTTTCTAGCACAGTACAAATCGCAACTGAGACCAAAAAAAATCGATTTTTCGGTGTTTTTAGGCTAAATTTGGGATATAAATGGGTATCGAAGCTGCATGCACAAATCGACTTTTTGGGCCAAAAAACGTGTTTTAGCATTTTTTTTGCCTGAAAATTGAAATTTTTCTAGCTCAGTGTAAACATGTACAAATCGCTTCTGAGACTCAAAAAACTCGATTTTTCGGTGTTTTTAGGCTAAATTTAGTATATAAACGGGTATCGAAGATGCATGCACAAATCGACTTTTTGGGCCAAAAAAGCGTGTTTTAGCATTTTTTTGCCTGAAAATTGATTTTTTTCTAGCACAGTACAAATCGCTTCTGAGACCCAAAAAACTCGATTTTTCGGTGTTTTTAGGCTAAATTTGGGATATAAACGGGTATCGAAGATGCATGCACAAATCGACTTTTTGGGCCCAAAAAACGTGTTTTAGCATATTTTTTGCCTGAAAATTGAATTTTTTCTAGCACAGTGTAGACATGTACAAATCGCTTCTGAGACCCAAAAAACTCGATTTCTCGGTGTTTTTAGGCTAAATTTGGGATATAAACAGGTCTCGGAAATGCATGCAGAAATCGACTTTTTGGGCCAAAAAAACGTGTTTTAGCATTTTTTTTCCCTGAAATTTAATTTTTTTCTAGCACAGTACAAATCGCAACTGAGACCAAAAAAAATCGATTTTTCGGTGTTTTTAGGCTAAATTTGGGATATAAATGGGTATCGAAGCTGCATGCACAAATCGACTTTTTGGGCCAAAAAACGTGTTTTAGCATTTTTTTTGCCTGAAAATTGAAATTTTTCTAGCTCAGTGTAAACATGTACAAATCGCTTCTGAGACCCAAAAAACTCGATTTTTCGGTGTTTTTAGGCTAAATTTAGTATATAAACGGGTATCGAAGATGCATGCACAAATCGACTTTTTGGGCCAAAAAAGCGTGTTTTAGCATTTTTTTGCCTGAAAATTGATTTTTTTCTAGCACAGCACAAATTGCTTCTGAGACCCAAAAAACTCGATTTTTCGGTGTTTTTAGGCTAAATTTGGGATATAAACGGGTATCGAAGATGCATGCACAAATCGACTTTTTGGGCCCAAAAAACGTGTTTTAGCATTTTTTTTTGCCTGAAAATTGAAATTTTTCTAGCACAGTGTAGACATGTACAAATCGCTTCTGAGACCCAAAAAACTCGATTTTTCGGTGTTTTTAGGCTAAATTTAGTATATAAACGGGTATCGAAGATGCATGCACAAATCGACTTTTTGGGCCCAAAAAACGTCTTTTAGCATTTTTTTTGCCTGAAAATTGAAATTTTTCTAGCACAGTGTAGACATGTACAAATCGCTTCTGAGACCCAAAAAACTCGATTTCTCGGTGTTTTTAGGCTAAATTTGGGATATAAACGGGTCTCGAAGATGCATGCAGAAATCGACTTTTTGGGCCAAAAAAACGTGTTTTAGCATTTTTTTCCCTGAAAATTGAAATTTTTCTAGCACAGTACAAATCGCAACTGAGACCAAAAAAAAAATGGTTTTTCGGTGTTTTTAGGCTAAATTTGGGATATAAATGGGTATCGAAGCTGCATGCACAAATCGACTTTTTGGGCAAAAAAACGTGTTTTAGCATTTTTTTTGCCTGAAAATTGAAATTTTTCTAGCTCAGTGTAAACATGTACAAATCGCTTCTGAGACCCAAAAAACTCGATTTTTCGGTGTTTTTAGGCTAAATTTAGTATATAAACGGGTATCGAAGATGCATGCACAAATCGACTTTTTGGGCCAAAAAAG
Organism: Petrolisthes manimaculis; assembly: GCA_034508575.1. NCBI lineage: Eukaryota > Metazoa > Arthropoda > Malacostraca > Decapoda > Porcellanidae > Petrolisthes > Petrolisthes manimaculis. The sequence continues at coordinate 683,778 of JAWZYT010001007.1, forward strand.
CGTGTTTTAGCATTTTTTTGCCTGAAAATTGATTTTTTTCTAGCACAGTACAAATCGCTTCTGAGACCCAAAAAACTCGATTTTTCGGTGTTTTTAGGCTAAATTTGGGATATAAACGGGTATCGAAGATGCATGCACAAATCGACTTTTTGTGCCCAAAAAACGTGTTTTAGCATTTTTTTTGCCTGAAAATTGAAATTTTTCTAGCACAGTGTAGACATGTACAAATCGCTTCTGAGACCCAAAAAACTCGATTTCTCGGTGTTTTTAGGCTAAATTTGGGATATAAACGGGTCTCGGAAATGCATGCAGAAATCGACTTTTTGGGCCAAAAAAACGTGTTTTAGCATTTTTTTTCCCTGAAAATTAATTTTTTTCTAGCACAGTACAAATCGCAACTGAGACCAAAATAAATCGATTTTTCGGTGTTTTTAGGCTAAATTTGGGATATAAATGGGTATCGAAGCTGTATGCACAAATCGACTTTTTGGGCCAAAAAACGTGTTTTAGCATTTTTTTGCCTGAAAATTGATTTTTTTCTAGCACAGTACAAATCGCTTCTGAGACCCAAAAAACTCGATTTTTCGGTGTTTTTAGGCTAAATTTGGGATATAAACGGGTATCGAAGATGCATGCACAAATCGACTTTTTGGGCCCAAAAAACGTGTTTTAGCATATTTTTTGCCTGAAAATTGAAATTTTTCTAGCACAGTGTAGACATGTACAAATCGCTTCTGAGACCCAAAAAACTCGATTTCTCGGTGTTTTTAGGCTAAATTTGGGATATAAACAGGTCTCGGAAATGCATGCAGAAATCGACTTTTTGGGCCAAAAAAACGTGTTTTAGCATTTTTTTTCCCTGAAATTTAATTTTTTTCTAGCACAGTACAAATCGCAACTGAGACCAAAAAAAATCGATTTTTCGGTGTTTTTAGGCTAAATTTGGGATATAAATGGGTATCGAAGCTGCATGCACAAATCGACTTTTTGGGCCAAAAAACGTGTTTTAGCATTTTTTTTGCCTGAAAATTGAAATTTTTCTAGCTCAGTGTAAACATGTACAAATCACTTCTGAGACCCAAAAAACTCGATTTTTCGGTGTTTTTAGGCTAAATTTAGTATATAAACGGGTATCGAAGATGCATGCACAAATCGACTTTTTGGGCCAAAAAAGCGTGTTTTAGCATTTTTTTGCCTGAAAATTGATTTTTTTTTAGCACAGCACAAATTGCTTCTGAGACCCAAAAAACTCGATTTTTCGGTGTTTTTAGGCTAAATTTGGGATATAAACGGGTATCGAAGATGCATGCACAAATCGACTTTTTGGGCCCAAAAAACGTGTTTTAGCATTTTTTTTTGCCTGAAAATTGAAATTTTTCTAGCACAGTGTAGACATGTACAAATCGCTTCTGAGACCCAAAAAACTCGATTTTTCGGTGTTTTTAGGCTAAATTTAGTATATAAACGGGTATCGAAGATGCATGCACAAATCGACTTTTTGGGCCCAAAAAACGTCTTTTAGCATTTTTTTTGCCTGAAAATTGAAATTTTTCTAGCACAGTGTAGACATGTACAAATCGCTTCTGAGACCCAAAAAACTCGATTTCTCGGTGTTTTTAGGCTAAATTTGGGATATAAACGGGTCTCGAAGATGCATGCAGAAATCGACTTTTTGGGCCAAAAAACGTGTTTTAGCATTTTTTTCCCTGAAAATTGAAATTTTTCTAGCACAGTACAAATCGCAACTGAGACCAAAAAAAAATGGTTTTTCGGTGTTTTTAGGCTAAATTTGGGATATAAATGGGTATCGAAGCTGCATGCACAAATCGACTTTTTGGGCAAAAAAACGTGTTTTAGCATTTTTTTTGCCTGAAAATTGAAATTTTTCTAGCTCAGTGTAAACATGTACAAATCGCTTCTGAGACCCAAAAAACTCGATTTTTCGGTGTTTTTAGGCTAAATTTAGTATATAAACGGGTATCGAAGATGCATGCACAAATCGACTTTTTGGGCCAAAAAAGCGTGTTTTAGCATTTTTTTGCCTGAAAATTGATTTTTTTCTAGCACAGTACAAATCGCTTCTGAGACCCAAAAAACTCGATTTTTCGGTGTTTTTAGGCTAAATTTGGGATATAAACGGGTATCGAAGATGCATGCACAAATCGACTTTTTGTGCCCAAAAAACGTGTTTTAGCATTTTTTTTGCCTGAAAATTGAAATTTTTCTAGCACAGTGTAGACATGTACAAATCGCTTCTGAGACCCAAAAAACTCGATTTCTCGGTGTTTTTAGGCTAAATTTGGGATATAAACGGGTCTCGGAAATGCATGCAGAAATCGACTTTTTGGGCCAAAAAAACGTGTTTTAGCATTTTTTTTCCCTGAAAATTAATTTTTTTCTAGCACAGTACAAATCGCAACTGAGACCAAAATAAATCGATTTTTCGGTGTTTTTAGGCTAAATTTGGGATATAAATGGGTATCGAAGCTGTATGCACAAATCGACTTTTTGGGCCAAAAAACGTGTTTTAGCATTTTTTTTGCCTGAAAATTGAAATTTTTCTAGCTCAGTGTAAACATGTACAAATCGCTTCTGAGACCCAAAAAACTCGATTTTTCGGTGTTTTTAGGCTAAATTTGGGATATAAACGGGTCTCGAAGATGCATGCAGAAATCGACTTTTTGGGCCAAAAAAACGTGTTTTAGCATTTTTTTTCCATGAAAATTGAAATTTTTCTAGCACAGTACAAATCGCAACTGAGACAAAAAAAAATTGATTTTTCGGTGTTTTTAGGCTAAATTTGGGATATAAATGGGTATCGAAGCTGCATGCACAAATCGACTTTTTGGGCAAAAAAACGTGTTTTAGCATTTTTTTTGCCTGAAAATTGAAATTTTTCTAGCTCAGTGTAAACATGTACAAATCGCTTCTGAGACCCAAAAAACTCGATTTTTCGGTGTTTTTAGGCTAAATTTAGTATATAAACGGGTATCGAAGATGCATGCACAAATCGACTTTTTGGGCCAAAAAAACGTGTTTTAGCATTTTTTTGCCTGAAAATTGAATTTTTTCTAGCACAGTACAAATCGCTTCTGAGACCCAAAAAACTCGATTTTTCGTTGTTTTTAGGCTAAATTTGGGATAAAAACGGGTATCGAAGATGCATGCACAAATCGACTTTTTGGACCCAAAAAACGTGTTTTAGCATTTTTTTTGTCTGAAAATTGAAATTTTTCTAGCACAGTATAGACATGTACAAATCGCTTCTGAGACCCAAAAAACTCGATTTATCGGTGTTTTTAGGCAAAATTTGGGATATAAACGGGTATCGAAGATGCATGCACAAATCGACTTTTTGGGCCCAAAAAACGTGTTTTAGCATTTTTTTGGCCTGAAAATTGAAATTTTTCTAGCACAGTACAAATCGCTTCTGAGACCCAAAAAACTCGATTTTTCGGTGTTTTTAGGCTAAATTTGGGATATAAACGGGTATCGAATATGCATGCACAAATCGACTTTTTTGGCCTAAAAAACGTGTTTTAGCATTTATTTTGCCTGAAAATTGAAATTTTTCTAGAACAGTGTAGACATGTACAAATCGTTTCTGAGACCCAAAAAACTCGATTTTTCGGTGTTTTTAGGCTAAATTTGGGATATAAACGGGTATCGAAGATGCATGCACAAATAGACTTTTTGGGCCCCAAAAACGTGTTTTAGCATTTTTTTTGCCTGAAAATTGAAATTTTTAAGCAGAGTGTAAACATGTACAAATCGCTTCTGAGACCCAAAAAACTCGATTTTTCGGTGTTTTTAGGCTAAATTTGATATATAAACGGGTATCGAAGATGCATGCACAAATCGAATTTTTGGGCCAAAAAAACGTGTTTTAGCATTTTTTTTCCTGAAAATTGAAATTTTTCTAGCACAGTTCAAATCGCTTCTGAGACCCAAAAAACTCGATTTTTCGGTGTTTTTAGGCAAAATTTGGGATATAATCGGGTATCGAAGATGCATGCACAAATCGACTTTTTGGGCCCAAAAAACGTGTTTTAGCATTTTTTTTGCCTGAAAATTGAAATTTTTCTAGCACAGTGTAGACATGTACAAATCGCTTCTGAGACCCAAAGAACTCGATTTTTCGGTGTTTTTAGGCTAAATTTGGGATATAAACGGGTATCAAAGATGCATGCACAAATCGACTTTTTGGGCCAAAAAAACGTGTTTTAGCATTTTTATTGGCTGAAATTGAAATTTTTCTAGCACAGTACAAATCGCTTCTGAGACCCAAAAAACTCGATTTTTCGGTGTTTTTAGGCTAAATTTGGGATATAAACGGGTTTCGAAGATGCATGCACAAATTGGCTTTTTGGGCCCAAAAAACGTGTTTTAGCATTTTTTTTGCCTGAAAATTGAAATTTTTCTAGCACAGTGTAGACATGTACAAATCGCTTCTGAAACCCAAATAGCTCGATTTTTCGTTGTTTTTAGGCTAAATTTGGGATAAAAACGGGTATCGAAGATGCATGCACAAATCGACTTTTTGGACCCAAAAAACGTGTTTTTGCATTTTTTTTGCCTGAAAATTGAAATTTTTCTAGCACAGTATAGACATGTACAAATCGCTTCTGAGACCCAAAAAACTCGATTTATCGGTGTTTTTAGGCAAAATTTGGGATATAAACGGGTATCGAAGATGCATGCACAAATCGACTTTTTGGGCCCAAAAAACGTGTTTTAGCATTTTTTTGGCCTGAAAATTGAATTTTTTCTAGCACAGTACAAATCGCTTCTGAGACCCAAAAAACTCGATTTTTCGGTGTTTTTAGGCTAAATTTGGGATATAAACGGGTATCGAATATGCATGCACAAATCGACTTTTTTGGCCTAAAAAACGTGTTTTAGCATTTATTTTGCCTGAAAATTGAAATTTTTCTAGAACAGTGTAGACATGTACAAATCGTTTCTGAGACCCAAAAAACTCGATTTTTCGGTGTTTTTAGGCTAAATTTGGGATATAAACGGGTATCGAAGATACATGCACAAATCGACTTTTTGGACCCCAAAAACGTGTTTTAGCATTTTTTTTGCCTGAAAATTGAAATTTTTCTAGCAGAGTGTAAACATGTACAAATCGCTTCTGAGACCCAAAAAACTCGATTTTTCGGTGTTTTTAGGCTAAATTCGGTATATAAACGGGTATCGAAGATGCATGCACAAATCGAATTTTTGGGCCAAAAAAACGTGTTTTAGCATTTTTTTTCCTGAAAATTGAAATTTTTCTAGCACAGTTCAAATCGCTTCTGAGACCCAAAAAACTCGATTTTTCGGTGTTTTTAGGCTAAATTTGGGATATAATCGGGTATCGAAGATGCATGCACAAATCGACTTTTTGGGCCCAAAAAACGTGTTTTAGCATTTTTTTTGCCTGAAAATTGAAATTTTTCTAGCACAGTGTAGACATGTACAAATCGCTTCTGAGACCCAAAAAACTAGATTTTTCGGTGTTTTTAGGCTAAATTTGGGATATAAACGGGTATCAAAGATGCATGCACAAATCGACTTTTTGGGCCAAAAAAACGTGTTTTAGCATTTTTATTGGCTGAAATTGATTTTTTTCTAGCACAGTACAAATCGCTTCTGAGACCCAAAAAACTCGATTTTTCGGTGTTTTTAGGCTAAATTTGGGATATAAACGGGTTTCGAAGATGCATGCACAAATTGGCTTTTTGGGCCCAAAAAACGTGTTTTAGCATTTTTTTTTCCTGAAAATTGAAATTTTTCTAGCACAGTGTAGACATGTACAAATCGCTTCTGAAACCCAAATAGCTCGATTTTTCGGTGTTTTTAGGCTAAATTTGGGATATAAACGGGTCTCGAAGATGCATGCACAAATCGACTTTTTGGGCCCAAAAAACGTGTTTTAACATTTTTTTTGCCTAAAAATTGAAATTTTTCTAGCACAGTACAAATCGCTTCTGAGACCCAAAAAACTCGATTTTTCGGTGATTTAGGCTAAATTTGGGATATAAACGGGTATCGAAGATGCATGCACAAATTGACTTTTTGGGCCCAAAAAACGTGTTTTAGCATTTTATTTGCCTGAAAATTGAAATTTTTCTAGCACAGTGTAGACATGTACAAATCGCTTTTGAGACCCAAAAAACTCGATTATTCGGTGTTTTTAGGCTAAATTTGGGATATAAACGGGTATCGAAGATTCATGCACAAATCGACTTTTTGGGCCCAAAAAACGTGTTTTAGCATTTTTTTTGCCTGAAAATTGAAATTTTTCTAGCACAGTGTAAACATGTACAAATCGCTTCTGAGACCGAAAAACCTCGATTTTTCGGTGTTTTGAGGCAAAATTTGGGATATAAACGGGTATCGAAGATGCATGCACAAATCGACTTTTTGGGCAAAAAAAACGTGTTTTAGCATTTTTTTTGCCTGAAAATTGAATTTTTACTAGCACAGTACAAATCGCTTTTGAGACCAAAAAAAACTCGATTTTTCGGTGTTTTTAGGCTAAATTTGGGATATAAATGAGTATCGAAGATGCATGCACAAATCGACTTTTTGGTCCCAAAAAACGTGTTTTAGCATTTTTTTTGCCAGAAAATTGAAATTTTTCTAGAACAGTGTAGACATGTACAAATCGCTTCCGAGACCCAAAAAACTCGATTTTTCGGTGTTTTTAGGCTAAATTTGGGATATAAACGGGTATCGAAGATGCATGCACAAATCGACTTTTTGTGCCCAAAAAACGTGTTTTAGCATTTTTTTTGCCTGAAAATTAAATTTTTTCTAGCACAGTACAAATCGCTTCTGAGACCCCAAAAACTCGATTTTTCGGTGTTTTTAGGCTAAATTTGGGATATAATCGGGTATCGAAGATGCATGCACAAATTGACTTTTTGGACCCAAAAAACGTGTTTTAGCATTTGTTTTGCCTGAAAATTGAAGTTTTTCTAGCACAGTGTAGACATGTACAAATCGCTTCTGAGACCCAAAAAACTCGATTTTTCGGTGTTTTTAGGCTAAATTTGGGATATAAACGGGTATCGAAGATGCATGCACAAATCGACTTTTTGGGCCCAAAAAACGTGTTTTAGCATTTTTTTTGCCTGAAAATTGAAATTTTTCTAGCACAGTACAAATCGCTTCTGAGACCCAAAAAACTCGATTTTTCAGTGTTTTTAGGCTAAATTTGGGATATAAACGGGTATCGAAGATGCATTCACAAATTGACTTTTTGGGCCCAAAAAACGTGTTTTAGCATTTTTTTTGCCTGAAAATTGAAATTTTTCTAGCACAGTGTAGACATGTACAAATCGCTTTTGAGACCCAAAAAACTCGATTTTTCGGTGTTTTTAGGCTAAATTTGGGATATAAACGGGTATCGAAGATGCATGCACAAATCGACTTTTTGGTCCCAAAAAACGTGTTTTAGCATTTTTTTTGCCAGAAAATTGAAATTTTTCTAGAACAGTGTAGACATGTAAAAATCGCTTCCGAGACCCAAAAAACTCGATTTTTCGGTGTTTTTAGGCTAAATTTGGGATATAAACGGGTATCGAAGATGCATGCACAAATCGACTTTTTGGGCCCAAAAAACGTGTTTTAGCATTTTTTTTGCCTGAAAATTTAAATTTTTCTAGCACAGTGTAAACATGTACAAATCGCTTCTGAGACCCAAAAAACTCGATTTATCGGTGTTTTTAGGCAAAATTTGGGATATAAAAGGGTATCGAAGATGCATGCACAAATCGACTTTTTGGGCCCAAAAAACGTGTTTTAGCATTTTTTTTGCCTTAAAATTGATTTTTTTCTAGCACAGTGTAAACATGTACAAATCGCTTCTGAGACCCAAAAAACTCGATTTATCGGTGTTTTTAGGCAAAATTTGGGATATAAAAGGGTATCGAAGATGCATGCACAAATCGACTTTTTGGGCCCAAAAAACGTGTTTTAGCATTTTTTTGGCCTGAAAATTGAAATTTTTCTAGCACAGTACAAATCGCTTCTGAGACCCAAAAAACTCGATTTTTCCGTGTTTTTAGGCTAAATTTGGGATATAAACGGGTATCGAATATGCATGCACAAATCGACTTTTTGGGCCTAAAAAACGTGTTTTAGCATTTTTTTTGCCTGAAAATTGAAATTTTTCTAGCACAGTGTAGACATGTACAAATCGCTTCTGAGACCCAAAAAACTCGATTTTTCGGTGTTTTTAGGCTAAATTTGGGATATAAACGGGTATCGAAGATGCATGCAAAAACCGACTTTTTGGGCCCCAAAAACGTGTTTTAGCATTTTTTTTGCCTGAAAATTGAAATTTTTCTAGCACAGTGTAAACATGTACAAATCGCTTCTGAGACCCAATAAACTCGATTTTTCGGTGTTTTGAGGCAAAATTTGGGATATAAACGGGTATCGAAGATGCATGCACAAATCGACTATTTGGGCAAAAAAACGTATTTTAGCATTTTTTTTGCCTGAAAATAGAATTTTTACTAGCACAGTACAAATCGCTTTTGAGACCAAAAAAACTCGATTTTTCGGTGTTTTTAGGCTAAATTTGGGATATAAACGAGTATCGAAGATGCATGCACAAATCGACTTATTGGTCCCAAAAAACCTGTTTTAGCATTTTTTTTGCCAGAAAATTGAAATTTTTCTAGAACAGTGTAGACATGTACAAATCGCTTCCGAGACCCAAAAACTCGATTTTTCGGTGTTTTTAGGCTAAATTTGGGATATAAACGGGTATCGAATATGCATGCACAAATCGACTTTTTGGGCCCAAAAAACATGTTTTAGCAGTTTTTTTGCCTGAAAATTGAAATTTTTCTAGCACAGTGTAGACATGTACAAATCGCTTCTGAGACCCAAAAAAATCGATTTTTCGGTGTTTTTAGGCTAAATTTGATATATAAACGGGTCTCGAAGATGCATGCAGAAATCGACTTTTTGGGCCAAAAAAACGTGTTTTAGCATTTTTTTTCCCTGAAAATTGAAATTTTTCTAGCACAGTACAAATCGCATCTGAGACCAAAAAAACTCGGTTTTTCGGTGTTTTTAGGCTAAATTTGGGATTTAAATGGGTATCTAAGATGCATGCACAAATCGACTTTTTGGGCCCAAAAAACGTGTTTTAGCATTTTTTTTGCCTGAAAATTTAAATTTTTCTAGCACAGTGTAATCATGTACAAATCGCTTCTGAGACCCAAAAAACTCGATTTTTCGGTGTTTTTAGGCAAAATTTGGGATATAAACGGGTATCGAAGATGCATGCACAAATCGACTTTTTGTGCCCAAAAAACGTGTTTTAGCATTTTTTTTGCCTGAAAATTGAAATTTTTCTAGCACAGTACAAATCGCTTCTGAGACCCAAAAAACTCGATTTTTCGGTTTTTTAGGCTAAATTTGGGATATAATCGGGTATCGAAGATGGATGCACAAATCGACTTTTTGGACCCAAAAAACGTGTTTTAGCATTTTTTTTGCCTGAAAATTTATTTTTTTTCTAGCACAGTGTAGACATGTACAAATCGCTTCTGAGACCCAAAAAACTCGATTTTTCGGTGTTATTAGGCTAAACTTGGGATATAAACGGGTATCAAAGATGGAAGCACAAATCGACTTTTTGGGCCAAAAAAACGTGTTTTAGCATTTTTTTTGGCTGAAAATTGAAATTTTTCTAGCACAGTACAAATCGCTTCTGAGACCCAAAAAACTCGATTTTTCGGTGTTTTTAGGCTGAATTTGGGATATAAACGGGTTTCGAAGATGCATTCACAAATTGGCTTTTTGGGCCCAAAAAACGTGTTTTAGCCTTTTTTTTGCCAGAAAATTGATTTTTTTCTAGAACAGTGTAGACATGTACAAATCACTTCCGAGACCCAAAAAACTCGATTTTTCGGTGTTTTTAGGCTAAATTTGGGATATAAATGGGTATCGAAGATGCATGCACAAATCGACTTTTTGGGCCCAAAAAACGTGCTTTAGCATTTTTTTTGCCTGAAAATTGAAATTTTTCTAGCACAGTGTAAACATGTACAAATCGCTTCTGAGACCAAAAAAACTCGATTTATCGGTGTTTTTAGTCAAAATTTGGGATATAAACGGGTATCGAAGATCATGCACAAATCGACTTTTTGGGCCCAAAAAACGTGTTTTAGCATTTGTTTTGCCTGAAAATTGAATTTTTTCTAGCACAGTACAAATCGCTTCTGAGACCCAAAAAACTCGATTTTTCGGTGTTTTTAGGCTAAATTTGGGATATAAACGGGTATCGAAGATGCATGCACAAATCGACTTTTTGGGCCTAAAAAACGTGTTTTAGCATTTTTTTTGCCTGAAAATTGAAATTTTTCTAGAACAGTGTAGACATGTACAAATCGCTTCTGAGACCCAAAAAACTCGATTTTTCGGTGATTTTAGGCTAAATTTGGGATATAAACGGGTATCGAAGATGCATGCACAAATCGACTTTTTGGGCCCAAAAAACGTGTTTTAGCATTTTTTTCCCCTGAAAATTGAAATTTTTCTAGCACAGTACAAATCGCATCTGAGACCAAAAAAACTCGGTTTTTCGGTGTTTTTAGGCTAAATTTGGGATATAAATGGGTATCGAAGATGCATGCACAAATCGACTTTTTGTGCCCAAAAAACGTGTTTTAGCATTTTTTTTGCCTGAAAATTGAAATTTTTCTAGCACAGTACAAATCGCTTCTGAGACCCAAAAAACTCGATTTTTCGGTGTTTTTAGGCTAAATTTGGGATATAATCGGGTATCGAAGATGCATGCACAAATCAACTTTTTGGACCCAAAAAACGTGTTTTAGCATTTTTTTTGCCTGAAAATTGATTTTTTTTCTAGCACAGTGTAGACATGTACAAATCGCTTCTGAGACCCAAAAAACTCGATTTTTCGGTGTTATTAGGCTAAATTTGGGATATAAACGGGTGTCAAAGAAGCAAGCACAAATCGACTTTTTGGGCCAAAAAAACGTGTTTTAGCATTTTTTTTGGCTGAAAATTGAAATTTTTCTAGCACAGTACAAATCGCTTCTGAGACCCAAAAAACTCGATTTTTCGGTGTTTTTAGGCTGAATTTGGGATATAAACGGGTTTCGAAGATGCATGCACAAATTGGCTTTTTGGGCCCAAAAAACGTGTTTTAGCCTTTTTTTTGCCTGAAAATTGAAATTTTTCTAGCACAGTGTAGACATGTACAAATCGCTTCTGAAACCCAAAAAACTCGATTTTTCGGTGTTTTTAGGCTAAATTTGGGATATAAACGGGTATCGAAGATGCATGCACAAATCGACTTTTTGGGCCCAAAAAACGTGTTTTAGCATTTTTTTTTGCCTGAAAATTTAAATTTTTCTAGCACAGTACAAATCGCTTCTGAGACCCAAAAAACTCGATTTTTCGGTGTTTTTAGGCTAAATTTGGGATATAAACGGGTATCGAAGATGCATGCACAAATTGACTTTTTGGGCCCAAAAAACGTGTTTTAACATTTTATTTGCCTGAAAATTGAAATTTTTCTAGCACAGTGTAGACATGTACAAATCGCTTTTGAGACCCAAAAAACTCGATTTTTCGGTGTTTTTAGGCTAAATTTGGGATATAAACGGGTATCGAAGATGCATGCACAAATCGACGTTTTGGGCCCAAAAAACATGTTTTAGCATTTTTTTTGGCCTGAAAATTGAAATTTTTCTAGCACAGTGTAAACATGTACAAATCGCTTCTGAGACCCAAAAAACTCGATTTTTCGGTGTTTTTAGGCTAAATTTGGGATATAAATGGGTATCGAAGATGCATGCACAAATCGACTTTTTGGGCCCAAAAAACGTGTTTTAGCATTTTTTTTGCCTGAAAATTGATTTTTTTCTAGCACAGTGTAAACATGTACAAATCGCTTCTGAGACCCAAAAAACTCGATTTTTCGGTGTTTTTAGGCAAAATTTGGGATATAAACGGGTATCGAAGATGCATGCACAAATCGACTTTTTGTGCCCAAAAAACGTGTTTTAGCATTTTTTTTGCCTGAAAATTGAAATTTTTCTGGCACAGTACAAATCGCTTCTGAGACCCAAAAAACTCGATTTTTCGGTGTTTTTAGGCTAAATTTGGGATATAATCGGGTATCGAAGATGCATGCACAAATCAACTTTTTGGACCCAAAAAACGTGTTTTAGCATTTTTTTTGCCTGAAAATTGATTTTTTTTCTAGCACAGTGTAGACATGTACAAATCGCTTCTGAGACCCAAAAAACTCGATTTTTCGGTGTTATTAGGCTAAATTTGGGATATAAACGGGTGTCAAAGAAGCAAGCACAAATCGACTTTTTGGGCCAAAAAAACGTGTTTTAGCATTTTTTTTGGCTGAAAATTGAAATTTTTCTAGCACAGTACAAATCGCTTCTGAGACCCAAAAAACTCGATTTTTCGGTGTTTTTAGGCAGAATTTGGGATATAAACGGGTTTCGAAGATGCATGCACAAATTGGCTTTTTGGGCCCAAAAAACGTGTTTAAGCCTTTTTTTTGCCTGAAAATTGAAATTTTTCTAGCACAGTGTAGACATGTACAAATCGCTTCTGAAACCCAAAAAACTCGATTTTTCGGTGTTTTTAGGCTAAATTTGGGATATAAACGGGTATCGAAGATGCATGCACGAATCGACTTTTTGGGCCCAAAAAACGTGTTTTAGCATTTTTTTTGCCTGAAAATTGAAATTTTTCTAGCACAGTACAAATCGCTTCTGAGACCCAAAAAACTCGATTTTTCGGTGTTTTTAGGCTAAATTTGGGATATAAACGGGTATCGAAGATGCATGCACAAATTGACTTTTTGGGCCCAAAAAATGTGTTTTAGCATTTTATTTGCCTGAAAATTGAAATTTTTCTAGCACAGTGTAGACATGTACAAATCGCTTTTGAGACCCAAAAAACTCGATTTTTCGGTGTTTTTAGGCTAAATTTGGGATATAAACGGGTATCGAAGATGCATGCACAAATCGACTTTTTGGGCCAAAAAAACATGTTTTAGCATTTTTTTTGGGCTGAAAATTGAATTTTTTCTAGCACAGTGTAAACATGTACAAATCGCTTCTGAGACCCAAAAAACTCGATTTGTCGGTGTTTTGAGGCAAAATTTGGGATATAAACGGGTATCGAAGATGCATGCACAAATCGACTTTTTGGGCAAAAAAACGTGTTTTAGCATTTTTTTTGCCTGAAAATTGAATCTTTACTAGCACAGTACAAATCGCTTTTGAGACCAAAAAAACTCGATTTTTCGGTGTTTTTAGGCTAAATTTGGGATATAAACGAGTATCGAAGATGCATGCACAAATCGACTTTTTGGTCCCAAAAAACGTGTTTTAGCATTTTTTTTGCCAGAAAATTGAAATTTTTCTAGAACAGTGTAGACATGTACAAATCGCTTCCGAGACCCAAAAAACTCGATTTTTCGGTGTTTTTAGGCTAAATTTGGGATATAAACGGGTATCGAAGATGCATGCACAAATCGACTTTTTGGGCCCAAAAAACGTGTTTTAGCATTTTTTTTGCCTGAAAATTGACATTTTTCTAGCACAGTGTAAACATGTACAAATCGCTTCTGAGACCCAAAAAACTCGATTTATCGGTGTTTTTAGGCAAAATTTGGGATATAAACGGGTATCGAAGATGCATGCACAAATCGACTTTTTGGGCCCAAAAAACATGTTTTAGCATTTTTTTTGCCTGAAAATTGAAATTTTTCTAGCACAGTACAAATCGCTTCTGAGACCCAAAAAACTCGATTTTTCGGTGTTTTTAGGCTAAATTTGGGATATAAACGGGTATCGAAGATGCATGCACAAATTGACTTTTTGGGCCCAAAAAACGTGTTTTAACATTTTATTTGCCTGAAAATTGAAATTTTTCTAGCACAGTGTAGACATGTACAAATCGCTTTTGAGACCCAAAAAACTCGATTTTTCGGTGTTATTAGGCTAAATTTGGGATATAAACGGGTATCGAAGATGCATGCACAAATCGACGTTTTGGGCCCAAAAAACATGTTTTAGCATTTTTTTTGGCCTGAAAATTGAAATTTTTCTAGCACAGTGTAAACATGTACAAATCGCTTCTGAGACCCAAAAAACTCGATTTTTCGGTGTTTTTAGGCTAAATTTGGGATATAAACGGGTATCGAAGATGCATGCACAAATCGACTTTTTGGGCTAAAAAAACGTGTTTTAGCATTTTTTTTGCCTGAAAATTGAAATTTTTCTAGCACAGTGTAGACATGTACAAATCGCTTCTGAGACCCAAAAAATTCGATTTCTCGTTGTTTTTAGGCTAAATTTGATATATAAACGGGTCTCGAAGATGCATGCAGAAATCGACTTTTTGGGCCAAAAAAACGTGTTTTAGCATTTTTTTCCCCTGAAAATTGAAATTTTTCTAGCACAGTACAAATCGCATCTGAGACCAAAAAAACTCGGTTTTTCGGTGTTTTTAGGCTAAATTTGGGATATAAATGGGTATCGAAGATGCATGCACAAATCGACTTTTTGGGCCCAAAAAACGTGTTTTAGCATTTTTTTTGCCTGAAAATTGATTTTTTTCTAGCACAGTGTAAACATGTACAAATCGCTTCTGAGACCCAAAAAACTCGATTTTTCGGTGTTTTTAGGCAAAATTTGGGATATAAACGGGTATCGAAGATGCATGCACAAATCGACTTTTTGTGCCCAAAAAACGTGTTTTAGCATTTTTTTTGCCTGAAAATTGAAATTTTTCTGGCACAGTACAAATCGCTTCTGAGACCCAAAAAACTCGATTTTTCGGTGTTTTTAGGCTAAATTTGGGATATAATCGGGTATCGAAGATGCATGCACAAATCAACTTTTTGGACCCAAAAAACGTGTTTTAGCATTTTTTTTGCCTGAAAATTGATTTTTTTTCTAGCACAGTGTAGACATGTACAAATCGCTTCTGAGACCCAAAAAACTCGATTTTTCGGTGTTATTAGGCTAAATTTGGGATATAAACGGGTGTCAAAGAAGCAAGCACAAATCGACTTTTTGGGCCAAAAAAACGTGTTTTAGCATTTTTTTTGGCTGAAAATTGAAATTTTTCTAGCACAGTACAAATCGCTTCTGAGACCCAAAAAACTCGATTTTTCGGTGTTTTTAGGCAGAATTTGGGATATAAACGGGTTTCGAAGATGCATGCACAAATTGGCTTTTTGGGCCCAAAAAACGTGTTTTAGCCTTTTTTTTGCCTGAAAATTGAAATTTTTCTAGCACAGTGTAGACATGTACAAATCGCTTCTGAAACCCAAAAAACTCGATTTTTCGGTGTTTTTAGGCTAAATTTGGGATATAAACGGGTATCGAAGATGCATGCACGAATCGACTTTTTGGGCCCAAAAAACGTGTTTTAGCATTTTTTTTGCCTGAAAATTGAAATTTTTCTAGCACAGTACAAATCGCTTCTGAGACCCAAAAAACTCGATTTTTCGGTGTTTTTAGGCTAAATTTGGGATATAAACGGGTATCGAAGATGCATGCACAAATTGACTTTTTGGGCCCAAAAAACGTGTTTTAGCATTTTATTTGCCTGAAAATTGAAATTTTTCTAGCACAGTGTAGACATGTACAAATCGCTTTTGAGACCCAAAAAAACTCGATTTTTCGGTGTTTTTAGGCTAAATTTGGGATATAAACGGGTATCGAAGATGCATGCACAAATCGACTTTTTGGGCCAAAAAAACATGTTTTAGCATTTTTTTTGGGCTGAAAATTGATTTTTTTCTAGCACAGTGTAAACATGTACAAATCGCTTCTGAGACCCAAAAAACTCGATTTGTCGGTGTTTTGAGGCAAAATTTGGGATATAAACGGGTATCGAAGATGCATGCACAAATCGACTTTTTGGGCAAAAAAACGTGTTTTAGCATTTTTTTTGCCTGAAAATTGAATCTTTACTAGCACAGTACAAATCGCTTTTGAGACCAAAAAAACTCGATTTTTCGGTGTTTTTAGGCTAAATTTGGGATATAAACGAGTATCGAAGATGCATGCACAAATCGACTTTTTGGTCCCAAAAAACGTGTTTTAGCATTTTTTTTGCCAGAAAATTGAAATTTTTCTAGAACAGTGTAGACATGTACAAATCGCTTCCGAGACCCAAAAAACTCGATTTTTCGGTGTTTTTAGGCTAAATTTGGGATATAAACGGGTATCGAAGATGCATGCACAAATCGACTTTTTGGGCCCAAAAAACGTGTTTTAGCATTTTTTTTGCCTGAAAATTGACATTTTTCTAGCACAGTGTAAACATGTACAAATCGCTTCTGAGACCCAAAAAACTCGATTTATCGGTGTTTTTAGGCAAAATTTGGGATATAAACGGGTATCGAAGATGCATGCACAAATCGACTTTTTGGGCCCAAAAAACATGTTTTAGCATTTTTTTTGCCTGAAAATTGAAATTTTTCTAGCACAGTACAAATCGCTTCTGAGACCCAAAAAACTCGATTTTTCGGTGTTTTTAGGCTAAATTTGGGATATAAACGGGTATCGAATATGCATGCACAAATCGACTTTTTGGGCCTAAAAAACGTGTTTTAGCATTTTTTTTGCCTGAAAATTGAAATTTTTCTAGAACAGTGTTGACATGTACAAATCGCTTCCGAGACCCAAAAAACTCGATTTTTCTGTGTTTCTAGGCTAAATTTGGGATATAAAAGGGTATCGAAGATGCATGCACAAATCGACTTTTTGGGCCAAAAAAACGTGTTTTAGCATTTTTTTGGCCTGAAAATTGAAATTTTTCTAGCACAGTACAAATCGCTTCTGAGACCCAAAAAACTCGATTTTTCGGTGTTTTTAGGCTAAATTTGGGATATAAACGGGTATCGAATATGCATGCACAAATCGACTTTTTGGGCCTAAAAAACGTGTTTTAGCATTTTTTTTGCCTGAAAATTGATATTTTTCTAGAACAGTGTAGACATGTACAAATCGCTTCTGAGACCCAAAAAACTCGATTTTTCGGTGTTTTTAGGCTAAATTTGGGATATAAACGGGTTTCGAAGATGCATGCACAAATCGACTTTTTGGGCCCAAAAAACGTGTTTTAGCATTTTTTTTTGCCTGAAAATTGAATTTTTTCTAGCACAGTGTAGACATGTACAAATCGCTTCTGAGACCCAAAAAACTCGATTTTTCGGTGTTTTTAGGCTAAATTTGGGATATAAACGGGTATCGAAGATGCATGCAGAAATCGACTTTTTGGGCCCAAAAAACGTGTTTTAGCATTTTTTTTTGCCTGAAAATTGAAATTTTTCTAGCACAGTGTAGACATGTACAAATCGCTTCTGAGACCCAAAAAACTCGATTTTTCGGTGTTTTTAGGCTAAATTTAGTATATAAACGGGTATCGAAGATGCATGCACAAATCGACTTTTTGGGCCCAAAAAACGTGTTTTAGCATTTTTTTTGCCTGAAAATTGAAATTTTTCTAGCACAGTGTAGACATGTACAAATCGCTTCTGAGACCCAAAAAACTTGATTTCTCGGTGTTTTTAGGCTAAATTTGGGATATAAACGGGTCTCGAAGATGCATGCAGAAATCGACTTTTTGGGCCAAAAAAACGTGTTTTAGCATTTTTTTTCCATGAAAATTGAAATTTTTCTAGCACAGTACAAATCGCAACTGAGACAAAAAAAAATTGATTTTTCGGTGTTTTTAGGCTAAATTTGGGATATAAATGGGTATCGAAGCTGCATGCACAAATCGACTTTTTGGGCAAAAAAACGTGTTTTAGCATTTTTTTTGCCTGAAAATTGAAATTTTTCTAGCTCAGTGTAAACATGTACAAATCGCTTCTGAGACCCAAAAAACTCGATTTTTCGGTGTTTTTAGGCTAAATTTAGTATATAAACGGGTATCGAAGATGCATGCACAAATCGACTTTTTGGGCCAAAAAAACGTGTTTTAGCATTTTTTTGCCTGAAAATTGAATTTTTTCTAGCACAGTACAAATCGCTTCTGAGACCCAAAAAACTCGATTTTTCGTTGTTTTTAGGCTAAATTTGGGATAAAAACGGGTATCGAAGATGCATGCACAAATCGACTTTTTGGACCCAAAAAACGTGTTTTAGCATTTTTTTTGTCTGAAAATTGAAATTTTTCTAGCACAGTATAGACATGTACAAATCGCTTCTGAGACCCAAAAACTCGATTTATCGGTGTTTTTAGGCAAAATTTGGGATATAAACGGGTATCGAAGATGCATGCACAAATCGACTTTTTGGGCCCAAAAAACGTGTTTTAGCATTTTTTTGGCCTGAAAATTGAAATTTTTCTAGCACAGTACAAATCGCTTCTGAGACCCAAAAAACTCGATTTTTCGGTGTTTTTAGGCTAAATTTGGGATATAAACGGGTATCGAATATGCATGCACAAATCGACTTTTTTGGCCTAAAAAACGTGTTTTAGCATTTATTTTGCCTGAAAATTGAAATTTTTCTAGAACAGTGTAGACATGTACAAATCGTTTCTGAGACCCAAAAAACTCGATTTTTCGGTGTTTTTAGGCTAAATTTGGGATATAAACGGGTATCGAAGATGCATGCACAAATAGACTTTTTGGGCCCCAAAAACGTGTTTTAGCATTTTTTTTGCCTGAAAATTGAAATTTTTAAGCAGAGTGTAAACATGTACAAATCGCTTCTGAGGCCCAAAAAAACTCGATTTTTTCGGTGTTTTTAGGCTAAATTTGATATATAAACGGGTATCGAAGATGCATGCACAAATCGAATTTTTGGGCCAAAAAAACGTGTTTTAGCATTTTTTTTCCTGAAAATTGAAATTTTTCTAGCACAGTTCAAATCGCTTCTGAGACCCAAAAAACTCGATTTTTCGGTGTTTTTAGGCAAAATTTGGGATATAATCGGGTATCGAAGATGCATGCACAAATCGACTTTTTGGGCCCAAAAAACGTGTTTTAGCATTTTTTTTTGCCTGAAAATTGACATTTTTCTAGCACAGTGTAGACATGTACAAATCGCTTCTGAGACCCAAAAAACTCGATTTATCGGTGTTTTTAGGCAAAATTTGGGATATAAACGGGTATCGAAGATGCATGCACAAATCGACTTTTTGGGCCCAAAAAACATGTTTTAGCATTTTTTTTGCCTGAAAATTGAAATTTTTCTAGCACAGTACAAATCGCTTCTGAGACCCAAAAAACTCGATTTTTCGGTGTTTTTAGGCTAAATTTGGGATATAAACGGGTATCGAATATGCATGCACAAATCGACTTTTTGGGCCTAAAAAACGTGTTTTAGCATTTTTTTTGCCTGAAAATTGAAATTTTTCTAGAACAGTGTTGACATGTACAAATCGCTTCCGAGACCCAAAAAAACTCGATTTTTCTGTGTTTCTAGGCTAAATTTGGGATATAAAAGGGTATCGAAGATGCATGCACAAATCGACTTTTTTGGGCCAAAAAAACGTGTTTTAGCATTTTTTTGGCCTGAAAATTGAAATTTTTCTAGCACAGTACAAATCGCTTCTGAGACCCAAAAAACTCGATTTTTCGGTGTTTTTAGGCTAAATTTGGGATATAAACGGGTATCGAATATGCATGCACAAATCGACTTTTTGGGCCTAAAAAACGTGTTTTAGCATTTTTTTTGCCTGAAAATTGATATTTTTTCTAGAACAGTGTAGACATGTACAAATCGCTTCTGAGACCCAAAAAACTCGATTTTTCGGTGTTTTTAGGCTAAATTTGGGATATAAACGGGTTTCGAAGATGCATGCACAAATCGACTTTTTGGGCCCAAAAAACGTGTTTTAGCATTTTTTTTTGCCTGAAAATTGAATTTTTTCTAGCACAGTGTAGACATGTACAAATCGCTTCTGAGACCCAAAAAACTCGATTTTTCGGTGTTTTTAGGCTAAATTTGGGATATAAACGGGTATCGAAGATGCATGCAGAAATCGACTTTTTGGGCCCAAAAAACGTGTTTTAGCATTTTTTTTTGCCTGAAAATTGAAATTTTTCTAGCACAGTGTAGACATGTACAAATCGCTTCTGAGACCCAAAAAACTCGATTTTTCGGTGTTTTTAGGCTAAATTTAGTATATAAACGGGTATCGAAGATGCATGCACAAATCGACTTTTTGGGCCCAAAAAACGTGTTTTAGCATTTTTTTTGCCTGAAAATTGAAATTTTTCTAGCACAGTGTAGACATGTACAAATCGCTTCTGAGACCCAAAAAACTCCGATTTCTCGGTGTTTTTAGGCTAAATTTGGGATATAAACGGGTCTCGAAGATGCATGCAGAAATCGACTTTTTGGGCCAAAAAAACGTGTTTTAGCATTTTTTTTTCCATGAAAATTGAAATTTTTCTAGCACAGTACAAATCGCAACTGAGCCAAAAAAAAATTGATTTTTTCGGTGTTTTTAGGCTAAATTTGGGATATAAATGGGTATCGAAGCTGCATGCACAAATCGACTTTTTGGGCAAAAAAACGTGTTTTAGCATTTTTTTTGCCTGAAAATTGAAATTTTTCTAGCTCAGTGTAAACATGTACAAATCGCTTCTGAGACCCAAAAAACTCGATTTTTCGGTGTTTTTAGGCTAAATTTAGTATATAAACGGGTATCGAAGATGCATGCACAAATCGACTTTTTGGGCCAAAAAAACGTGTTTTAGCATTTTTTTGCCTGAAAATTGAATTTTTTCTAGCACAGTACAAATCGCTTCTGAGACCCAAAAAACTCGATTTTTCGTTGTTTTTAGGCTAAATTTGGGATAAAAACGGGTATCGGAAGATGCATGCACAAATCGACTTTTTGGACCCAAAAAACGTGTTTTAGCATTTTTTTTTGTCTGAAAATTGAAATTTTTCTAGCACAGTATAGACATGTACAAATCGCTTCTGAGACCCAAAAAACTCGATTTATCGGTGTTTTTAGGCAAAATTTGGGATATAAACGGGTATCGAAGATGCATGCACAAATCGACTTTTTGGGCCCAAAAAACGTGTTTTAGCATTTTTTTGGCCTGAAAATTGAAATTTTTCTAGCACAGTACAAATCGCTTCTGAGACCCAAAAAACTCGATTTTTCGGTGTTTTTAGGCTAAATTTGGGATATAAACGGGTATCGAATATGCATGCACAAATCGACTTTTTTGGCCTAAAAAACGTGTTTTAGCATTTATTTTGCCTGAAAATTGAAATTTTTCTAGAACAGTGTAGACATGTACAAATCGTTTCTGAGACCCAAAAAACTCGATTTTTCGGTGTTTTTAGGCTAAATTTGGGATATAAACGGGTATCGAAGATGCATGCACAAATAGACTTTTTGGGCCCCAAAAACGTGTTTTAGCATTTTTTTTGCCTGAAAATTGAAATTTTTAAGCAGAGTGTAAACATGTACAAATCGCTTCTGAGGCCCAAAAAACTCGATTTTTCGGTGTTTTTAGGCTAAATTTGATATATAAACGGGTATCGAAGATGCATGCACAAATCGAATTTTTGGGCCAAAAAAACGTGTTTTAGCATTTTTTTTCCTGAAAATTGAAATTTTTCTAGCACAGTTCAATTCGCTTCTGAGACCCAAAAAACTCGATTTTTCGGTGTTTTTAGGCAAAATTTGGGATATAATCGGGTATCGAAGATGCATGCACAAATCGACTTTTTGGGCCCAAAAAACGTGTTTTAGCATTTTTTTTGCCTGAAAATTGAATTTTTTCTAGCACAGTGTAGACATGTACAAATCGCTTCTGAGACCCAAAGAACTCGATTTTTCGGTGTTTTTAGGCTAAATTTGGGATATAAACGGGTATCAAAGATGCATGCACAAATCGACTTTTTGGGCCAAAAAAACGTGTTTTAGCATTTTTATTGGCTGAAATTGAAATTTTTCTAGCACAGTACAAATCGCTTCTGAGACCCAAAAAACTCGATTTTTCGGTGTTTTTAGGCTAAATTTGGGATATAAACGGGTTTCGAAGATGCATGCACAAATTGGCTTTTTGGGCCCAAAAAACGTGTTTTAGCATGTTTTTTGCCTGAAAATTGAAATTTTTCTAGCACAGTGTAGACATGTACAAATCGCTTCTGAAACCCAAATAGCTCGATTTTTCGTTGTTTTTAGGCTAAATTTGGGATAAAAACGGGTATCGAAGATGCATGCACAAATCGACTTTTTGGACCCAAAAAACGTGTTTTTGCATTTTTTTTGCCTGAAAATTGAAATTTTTCTAGCACAGTATAGACATGTACAAATCGCTTCTGAGACCCAAAAAACTCGATTTATCGGTGTTTTTAGGCAAAATTTGGGATATAAACGGGTATCGAAGATGCATGCACAAATCGACTTTTTGGGCCCAAAAAACGTGTTTTAGCATTTTTTTGGCCTGAAAATTGAATTTTTTCTAGCACAGTACAAATCGCTTCTGAGACCCAAAAAACTCGATTTTTCGGTGTTTTTAGGCTAAATTTGGGATATAAACGGGTATCGAATATGCATGCACAAATCGACTTTTTTGGCCTAAAAAACGTGTTTTAGCATTTATTTTGCCTGAAAATTGAAATTTTTCTAGAACAGTGTAGACATGTACAAATCGTTTCTGAGACCCAAAAAACTCGATTTTTCGGTGTTTTTAGGCTAAATTTGGGATATAAACGGGTATCGAAGATAAATGCACAAATCGACTTTTTGGACCCCAAAAACGTGTTTTAGCATTTTTTTTGCCTGAAAATTGAAATTTTTCTAGCAGAGTGTAAACATGTACAAATCGCTTCTGAGACCCAAAAAACTCGATTTTTCGGTGTTTTTAGGCTAAATTCGGTATATAAACGGGTATCGAAGATGCATGCACAAATCGAATTTTTGGGCCAAAAAAACGTGTTTTAGCATTTTTTTTCCTGAAAATTGAAATTTTTCTAGCACAGTTCAAATCGCTTCTGAGACCCAAAAAACTCGATTTTTCGGTGTTTTTAGGCTAAATTTGGGATATAATCGGGTATCGAAGATGCATGCACAAATCGACTTTTTGGGCCCAAAAAACGTGTTTTAGCATTTTTTTTGCCTGAAAATTGAAATTTTTCTAGCACAGTGTAGACATGTACAAATCGCTTCTGAGACCCAAAAAACTCGATTTTTCGGTGTTTTTAGGCTAAATTTGGGATATAAACGGGTATCAAAGATGCATGCACAAATCGACTTTTTGGGCCAAAAAAACGTGTTTTAGCATTTTTATTGGCTGAAATTGAATTTTTTCTAGCACAGTACAAATCGCTTCTGAGACCCAAAAAACTCGATTTTTCGGTGTTTTTAGGCTAAATTTGGGATATAAACGGGTTTCGAAGATGCATGCACAAATTGGCTTTTTGGGCCCAAAAAACGTGTTTTAGCATTTTTTTTTCCTGAAAATTGAAATTTTTCTAGCACAGTGTAGACATGTACAAATCGCTTCTGAAACCCAAATAGCTCGATTTTTCGGTGTTTTTAGGCTAAATTTGGGATATAAACGGGTCTCGAAGATGCATGCACAAATCGACTTTTTGGGCCCAAAAAACGTGTTTTAACATTTTTTTTGCCTAAAAATTGAAATTTTTCTAGCACAGTACAAATCGCTTCTGAGACCCAAAAAACTCGATTTTTCGGTGATTTAGGCTAAATTTGGGATATAAACGGGTATCGAAGATGCATGCACAAATTGACTTTTTTGGCCCAAAAAACGTGTTTTAGCATTTTATTTGCCTGAAAATTGAAATTTTTCTAGCACAGTGTAGACATGTACAAATCGCTTTTGAGACCCAAAAAACTCGATTATTCGGTGTTTTTAGGCTAAATTTGGGATATAAACGGGTATCGAAGATGCATGCACAAATCGACTTTTTGGGCCAAAAAAGCGTGTTTTAGCATTTTTTTGCCTGAAAATTGATTTTTTTCTAGCACAGCACAAATCGCTTCTGAGACCCAAAAAACTCGATTTTTCGGTGTTTTTAGGCTAAATTTGGGATAAAAACGGGTATCGAAGATGCATGCACAAATCGACTTTTTGGGCCCAAAAAACGTGTTTTAGCATTTTTTTGGCCTGAAAATTGAAATTTTTCTAGAACAGTTTAGACATGTACAAATCGCTTCTGAGACCCAAAAAACTCGATTTTTCGGTGTTTTTAGGCTAAATTTGGGATATAAACGGGTATCGAAGATGCATGCACAAATCGACTTTTTGGGCCCAAAAAACGTGTTTTAGCATTTTTTTTTGCCTGAAAATTGAAATTTTTCTAGCACAGTGTAGACATGTACAAATCGCTTCTGAGACCCAAAAAACTCGATTTTTCGGTGTTTTTAGGCTAAATTTAGTATATAAACGGGTATCGAAGATGCATGCACAAATCGACTTTTTGGGCCCAAAAAACGTGTTTTAGCATTTTTTTTGCCTGAAAATTGAAATTTTTCTAGCACAGTGTAGACATGTACAAATCGCTTCCGAGACCCAAAAAACTCGATTTCTCGGTGTTTTTAGGCTAAATTTGGGATATAAACGGGTCTCGAAGATGCATGCAGAAATCGACTTTTTGGGCCAAAAAAACGTGTTTTAGCATTTTTTTTCCCTGAAAATTGAAATTTTTCTAGCACAGTACAAATCGCAACTGAGACCAAAAAAAATTGATTTTTCGGTGTTTTTAGGCTAAATTTGGGATATAAATGGGTATCGAAGCTGCATGCACAAATCGACTTTTTGGGCAAAAAAACGTGTTTTAGCATTTTTTTTGCCTGAAAATTGAAATTTTTCTAGCTCAGTGTAAACATGTACAAATCGCTTCTGAGACCCAAAAAACTCGATTTTTCGGTGTTTTTAGGCTAAATTTAATATATAAACGGGTATCGAAGATGCATGCACAAATCGACTTTTTGGGCCAAAAAAATGTGTTTTAGCATTTTTTTGCCTGAAAATTGAATTTTTTCTAGCACAGTACAAATCGCTTCTGAGACCCAAAAAACTCGATTTTTCGTTGTTTTTAGGCTAAATTTGGGATAAAAACGGGTATCGAAGATGCATGCACAAATCGACTTTTTGGACCCAAAAAACGTGTTTTAGCATTTTTTTTGTCTGAAAATTGAAATTTTTCTAGCACAGTGTAGACATGTACAAATCGCTTCTGAGACCCAAAAAACTCGATTTTTCGGTGTTTTTAGGCTAAATTTGGGATATAAACGGGTATCAAAGATGCATGCACAAATCGACTTTTTGGGCCAAAAAAACGTGTTTTAGCATTTTTATTGGCTGAAATTGAATTTTTTCTAGCACAGTACAAATCGCTTCTGAGACCCAAAAAACTCGATTTTTCGGTGTTTTTAGGCTAAATTTGGGATATAAACGGGTTTCGAAGATGCATGCACAAATTGGCTTTTTGGGCCCAAAAAACGTGTTTTAGCATTTTTTTTTCCTGAAAATTGAAATTTTTCTAGCACAGTGTAGACATGTACAAATCGCTTCTGAAACCCAAATAGCTCGATTTTTCGGTGTTTTTAGGCTAAATTTGGGATATAAACGGGTCTCGAAGATGCATGCACAAATCGACTTTTTGGGCCCAAAAAACGTGTTTTAACATTTTTTTTGCCTAAAAATTGAAATTTTTCTAGCACAGTACAAATCGCTTCTGAGACCCAAAAAACTCGATTTTTCGGTGATTTAGGCTAAATTTGGGATATAAACGGGTATCGAAGATGCATGCACAAATTGACTTTTTTGGCCCAAAAAACGTGTTTTAGCATTTTATTTGCCTGAAAATTGAAATTTTTCTAGCACAGTGTAGACATGTACAAATCGCTTTTGAGACCCAAAAAACTCGATTATTCGGTGTTTTTAGGCTAAATTTGGGATATAAACGGGTATCGAAGATGCATGCACAAATCGACTTTTTGGGCCAAAAAAGCGTGTTTTAGCATTTTTTTGCCTGAAAATTGATTTTTTTCTAGCACAGCACAAATCGCTTCTGAGACCCAAAAAACTCGATTTTTCGGTGTTTTTAGGCTAAATTTGGGATAAAAACGGGTATCGAAGATGCATGCACAAATCGACTTTTTGGGCCCAAAAAACGTGTTTTAGCATTTTTTTGGCCTGAAAATTGAAATTTTTCTAGAACAGTTTAGACATGTACAAATCGCTTCTGAGACCCAAAAAACTCGATTTTTCGGTGTTTTTAGGCTAAATTTGGGATATAAACGGGTATCGAAGATGCATGCACAAATCGACTTTTTGGGCCCAAAAAACGTGTTTTAGCATTTTTTTTTGCCTGAAAATTGAAATTTTTCTAGCACAGTGTAGACATGTACAAATCGCTTCTGAGACCCAAAAAACTCGATTTTTCGGTGTTTTTAGGCTAAATTTAGTATATAAACGGGTATCGAAGATGCATGCACAAATCGACTTTTTGGGCCCAAAAAACGTGTTTTAGCATTTTTTTTGCCTGAAAATTGAAATTTTTCTAGCACAGTGTAGACATGTACAAATCGCTTCCGAGACCCAAAAAACTCGATTTCTCGGTGTTTTTAGGCTAAATTTGGGATATAAACGGGTCTCGAAGATGCATGCAGAAATCGACTTTTTGGGCCAAAAAAACGTGTTTTAGCATTTTTTTTCCCTGAAAATTGAAATTTTTCTAGCACAGTACAAATCGCAACTGAGACCAAAAAAAATTGATTTTTCGGTGTTTTTAGGCTAAATTTGGGATATAAATGGGTATCGAAGCTGCATGCACAAATCGACTTTTTGGGCAAAAAAACGTGTTTTAGCATTTTTTTTGCCTGAAAATTGAAATTTTTCTAGCTCAGTGTAAACATGTACAAATCGCTTCTGAGACCCAAAAAACTCGATTTTTCGGTGTTTTTAGGCTAAATTTAATATATAAACGGGTATCGAAGATGCATGCACAAATCGACTTTTTGGGCCAAAAAAACGTGTTTTAGCATTTTTTTGCCTGAAAATTGAATTTTTTCTAGCACAGTACAAATCGCTTCTGAGACCCAAAAAACTCGATTTTTCGTTGTTTTTAGGCTAAATTTGGGATAAAAACGGGTATCGAAGATGCATGCACAAATCGACTTTTTGGACCCAAAAAACGTGTTTTAGCATTTTTTTTGTCTGAAAATTGAAATTTTTCTAGCACAGTATAGACATGTACAAATCGCTTCTGAGACCCAAAAAACTCGATTTATCGGTGTTTTTAGGCAAAATTTGGGATATAAACGGGTATCGAAGATGCATGCACAAATCGACTTTTTGGGCCCAAAAAACGTGTTTTAGCATTTTTTTGGCCTGAAAATTGAAATTTTTCTAGCACAGTACAAATCGCTTCTGAGACCCAAAAAACTCGATTTTTCGGTGTTTTTAGGCTAAATTTGGGATATAAACGGGTATCGAATATGCATGCACAAATCGACTTTTTTGGCCTAAAAAACGTGTTTTAGCATTTATTTTGCCTGAAAATTGAAATTTTTCTAGAACAGTGTAGACATGTACAAATCGTTTCTGAGACCCAAAAAACTCGATTTTTCGGTGTTTTTAGGCTAAATTTGGGATATAAACGGGTATCGAAGATGCATGCACAAATAGACTTTTTGGGCCCCAAAAACGTGTTTTAGCATTTTTTTTGCCTGAAAATTGAAATTTTTCTAGCAGAGTGTAAACATGTACAAATCGCTTCTGAGACCCAAAAAACTCGATTTTTCGGTGTTTTTAGGCTAAATTTGATATATAAACAGGTATCGAAGATGCATGCACAAATCGAATTTTTGGGCCAAAAAAACGTGTTTTAGCATTTTTTTTCCTGAAAATTGAAATTTTTCTAGCACAGTTCAAATCGCTTCTGAGACCCAAAAAACTCGATTTTTCGGTGTTTTTAGGCTAAATTTGGGATATAATCGGGTATCGAAGATGCATGCACAAATCGACTTTTTGGGCCCAAAAAACGTGTTTTAGCATTTTTTTTGCCTGAAAATTGAAATTTTTCTAGCACAGTGTAGACATGTACAAATCGCTTCTGAAACCCAAATAGCTCGATTTTTCGTTGTTTTTAGGCTAAATTTGGGATAAAAACGGGTATCGAAGATGCATGCACAAATCGACTTTTTGGACCCAAAAAACGTGTTTTAGCATTTTTTTTGCCTGAAAATTGAAATTTTTCTAGCACAGTATAGACATGTACAAATCGCTTCTGAGACCCAAAAAACTCGATTTATCGGTGTTTTTAGGCAAAATTTGGGATATAAACGGGTATCGAAGATGCATGCACAAATCGACTTTTTGGGCCCAAAAAACGTGTTTTAGCATTTTTTTGGCCTGAAAATTGAATTTTTTCTAGCACAGTACAAATCGCTTCTGAGACCCAAAAAACTCGATTTTTCGGTGTTTTTAGGCTAAATTTGGGATATAAACGGGTATCGAATATGCATGCACAAATCGACTTTTTTGGCCTAAAAAACGTGTTTTAGCATTTATTTTGCCTGAAAATTGAAATTTTTCTAGAACAGTGTAGACATGTACAAATCGTTTCTGAGACCCAAAAAACTCGATTTTTCGGTGTTTTTAGGCTAAATTTGGGATATAAACGGGTATCGAAGATGCATGCACAAATCGACTTTTTGGGCCCCCAAAACGTGTTTTAGCATTTTTTTTGCCTGAAAATTGAAATTTTTCTAGCAGAGTGTAAACATGTACAAATCGCTTCTGAGACCCAAAAAACTCGATTTTTCGGTGTTTTTAGGCTAAATTCGGTATATAAACGGGTATCGAAGATGCATGCACAAATCGAATTTTTGGGCCAAAAAAACGTGTTTTAGCATTTTTTTTCCTGAAAATTGAAATTTTTCTAGCACAGTTCAAATCGCTTCTGAGACCCAAAAAACTCGATTTTTCGGTGTTTTTAGGCTAAATTTGGGATATAATCGGGTATCGAAGATGCATGCACAAATCGACTTTTTGGGCCCAAAAAACGTGTTTTAGCATTTTTTTTGCCTGAAAATTGAAATTTTTCTAGCACAGTGTAGACATGTACAAATCGCTTCTGAGACCCAAAAAACTAGATTTTTCGGTGTTTTTAGGCTAAATTTGGGATATAAACGGGTATCAAAGATGCATGCACAAATCGACTTTTTGGGCCAAAAAAACGTGTTTTAGCATTTTTATTGGCTGAAATTGAATTTTTTCTAGCACAGTACAAATCGCTTCTGAGACCCAAAAAACTCGATTTTTCGGTGTTTTTAGGCTAAATTTGGGATATAAACGGGTTTCGAAGATGCATGCACAAATTGGCTTTTTGGGCCCAAAAAACGTGTTTTAGCATTTTTTTTTCCTGAAAATTGAAATTTTTCTAGCACAGTGTAGACATGTACAAATCGCTTCTGAAACCCAAATAGCTCGATTTTTCGGTGTTTTTAGGCTAAATTTGGGATATAAACGGGTCTCGAAGATGCATGCACAAATCGACTTTTTGGGCCCAAAAAACGTGTTTTAACATTTTTTTTGCCTAAAAATTGAAATTTTTCTAGCACAGTACAAATCGCTTCTGAGACCCAAAAAACTCGATTTTTCGGTGATTTAGGCTAAATTTGGGATATAAACGGGTATCGAAGATGCATGCACAAATTGACTTTTTGGGCCCAAAAAACGTGTTTTAGCATTTTATTTGCCTGAAAATTGAAATTTTTCTAGCACAGTGTAGACATGTACAAATCGCTTTTGAGACCCAAAAAACTCGATTATTCGGTGTTTTTAGGCTAAATTTGGGATATAAACGGGTATCGAAGATTCATGCACAAATCGACTTTTTGGGCCCAAAAAACGTGTTTTAGCATTTTTTTTGCCTGAAAATTGAAATTTTTCTAGCACAGTGTAAACATGTACAAATCGCTTCTGAGACCGAAAAACCTCGATTTTTCGGTGTTTTGAGGCAAAATTTGGGATATAAACGGGTATCGAAGATGCATGCACAAATCGACTTTTTGGGCAAAAAAAACGTGTTTTAGCATTTTTTTTGCCTGAAAATTGAATTTTTACTAGCACAGTACAAATCGCTTTTGAGACCAAAAAAAACTCGATTTTTCGGTGTTTTTAGGCTAAATTTGGGATATAAATGAGTATCGAAGATGCATGCACAAATCGACTTTTTGGTCCCAAAAAACGTGTTTTAGCATTTTTTTTGCCAGAAAATTGAAATTTTTCTAGAACAGTGTAGACATGTACAAATCGCTTCCGAGACCCAAAAAACTCGATTTTTCGGTGTTTTTAGGCTAAATTTGGGATATAAACGGGTATCGAAGATGCATGCACAAATCGACTTTTTGTGCCCAAAAAACGTGTTTTAGCATTTTTTTTGCCTGAAAATTAAATTTTTTCTAGCACAGTACAAATCGCTTCTGAGACCCCAAAAACTCGATTTTTCGGTGTTTTTAGGCTAAATTTGGGATATAATCGGGTATCGAAGATGCATGCACAAATCGACTTTTTGGACCCAAAAAACGTGTTTTAGCATTTGTTTTGCCTGAAAATTGAAGTTTTTCTAGCACAGTGTAGACATGTACAAATCGCTTCTGAGACCCAAAAAACTCGATTTTTCGGTGTTTTTAGGCTAAATTTGGGATATAAACGGGTATCGAAGATGCATGCACAAATCGACTTTTTGGGCCCAAAAAACGTGTTTTAGCATTTTTTTTGCCTGAAAATTGAAATTTTTCTAGCACAGTACAAATCGCTTCTGAGACCCAAAAAACTCGATTTTTCAGTGTTTTTAGGCTAAATTTGGGATATAAACGGGTATCGAAGATGCATTCACAAATTGACTTTTTGGGCCCAAAAAACGTGTTTTAGCATTTTTTTTGCCTGAAAATTGAAATTTTTCTAGCACAGTGTAGACATGTACAAATCGCTTTTGAGACCCAAAAAACTCGATTTTTCGGTGTTTTTAGGCTAAATTTGGGATATAAACGGGTATCGAAGATGCATGCACAAATCGACTTTTTGGTCCCAAAAAACGTGTTTTAGCATTTTTTTTGCCAGAAAATTGAAATTTTTCTAGAACAGTGTAGACATGTAAAAATCGCTTCCGAGACCCAAAAAACTCGATTTTTCGGTGTTTTTAGGCTAAATTTGGGATATAAACGGGTATCGAAGATGCATGCACAAATCGACTTTTTGGGCCCAAAAAACGTGTTTTAGCATTTTTTTTGCCTGAAAATTTAAATTTTTCTAGCACAGTGTAAACATGTACAAATCGCTTCTGAGACCCAAAAAACTCGATTTATCGGTGTTTTTAGGCAAAATTTGGGATATAAAAGGGTATCGAAGATGCATGCACAAATCGACTTTTTGGGCCCAAAAAACGTGTTTTAGCATTTTTTTTGCCTTAAAATTGATTTTTTTCTAGCACAGTGTAAACATGTACAAATCGCTTCTGAGACCCAAAAAACTCGATTTATCGGTGTTTTTAGGCAAAATTTGGGATATAAAAGGGTATCGAAGATGCATGCACAAATCGACTTTTTGGGCCCAAAAAACGTGTTTTAGCATTTTTTTGGCCTGAAAATTGAAATTTTTCTAGCACAGTACAAATCGCTTCTGAGACCCAAAAAACTCGATTTTTCCGTGTTTTTAGGCTAAATTTGGGATATAAACGGGTATCGAATATGCATGCACAAATCGACTTTTTGGGCCTAAAAAACGTGTTTTAGCATTTTTTTTGCCTGAAAATTGAAATTTTTCTAGCACAGTGTAGACATGTACAAATCGCTTCTGAGACCCAAAAAACTCGATTTTTCGGTGTTTTTAGGCTAAATTTGGGATATAAACGGGTATCGAAGATGCATGCAAAAACCGACTTTTTGGGCCCCAAAAACGTGTTTTAGCATTTTTTTTGCCTGAAAATTGAAATTTTTCTAGCACAGTGTAAACATGTACAAATCGCTTCTGAGACCCAATAAACTCGATTTTTCGGTGTTTTGAGGCAAAATTTGGGATATAAACGGGTATCGAAGATGCATGCACAAATCGACTATTTGGGCAAAAAAACGTATTTTAGCATTTTTTTTGCCTGAAAATAGAATTTTTACTAGCACAGTACAAATCGCTTTTGAGACCAAAAAAACTCGATTTTTCGGTGTTTTTAGGCTAAATTTGGGATATAAACGAGTATCGAAGATGCATGCACAAATCGACTTATTGGTCCCAAAAAACCTGTTTTAGCATTTTTTTTGCCAGAAAATTGAAATTTTTCTAGAACAGTGTAGACATGTACAAATCGCTTCCGAGACCCAAAAACTCGATTTTTCGGTGTTTTTAGGCTAAATTTGGGATATAAACGGGTATCGAATATGCATGCACAAATCGACTTTTTGGGCCTAAAAAACGTGTTTTAGCATTTTTTTTGTCTGAAAATTGAAAATTTTCTAGATCAGTGTAGACATGTACAAATCGCTTCTGAGACCCAAAAAACTCGATTTTTCGGTGATTTTAGGCTAAATTTGGGATATAAACGGGTATCGAAGATGCATGCACAAATCGACTTTTTGGGCCCAAAAAACGTGTTTTAGCAGTTTTTTTGCCTGAAAATTGAAATTTTTCTAGCACAGTGTAGACATGTACAAATCGCTTCTGAGACCCAAAAAAATCGATTTTTCGGTGTTTTTAGGCTAAATTTGATATATAAACGGGTCTCGAAGATGCATGCAGAAATCGACTTTTTGGGCCAAAAAAACGTGTTTTAGCATTTTTTTTCCCTGAAAATTGAAATTTTTCTAGCACAGTACAAATCGCATCTGAGACCAAAAAAACTCGGTTTTTCGGTGTTTTTAGGCTAAATTTGGGATTTAAATGGGTATCTAAGATGCATGCACAAATCGACTTTTTGGGCCCAAAAAACGTGTTTTAGCATTTTTTTTGCCTGAAAATTTAAATTTTTCTAGCACAGTGTAATCATGTACAAATCGCTTCTGAGACCCAAAAAACTCGATTTTTCGGTGTTTTTAGGCAAAATTTGGGATATAAACGGGTATCGAAGATGCATGCACAAATCGACTTTTTGTGCCCAAAAAACGTGTTTTAGCATTTTTTTTGCCTGAAAATTGAAATTTTTCTAGCACAGTACAAATCGCTTCTGAGACCCAAAAAACTCGATTTTTCGGTTTTTTAGGCTAAATTTGGGATATAATCGGGTATCGAAGATGGATGCACAAATCGACTTTTTGGACCCAAAAAACGTGTTTTAGCATTTTTTTTGCCTGAAAATTTATTTTTTTTCTAGCACAGTGTAGACATGTACAAATCGCTTCTGAGACCCAAAAAACTCGATTTTTCGGTGTTATTAGGCTAAATTTGGGATATAAACGGGTATCAAAGATGGAAGCACAAATCGACTTTTTGGGCCAAAAAAACGTGTTTTAGCATTTTTTTTGGCTGAAAATTGAAATTTTTCTAGCACAGTACAAATCGCTTCTGAGACCCAAAAAACTCGATTTTTCGGTGTTTTTAGGCTGAATTTGGGATATAAACGGTTTTCGAAGATGCATTCACAAATTGGCTTTTTGGGCCCAAAAAACGTGTTTTAGCCTTTTTTTTGCCAGAAAATTGATTTTTTTCTAGAACAGTGTAGACATGTACAAATCACTTCCGAGACCCAAAAAACTCGATTTTTCGGTGTTTTTAGGCTAAATTTGGGATATAAATGGGTATCGAAGATGCATGCACAAATCGACTTTTTGGGCCCAAAAAACGTGCTTTAGCATTTTTTTTGCCTGAAAATTGAAATTTT
Source organism: Petrolisthes manimaculis (assembly GCA_034508575.1). NCBI lineage: Eukaryota > Metazoa > Arthropoda > Malacostraca > Decapoda > Porcellanidae > Petrolisthes > Petrolisthes manimaculis. The sequence goes on from JAWZYT010001007.1 coordinate 717,632, forward strand.
TCTAGCACAGTGTAAACATGTACAAATCGCTTCTGAGACCAAAAAAACTCGATTTATCGGTGTTTTTAGTCAAAATTTGGGATATAAACGGGTATCGAAGATCATGCACAAATCGACTTTTTGGGCCCAAAAAACGTGTTTTAGCATTTGTTTTGCCTGAAAATTGAATTTTTTCTAGCACAGTACAAATCGCTTCTGAGACCCAAAAAACTCGATTTTTCGGTGTTTTTAGGCTAAATTTGGGATATAAACGGGTATCGAAGATGCATGCACAAATCGACTTTTTGGGCCTAAAAAACGTGTTTTAGCATTTTTTTTGCCTGAAAATTGAAATTTTTCTAGAACAGTGTAGACATGTACAAATCGCTTCTGAGACCCAAAAAACTCGATTTTTCGGTGATTTTAGGCTAAATTTGGGATATAAACGGGTATCGAAGATGCATGCACAAATCGACTTTTTGGGCCCAAAAAACGTGTTTTAGCATTTTTTTCCCCTGAAAATTGAAATTTTTCTAGCACAGTACAAATCGCATCTGAGACCAAAAAAACTCGGTTTTTCGGTGTTTTTAGGCTAAATTTGGGATATAAATGGGTATCGAAGATGCATGCACAAATCGACTTTTTGTGCCCAAAAAACGTGTTTTAGCATTTTTTTTGCCTGAAAATTGAAATTTTTCTAGCACAGTACAAATCGCTTCTGAGACCCAAAAAACTCGATTTTTCGGTGTTTTTAGGCTAAATTTGGGATATAATCGGGTATCGAAGATGCATGCACAAATCAACTTTTTGGACCCAAAAAACGTGTTTTAGCATTTTTTTTGCCTGAAAATTGATATTTTTTCTAGCACAGTGTAGACATGTACAAATCGCTTCTGAGACCCAAAAAACTCGATTTTTCGGTGTTATTAGGCTAAATTTGGGATATAAACGGGTGTCAAAGAAGCAAGCACAAATCGACTTTTTGGGCCAAAAAAACGTGTTTTAGCATTTTTTTTGGCTGAAAATTGAAATTTTTCTAGCACAGTACAAATCGCTTCTGAGACCCAAAAAACTCGATTTTTCGGTGTTTTTAGGCTGAATTTGGGATATAAACGGGTTTCGAAGATGCATGCACAAATTGGCTTTTTGGGCCAAAAAAACGTGTTTTAGCCTTTTTTTTGCCTGAAAATTGAAATTTTTCTAGCACAGTGTAGACATGTACAAATCGCTTCTGAAACCCAAAAAACTCGATTTTTCGGTGTTTTTAGGCTAAATTTGGGATATAAACGGGTATCGAAGATGCATGCACAAATCGACTTTTTGGGCCCAAAAAACGTGTTTTAGCATTTTTTTTTGCCTGAAAATTGAAATTTTTCTAGCACAGTACAAATCGCTTCTGAGACCCAAAAAACTCGATTTTTCGGTGTTTTTAGGCTAAATTTGGGATATAAACGGGTATCGAAGATGCATGCACAAATTGACTTTTTGGGCCCAAAAAACGTGTTTTAACATTTTATTTGCCTGAAAATTGAAATTTTTCTAGCACAGTGTAGACATGTACAAATCGCTTTTGAGACCCAAAAAACTCGATTTTTCGGTGTTTTTAGGCTAAATTTGGGATATAAACGGGTATCGAAGATGCATGCACAAATCGACGTTTTGGGCCCAAAAAACATGTTTTAGCATTTTTTTTGGCCTGAAAATTGAAAATTTTCTAGCACAGTGTAAACATGTACAAATCGCTTCTGAGACCCAAAAAACTCGATTTTTCGGTGTTTTTAGGCTAAATTTGGGATATAAACGGGTATCGAAGATGCATGCACAAATCGACTTTTTGGGCTAAAAAAACGTGTTTTAGCATTTTTTTTGCCTGAAAATTGAAATTTTTCTAGCACAGTGTAGACATGTACAAATCGCTTCTGAGACCCAAAAAATTCGATTTCTCGTTGTTTTTAGGCTAAATTTGATATATAAACGGGTCTCGAAGATGCATGCAGAAATCGACTTTTTGGGCCAAAAAAACGTGTTTTAGCATTTTTTTCCCCTGAAAATTGAAATTTTTCTAGCACAGTACAAATCGCATCTGAGACCAAAAAAACTCGGTTTTTCGGTGTTTTTAGGCTAAATTTGGGATATAAATGGGTATCGAAGATGCATGCACAAATCGACTTTTTGGGCCCAAAAAACGTGTTTTAGCATTTTTTTTGCCTGAAAATTGATTTTTTTCTAGCACAGTGTAAACATGTACAAATCGCTTCTGAGACCCAAAAAACTCGATTTTTCGGTGTTTTTAGGCAAAATTTGGGATATAAACGGGTATCGAAGATGCATGCACAAATCGACTTTTTGTGCCCAAAAAACGTGTTTTAGCATTTTTTTTGCCTGAAAATTGAAATTTTTCTGGCACAGTACAAATCGCTTCTGAGACCCAAAAAACTCGATTTTTCGGTGTTTTTAGGCTAAATTTGGGATATAATCGGGTATCGAAGATGCATGCACAAATCAACTTTTTGGACCCAAAAAACGTGTTTTAGCATTTTTTTTGCCTGAAAATTGATTTTTTTTCTAGCACAGTGTAGACATGTACAAATCGCTTCTGAGACCCAAAAAACTCGATTTTTCGGTGTTATTAGGCTAAATTTGGGATATAAACGGGTGTCAAAGAAGCAAGCACAAATCGACTTTTTGGGCCAAAAAAACGTGTTTTAGCATTTTTTTTGGCTGAAAATTGAAATTTTTCTAGCACAGTACAAATCGCTTCTGAGACCCAAAAAACTCGATTTTTCGGTGTTTTTAGGCAGAATTTGGGATATAAACGGGTTTCGAAGATGCATGCACAAATTGGCTTTTTGGGCCCAAAAAACGTGTTTTAGCCTTTTTTTTGCCTGAAAATTGAAATTTTTCTAGCACAGTGTAGACATGTACAAATCGCTTCTGAAACCCAAAAAACTCGATTTTTCGGTGTTTTTAGGCTAAATTTGGGATATAAACGGGTATCGAAGATGCATGCACGAATCGACTTTTTGGGCCCAAAAAACGTGTTTTAGCATTTTTTTTGCCTGAAAATTGAAATTTTTCTAGCACAGTACAAATCGCTTCTGAGACCCAAAAAACTCGATTTTTCGGTGTTTTTAGGCTAAATTTGGGATATAAACGGGTATCGAAGATGCATGCACAAATTGACTTTTTGGGCCCAAAAAACGTGTTTTAGCATTTTATTTGCCTGAAAATTGAAATTTTTCTAGCACAGTGTAGACATGTACAAATCGCTTTTGAGACCCAAAAAACTCGATTTTTCGGTGTTTTTAGGCTAAATTTGGGATATAAACGGGTATCGAAGATGCATGCACAAATCGACTTTTTGGGCCAAAAAAACATGTTTTAGCATTTTTTTGGGGCTGAAAATTGATTTTTTTCTAGCACAGTGTAAACATGTACAAATCGCTTCTGAGACCCAAAAAACTCGATTTGTCGGTGTTTTGAGGCAAAATTTGGGATATAAACGGGTATCGAAGATGCATGCACAAATCGACTTTTTGGGCAAAAAAACGTGTTTTAGCATTTTTTTTGCCTGAAAATTGAATCTTTACTAGCACAGTACAAATCGCTTTTGAGACCAAAAAAACTCGATTTTTCGGTGTTTTTAGGCTAAATTTGGGATATAAACGAGTATCGAAGATGCATGCACAAATCGACTTTTTGGTCCCAAAAAACGTGTTTTAGCATTTTTTTTGCCAGAAAATTGAAATTTTTCTAGAACAGTGTAGACATGTACAAATCGCTTCCGAGACCCAAAAAACTCGATTTTTCGGTGTTTTTAGGCTAAATTTGGGATATAAACGGGTATCGAAGATGCATGCACAAATCGACTTTTTGGGCCCAAAAAACGTGTTTTAGCATTTTTTTTGCCTGAAAATTGACATTTTTCTAGCACAGTGTAAACATGTACAAATCGCTTCTGAGACCCAAAAAACTCGATTTATCGGTGTTTTTAGGCAAAATTTGGGATATAAACGGGTATCGAAGATGCATGCACAAATCGACTTTTTGGGCCCAAAAAACATGTTTTAGCATTTTTTTTGCCTGAAAATTGAAATTTTTCTAGCACAGTACAAATCGCTTCTGAGACCCAAAAAACTCGATTTTTCGGTGTTTTTAGGCTAAATTTGGGATATAAACGGGTATCGAATATGCATGCACAAATCGACTTTTTGGGCATAAAAAACGTGTTTTAGCATTTTTTTTGCCTGAAAATTGAAATTTTTCTAGAACAGTGTAGACATGTACAAATCGCTTCTGAGACCCAAAAAACTCGATTTTTCGGTGTTTTTAGGCTAAATTTGGGATATAAACGGGTTTCGAAGATGCATGCACAAATCGACTTTTTGGGCCCAAAAAACGTGTTTTAGCATTTTTTTTGCCTGAAAATTGATTTTTTTCTAGCACAGTGTAGACATGTACAAATCGCTTCTGAGACCCAAAAAATTCGATTTCTCAGTGTTTTTAGGCTAAATTTGGGATATAAACGGATCTCGAAGATGCATGCAGAAATCGACTTTTTGGGCCAAAAAAACGTGTTTTAGCATTTTTTTTGCCTGAAAATTGAAATTTTTCAAGCACAGTACAAATCGCTTCTGAGACCAAAAAAACTCGATTTTTCGGTGTTTTTAGGCTAAATTTGGGATATAAACGAGTATCGAAGATGCATGCACAAATCGACTTTTTGGGCCCAAAAAACGTGCTTTAGCATTTTTTTTGCCTGAAAATTGAAATTTTTCTAGAACAGTGTTGACATGTACAAATCGCTTCCGAGACCCAAAAAACTCGATTTTTCTGTGTTTCTAGGCTAAATTTGGGATATAAAAGGGTATCGAAGATGCATGCACAAATCGACTTTTTGGGCCAAAAAAACGTGTTTTAGCATTTTTTTGGCCTGAAAATTGAAATTTTTCTAGCACAGTACAAATCGCTTCTGAGACCCAAAAAACTCGATTTTTCGGTGTTTTTAGGCTAAATTTGGGATATAAACGGGTATCGAATATGCATGCACAAATCGACTTTTTGGGCCTAAAAAACGTGTTTTAGCATTTTTTTTGCCTGAAAATTGATATTTTTCTAGAACAGTGTAGACATGTACAAATCGCTTCTGAGACCCAAAAAACTCGATTTTTCGGTGTTTTTAGGCTAAATTTGGGATATAAACGGGTTTCGAAGATGCATGCACAAATCGACTTTTTGGGCCCAAAAAACGTGTTTTAGCATTTTTTTTTGCCTGAAAATTGAATTTTTTCTAGCACAGTGTAGACATGTACAAATCGCTTCTGAGACCCAAAAAATTCGATTTCTCAGTGTTTTTAGGCTAAATTTGGGATATAAACGGGTCTCGAAGATGCATGCAGAAATCGACTTTTTGGGCCAAAAAAACGTGTTTTAGCATTTTTTTTGCCTGAAAATTGATTTTTTTCTAGCACAGTACAAATCGCTTCTGAGACCCAAAAAACTCGATTTTTCGGTGTTTTTAGGCTAAATTTGGGATATAAACGGGTATCGAAGATGCATGCACAAATCGACTTTTTGGACCCAAAAAACGTGTTTTAGCATTTTTTTTGCCTGAAAATTGAAATTTTTCTAGCACAGTGTAGACATGTACAAATCGCTTCTGAGACCCAAAAAACTCGATTTTTCGGTGTTTTTAAGCTAAATTTGGGATATAAACGGGTATCAAAGATGCATGCACAAATCGACTTTTTGGGCCAAAAAAACGTGTTTTAGCATTTTTTTGGCCTGAAAATTGAAATTTTTCAAGCACAGTACAAATCGCTTCTGAGACCCAAAAAACTCGATTTTTCGGTGTTTTTAGGCTAAATTTGGGATATAAACGAGTATCGAAGATGCATGCACAAATCGACTTTTTGGTCCCAAAAAACGTGTTTTAGCATTTTTTTTGCCTGAAAATTGAAATTTTTCTAGAACAGTGTTGACATGTACAAATCGCTTCCGAGACCCAAAAAACTCGATTTTTCGGTGTTTTTAGGCTAAATTTGGGATATAAAAGGGTATCGAAGATGCATGCACAAATCGACTTTTTGGGCCCAAAAAACGTGTTTTAGCATTTTTTTTGCCTGAAAATTGAAATTTTTCTAGCACAGTACAAATCGCTTCTGAGACCCAAAAAACTCGATTTTCGGTGTTTTTAGGCTAAATTTGGGATATAAACGGGTATCGAATATGCATGCACAAATCGACTTTTTGGGCCCAAAAAACGTGTTTTAGCATTTTTTTTGCCTGAAAATGGATTTTTTTCTAGCACAGTACAAATCGCTTCTGAGACCCAAAAAACTCGATTTTCGGTGTTTTTAGGCTAAATTTGGGATATAAACGGGTATAGAATATGCATGCACAAATCGACTTTTTGGGCCTAAAAAACGTGTTTTAGCATTTTTTTTGCGTGAAAATTGAATTTTTTCTAGAACAGTGTAGACATGTACAAATCGCTTCTGAGACCCAAAAAACTCGTTTTTTCGTTTTTTTTAGGCTATATTTGGGATATAAACGGGTATCGAAGATGCATGCACAAATCGACTATTTGGGCCCAAAAAACGTGTTTTAGCATTTTTTTTGCCTGAAAATTGAATTTTTTCTAGCACAGTGTAGACATATACAAATCGCTTCTGAGACCCAAAAAACTCGATTTCTCGGTGTTTTTATGCTAAATTTGGGATATAAACGGGTATCGAAGATGCATGCAGAAATCGACTTTTTGGGCCAAAAAAACGTGTTTTAGCATTTTTTTCCCTGAAAATTGAAATTTTTCTAGCACAGTACAAATCGCATCTGAGACCAAAAAAACTCGATTTTTCGGTGTTTTTAGGCTAAATTAGGGATATAAATGGGTATCGAAGATGCATGCACAAATCGACTTTTGGGGCAAAAAAAAACGTGTTTTAGTATTTTTTTTGCCTGAAAATTGAATTTTTACTAGCACAGTACAAATCGCTTTTGAGACAAAAAAAACTCGATTTTTCGGTGTTTTTAGGCTAAATTTGGGATATAAACGAGTTTCGAAGATGCATGCACAAATCGACTTTTTGGTCCCAAAAAACGTGTTTTAGCATTTTTTTTGCAAGAAAATTGAATTTTTTCTAGAACAGTGTAGACATGTACAAATCGCTTCCGAGACCCAAAAAACTCGATTTTTCGGTGTTTTTAGGCTAAATTTGGGAAATAAACGGGTATCGAAGATGCATGCGCAAATAGACTTTTTGGGCCAAAAAAACGTGTTTTAGCATTTTTTTTGTCTGAAAATTGAAATTTTTCTAGCACAGTGTAGAAATGTACAAATCGCTTCTGAGACCCAAAAAACTCGATTTTTCGGTGTTTTTAGGCTAAATTTGGGATATAAACGGGTATCGAAGATGCAGGCACAAATCGACTTTTTGGGCCCAAAAAACGTGTTTTAGCATTTTTTTTGCCTGAAAATTGACATTTTTCTAGCACAGTGTAGACATGTACAAATCGCTTCTGCGACCAAAAAAACTCGATTTTTCGGTGTTTTTAGGCTAAATTTGGGATATAAACGGGTATCAAAGATGCTTGCACAAATCGACTTTTTGGGCCAAAAAAACGTGTTTTAGCATTTTTTTTGCCTGAAAATTGAAGTTTTTCTAGCACAGTACAAATCGCTTCTGATACCCAAAAAACTCGATTTGTCGGTGTTTTTAGGCTAAATTTGGGATATAAACGGGTATCGAAGATGCATGCACAAATTGACTTTTTGGGTCCAAAAAACGTGTTTTAGCATTTTTTTGCCTGAAAATTGAAATTTTTCTAGCACAGTGTAGACATGTAATAATCGTTTCTGAGACCCAAAAACTCGATTTTTCGGTGTTCCTAGGCTAAATTTGGGATATAAACGGGGATCGAAGATGCATGCACAAATCGACTTTTTGGGCCCCAAAAATGTGTTTTAGCATTTTTTTTGCCTGAAAATTGATTTTTTTTCTAGCACAGTGTAGACATGTACAAATCGCTTCTGAGACCCAAAAAACTCGATTTTTCGGTGTTATTAGGCTAAATTTGGGATATAAACGGGTGTCAAAGAAGCAAGCACAAATCGACTTTTTGGGCCAAAAAAACGTGTTTTAGCATTTTTTTTGGCTGAAAATTGAAATTTTTCTAGCACAGTACAAATCGCTTCTGAGACCCAAAAAACTCGATTTTTCGGTGTTTTTAGGCTAAATTTGGGAAATAAACGGGTATCGAAGATGCATGCGCAAATAGACTTTTTGGGCCAAAAAAACGTGTTTTAGCATTTTTTTTGCCTGAAAATTGAAATTTTCTAGCACAGTGTAGAAATGTACAAATCGCTTCTGAGACCAAAAAAACTCGATTTTTCGGTGTTTTTAGGCTAAATTTGGGATATAAACGGGTATCGAAGATGCAGGCACAAATCGACTTTTTGGGCCCAAAAAACGTGTTTTAGCATTTTTTTTGCCTGAAAATTGACATTTTTCTAGCACAGTGTAGACATGTACAAATCGCTTCTGCGACCAAAAAAACTCGATTTTTCGGTGTTTTTAGGCTAAATTTGGGATATAAACGGGTATCAAAGATGCTTGCACAAATCGACTTTTTGGGCCAAAAAAACGTGTTTTAGCATTTTTTTTGCCTGAAAATTGAAATTTTTCTAGCACAGTACAAATCGCTTCTGATACCCAAAAAACTCGATTTGTCGGTGTTTTTAGGCTAAATTTGGGATATACACGGGTATCGAAGATGCATGCACAAATTGACTTTTTGGGCCCAAAAAACGTGTTTTAGCATTTTTTTTGGCTGAAAATTGAAATTTTTCTAGCACAGTGTAGACATGTAATAATCGTTTCTGAGACCCAAAAACTCGATTTTTCGGTGTTCCTAGGCTAAATTTGGGATATAAACGGGGATCGAAGATGCATGCACAAATCGACTTTTTGGGCCCCAAAAATGTGTTTTAGCATTTTTTTTGCCTGAAAATTGATTTTTTTTCTAGCACAGTGTAGACATGTACAAATCGCTTCTGAGACCCAAAAAACTCGATTTTTCGGTGTTATTAGGCTAAATTTGGGATATAAACGGGTGTCAAAGAAGCAAGCACAAATCGACTTTTTGGGCCAAAAAAACGTGTTTTAGCATTTTTTTTGGCTGAAAATTGAAATTTTTCTAGCACAGTACAAATCGCTTCTGAGACCCAAAAAACTCGATTTTTCGGTGTTTTTAGGCTGAATTTGGGATATAAACGGGTTTCGAAGATGCATGCACAAATTGGCTTTTTGGGCCCAAAAAACGTGTTTTAGCCTTTTTTTTGCCTGAAAATTGAAATTTTTCTAGCACAGTGTAGACATGTACAAATCGCTTCTGAAACCCAAAAAACTCGATTTTTCGGTGTTTTTAGGCTAAATTTGGGATATAAACGGGTATCGAAGATGCATGCACAAATCGACTTTTTGGGCCCAAAAAACGTGTTTTAGCATTTTTTTTGCCTGAAAATTGAAATTTTTCTAGCACAGTACAAATCGCTTCTTAGACCCAAAAAACTCGATTTTTCGGTGTTTTTAGGCTAAATTTGGGATATAAACGGGTATCGAAGATGCATGCACAAATTGACTTTTTGGGCCCAAAAAACGTGTTTTAGCATTTTATTTGCCTGAAAATTGAAATTTTTCTAGCACAGTGTAGACATGTACAAATCGCTTTTGAGACCCAAAAAATTCGATTTTTCGGTGTTTTTAGGCTAAATTTGGGATATAAACGGGTATCGAAGATGCATGCACAAATCGACTTTTTGGGCCCAAAAAACATGTTTTAGCATTTTTTTTGGCCTGAAAATTGAAATTTTTCTAGCACAGTGTAAACATGTACAAATCGCTTCTGAGACCCAAAAAACTCGATTTGTCGGTGTTTTTAGGCTAAATTTGGGATATAAACGGGTATCGAAGATGCATGCACAAATCGACTTTTTGGGCCCAAAAAACGTGTTTTAGCATTTTTTTTGCCTGAAAATTGAAATTTTTCTAGCACAGTGTAGACATGTACATATCGCTTCTGAGACCCAAAAAATTCGATTTCTCGTTGTTTTTAGGCTAAATTTGATATATAAACGGGTCTCGAAGATGCATGCAGAAATCGACTTTTTGGGCCAAAAAAACGTGTTTTAGCATTTTTTTCCCCTGAAAATTGAAATTTTTCTAGCACAGTACAAATCGCATCTGAGACCAAAAAAACTCGGTTTTTCGGTGTTTTTAGGCTAAATTTGGGATATAAATGGGTATCGAAGATGCATGCACAAATCGACTTTTTGGGCCCAAAAAACGTGTTTTAGCATTTTTTTTGCCTGAAAATTGAAATTTTTCTAGCACAGTGTAAACATGTACAAATCGCTTCTGAGACCCAAAAAACTCGATTTTTTGGTGTTTTTAGGCAAAATTTGGGATATAAACGGGTATCGAAGATGCATGCACAAATCGACTTTTTGTGCCCAAAAAACGTGTTTTAGCATTTTTTTTGCCTGAAAATTGAATTTTTTCTAGCACAGTACAAATCGCTTCTGAGACCCAAAAAACTCGATTTTTCGGTGTTTTTAGGCTAAATTTGGGATATAATTGGGTATCGAAGATGCATGCACAAATCAACTTTTTGGACCCAAAAAACGTGTTTTAGCATTTTTTTTGCCTGAAAATTGATTTTTTTTCTAGCACAGTGTAGACATGTATAAATCGCTTCTGAGACCCAAAAAACTCGATTTTTCGGTGTTATTAGGCTAAATTTGGGATATATACGGGTGTCAAAGAAGCAAGCATAAATCGACTTTTTGGGCCAAAAAAACGTGTTTTAGCATTTTTTTTGGCTGAAAATTGAAATTTTTCTAGCACAGTACAAATCGCTTCTGAGACCCAAAAAACTCGATTTTTCGGTGTTTTTAGGCTGAATTTGGGATATAAACGGGTTTCGAAGATGCATGCACAAATTGGCTTTTTGGGCCCAAAAAACGTGTTTTAGCCTTTTTTTTGCCTGAAAATTGAAATTTTTCTAGCACAATGTAGACATGTACAAATCGCTTCTGAAACCCAAAAAACTCGATTTTTCGGTGTTTTTAGGCTAAATTTGGGATATAAACGGGTATCGAAGATGCATGCACAAATCGACTTTTTGGGCCCAAAAAACGTGTTTTAGCATTTTTTTTGCCTGAAAATTGAAATTTTTCTAGCACAGTACAAATCGCTTCTGAGACCCAAAAAACTCGATTTTTCGGTGTTTTTAGGCTAAATTTGGGATATAAACGGGTATCGAAGATGCATGCACAAATTGACTTTTTGGGCCCAAAAAACGTGTTTTAGCATTTTATTTGCCTGAAAATTGAAATTTTTCAAGCACAGTGTAGACATGTACAAATCGCTTTTGAGACCCAAAAAACTCGATTTTTCGGTGTTTTTAGGCTAAATTTGGGATATAAACGGGTATCGAAGATGCATGCACAAATCGACTTTTTGGGCCCAAAAAACGTGTTTTAGCCTTTTTTTTGCCTGAAAATTGAAATTTTTCTAGCACAGTGTAGACATGTACAAATCGCTTCTGAAACCCAAAAAACTCGATTTTTCGGTGTTTTTAGGCTAAATTTGGGATATAAACGGGTATCGAAGATGCATGCACAAATCGACTTTTTGGGCCCAAAAAACGTGTTTTAGCATTTTTTTTGCCTGAAAATTGAATTTTTTCTAGCACAGTACAAATCGCTTCTGAGACCCAAAAAACTCGATTTTACGGTGTTTTTAGGCTAAATTTGGGATATAAACGGGTATCGAAGATGCATGCACAAATTGACTTTTTGGGCCCAAAAAACGTGTTTTAGCATTTTATTTGCCTGAAAATTGAAATTTTTCTAGCACAGTGTAGACATGTACAAATCGCTTTTGAGACCCAAAAAACTCGATTTTTCGGTGTTTTTAGGCTAAATTTGGGATATAAACGGGTATCGAAGATGCATGCACAAATCGACTTTTTGGGCCCAAAAAACGTGTTTTAGCATTTTTTTTGGCCTGAAAATTGAAATTTTTCTAGCACAGTGTAAACATGTACAAATCGCTTCTGAGACCCAAAAAACTCGATTTGTCGGTGTTTTGAGGCAAAATTTGGGATATAAACGGGTATCGAAGATGCATGCACAAATCGACTTTTTGGGCAAAAAAACGTGTTTTAGCATTTTTTTTGCCTGCAATTGAATCTTTACTAGCACAGTACAAATCGCTTTTGAGACCCAAAAAACTCGATTTTTCGGTGTTTTTAGGCTAAATTTGGGATATAAACGAGTATCGAAGATGCATGCACAAATCGACTTTTTGGTCCCAAAAAACGTGTTTTAGCATTTTTTTTGGCTGAACATTGAAATTTTTCTAGAACAGTGTAGACATGTACAAATCGCTTCCGAGACCCAAAAAACTCGATTTTTCGGTGTTTTTAGGCTAAATTTGGGATATAAACGGGTATCGAAGATGCATGCACAAATCGACTTTTTGGGCCCAAAAAACGTGTTTTAGCCTTTTTTTTGCCTGAAAATTGAAATTTTTCTAGCACAGTGTAGACATGTACAAATCGCTTCTGAAACCCAAAAAACTCGATTTTTCGGTGTTTTTAGGCTAAATTTGGGATATAAACGGGTATCGAAGATGCATGCACAAATCGACTTTTTGGGCCCAAAAAACGTGTTTTAGCATTTTTTTTGCCTGAAAATTGAAATTTTTCTAGCACAGTACAAATCGCTTCTGAGACCCAAAAAACTCGATTTTACGGTGTTTTTAGGCTAAATTTGGGATATAAACGGGTATCGAAGATGCATGCACAAATTGACTTTTTGGGCCCAAAAAACGTGTTTTAGCATTTTATTTGCCTGAAAATTGAATTTTTTCTAGCACAGTGTAGACATGTACAAATCGCTTTTGAGACCCAAAAAACTCGATTTTTCGGTGTTTTTAGGCTAAATTTGGGATATAAACGGGTATCGAAGATGCATGCACAAATCGACTTTTTGGGCCCAAAAAACATGTTTTAGCATTTTTTTTGGCCTGAAAATTGAAATTTTTCTAGCACAGTGTAAACATGTACAAATCGCTTCTGAGACCCAAAAAACTCGATTTGTCGGTGTTTTGAGGCAAAATTTGGGATATAAACGGGTATCGAAGATGCATGCACAAATCGACTTTTTGGGCAAAAAAACGTGTTTTAGCATTTTTTTTGCCTGCAATTGAATCTTTACTAGCACAGTACAAATCGCTTTTGAGACCCAAAAAACTCGATTTTTCGGTGTTTTTAGGCTAAATTTGGGATATAAACGGGTATCGAATATGCATGCACAAATCGACTTTTTGGGCCTAAAAAACGTGTTTTAGCATTTTTTTTGCCTGAAAATTGAAATTTTTCTAGAACAGTGTAGACATGTACAAATCGCTTCTGAGACACAAAAAATTCGATTTTTCGGTGTTTTTAGGCTAAATTTGGGATATAAACGGGTTTCGAAGATGCATGCACAAATCGACTTTTTGGGCCCATAAAACGTGTTTTAGCATTTTTTTTGCCTGAAAATTGAAATTTTTCTAGCACTGTGTAGACATGTACAAATCGCTTCTGAGACCCAAAAAAATCGATTTCTCAGTGTTTTTAGGCTAAATTTGGGATATAAACGGGTCTCGAAGATGCATGCAGAAATCGTCTTTTTGGGCCAAAAAAACGTGTTTTAGCATTTTTTTTGCCTGAAAATTGAAATTTTTCTAGCACAGTACAAATCGCTTCTGAGACCCAAAAAACTCGATTTTTCGGTGTTTTTAGGCTAAATTTGGGATATAAACGGGTATCGAAGATGCATGCACAAATCGACTTTTTGGACCCAAAAAACGTGTTTTAGCATTTTTTTTGCCTGAAAATTGAAATTTTTCTAGCACAGTGTAGACATGTACAAATCGCTTCTGAGACCCAAAAAACTCGATTTTTCGGTGTTTTTAAGCTAAATTTGGGATATAAACGGGTATCAAAGATGCATGCACAAATCGACTTTTTGGGCCAAAAAAACGTGTTTTAGCATTTTTTTGGCCTGAAAATTGAAATTTTTCAAGCACAGTACAAATCGCTTCTGAGACCCAAAAAACTCGATTTTTCGGTGTTTTTAGGCTAAATTTGGGATATAAACGAGTATCAAAGATGCATGCACAAATCGACTTTTTGGTCCCAAAAAACGTGTTTTAGCATTTTTTTTGCCTGAAAATTGATTTTTTTCTAGAACAGTGTAGACATGTACAAATCGCTTCCGAGACCCAAAAAACTCGATTTTTCGGTGTTTTTAGGCTAAATTTGGGATATAAAAGGGTATCGAAGATGCATGCACAAATCGACTTTTTGGGCCCAAAAAACGTGTTTTAGCATTTTTTTTGCCTGAAAATTGAAATTTTTCTAGCACAGTAGAAATCGCTTCTGAGACCCAAAAAACTCGATTTTCGGTGTCATTAGGCTAAATTTGGGATATAAACGGGTATCGAATATGCATGCACAAATCGACTTTTTGGGCCTAAAAAACGTGTTTTAGCATTTTTTTTGCGTGAAAATTGAAATTTTTCTAGAACAGTGTAGACATGTACAAATCGCTTCTGAGACCCAAAAAACTCGATTTTTCGGTGTTTTTAGGCTATATTTGGGATATAAACGGGTATCGAAGATGCATGCACAAATCGACTTTTTGGGCCCAAAAAACGTGCTTTAGCATTTTTTTTGCCTGAAAATTGAATTTTTTCTAGCACAGTGTAGACATATACAAATCGCTTCTGAGACCCAAAAAACTCGATTTCTCGGTGTTTTTATGCTAAATTTGGGATATAAACGGGTATCGAAGATGCATGCAGAAATCGACTTTTTGGGCCCAAAAAACGTGTTTTAGCATTTTTTTCCCTGAAAATTGAAATTTTTCTAGCACAGTACTAATCGCATCTGAGACCAAAAAAACTCGATTTTTCGGTGTTTTTAGGCTAAATTTGGGATATAAATGGGTATCGAAGATGCATGCACAAATCGACTTTTTGGGCAAAAAAAAACGTGTTTTAGCATTTTTTTTGCCTGAAAATTGAATTTTTACTAGCACAGTACAAATCGCTTTTGAGACCAAAAAAACTCGATTTTTCGGTGTTTTTAGGCTAAATTTGGGATATAAACGAGTATCGAAGATGCATGCACAAATCGACTTTTTGGTCCCAAAAAACGTGTTTTAGCATTTTTTTTGCAAGAAAATTGAAATTTTTCTAGAACAGTGTAGACATGTACAAATCGCTTCCGAGACCCAAAAAACTCGATTTTTCGGTGTTTTTAGGCTAAATTTGGGATATAAAAGGGTATCGAAGATGCATGCACAAATCGACTTTTTGGGCCCAAAAAACGTGTTTTAGCATTTTTTTTGGCTGAAAATTGAAATTTTTCTAGCACAGTACAAATCGCTTCTGAGACCCAAAAAACTCGATTTTTCGGTGTTTTTAGGCTAAATTTGGGAAATAAACGGGTATCGAAGATGCATGCGCAAATTGACTTTTTGGGCCAAAAAAACGTGTTTTAGCATTTTTTTTGCCTGAAAATTGAAATTTTTCTAGCACAGTGTAGAAATGTACAAATCGCTTCTGAGACCCAAAAAACTCGATTTTTCGGTGTTTTTAGGCTAAATTTGGGATATAAACGGGTATCGAAGATGCAGGCACAAATCGACTTTTTGGGCCCAAAAAACGTGTTTTAGCATTTTTTTTGCCTGAAAATTGACATTTTTCTAGCACAGTGTAGACATGTACAAATCGCTTCTGCGACCAAAAAAACTCGATTTTTCGGTGTTTTTAGGCTAAATTTGGGATATAAACGGGTATCAAAGATGCTTGCACAAATCGACTTTTTGGGCCAAAAAAACGTGTTTTAGCATTTTTTTTGCCTGAAAATTGAAATTTTTCTAGCACAGTACAAATCGCTTCTGATACCCAAAAAACTCGATTTGTCGGTTTTTTTAGGCTAAATTTGGGATATAAACGGGTATCGAAGATGCATGCACAAATTGACTTTTTGGGCCCAAAAAACGTGTTTTAGCATTTTTTTTGCCTGAAAATTGAAATTTTTCTAGCACAGTGTAGACATGTAATAATCGCTTCTGAGACCCAAAAACTCGATTTTTCGGTGTTCCTAGGCTAAATTTGGGATATAAACGGGGATCGAAGATGCATGCACAAATCGACTTTTTGGGCCCCAAAAATGTGTTTTAGCATTTTTTTTGCCTGAAAATTGAAATTTTTCTAGCACAGTGTAAACATGTACAAATCGCTTCTGAGACCCAAAAAACTCGATTTTTCGGTGTTTTTAGGCTAAATTTGGGATATAAACGGGTCTCGAAGATGCATACACAAATCGACTTTTTGGGCCAAAAAAACGTGTTTTAGCATTTTTTTTGCCTGAAAATTGAAATTTTTCTAGCACAGTACAAATCGCTTCTGAGACCAAAAAAACTCGATTTTTCGGTGTTTTTAGGCTAAATTTGGGATATAAACGGGTATTGAATATGCATGCACAAATCGACTTTTTGGGCCCTAAAAACGTGTTTTATCATTTTTCTTGCCTGAAAATTGAAATTTTTCTAGCACAGTACAAATCGCTTCTGAGACCCAAAAAACTCGATTTTTCGGTGTTTTTAGACCCAAAAAACGTGTTTTAGCATTTTTTTTGCCTGAAAATTTAAATTTTTCTAGCACAGTGTAGACATGTACAAATCACTTCTGAGACCCAAAAAACTCGATTTTTCGGTGTTTTTAGGCTAAATTTGGGATATAAACGGGTATCGAAGATGCATGCACAAATCGACTTTTTGGGCCAAAAAAACGTGTTTTAGCCTTTTTTTTGCCTGAAAATTGAAATTTTTCTAGCACAGTACAAATCGCTTCTGAGACCAAAAAAACTCGATTTTTCGGTGTTTTTAGGCTAAATTTGGGATATAAACGAGTATCGAAGATGCATGCACAAATCGACTTTTTGGGCCCAAAAAACGTGTTTTAGCATTTTTTTTGCCAGATAATTGATTTTTTTCTAGAACAGTGTAGACATGTACAAATCGCTTCCTAGACCCAAAAAACTCGATTTTTCGGAGTTTTTAGGCTAAATTTGGGATATAAACGGGTATCGAAGATACATGCACAAATCGACTTTTTGGGCCCAAAAAACGTGTTTTAGCATTTCTTTTGCCTGAAAATTTAAATTTTTCTAGCACAGTGTAAACATGTACAAATCGCTTTTGAGACCCAAAAAACTCGATTTTTCGGTGTTTTGAGGTAAAATTTGGGATATAAACGGGTATCGAAGATGCATGCACAAATCGACTTTTTGGGCCAAAAAAACGTGTTTTAGCATTTCTTTGCCTGAAAATTGAAATTTTTCTAGCACAGTACAAATCGCTTCTGAGACCCAAAAAACTCGATTTTTCGGTGTTTTTAGACCCAAAAAACGTGTTTTAGCATTTTTTTTGCCTGAAAATTGAATTTTTTCTAGCACAGTGTAGACATGTACAAATCACTTCTGAGACCCAAAAAACTCGATTTTTCGGTGTTTTTAGGCTAAATTTGTGATATAAACGGGTATCGAAGATGCATGCACAAATCGACTTTTTGGGCCAAAAAAACGTGTTTTAGCCTTTTTTTTGCCTGAAAATTGAAATTTTTCTAGCACAGTACAAATCGCTTCTGAGACCAAAAAAACTTGATTTTTCGGTGTTTTTAGGCTAAATTTGGGAAATAAACGAGTATCGAAGATGCATGCACAAATCGACTTTTTGGGCCCAAAAAACGTGTTTTAGCATTTTTTTTGCCAGAAAATTGAATTTTTTCTAGAACAGTGTAGACATGTACAAATCGCTTCCTAGACCCAAAAAACTCGATTTTTCGGTGTTTTTAGGGTAAATTTGGGATATAAACGGGTATCGAAGATACATGCACAAATCGACTTTTTGGGCCCAAAAAACGTGTTTTAGCATTTCTTTTGCCTGAAAATTTAAATTTTTCTAGCACAGTGTAAACATGTACAAATCGCTTTTGAGACCCAAAAAACTCGATTTTTCGGTGTTTTGAGGTAAAATTTGGGATATAAACGGGTATCGAAGATACATGCACAAATCGACTTTTTGGGCAAAAAAAACGTGTTTTATCTTTTTTTTTGCCTGAAAATTGAAATTTTTCTAGCACAGTACAAATCACTTCTGAGACCCAAAAAACTCGATTTTTCGGTGTTTTTAGGCTAAATTTGGGATATAAACGGGTATCGAATATGCATGCACAAATCGACTTTTTGGGCCCAAAAAACGTGTTTTAGCATTTATTTTGCCTGAAAATTGAAATTTTTCTAGATCAATGTAGACATGTACAAATCGCTTCTGAGACCCAAAAAACTCGATTTTTCGGTGTTTTTAGGCTAAATTTGGGATATAAACGGGTATCGAAGATGCATGCACAAATCGACTTTTTGGGCTAAAAAAACGTGTTTTAGCATTTTTTTTGCCTGAAAATTTAAATTTTTCTAGCACAGTGTAGACATGTACAAATCGCTTCTGAGACCAAAAAAACTCGATTTCTCGGTGTTTTTAGGCTAAATTTGGGATATAAACGGGTCTCGGAGATGCATGCAGAAATCGACTTTTTAGGCCAAAAAAACGTGTTTTAGCATTTTGTTTGCCTGAAAATTGAAATTTTTCTAGCACAGTACAAATCGCTTCTGAGACCAAAAAAACTCGATTTTTCGGTGTTTTTAGGCTGAATTTGGGATATAAACGGGTATCGAAGATGCATGCCCAAATCGACTTTTTGGGCCCAAAAAACGTGTTTTAGCATTTTTTTTTGCCTGAAAATTGAAAATTTTCTAGCACAGTGTAAACATGTACAAATCGCTTCTGAGACCCAAAAAACTCGATTTTTCGGTGTTTTTAGGCTAAATTTGGTATATAAACGGGTATCGAAGATGCATGCACAAATCGACTTTTTGGGCCAAAAAAACGTGTTTTAGCATTTTTTGCCTAAAAATTGAAATTTTTCTAGCACAGTACAAATCGCTTCTGAGATCCAAAAAACTCGATTTTTCGGTGTTTTTAGGCTAAATTTGGGATATAAACGAGTATCGAAATTACATGCACAAATTGACTTTTTGGGCCCAAAAAACGTGTTTTAGCATTTTATTTGCCATATAATTGAAATTTTTCTAGAACAGTGTAGACATGTACAAATCGCTTCCGAGACCAAAAAAACTCGATTTTTCGGTGTTTTTAGGCTAAATTTGGGATATAAACGGGTATCGAAGATGCATGCACAAATCGACTTTTTGGGCCCAAAAAACGTGTTTTAGCCTTTTTTTTGCCTGAAAATTGAAATTTTTCTAGCACAGTACAAATCGCTTCTGAGACCAAAAAAACTCGATTTTTCGGTGTTTTTAGGCTAAATTTGGGATATAAACGAGTATCGAAGATGCATGCACAAATCGACTTTTTGGGCCCAAAAAACGTGTTTTAGCATTTTTTTTGCCAGAAAATTGATTTTTTTCTAGAACAGTGTAGACATGTACAAATCGCTTCCTAGACCCAAAAAACTCGATTTTTCGGTGTTTTTAGGCTAAATTTGGGATATAAACGGGTATCGAAGATACATGCACAAATCGACTTTTTGGGCCCAAAAAACGTGTTTTAGCATTTCTTTTGCCTGAAAATTTAAATTTTTCTAGCACAGTGTAAACATGTACAAATCGCTTTTGAGACCCAAAAAACTCGATTTTTCGGTGTTTTGAGGTAAAATTTGGGATATAAACGGGTATCGAAGATGCATGCACAAATCGACTTTTTGGGCCCAAAAAACGTGTTTTAGCATTTCTTTTGCCTGAAAACTTAAATTTTTCTAGCACAGTGTAAACATGTACAAATCGCTTTTGAGACCCAAAAAACTCGATTTTTCGGTGTTTTTAGACCCAAAAAACGTGTTTTAGCATTTTTTTTGCCTGAAAATTGAAATTTTTCTAGCACAGTGTAGACATGTACAAATCACTTCTGAGACCCAAAAAACTCGATTTTTCGGTGTTTTTAGGCTAAATTTGTGATATAAACGGGTATCGAAGATGCATGCACAAATCGACTTTTTGGGCCAAAAAAACGTGTTTTAGCCTTTTTTTTGCCTGAAAATTGAAATTTTTCTAGCACAGTACAAATCGCTTCTGAGACCAAAAAAACTTGATTTTTCGGTGTTTTTAGGCTAAATTTGGGAAATAAACGAGTATCGAAGATGCATGCACAAATCGACTTTTTGGGCCCAAAAAACGTGTTTTAGCATTTTTTTTGCCAGAAAATTAAAATTTTTCTAGAACAGTGTAGACATGTACAAATCGCTTCCTAGACCCAAAAAACTCGATTTTTCGGTGTTTTTAGGGTAAATTTGGGATATAAACGGGTATCGAAGATACATGCACAAATCGACTTTTTGGGCCCAAAAAACGTGTTTTAGCATTTCTTTTGCCTGAAAATTTAAATTTTTCTAGCACAGTGTAAACATGTACAAATCGCTTTTGAGACCCAAAAAACTCGATTTTTCGGTGTTTTGAGGTAAAATTTGGGATATAAACGGGTATCGAAGATGCATGCACAAATCGACTTTTTGGGCAAAAAAAACGTGTTTTATCTTTTTTTTTGCCTGAAAATTGAAATTTTTCTAGCACAGTACAAATCACTTCTGAGACCCAAAAAACTCGATTTTTCGGTGTTTTTAGGCTAAATTTGGGATATAAACGGGTATCGAATATGCAGGCACAAATCGACTTTTTGGGCCCAAAAAACGTGTTTTAGCATTTATTTTGCCTGAAAATTGAAATTTTTCTAGATCAATGTAGACATGTACAAATCGCTTCTGAGACCCAAAAAACTCGATTTTTCGGTGTTTTTAGGCTAAATTTGGGATATAAACGGGTATCGAAGATGCATGCACAAATCGACTTTTTGGGCTAAAAAAAACCTGTTTTAGCATTTTTTTTGCCTGAAAATTTAAATTTTTCTAGCACAGTGTAGACATGTACAAATCGCTTCTGAGACCAAAAAAACTCGATTTCTCGGTGTTTTTAGGCTAAATTTGGGATATAAACGGGTCTCGGAGATGCATGCAGAAATCGACTTTTTGGGCCAAAAAAACGTGTTTTAGCATTTTGTTTGCCTGAAAATTGAAATTTTTCTAGCACAGTACAAATCGCTTCTGAGACCAAAAAAACTCGATTTTTCGGTGTTTTTAGGCAGAATTTGGGATATAAACGGGTATCGAAGATGCATGCCCAAATCGACTTTTTGGGCCCAAAAAACGTGTTTTAGCATTTTTTTTGCCTGAAAATTGAAATTTTTCTAGCACAGTGTAAACATGTACAAATCGCTTCTGAGACCAAAAAAACTCTATTTTTCGGTGTTTTTAGGCTAAATTTGGGATATAAACGGGTATCGAAGATGCATGCACAAATCGACTTTTTGGGCCAAAAAAACGTGTTTTAGCATTTTTTGCCTGAAAATTGAAATTTTTCTAGCACAGTACAAATCGCTTCTGAGACCCAAAAAACTCGATTTTTCGGTGTTTTTAGGCTAAATTAGGGATATAAACGAGTATCGAAATTACATGCACAAATTGACTTTTTGGGCCCAAAAAACGTGTTTTAGCATTTTATTTGCCATATAATTGAAATTTTTCTAGAACAGTGTAGACATGTACAAATCGCTTCCGAGACCCAAAAAACTCGATTTTTCGGTGTTTTTAGGCTAAATTTGGGATATAAACGGGTATCGAAGATGCATGCACAAATCGACTTTTTGGGCCCAAAAAACGTGTTTTAGCATTTATTTTGCCTGAAAATTGAAATTTTTCTAGATCAGGGTAGACATGTACAAATCGCTTCTGAGACCCAAAAAACTCGATTTTTCGGTGTTTTTAGGCTAAATTTGGGATATAAACGGGTATCGAAGATGCATGCACAAATCGACTTTTTGGGCTAAAAAAACGTGTTTTAGCATTTTTTTTGCCTGAAAATCGATTTTTTTCTAGAAAAGTGTAGACATGTACAAATCGTTTCCGAGACCAAAAAAAGTCGATTTTTCGGTGTTTTTAGGCTAAATTTGGGATATAAACGGGTATCGAAGATGCATGCACCAATCGACTTTTTAGGCCCAAAAAACGTGTTTTAGCATTTTTTTTGCCTGAAAATCGATTTTTTTCTAGCACAGTACAAATCGCTTCTGATACCCAAAAAAATCGATTTTTCGGTGTTTTTAGGCTAAATTTGGGATATAAACGGGTATCGAATATGCATGCACAAATCGACTTTTTGGGCCCAAAAAACGTGTTTTAGCATTTTTTTTGCCTGAAAATTGATTTTTTTCTAGCACAGTATATACATGTACAAATCGCTT
Organism: Petrolisthes manimaculis; assembly: GCA_034508575.1. Lineage (NCBI taxonomy): Eukaryota > Metazoa > Arthropoda > Malacostraca > Decapoda > Porcellanidae > Petrolisthes > Petrolisthes manimaculis. Next base: position 740,103 of record JAWZYT010001007.1, read on the forward strand.
CTGAGACCCAAAAAACTCGATTTTTCGATGTTTTTAGGCTAAATTTGGTATATAAACGGGTATCGAAGATGCATGCACAAATCGACTTTTGGGCCAAAAAAACGTGTTTTAGCATTTTTTTGCCTGAAAATTGAAATTTTTCTAGCACAGTACAAATCGCTTCTGAGACCCAAAAAACTCGATTTTTCGGTGTTTTTAGGCTAAATTTGGGATATAAACGGGTATCGAAGATGCATGCACAAATCGACTTTTTGGGCCCAAAAAACGTGTTTTAGCAATTTTTTTGCCTGAAAATTGAAATTTTTCTAGCACAGTGTACACATGTACAAATCGCTTCTGAGACCCAAAAAACTCGAATTCTCGGTGTTTTTAGGCTAAATTTAAGATAGAAACGGGTCTCGAAGATGCATGCAGAAATCGACTTTTTGGGCCAAAAAAACGTGTTTTAGCATTTTTTTTGCCTGAAAATTGAAATTTTTCTAGCACAGTACAAATCGCTTCTGAGACCAAAAAAACTCGATTTTTCGAAGTTTTTAGGCTAAATTTGGGATATAAACGGGTATCGAAGATGCATGCACAAATCAACTTTTTGGGCCCAAAAAATGTGTTTTAGCATTTTTTTTGCCTGAAAATTGAAATTTTTCTAGCACAGTGTAGACATGTAGAAATCGCTTCTGAGACCCAAAAAAATCGATTTCTCGGTGTTTTTAGGCTAAATTTGGGATATAAACGGGTCTCGAAGATGCATGCAGAAATCGACTTTTTGGGCAAAAAAAACGTGTTTTAGCATTTTTTTTCCCTGAAAATTGAAAATTTTCTAGCACAGTACAAATCGCTTCTGAGACCAAAAAAACTCGATTTTTCGGTGTTTTTAGGCTAAATTTGGGATATAAATGGGTATCGAAGATGCATGCACAAATCGACTTTTTGGGCCCAAAAAACGTGTTTTAGCATTTTTTTTGCCTAAAAATTGATTTTTTTCTAGCACAGTATATACATGTACAAATCGCTTCTGAGACCCAAAAAACTCGATTTTTCGGTGTTTTTAGGCTAAATTTGGTATATAAACGGGTATCGAAGATGCATGCACAAATCGACTTTTGGGCCAAAAAAACGTGTTTTAGCATTTTTTTGCCTGAAAATTGAATTTTTTCTAGCACAGTACAAATCGCTTCTGAGACCCAAAAAACTCGATTTTTCGGTGTTTTTAGGCTAAATTTGGGATATAACCGGGTATCGAAGATGCATGCACAAATCGACTTTTTAGGCCCAAAAAACGTGTTTTAGCATTTTTTTTGCCTGAAAATTGAAATTTTTCTACCACAGTGTACACATGTACAAATCGCTTCTGAGACCCAAAAAACTCGAATTCTCGGTGTTTTTAGGCTAAATTTAAGATAGAAACGGGTCTCGAAGATGCATGCAGAAATCGACTTTTTGGGCCAAAAAAACGTGTTTTAGCATTTTTTTTGCCTGAAAATTGAAATTTTCCTAGCACAATGTAGACATGTAGAAATCGCTTCTGAGACCCAAAAAAATCGATTTTTCGTTTTTTTTAGGCTAAATTTGGGATATAAACGGGTATCGAAGATGCATGCACAAATCGACTTTTTGGGCTAAAAAAACGTGTTTTAGCATTTTTTTTGCCTGAAAATTGATTTTTTTCTAGCACAGTGTAAACATGTACAAATCGCTTCTGAGATCCAATAAACTCGATTTTTCGGTGTTTTTAGGCTAAATTTGGGATATAAACGGGTATCGAAGATGCATGCACAAATCGACTTTTTGAGCCCAAAAAACGTGTTTTAGCATTTTTTTTGCCTGAAAATTGAAATTTTTCTAGCACAGTACAAATCACTTCTGAGACCAAAAAAACTCGATTTTTCGGTGTTTTTAGGCTAAATTTGGGATATAAACGAGTATCGAAGATGCATGCACAAATCGACTTTTTTGGCCCAAAAAACGTGTTTTATCATTTTTTTGCCTGAAAATTGATTTTTTCTAGCACAGTGTAAACATGTACAAATCGCTTCTGAGACCCAAAAAACTCGATTTTTCGGTGTTTTTAGGCTAAATTTGGGATATAAACGGGAATCGAAGATGCATGCACAAATCGACTTTTTGGACCCAAAAAACGTGTTTTAGCATTTTTTTTGCCTGAAAATTGAAATTTTTCTAGAACAGTGTAGACATGTACAAATCGCTTCTGAGACCAATAAAACTCGATTTTTCGGTGTTTTTAGGCTAAATTTGGGATATAAAAGGGTATCGAAGATGCATGCACAAATCGACATTTTGGGCCCAAAAAACGCGTTTTAGCATTTTTTTTTCCTGAAAATTGAAATTTTTCTAGCACAGTACAAATCGCTTCTGAAACCAAAAAAACTCGATATTTGGTGTTCTTAGGCTAAATTTGGGATATAAACGTGTATCGAAGATGCATGCACAAATCGACTTTTTGGGCCCAAAAAACGTGTTTTAGCATTTTTTTTGCCTGAAAATTGAAATTTTTCTAGAACAGTGTAGACATGTACAAATCGCTTCTGAGACCCAAAAAACTTTAATTCTCGGTGTTTTTAGGCTAAATTTGGGATAGAAACGGGTCTCGAAGATGCATGCAGAAATCGACTTTTTGGGCCAAAAAAACGTGTTTTTGCATTTTTTTTGCCTGAAAATTGAAATTTTTCTAGCACAGTACAAATCGCTTCTGAGACCAAAAAAACTCGATTTTTTGGTGTTTTTAGGCTAAATTTGGGACATAAACGGGTATCGAAGATGCATGCACAAATCGACTTTTTGGGCCCAAAAAACGTGTTTTAGCATTTTTTTTGCCTGAAAATTGATTTTTTTCTAGCACAGTGTAAACATGTACAAATCGCTTCTGAGACCCAAAAAACTCGATTTTTCGGTGTTTTTAGGCTAAATTTGGGATATAAACGGGTATCGAAGATGCATGCACAAATCAACTTTTTGGGCCCAAAAAACGTGTTTTAGCATTTTTTTTGCCTGAAAATTGAAATTTTCCTAGCACAGTGTAGACATGTACAAATCGCTTCTGAGACCCAAAAAACCCGATTTTTCGGTGTTTTTAGGCTAAATTTGGGATATAAACGAGTATCGAAGATGCATGCACAAATCGACTTTTTGGGCCCAAAAAACGTGTTTTAGCATTTTTTTTGCCAGAAAATTTAAATTTGTCTAGAACAGTGTAGACATGTACAAATCGCTTCTGAGACCCAAAAAAATCGATTTTTCGGGGTTTTTAGGCTAAATTTGGGATATAAACGGGTATCGAAGATGCATGCACAAATCGACTTTTTGGGCCCAAAACACGTGTTTTAGCATTTTTTTTGCCTCAAAATTGAATTTTTTTTAGCACAGTGTAAACATGTACAAATCGCTTCTGAGAACAAAAAAACTCGATTTTTAGGTGTTTTTAGGCTAAATTTGGGATATAAACGGGTATCGAAGATGCATGCACAAATCGACTTTTTGGACCCAAAAAACGTGTTTTAGCATTTTTTTTTCCTGAAAATTGATTTTTTTCTAGAACAGTGTAGACATGTACAAATCGCTTCTGAGACCCAAAAAACTCGATTTTTCGGTGTTCTTAGGCTAAATTTGGGATATAAACGGGTATCGAAGATGCATGCACAAATCGACTTTTTGGGCCAAAAAAATGTGTTTTAGCATTTTTTTTGCCTGAAAATTGAAATTTTTCTAGCACAGTACAAATCGCTTCTGAGACCAAAAAAACTCGATTTTTCGGTGCTTTTAGGCTAAATTTGGGATATAAACGAGTATCGAAGATGCATGCACAAATCGACTTTTTGGGCCCAAAAAAGGTGTTTTAGCATTTTTTTTGCCAGAAAATTGAAATTTTTCTAGAACAGTGTAGACATGTACAAATTGCTTCCGAGACCCAAAAAACTCGATTTTTCGGTGTTTTTAGGCTAAATTTGGGATATAAACGGGTATCGAAGATGCATGCACAAATTGACTTTTTGGGCCCAAAAAACGTGTTTTAACATTTTTTTTGCCTGAAAATTTAAATTTTTCTAGCACAGTGTAAACATGTAAAAATCGCTTCTGAGACCCAAAAAACTCGATTTTTCGGTGTTTTGAGGTAAAATTTGGGATATAAACGGGTATCGAAGATGCATGCACAAATCGCCTTTTTGGGCAAAAAAAACGTGTTTTAGCATTGTTTTTGCCTGAAAATTGAAATTTCTCTAGCACAGTACAAATTGCTTCTGATACCCAAAAAATTCGATTTTTCGGTGTTTTTAGGCTAAATTTGAGTTATAAACGAGTATCGAAGATGCATGCACAAATCGACTTTTTGGGCCCAAAAAACGTGTTTTAGCATTTTTTTTGCCAGAAAATTGAAATTTTTCTAGAACAGTGTAGACATGTACAAATCGCTTCCGAGACCCAAAAAAGTCGATTTTTCAGTGTTTTTAGGCTAAATTTGGGATATAAACGGGTATCGAAGATGCATGCACAAATCGACTTTTTGGGCCCAAAAAATTGTTTTAGCATTTTTTTGCCTGAAAATTGAAATTTTTCTAGAACAGTGTAGACATGTACAAATCGCTTCTGAGACCCAAAAAACTTGATTTTTCGGTGTTTTTAGGCTAAATTTGGGATATAAACTGGTATCGAAGATGCATGCACAAATCGACTTTTGGGGCCCAAAAAACGTGTTTTAGCATTTTTTTTGCCTGAAAATTGAAATTTTTCTAGCACAGTACAAATCGCTTCTGAGACCCAAAAAACTCGATTTTTCGGTGTTTCTAGGCTAAATTTGGGATATAAACGCGTATCGAATATGCATGCACAAATCGACTTTTTGGGCCCAAAAAACATGTTTTAGCATTTTTTTTGCCTTAAAATTGATTTTTTTTCTAGAACAGTGTAGACATGTACAAATCGCTTCTGAGACCCAAAAAACTCGATTTTTCGGTGTTTTTAGGCTAAATTTGGGATATAAACGGGTCTCGAAGATGCATGCAGAAATCGACTTTTTGGGCCAAAAAAACGTGTTTTTTGCCTGAAAATTGAAATTTTTCTAGCACAGTACAAATCGCTTCTGAGACCAAAAAAACTCGATTTTTCGGTGTTTTTAGGCAAATTTTGGGATATAAACGGGTATCGAAGATGCATGCACAAATCGACTTTTTGGGCCCAAAAAACGTGTTTTAGCATTTTTTTTGCCTGAAAATTGAAATTTTTCTAGCACAGTGTAAACATGTACAACTCGCTTCTGAGACCCAAAAAACTCGACTTTTCGGTGTTTTTAGGCTAAATTTGGTATATAAACAGGTATCGAAGATGCATGCACAAATCGACATTTTGGGCCCAAAAAACGTGTTTTAGCATTTTTTTCCTGAAAATTGAAATTTTTCTAGCACAGTACAAATCGCTTCTGAAACAAAAAAAACTCGATATTTGGTGTTCTTAGGCTAAATTTGGGATATAAACGTGTATCGAAGATACATGCGCAAATCGACTTTTTGGGCCCAAAAAACGTGTTTTAGCATTTTTTTTGCCTGAAAATTGTTTTTTTTCTAGAACAGTGTAGACATGTACAAATCGCTTCTGAGACGCAAAAAACTCGAATTCTCGGTGTTTTTAGGCTAAATTTGGGATAGAAACGGGTCTCGAAGATGCATGCAGAAATCGACTTTTTGGGCCAAAAAAACGTGTTTTAGCATTTTTTTTGCCTGAAAATTGAAATTTTTCCAGCACAGTGTAAACATGTACAAATCGCTTCTGAGACCCAAAAAACTCGATTTTTCGGTGTTTTTAGGCTAAATTTGGGATATAAACGGGTATCGAAGATGCATGCACAAATCGACTTTTTTGGCCAAAAAAAACGTGTTTTAGCATTATTTTGCCTGAAAATTGAAATTTTTCTAGCACAGTACAAATCGCTTCTGAGACCCAAAAAACTCGATTTTTCGGTGTTTTTAGGCTAAATTTGGGATATAAACGGGTATCGAAGATGCATGCACAAATCGACTTTTTGGGCCCAAAAAACGTGTTTTAGCATTTTTTTTGCCTGAAAATTGAATTTTTTTTAGAACCGTGTAGACATGTACAAATCGCTTCTCAGACCAAAAAAACTCGATTTTTCGGTGTTTTTAGGCTAAATTTGGGATATAAACGGGTATCGAAGATGCATGCACAAATCGACTTTTTGGGCCCCAAAAACGTGTTTTAGCATTTTTTTTGCCTGAAAATTGAAATTTTTCTAGCACAGTACAAATCGCTTCTGAGACCCAAAAACTCGATTTTTCGGTGTTTTTAGGCTAAATTTGGGATATAAACGGGTATCGAATATGCATGCACAAATCGACTTTTTGGGCCTAAAAAACGTGTTTTAGCATTTTTTTGCCTAAAAATTGAATTTTTTCTAGAACAGTGTAGACATGTACAAATCGCTTTTGAGACCCCAAAAAGTCGATTTTTCGGTGTTTTTTGGCTAAATTTGGGATATAAACGGGTATCGAAGATGCATGCACAAATCGACTTTTTGGGCCCAAAAACGTGTTTTAGCATTTTTTTTGCCTGAAAATTGATTTTTTTCTAGAACAGTGTAGACATGTACAAATCGCTTCTGAGACCCAAAAAACTTGATTTTTCGGTGTTTTTTGGCTAAATTTGGGATATAAACTGGTATCGAAGATGCATGCACAAATCGACTTTTTGGGCCCAAAAAACGTGTTTTAGCATTTTTTTGGCCTGAAAATAGAAATTTTTCTAGCACAGTACAAATCGCTTCTGAGACCCAAAAAACTCGATTTTTCGGTGTTTTTAGGCTAAATTTGGGATATAAACGGGTCTCGAAGATGCATGCAGAAATCGACTTTTTGGGCCAAAAAAACGTGTTTTAGCATTTTTTTTGCCTGAAAATTGAAATTTTTGTAGCACAGTACAAATCGCTTCTGAGACCAAAAAACTCGATTTTTCGGTGTTTTTAGGCTAAATTTGGGATTTAAACGGGTATCGAAGATGCATGCACAAATCGACTTTTTGGGCCCAAAAAACGTGTTTTAGCATTTTTTTTGCCTGAAAATTGAAATTTTTCTAGCACAGTGTAAACATGTACAACTCGCTACTGAGACCCAAAAAACTCGATTTTTCGGTGTTTTTAGGCTAAATTTGGTATATAAACGGGTATCGAAGATGCATGCACAAATCGACTTTTTGGGCCAAAAAAACGTGTTTTAGCATTTTTTTGCCTGAAAATTGAAATTTTTCTAGCACAGTACAAATCGCTTCTGAGACCAAAAAAACTCGATTTTTCGGTGTTTTTAGGCTAAATTTGGGATACAAAAAGGTGTCGAAGATGCATGCACAAATCGACATTTTGGGCCCAAAAAACGTGTTTTAGCATTTTTTTTTATGAAAATTGAAATTTTTCTAGCACGGTACAAATCGCTTCTGAAACCAAGAAAACTCGATATTTGGTGTTCTTAGGCTAAATTTGGGATATAAACGTGTATCGAAGATGCATGCACAAATCGACTTTTTGGGCCCAAAAAACGTGTTTTAGCATTTTTTTTGCCTTAAAATTGAAATTTTTCTAGAACAGTGTAGACATGTACAAATCGCTTCTGAGACCCCAAAAACTCGAATTCTCGGTGTTTTTAGGCTAAATTTGGGATAGAAACGGGTCTCGAAGATGCATGCAGAAATCGACTTTTTGGGCCAAAAAAACGTGTTTTAGCATTTTTTTTGCCTGAAAATTGAAATTTTTCTAGCACAGTACAAATCGCTTCTGAGACCAAAAAAAACCTCGATTTTTCGGTGTTTTTAGGCTAAATTTGGGATATAAACGGGTATCGAAAATGCATGCACAAATCGACTTTTTGGGCCAAAAAAACGTGTTTTAGCATTTTTTTTGCCTGAAAATTGATTTTTTTCTAGCACAGTGTAAACATGTACAAATCGCTTCTGAGACCCAAAAAACTCGATTTTTCGGTGTTTTTAGGCTAAATTTGGTATATAACCGGGTATCGAAGATGCATGCACAAATCGACTTTTTGGGCCAAAAAAACGTGTTTTAGCATTTTTTTGCCTGAAAATTGAAATTTTTCTAGCACTGTACAAATCGCTTCTGAGACCCAAAAAACTCGATTTTTCGGTGTTTTTAGGCTAAATTTGGGATATAAACGGGTATCGAAGATGCATGTACAAATCGACTTTTTGGGCCAAAAAAACGTGTTTTAGCATTTTTTTTGCCTGAAAATTGATTTTTTTCTAGCACAGTGTAAACATGTACAAATCGCTTCTGAGACCCAAAAAACTCGATTTTTTGGTGTTTTTAGGCTAAATTTGGGATATAAACGGGTATCGAAGATGCATGCACAAATCGACTTTTTGGGCCCAAAAAACATGTTTTAGCATTTTTTTTGCCTGAAAATTGAAATTTTTCTAGCACAGTACAAATCGCTTCTGAGACCCAAAAACTCGATTTTTCGGTGTTTTTAGGCTAAATTTGGGATTTAAACGGGTATCGAATATGCATGCACAAATCGACTTTTTGGGCCAAAAAAACGTGTTTTAGCATTTTTTTTGCCTGAAAATTGAAATTTTTCTAGCACAGTACAAATCGCTTTTGAGACCCAAAAAACTCGATTTTTCGGTGTTTTTAGGCTAAATTTGGGATATAAACGGGTATCGAAGATGCATGCACAAATCGACTTTTTGGGCCCAAAAAACGTGTTTTAGCATTTTTTTTGCCTGAAAATTGAATTTTTTCTAGCACAGTGTAAACATGTACAAATCGCTTCTGAGACCCAAAAAACTCGATTTTTCGGTGTTTTTAGGCTAAATTTGGGATATAAACGGGAATCGAAGATGCATGCACAAATCGACTTTTTGGACCCAAAAAACGTGTTTTAGCATTTTTTTTGCCTGAAAATTGAAATTTTTCTAGAACAGTGTAGACATGTACAAATCGCTTCTGAGACCAATAAAACTCGATTTTTCGGTGTTTTTAGGCTAAATTTGGGATATAAAAGGGTATCGAAGATGCATGCACAAATCGACATTTTGGGCCCAAAAAACGCGTTTTAGCATTTTTTTTTCCTGAAAATTGAAATTTTTCTAGCACAGTACAAATCGCTTCTGAAACCAAAAAAACTCGATATTTGGTGTTCTTAGGCTAAATTTGGGATATAAACGTGTATCGAAGATGCATGCACAAATCGACTTTTTGGGCCCAAAAAACGTGTTTTAGCATTTTTTTTGCCTGAAAATTGAAATTTTTCTAGAACAGTGTAGACATGTACAAATCGCTTCTGAGACCCAAAAAACTTTAATTCTCGGTGTTTTTAGGCTAAATTTGGGATAGAAACGGGTCTCGAAGATGCATGCAGAAATCGACTTTTTGGGCCAAAAAAACGTGTTTTTGCATTTTTTTTGCCTGAAAATTGAAATTTTTCTAGCACAGTACAAATCGCTTCTGAGACCAAAAAAACTCGATTTTTTGGTGTTTTTAGGCTAAATTTGGGACATAAACGGGTATCGAAGATGCATGCACAAATCGACTTTTTGGGCCCAAAAAACGTGTTTTAGCATTTTTTTTGCCTGAAAATTGATTTTTTTCTAGCACAGTGTAAACATGTACAAATCGCTTCTGAGACCCAAAAAACTCGATTTTTCGGTGTTTTTAGGCTAAATTTGGGATATAAACGGGTATCGAAGATGCATGCACAAATCAACTTTTTGGGCCCAAAAAACGTGTTTTAGCATTTTTTTTGCCTGAAAATTGAAATTTTCCTAGCACAGTGTAGACATGTACAAATCGCTTCTGAGACCCAAAAAACCCGATTTTTCGGTGTTTTTAGGCTAAATTTGGGATATAAACGAGTATCGAAGATGCATGCACAAATCGACTTTTTGGGCCCAAAAAACGTGTTTTAGCATTTTTTTTGCCAGAAAATTTAAATTTGTCTAGAACAGTGTAGACATGTACAAATCGCTTCTGAGACCCAAAAAAATCGATTTTTCGGGGTTTTTAGGCTAAATTTGGGATATAAACGGGTATCGAAGATGCATGCACAAATCGACTTTTTGGGCCCAAAACACGTGTTTTAGCATTTTTTTTGCCTCAAAATTGAATTTTTTTTAGCACAGTGTAAACATGTACAAATCGCTTCTGAGAACAAAAAAACTCGATTTTTAGGTGTTTTTAGGCTAAATTTGGGATATAAACGGGTATCGAAGATGCATGCACAAATCGACTTTTTGGACCCAAAAAACGTGTTTTAGCATTTTTTTTTCCTGAAAATTGATTTTTTTCTAGAACAGTGTAGACATGTACAAATCGCTTCTGAGACCCAAAAAACTCGATTTTTCGGTGTTCTTAGGCTAAATTTGGGATATAAACGGGTATCGAAGATGCATGCACAAATCGACTTTTTGGGCCAAAAAAATGTGTTTTAGCATTTTTTTTGCCTGAAAATTGAAATTTTTCTAGCACAGTACAAATCGCTTCTGAGACCAAAAAAACTCGATTTTTCGGTGCTTTTAGGCTAAATTTGGGATATAAACGAGTATCGAAGATGCATGCACAAATCGACTTTTTGGGCCCAAAAAAGGTGTTTTAGCATTTTTTTTGCCAGAAAATTGAAATTTTTCTAGAACAGTGTAGACATGTACAAATTGCTTCCGAGACCCAAAAAACTCGATTTTTCGGTGTTTTTAGGCTAAATTTGGGATATAAACGGGTATCGAAGATGCATGCACAAATTGACTTTTTGGGCCCAAAAAACGTGTTTTAGCATTTTTTTTGCCTGAAAATTTAAATTTTTCTAGCACAGTGTAAACATGTAAAAATCGCTTCTGAGACCCAAAAAACTCGATTTTTCGGTGTTTTGAGGTAAAATTTGGGATATAAACGGGTATCGAAGATGCATGCACAAATCGCCTTTTTGGGCAAAAAAAACGTGTTTTAGCATTGTTTTTGCCTGAAAATTGAAATTTCTCTAGCACAGTACAAATTGCTTCTGATACCCAAAAAATTCGATTTTTCGGTGTTTTTAGGCTAAATTTGAGTTATAAACGAGTATCGAAGATGCATGCACAAATCGACTTTTTGGGCCCAAAAAACGTGTTTTAGCATTTTTTTTGCCAGAAAATTGAAATTTTTCTAGAACAGTGTAGACATGTACAAATCGCTTCCGAGACCCAAAAAAGTCGATTTTTCAGTGTTTTTAGGCTAAATTTGGGATATAAACGGGTATCGAAGATGCATGCACAAATCGACTTTTTGGGCCCAAAAAATTGTTTTAGCATTTTTTTGCCTGAAAATTGAAATTTTTCTAGAACAGTGTAGACATGTACAAATCGCTTCTGAGACCCAAAAAACTTGATTTTTCGGTGTTTTTAGGCTAAATTTGGGATATAAACTGGTATCGAAGATGCATGCACAAATCGACTTTTGGGGCCCAAAAAACGTGTTTTAGCATTTTTTTTGCCTGAAAATTGAAATTTTTCTAGCACAGTACAAATCGCTTCTGAGACCCAAAAAACTCGATTTTTCGGTGTTTCTAGGCTAAATTTGGGATATAAACGCGTATCGAATATGCATGCACAAATCGACTTTTTGGGCCCAAAAAACATGTTTTAGCATTTTTTTTGCCTTAAAATTGATTTTTTTTCTAGAACAGTGTAGACATGTACAAATCGCTTCTGAGACCCAAAAAACTCGATTTTTCGGTGTTTTTAGGCTAAATTTGGGATATAAACGGGTCTCGAAGATGCATGCAGAAATCGACTTTTTGGGCCAAAAAAACGTGTTTTTTGCCTGAAAATTGAAATTTTTCTAGCACAGTACAAATCGCTTCTGAGACCAAAAAAACTCGATTTTTCGGTGTTTTTAGGCAAATTTTGGGATATAAACGGGTATCGAAGATGCATGCACAAATCGACTTTTTGGGCCCAAAAAACGTGTTTTAGCATTTTTTTTGCCTGAAAATTGAAATTTTTCTAGCACAGTGTAAACATGTACAACTCGCTTCTGAGACCCAAAAAACTCGACTTTTCGGTGTTTTTAGGCTAAATTTGGTATATAAACAGGTATCGAAGATGCATGCACAAATCGACATTTTGGGCCCAAAAAACGTGTTTTAGCATTTTTTTCCTGAAAATTGAAATTTTTCTAGCACAGTACAAATCGCTTCTGAAACAAAAAAAACTCGATATTTGGTGTTCTTAGGCTAAATTTGGGATATAAACGTGTATCGAAGATACATGCGCAAATCGACTTTTTGGGCCCAAAAAACGTGTTTTAGCATTTTTTTTGCCTGAAAATTGTTTTTTTTCTAGAACAGTGTAGACATGTACAAATCGCTTCTGAGACGCAAAAAACTCGAATTCTCGGTGTTTTTAGGCTAAATTTGGGATAGAAACGGGTCTCGAAGATGCATGCAGAAATCGACTTTTTGGGCCAAAAAAACGTGTTTTAGCATTTTTTTTGCCTGAAAATTGAAATTTTTCCAGCACAGTGTAAACATGTACAAATCGCTTCTGAGACCCAAAAAACTCGATTTTTCGGTGTTTTTAGGCTAAATTTGGGATATAAACGGGTATCGAAGATGCATGCACAAATCGACTTTTTTGGCCAAAAAAAACGTGTTTTAGCATTATTTTGCCTGAAAATTGAAATTTTTCTAGCACAGTACAAATCGCTTCTGAGACCCAAAAAACTCGATTTTTCGGTGTTTTTAGGCTAAATTTGGGATATAAACGGGTATCGAAGATGCATGCACAAATCGACTTTTTGGGCCCAAAAAACGTGTTTTAGCATTTTTTTTGCCTGAAAATTGAATTTTTTTTAGAACCGTGTAGACATGTACAAATCGCTTCTCAGACCAAAAAAACTCGATTTTTCGGTGTTTTTAGGCTAAATTTGGGATATAAACGGGTATCGAAGATGCATGCACAAATCGACTTTTTGGGCCCCAAAAACGTGTTTTAGCATTTTTTTTGCCTGAAAATTGAAATTTTTCTAGCACAGTACAAATCGCTTCTGAGACCCAAAAACTCGATTTTTCGGTGTTTTTAGGCTAAATTTGGGATATAAACGGGTATCGAATATGCATGCACAAATCGACTTTTTGGGCCTAAAAAACGTGTTTTAGCATTTTTTTGCCTAAAAATTGAATTTTTTCTAGAACAGTGTAGACATGTACAAATCGCTTTTGAGACCCCAAAAAGTCGATTTTTCGGTGTTTTTTGGCTAAATTTGGGATATAAACGGGTATCGAAGATGCATGCACAAATCGACTTTTTGGGCCCAAAAACGTGTTTTAGCATTTTTTTTGCCTGAAAATTGATTTTTTTCTAGAACAGTGTAGACATGTACAAATCGCTTCTGAGACCCAAAAAACTTGATTTTTCGGTGTTTTTTGGCTAAATTTGGGATATAAACTGGTATCGAAGATGCATGCACAAATCGACTTTTTGGGCCCAAAAAACGTGTTTTAGCATTTTTTTGGCCTGAAAATAGAAATTTTTCTAGCACAGTACAAATCGCTTCTGAGACCCAAAAAACTCGATTTTTCGGTGTTTTTAGGCTAAATTTGGGATATAAACGGGTCTCGAAGATGCATGCAGAAATCGACTTTTTGGGCCAAAAAAACGTGTTTTAGCATTTTTTTTGCCTGAAAATTGAAATTTTTGTAGCACAGTACAAATCGCTTCTGAGACCAAAAAACTCGATTTTTCGGTGTTTTTAGGCTAAATTTGGGATATAAACGGGTATCGAAGATGCATGCACAAATCGACTTTTTGGGCCCAAAAAACGTGTTTTAGCATTTTTTTTGCCTGAAAATTGAAATTTTTCTAGCACAGTGTAAACATGTACAACTCGCTACTGAGACCCAAAAAACTCGATTTTTCGGTGTTTTTAGGCTAAATTTGGTATATAAACGGGTATCGAAGATGCATGCACAAATCGACTTTTTGGGCCAAAAAAACGTGTTTTAGCATTTTTTTGCCTGAAAATTGAAATTTTTCTAGCACAGTACAAATCGCTTCTGAGACCAAAAAAACTCGATTTTTCGGTGTTTTTAGGCTAAATTTGGGATACAAAAAGGTGTCGAAGATGCATGCACAAATCGACATTTTGGGCCCAAAAAACGTGTTTTAGCATTTTTTTTTATGAAAATTGAAATTTTTCTAGCACGGTACAAATCGCTTCTGAAACCAAGAAAACTCGATATTTGGTGTTCTTAGGCTAAATTTGGGATATAAACGTGTATCGAAGATGCATGCACAAATCGACTTTTTGGGCCCAAAAAACGTGTTTTAGCATTTTTTTTGCCTTAAAATTGAAATTTTTCTAGAACAGTGTAGACATGTACAAATCGCTTCTGAGACCCCAAAAACTCGAATTCTCGGTGTTTTTAGGCTAAATTTGGGATAGAAACGGGTCTCGAAGATGCATGCAGAAATCGACTTTTTGGGCCAAAAAAACGTGTTTTAGCATTTTTTTTGCCTGAAAATTGAAATTTTTCTAGCACAGTACAAATCGCTTCTGAGACCAAAAAAAACCTCGATTTTTCGGTGTTTTTAGGCTAAATTTGGGATATAAACGGGTATCGAAAATGCATGCACAAATCGACTTTTTGGGCCAAAAAAACGTGTTTTAGCATTTTTTTTGCCTGAAAATTGATTTTTTTCTAGCACAGTGTAAACATGTACAAATCGCTTCTGAGACCCAAAAAACTCGATTTTTCGGTGTTTTTAGGCTAAATTTGGTATATAACCGGGTATCGAAGATGCATGCACAAATCGACTTTTTGGGCCAAAAAAACGTGTTTTAGCATTTTTTTGCCTGAAAATTGAAATTTTTCTAGCACTGTACAAATCGCTTCTGAGACCCAAAAAACTCGATTTTTCGGTGTTTTTAGGCTAAATTTGGGATATAAACGGGTATCGAAGATGCATGTACAAATCGACTTTTTGGGCCAAAAAAACGTGTTTTAGCATTTTTTTTGCCTGAAAATTGATTTTTTTCTAGCACAGTGTAAACATGTACAAATCGCTTCTGAGACCCAAAAAACTCGATTTTTTGGTGTTTTTAGGCTAAATTTGGGATATAAACGGGTATCGAAGATGCATGCACAAATCGACTTTTTGGGCCCAAAAAACATGTTTTAGCATTTTTTTTGCCTGAAAATTGAAATTTTTCTAGCACAGTACAAATCGCTTCTGAGACCCAAAAACTCGATTTTTCGGTGTTTTTAGGCTAAATTTGGGATTTAAACGGGTATCGAATATGCATGCACAAATCGACTTTTTGGGCCAAAAAAACGTGTTTTAGCATTTTTTTTGCCTGAAAATTGAAATTTTTCTAGCACAGTACAAATCGCTTTTGAGACCCAAAAAACTCGATTTTTCGGTGTTTTTAGGCTAAATTTGGGATATAAACGGGTATCGAAGATGCATGCACAAATCGACTTTTTGGGCCCAAAAAACGTGTTTTAGCATTTTTTTTGCCTGAAAATTGAATTTTTTCTAGCACAGTGTAAACATGTACAACCCGCTACTGAGACCCAAAAAACTCGATTTTTCGGTGTTTTTAGGCTAAATTTGGTATATAAACGGGTATCGAAGATGCATGCACAAATCGACTTTTTGGGCCCAAAAAACGTGTTTTAGCATTTTTTTGGCCTGAAAATAGAAATTTTTCTAGCACAGTACAAATCGCTTCTGAGACCCAAAAAACTCGATTTTTCGGTGTTTTTAGGCTAAATTTGGGATATAAACGGGTATCGAATATGCATGCACAAATCGACTTTTTGGGCCCAAAAAACGTGTTTTAGCATTTTTTTTGCCTTAAAATTGTTTTTTTTCTAGAACAGTGTAGACATGTACAAATCGCTTCTGAGACCCAAAAAACTCGATTTTTCGGTGTTTTTAGGCTAAATTTGGGATATAAACGGGTCTCGAAGATGCATGCAGAAATCGACTTTTTGGGCCAAAAAAACGTGTTTTAGCATTTTTTTTGCCTGAAAATTGAAATTTTTGTAGCACAGTACAAATCGCTTCTGAGACCAAAAAACTCGATTTTTCGGTGTTTTTAGGCTAAATTTGGGATATAAACGGGTATCGAAGATGCATGCACAAATCGACTTTTTGGGCCCAAAAAACGTGTTTTAGCATTTTTTTTGCCTGAAAATTGAAATTTTTCTAGCACAGTGTAAACATGTACAACTCGCTACTGAGACCCAAAAAACTCGATTTTTCGGTGTTTTTAGGCTAAATTTGGTATATAAACGGGTATCGAAGATGCATGCACAAATCGACTTTTTGGGCCAAAAAAACGTGTTTTAGCATTTTTTTTGCCAGAAAATTTAAATTTGTCTAGAACAGTGTAGACATGTACAAATCGCTTCTGAGACCCAAAAAAATCGATTTTTCGGGGTTTTTAGGCTAAATTTGGGATATAAACGGGTATCGAAGATGCATGCACAAATCGACTTTTTGGGCCCAAAAAACGTGTTTTAGCATTTTTTTTGCCTCAAAATTGATTTTTTTTTTAGCACAGTGTAAACATGTACAAATCGCTTCTGAGAACAAAAAAACTCGATTTTTAGGTGTTTTTAGGCTAAATTTGGGATATAAACGGGTATCGAAGATGCATGCACAAATCGACTTTTTGGACCCAAAAAACGTGTTTTAGCATTTTTTTTTCCTGAAAATTGATTTTTTTCTAGAACAGTGTAGACATGTACAAATCGCTTCTGAGACCCAAAACACTCGATTTTTCGGTGTTCTTAGGCTAAATTTGGGATATAAACGGGTATCGAAGATGCATGCACAAATCGACTTTTTGGGCCAAAAAAATGTGTTTTAGCATTTTTTTTGCCTGAAAATTGAAATTTTTCTAGCACAGTACAAATCGCTTCTGAGACCAAAAAAACTCGATTTTTCGGTGTTTTTAGGCTAAATTTGGGATATAAACGAGTATCGAAGATGCATGCACAAATCGACTTTTTGGGCCCAAAAAAGGTGTTTTAGCATTTTTTTTGCCAGAAAATTGAAATTTTTCTAGAACAGTGTAGACATGTACAAATTGCTTCCGAGACCCAAAAAACTCGATTTTTCGGTGTTTTTAGGCTAAATTTTGGATATAAACGGGTATCGAAGATGCATGCACAAATTGACTTTTTGGGCCCAAAAAACGTGTTTTAGCATTTTTTTTGCCTGAAAATTTAAATTTTTCTAGCACAGTGTAAACATGTAAAAATCGCTTCTGAGACCCAAAAAACTCGATTTTTCGGTGTTTTGAGGTAAAATTTGGGATATAAACGGGTATCGAAGATGCATGCACAAATCGCCTTTTTGGGCAAAAAAAACGTGTTTTAGCATTGTTTTTGCCTGAAAATTGAAATTTCTCTAGCACAGTACAAATTGCTTCTGATACCCAAAAAATTCGATTTTTCGGTGTTTTTAGGCTAAATTTGAGTTATAAACGAGTATCGAAGATGCATGCACAAATCGACTTTTTGGGCCCAAAAAACGTGTTTTAGCATTTTTTTTGCCAGAAAATTGAAATTTTTCTAGAACAGTGTAGACATGTACAAATCGCTTCCGAGACCCAAAAAAGTCGATTTTTCAGTGTTTTTAGGCTAAATTTGGGATATAAACGGGTATCGAAGATGCATGCACAAATCGACTTTTTGGGCCCAAAAAATTGTTTTAGCATTTTTTTGCCTGAAAATTGAAATTTTTCTAGAACAGTGTAGACATGTACAAATCGCTTCTGAGACCCAAAAAACTTGATTTTTCGGTGTTTTTAGGCTAAATTTGGGATATAAACTGGTATCGAAGATGCATGCACAAATCGACTTTTGGGGCCCAAAAAACGTGTTTTAGCATTTTTTTTGCCTGAAAATTGAAATTTTTCTAGCACAGTACAAATCGCTTCTGAGACCCAAAAAACTCGATTTTTCGGTGTTTCTAGGCTAAATTTGGTATATAAACGCGTATCGAATATGCATGCACAAATCGACTTTTTGGGCCCAAAAAACATGTTTTAGCATTTTTTTTGCCTTAAAATTGATTTTTTTCTAGAACAGTGTAGACATGTACAAATCGCTTCTGAGACCCAAAAAACTCGATTTTTCGGTGTTTTTAGGCTAAATTTGGGATATAAACGGGTCTCGAAGATGCATGCAGAAATCGACTTTTTGGGCCAAAAAAACGTGTTTTAGCATTTTTTTTGCCTGAAAATTGAAATTTTTCTAGCACAGTACAAATCGCTTCTGAGACCAAAAAAACTCGATTTTTCGGTGTTTTTAGGCAAATTTTGGGATATAAACGGGTATCGAAGATGCATGCACAAATCGACTTTTTGGGCCCAAAAAACGTGTTTTAGCATTTTTTTTGCCTGAAAATTGAAATTTTTCTAGCACAGTGTAAACATGTACAACTCGCTTCTGAGACCCAAAAAACTCGACTTTTCGGTGTTTTTAGGCTAAATTTGGTATATAAACAGGTATCGAAGATGCATGCACAAATCGACATTTTGGGCCCAAAAAACGTGTTTTAGCATTTTTTTCCTGAAAATTGAAATTTTTCTAGCACAGTACAAATCGCTTCTGAAACAAAAAAAACTCGATATTTGGTGTTCTTAGGCTAAATTTGGGATATAAACGTGTATCGAAGATACATGCGCAAATCGACTTTTTGGGCCCAAAAAACGTGTTTTAGCATTTTTTTTGCCTGAAAATTGTTTTTTTTCTAGAACAGTGTAGACATGTACAAATCGCTTCTGAGACGCAAAAAACTCGAATTCTCGGTGTTTTTAGGCTAAATTTGGGATAGAAACGGGTATCGAAGATGCATGCAGAAATCGACTTTTTGGGCCAAAAAAACGTGTTTTAGCATTTTTTTTGCCTGAAAATTGAAATTTTTCTAGCACAGTGTAAACATGTACAAATCGCTTCTGAGACCCAAAAAACTCGATTTTTCGGTGTTTTTAGGCTAAATTTGGGATATAAACGGGTATCGAAGATGCATGCACAAATCGACTTTTTTGGCCAAAAAAAACGTGTTTTAGCATTATTTTGCCTGAAAATTGAAATTTTTCTAGCACAGTACAAATCGCTTCTGAGACCCAAAAAACTCGATTTTTCGGTGTTTTTAGGCTAAATTTGGGATATAAACGGGTATCGAAGATGCATGCACAAATCGACTTTTTGGGCCCAAAAAACGTGTTTTAGCATTTTTTTTGCCTGAAAATTGAAATTTTTCTAGCACAGTACAAATCGCTTCTGAGACCCAAAAAACTCGATTTTTCGGTGTTTCTAGGCTAAATTTGGGATATAAACGCGTATCGAATATGCATGCACAAATCGACTTTTTGGGCCCAAAAAACATGTTTTAGCATTTTTTTTGCCTTAAAATTGATTTTTTTTCTAGAACAGTGTAGACATGTACAAATCGCTTCTGAGACCCAAAAAACTCGATTTTTCGGTGTTTTTAGGCTAAATTTGGGATATAAACGGGTCTCGAAGATGCATGCAGAAATCGACTTTTTGGGCCAAAAAAACGTGTTTTTTGCCTGAAAATTGAAATTTTTCTAGCACAGTACAAATCGCTTCTGAGACCAAAAAAACTCGATTTTTCGGTGTTTTTAGGCAAATTTTGGGATATAAACGGGTATCGAAGATGCATGCACAAATCGACTTTTTGGGCCCAAAAAACGTGTTTTAGCATTTTTTTTGCCTGAAAATTGAAATTTTTCTAGCACAGTGTAAACATGTACAACTCGCTTCTGAGACCCAAAAAACTCGACTTTTCGGTGTTTTTAGGCTAAATTTGGTATATAAACAGGTATCGAAGATGCATGCACAAATCGACATTTTGGGCCCAAAAAACGTGTTTTAGCATTTTTTTCCTGAAAATTGAAATTTTTCTAGCACAGTACAAATCGCTTCTGAAACAAAAAAAACTCGATATTTGGTGTTCTTAGGCTAAATTTGGGATATAAACGTGTATCGAAGATACATGCGCAAATCGACTTTTTGGGCCCAAAAAACGTGTTTTAGCATTTTTTTTGCCTGAAAATTGTTTTTTTTCTAGAACAGTGTAGACATGTACAAATCGCTTCTGAGACGCAAAAAACTCGAATTCTCGGTGTTTTTAGGCTAAATTTGGGATAGAAACGGGTCTCGAAGATGCATGCAGAAATCGACTTTTTGGGCCCAAAAAACGTGTTTTAGCATTTTTTTTGCCTGAAAATTGAATTTTTTTTAGAACCGTGTAGACATGTACAAATCGCTTCTCAGACCAAAAAAACTCGATTTTTCGGTGTTTTTAGGCTAAATTTGGGATATAAACGGGTATCGAAGATGCATGCACAAATCGACTTTTTGGGCCCCAAAAACGTGTTTTAGCATTTTTTTTGCCTGAAAATTGAAATTTTTCTAGCACAGTACAAATCGCTTCTGAGACCCAAAAACTCGATTTTTCGGTGTTTTTAGGCTAAATTTGGGATATAAACGGGTATCGAATATGCATGCACAAATCGACTTTTTGGGCCTAAAAAACGTGTTTTAGCATTTTTTTGCCTAAAAATTGATTTTTTTCTAGAACAGTGTAGACATGTACAAATCGCTTTTGAGACCCCAAAAAGTCGATTTTTCGGTGTTTTTTGGCTAAATTTGGGATATAAACGGGTATCGAAGATGCATGCACAAATCGACTTTTTGGGCCCAAAAACGTGTTTTAGCATTTTTTTTGCCTGAAAATTGATTTTTTTCTAGAACAGTGTAGACATGTACAAATCGCTTCTGAGACCCAAAAAACTTGATTTTTCGGTGTTTTTTGGCTAAATTTGGGATATAAACTGGTATCGAAGATGCATGCACAAATCGACTTTTTGGGCCCAAAAAACGTGTTTTAGCATTTTTTTGGCCTGAAAATAGAAATTTTTCTAGCACAGTACAAATCGCTTCTGAGACCCAAAAAACTCGATTTTTCGGTGTTTTTAGGCTAAATTTGGGATATAAACGGGTATCGAATATGCATGCACAAATCGACTTTTTGGGCCCAAAAAACGTGTTTTAGCATTTTTTTTGCCTTAAAATTGTTTTTTTTCTAGAACAGTGTAGACATGTACAAATCGCTTCTGAGACCCAAAAAACTCGATTTTTCGGTGTTTTTAGGCTAAATTTGGGATATAAACGGGTCTCGAAGATGCATGCAGAAATCGACTTTTTGGGCCAAAAAAACGTGTTTTAGCATTTTTTTTGCCTGAAAATTGAAATTTTTGTAGCACAGTACAAATCGCTTCTGAGACCAAAAAACTCGATTTTTCGGTGTTTTTAGGCTAAATTTGGGATATAAACGGGTATCGAAGATGCATGCACAAATCGACTTTTTGGGCCCAAAAAACGTGTTTTAGCATTTTTTTTGCCTGAAAATTGAAATTTTTCTAGCACAGTGTAAACATGTACAACTCGCTACTGAGACCCAAAAAACTCGATTTTTCGGTGTTTTTAGGCTAAATTTGGTATATAAACGGGTATCGAAGATGCATGCACAAATCGACTTTTTGGGCCAAAAAAACGTGTTTTAGCATTTTTTTGCCTGAAAATTGAAATTTTTCTAGCACAGTACAAATCGCTTCTGAGACCCAAAAAACTCGATTTTTCGGTGTTTTTAGGCTAAATTTGGGATACAAAAAGGTGTCGAAGATGCATGCACAAATCGACATTTTGGGCCCAAAAAACGTGTTTTAGCATTTTTTTTTATGAAAATTGAAATTTTTCTAGCACGGTACAAATCGCTTCTGAAACCAAGAAAACTCGATATTTGGTGTTCTTAGGCTAAATTTGGGATATAAACGTGTATCGAAGATGCATGCACAAATCGACTTTTTGGGCCCAAAAAACGTGTTTTAGCATTTTTTTTGCCTTAAAATTGAAATTTTTCTAGAACAGTGTAGACATGTACAAATCGCTTCTGAGACCCCAAAAACTCGAATTCTCGGTGTTTTTAGGCTAAATTTGGGATAGAAACGGGTCTCGAAGATGCATGCAGAAATCGACTTTTTGGGCCAAAAAAACGTGTTTTAGCATTTTTTTTGCCTGAAAATTGAAATTTTTCTAGCACAGTACAAATCGCTTCTGAGACCAAAAAAACCCTCGATTTTTCGGTGTTTTTAGGCTAAATTTGGGATATAAACGGGTATCGAAAATGCATGCACAAATCGACTTTTTGGGCCAAAAAAACGTGTTTTAGCATTTTTTTTGCCTGAAAATTGATTTTTTTCTAGCACAGTGTAAACATGTACAAATCGCTTCTGAGACCCAAAAAACTCGATTTTTCGGTGTTTTTAGGCTAAATTTGGTATATAACCGGGTATCGAAGATGCATGCACAAATCGACTTTTTGGGCCAAAAAAACGTGTTTTAGCATTTTTTTGCCTGAAAATTGAAATTTTTCTAGCACTGTACAAATCGCTTCTGAGACCCAAAAAACTCGATTTTTCGGTGTTTTTAGGCTAAATTTGGGATATAAACGGGTATCGAAGATGCATGTACAAATCGACTTTTTGGGCCAAAAAAACGTGTTTTAGCATTTTTTTTGCCTGAAAATTGATTTTTTTCTAGCACAGTGTAAACATGTACAAATCGCTTCTGAGACCCAAAAAACTCGATTTTTTGGTGTTTTTAGGCTAAATTTGGGATATAAACGGGTATCGAAGATGCATGCACAAATCGACTTTTTGGGCCCAAAAAACATGTTTTAGCATTTTTTTTGCCTGAAAATTGAAATTTTTCTAGCACAGTACAAATCGCTTCTGAGACCCAAAAACTCGATTTTTCGGTGTTTTTAGGCTAAATTTGGGATTTAAACGGGTATCGAATATGCATGCACAAATCGACTTTTTTGGCCAAAAAAACGTGTTTTAGCATTTTTTTTGCCTGAAAATTGAATTTTTTCTAGCACAGTGTAAACATGTACAACTCGCTACTGAGACCCAAAAAACTCGATTTTTCGGTGTTTTTAGGCTAAATTTGGTATATAAACGGGTATCGAAGATGCATGCACAAATCGACTTTTTGGGCCCAAAAAACGTGTTTTAGCATTTTTTTGGCCTGAAAATAGAAATTTTTCTAGCACAGTACAAATCGCTTCTGAGACCCAAAAAACTCGATTTTTCGGTGTTTTTAGGCTAAATTTGGGATATAAACGGGTATCGAATATGCATGCACAAATCGACTTTTTGGGCCCAAAAAACGTGTTTTAGCATTTTTTTTGCCTTAAAATTGTTTTTTTTCTAGAACAGTGTAGACATGTACAAATCGCTTCTGAGACCCAAAAAACTCGATTTTTCGGTGTTTTTAGGCTAAATTTGGGATATAAACGGGTCTCGAAGATGCATGCAGAAATCGACTTTTTGGGCCAAAAAAACGTGTTTTAGCATTTTTTTTGCCTGAAAATTGAAATTTTTGTAGCACAGTACAAATCGCTTCTGAGACCAAAAAACTCGATTTTTCGGTGTTTTTAGGCTAAATTTGGGATATAAACGGGTATCGAAGATGCATGCACAAATCGACTTTTTGGGCCCAAAAAACGTGTTTTAGCATTTTTTTTGCCTGAAAATTGAAATTTTTCTAGCACAGTGTAAACATGTACAACTCGCTACTGAGACCCAAAAAACTCGATTTTTCGGTGTTTTTAGGCTAAATTTGGTATATAAACGGGTATCGAAGATGCATGCACAAATCGACTTTTTGGGCCAAAAAAACGTGTTTTAGCATTTTTTTTGCCAGAAAATTTAAATTTGTCTAGAACAGTGTAGACATGTACAAATCGCTTCTGAGACCCAAAAAAATCGATTTTCGGGGTTTTTAGGCTAAATTTGGGATATAAACGGGTATCGAAGATGCATGCACAAATCGACTTTTTGGGCCCAAAAAACGTGTTTTAGCATTTTTTTTGCCTCAAAATTGAATTTTTTTTAGCACAGTGTAAACATGTACAAATCGCTTCTGAGAACAAAAAAACTCGATTTTTAGGTGTTTTTAGGCTAAATTTGGGATATAAACGGGTATCGAAGATGCATGCACAAATCGACTTTTTGGACCCAAAAAACGTGTTTTAGCATTTTTTTTTCCTGAAAATTGATTTTTTTCTAGAACAGTGTAGACATGTACAAATCGCTTCTGAGACCCAAAACACTCGATTTTTCGGTGTTCTTAGGCTAAATTTGGGATATAAACGGGTATCGAAGATGCATGCACAAATCGACTTTTTGGGCCAAAAAAATGTGTTTTAGCATTTTTTTTGCCTGAAAATTGAAATTTTTCTAGCACAGTACAAATCGCTTCTGAGACCAAAAAAACTCGATTTTTCGGTGTTTTTAGGCTAAATTTGGGATATAAACGAGTATCGAAGATGCATGCACAAATCGACTTTTTGGGCCCAAAAAAGGTGTTTTAGCATTTTTTTTGCCAGAAAATTGAAATTTTTCTAGAACAGTGTAGACATGTACAAATTGCTTCCGAGACCCAAAAAACTCGATTTTTCGGTGTTTTTAGGCTAAATTTGGGATATAAACGGGTATCGAAGATGCATGCACAAATTGACTTTTTGGGCCCAAAAAACGTGTTTTAGCATTTTTTTTGCCTGAAAATTTAAATTTTTCTAGCACAGTGTAAACATGTAAAAATCGCTTCTGAGACCCAAAAAACTCGATTTTTCGGTGTTTTGAGGTAAAATTTGGGATATAAACGGGTATCGAAGATGCATGCACAAATCGCCTTTTTGGGCAAAAAAAACGTGTTTTAGCATTGTTTTTGCCTGAAAATTGAAATTTCTCTAGCACAGTACAAATTGCTTCTGATACCCAAAAAATTCGATTTTTCGGTGTTTTTAGGCTAAATTTGAGTTATAAACGAGTATCGAAGATGCATGCACAAATCGACTTTTTGGGCCCAAAAAACGTGTTTTAGCATTTTTTTTGCCAGAAAATTGAAATTTTTCTAGAACAGTGTAGACATGTACAAATCGCTTCCGAGACCCAAAAAAGTCGATTTTTCAGTGTTTTTAGGCTAAATTTGGGATATAAACGGGTATCGAAGATGCATGCACAAATCGACTTTTTGGGCCCAAAAAATTGTTTTAGCATTTTTTTGCCTGAAAATTGAAATTTTTCTAGAACAGTGTAGACATGTACAAATCGCTTCTGAGACCCAAAAAACTTGATTTTTCGGTGTTTTTAGGCTAAATTTGGGATATAAACTGGTATCGAAGATGCATGCACAAATCGACTTTTGGGGCCCAAAAAACGTGTTTTAGCATTTTTTTTGCCTGAAAATTGAAATTTTTCTAGCACAGTACAAATCGCTTCTGAGACCCAAAAAACTCGATTTTTCGGTGTTTCTAGGCTAAATTTGGGATATAAACGCGTATCGAATATGCATGCACAAATCGACTTTTTGGGCCCAAAAAACATGTTTTAGCATTTTTTTTGCCTTAAAATTGATTTTTTTCTAGAACAGTGTAGACATGTACAAATCGCTTCTGAGACCCAAAAAACTCGATTTTTCGGTGTTTTTAGGCTAAATTTGGGATATAAACGGGTCTCGAAGATGCATGCAGAAATCGACTTTTTGGGCCAAAAAAACGTGTTTTAGCATTTTTTTTGCCTGAAAATTGAAATTTTTCTAGCACAGTACAAATCGCTTCTGAGACCAAAAAAACTCGATTTTTCGGTGTTTTTAGGCAAATTTTGGGATATAAACGGGTATCGAAGATGCATGCACAAATCGACTTTTTGGGCCCAAAAAACGTGTTTTAGCATTTTTTTTGCCTGAAAATTGAAATTTTTCTAGCACAGTGTAAACATGTACAACTCGCTTCTGAGACCCAAAAAACTCGACTTTTCGGTGTTTTTAGGCTAAATTTGGTATATAAACAGGTATCGAAGATGCATGCACAAATCGACATTTTGGGCCCAAAAAACGTGTTTTAGCATTTTTTTCCTGAAAATTGAAATTTTTCTAGCACAGTACAAATCGCTTCTGAAACAAAAAAAACTCGATATTTGGTGTTCTTAGGCTAAATTTGGGATATAAACGTGTATCGAAGATACATGCGCAAATCGACTTTTTGGGCCCAAAAAACGTGTTTTAGCATTTTTTTTGCCTGAAAATTGTTTTTTTTCTAGAACAGTGTAGACATGTACAAATCGCTTCTGAGACGCAAAAAACTCGAATTCTCGGTGTTTTTAGGCTAAATTTGGGATAGAAACGGGTCTCGAAGATGCATGCAGAAATCGACTTTTTGGGCCAAAAAAACGTGTTTTAGCATTTTTTTTGCCTGAAAATTGAAATTTTTCTAGCACAGTGTAAACATGTACAAATCGCTTCTGAGACCCAAAAAACTCGATTTTTCGGTGTTTTTAGGCTAAATTTGGGATATAAACGGGTATCGAAGATGCATGCACAAATCGACTTTTTTGGCCAAAAAAAACGTGTTTTAGCATTATTTTGCCTGAAAATTGAAATTTTTCTAGCACAGTACAAATCGCTTCTGAGACCCAAAAAACTCGATTTTTCGGTGTTTTTAGGCTAAATTTGGGATATAAACGGGTATCGAAGATGCATGCACAAATCGACTTTTTGGGCCCAAAAAACGTGTTTTAGCATTTTTTTTTGCCTGAAAATTGAATTTTTTTTAGAACCGTGTAGACATGTACAAATCGCTTCTCAGACCAAAAAAACTCGATTTTTCGGTGTTTTTAGGCTAAATTTGGGATATAAACGGGTATCGAAGATGCATGCACAAATCGACTTTTTGGGCCCCAAAAACGTGTTTTAGCATTTTTTTTGCCTGAAAATTGAAATTTTTCTAGCACAGTACAAATCGCTTCTGAGACCCAAAAACTCGATTTTTCGGTGTTTTTAGGCTAAATTTGGGATATAAACGGGTATCGAATATGCATGCACAAATCGACTTTTTGGGCCTAAAAAACGTGTTTTAGCATTTTTTTGCCTAAAAATTGATTTTTTTCTAGAACAGTGTAGACATGTACAAATCGCTTTTGAGACCCCAAAAAGTCGATTTTTCGGTGTTTTTTGGCTAAATTTGGGATATAAACGGGTATCGAAGATGCATGCACAAATCGACTTTTTGGGCCCAAAAACGTGTTTTAGCATTTTTTTTGCCTGAAAATTGATTTTTTTCTAGAACAGTGTAGACATGTACAAATCGCTTCTGAGACCCAAAAAACTTGATTTTTCGGTGTTTTTTGGCTAAATTTGGGATATAAACTGGTATCGAAGATGCATGCACAAATCGACTTTTTGGGCCCAAAAAACGTGTTTTAGCATTTTTTTGGCCTGAAAATAGAATTTTTTCTAGCACAGTACAAATCGCTTCTGAGACCCAAAAAACTCGATATTTGGTGTTCTTAGGCTAAATTTGGGATATAAACGTGTATCGAAGATGCATGCACAAATCGACTTTTTGGGCCCAAAAAACGTGTTTTAGCATTTTTTTTGCCTTAAAATTGAAATTTTTCTAGAACAGTGTAGACATGTACAAATCGCTTCTGAGACCCCAAAAACTCGAATTCTCGGTGTTTTTAGGCTAAATTTGGGATAGAAACGGGTCTCGAAGATGCATGCAGAAATCGACTTTTTGGGCCAAAAAAACGTGTTTTAGCATTTTTTTTGCCTGAAAATTGAAATTTTTCTAGCACAGTACAAATCGCTTCTGAGACCAAAAAAAACCTCGATTTTTCGGTGTTTTTAGGCTAAATTTGGGATATAAACGGGTATCGAAAATGCATGCACAAATCGACTTTTTGGGCCAAAAAAACGTGTTTTAGCATTTTTTTTGCCTGAAAATTGATTTTTTTCTAGCACAGTGTAAACATGTACAAATCGCTTCTGAGACCCAAAAAACTCGATTTTTCGGTGTTTTTAGGCTAAATTTGGTATATAACCGGGTATCGAAGATGCATGCACAAATCGACTTTTTGGGCCAAAAAAACGTGTTTTAGCATTTTTTTGCCTGAAAATTGAAATTTTTCTAGCACTGTACAAATCGCTTCTGAGACCCAAAAAACTCGATTTTTCGGTGTTTTTAGGCTAAATTTGGGATATAAACGGGTATCGAAGATGCATGTACAAATCGACTTTTTGGGCCAAAAAAACGTGTTTTAGCATTTTTTTTGCCTGAAAATTGATTTTTTTCTAGCACAGTGTAAACATGTACAAATCGCTTCTGAGACCCAAAAAACTCGATTTTTTGGTGTTTTTAGGCTAAATTTGGGATATAAACGGGTATCGAAGATGCATGCACAAATCGACTTTTTGGGCCCAAAAAACATGTTTTAGCATTTTTTTTGCCTGAAAATTGAAATTTTTCTAGCACAGTACAAATCGCTTCTGAGACCCAAAAACTCGATTTTTCGGTGTTTTTAGGCTAAATTTGGGATTTAAACTGGTATCGAATATGCATGCACAAATCGACTTTTTGGGCCAAAAAAACGTGTTTTAGCATTTTTTTTGCCTGAAAATTGAAATTTTTCTAGCACAGTACAAATCGCTTTTGAGACCCAAAAAACTCGATTTTTCGGTGTTTTTAGGCTAAATTTGGGATATAAACGGGTATCGAAGATGCATGCACAAATCGACTTTTTGGGCCCAAAAAACGTGTTTTAGCATTTTTTTTGCCTGAAAATTGAATTTTTTCTAGCACAGTGTAAACATGTACAACTCGCTACTGAGACCCAAAAAACTCGATTTTTCGGTGTTTTTAGGCTAAATTTGGTATATAAACGGGTATCGAAGATGCATGCACAAATCGACTTTTTGGGCCAAAAAAACGTGTTTTAGCATTTTTTTGCCTGAAAATTGAAATTTTTCTAGCACAGTACAAATCGCTTCTGAGACCCAAAAAACTCGATTTTTCGGTGTTTTTAGGCTAAATTTGGGATACAAAAAGGTATCGAAGATGCATGCACAAATCGACATTTTGGGCCAAAAAAACGTGTTTTAGCATTTTTTTGCCTGAAAATTGAAATTTTTCTAGCACAGTACAAATCGCTTCTGAGACCCAAAAAACCTCGATTTTTCGGTGTTTTTAGGCTAAATTTGGGATATAAACGGGTATCGAAAATGCATGCACAAATCGACTTTTTGGGCCAAAAAAACGTGTTTTAGCATTTTTTTTGCCTGAAAATTGATTTTTTTCTAGCACAGTGTAAACATGTACAAATCGCTTCTGAGACCCAAAAAACTCGATTTTTCGGTGTTTTTAGGCTAAATTTGGTATATAACCGGGTATCGAAGATGCATGCACAAATCGACTTTTTGGGCCAAAAAAACGTGTTTTAGCATTTTTTTGCCTGAAAATTGAAATTTTTCTAGCACTGTACAAATCGCTTCTGAGACCCAAAAAACTCGATTTTTCGGTGTTTTTAGGCTAAATTTGGGATATAAACGGGTATCGAAGATGCATGTACAAATCGACTTTTTGGGCCAAAAAAACGTGTTTTAGCATTTTTTTTGCCTGAAAATTGATTTTTTTCTAGCACAGTGTAAACATGTACAAATCGCTTCTGAGACCCAAAAAACTCGATTTTTTGGTGTTTTTAGGCTAAATTTGGGATATAAACGGGTATCGAAGATGCATGCACAAATCGACTTTTTGGGCCCAAAAAACATGTTTTAGCATTTTTTTTGCCTGAAAATTGAAATTTTTCTAGCACAGTACAAATCGCTTCTGAGACCCAAAAACTCGATTTTTCGGTGTTTTTAGGCTAAATTTGGGATTTAAACGGGTATCGAATATGCATGCACAAATCGACTTTTTGGGCCAAAAAAACGTGTTTTAGCATTTTTTTTGCCTGAAAATTGAAATTTTTCTAGCACAGTACAAATCGCTTTTGAGACCAAAAAAACTCGATTTTTCGGTGTTTTTAGGCTAAATTTGGGATATAAACGGGTATCGAAGATGCATGCACAAATCGACTTTTTGGGCCCAAAAAACGTGTTTTAGCATTTTTTTTGCCTGAAAATTGATTTTTTTCTAGCACAGTGTAAACATGTACAACTCGCTACTGAGACCCAAAAAACTCGATTTTTCGGTGTTTTTAGGCTAAATTTGGTATATAAACGGGTATCGAAGATGCATGCACAAATCGACTTTTTGGGCCAAAAAAACGTGTTTTAGCATTTTTTTGCCTGAAAATTGAAATTTTTCTAGCACAGTACAAATCGCTTCTGAGACCCAAAAAACTCGATTTTTCGGTGTTTTTAGGCTAAATTTGGGATACAAAAAGGTATCGAAGATGCATGCACAAATCGACATTTTGGGCCCAAAAAACGTGTTTTAGCATTTTTTTTTATGAAAATTGAAATTTTTCTAGCACGGTACAAATCGCTTCTGAGACCAGAAAAAACCTCGATTTTTCGGTGTTTTTAGGCTAAATTTGGGATATAAACGGGTATCGAAAATGCATGCACAAATCGACTTTTTGGGCCAAAAAAACGTGTTTTAGCATTTTTTTTGCCTGAAAATTGATTTTTTTCTAGCACAGTGTAAACATGTACAAATCGCTTCTGAGACCCAAAAAACTCGATTTTTCGGTGTTTTTAGGCTAAATTTGGTATATAACCGGGTATCAAAGATGCATGCACAAATCGACTTTTTGGGCCAAAAAAACGTGTTTTAGCATTTTTTTGCCTGAAAATTGAAATTTTTCTAGCACAGTACAAATCGCTTCTGAGACCCAAAAAACTCGATTTTTCGGTGTTTTTAGGCTAAATTTGGGATATAAACGGGTATCGAAGATGCATGTACAAATCGACTTTTTGGGCCAAAAAAACGTGTTTTAGCATTTTTTTTGCCTGAAAATTGATTTTTTTCTAGCACAGTGTAAACATGAACAAATCGCTTCTGAGACCCAAAAAACTCGATTTTTTGGTGTTTTTAGGCTAAATTTGGGATATAAACGGGTATCGAAGATGCATGCACAAATCGACTTTTTGGGCCCAAAAAACATGTTTTAGCATTTTTTTTGCCTGAAAATTGAAATTTTTCTAGCACAGTACAAATCGCTTCTGAGACCCAAAAACTCGATTTTTCGGTGTTTTTAGGCTAAATTTGGGATTTAAACGGGTATCGAATATGCATGCACAAATCGACTTTTTGGGCCAAAAAAACGTGTTTTAGCATTTTTTTTGCCTGAAAATTGAAATTTTTCTAGCACAGTACAAATCGCTTTTGAGACCCAAAAAACTCGATTTTTCGGTGTTTTTAGGCTAAATTTGGGATATAAACGGGTATCGAAGATGCATGCACAAATCGACTTTTTGGGCCCAAAAAACGTGTTTTAGCATTTTTTTTGCCTTAAAATTGATTTTTTTCTAGAACAGTGTAGACATGTACAAATTGCTTCTGAGACCCAAAAAACTCGATTTTTCGTTGTTTTTAGGCTAAATTTGGGATATAAACGGGTTCTCGAAGATGCATGCAGAAATCGACTTTTTGGGCCAAACAAACGTGTTTTAGCATTTTTTTTGCCTGAAAATTTATTTTTTTCTAGCACAGTACAAATCGCTTCTGAGACCAAAAAAACTCGATTTTTCGGTGTTTTTAGGCTAAATTTGGGATATAAACGGGTATCAAAGATGCATGCACAAATCGACTTTTTGGGCCCAAAAAACGTGTTTTAGCATTTTTTTGCCTGAAAATTGAAATTTTCCTAGCACAGTGTAGACATGTACAAATCGCTTCTGAGACCCAAAAAACTCGATTTTTCGGTGTTTTTAGGCTAAATTTGGGATATAAACGGGTATCGAAGATGCATGCACAAATCGACTTTTTGGGCCCAAAAAACGTGTTTTAGCATTTTTTTTGCCTTAAAATTGAATTTTTCCTAGAACAGTGTAGACATGTACAAATCCCTTCTGAGACCCAAAAAACTCGATTTTTCGGTGTTTTTAGGCTAAATTTGGGATATAAACGGGTCTCGAAGATGCATGCAGAAATCGACTTTTTGGGCCAAAAAAACGTGTTTTAGCATTTTTTTTGCCTGAAAATTGAAATTTTTCTAGCACAGTACAAATCGCTTCTGAGACCAAAAAAAACCTCGATTTTTCGGTGTTTTTAGGCTAAATTTGGGATATAAACGGGTATCGAAAATGCATGCACAAATCGACTTTTTGGGCCAAAAAAACGTGTTTTAGCATTTTTTTTGCCTGAAAATTGATTTTTTTCTAGCACAGTGTAAACATGTACAAATCGCTTCTGAGACCCAAAAAACTCGATTTTTCGGTGTTTTTAGGCTAAATTTGGTATATAACCGGGTATCGAAGATGCATGCACAAATCGACTTTTTGGGCCAAAAAAACGTGTTTTAGCATATTTTTGCCTGAAAATTGAAATTTTTCTAGCACAGTACAAATCGCTTCTGAGACCCAAAAAACTCGATTTTTCGGTGTTTTTAGGCTAAATTTGGGATATAAACGGATATCGAAGATGCATGTACAAATCGACTTTTTGGGCCAAAAAAACGTGTTTTAGCATTTTTTTTGCCTGAAAATTGATTTTTTTCTAGCACAGTGTAAACATGTACAAATCGCTTCTGAGACCCAAAAAACTCGATTTTTTGGTGTTTTTAGGCTAAATTTGGGATATAAACGGGTATCGAAGATGCATGCACAAATCGACTTTTTGGGCCCAAAAAACATGTTTTAGCATTTTTTTTTCCTGAAAATTGAAATTTTTCTAGCACAGTACAAATCGCTTCTGAGACCCAAAAACTCGATTTTTCGGTGTTTTTAGGCTAAATTTGGGATTTAAACGGGTATCGAATATGCATGCACAAATCGACTTTTTGGGCCAAAAAAACGTGTTTTAGCATTTTTTTTGCCTGAAAATTGAAATTTTTCTAGCACAGTACAAATCGCTTTTGAGACCCAAAAAACTCGATTTTTCGGTGTTTTTAGGCTAAATTTGGGATATAAACGGGTATCGAAGATGCATGCACAAATCGACTTTTTGGGCCCAAAAAACGTGTTTTAGCATTTTTTTTGCCTTAAAATTGATTTTTTTCTAGAACAGTGTAGACATGTACAAATTGCTTCTGAGACCCAAAAAACTCGATTTTTCGTTGTTTTTAGGCTAAATTTGGGATATAAACGGGTTCTCGAAGATGCATGCAGAAATCGACATTTTGGGCCAAAAAAACGTGTTTTAGCATTTTTTTTGCCTGAAAATTTATTTTTTTCTAGCACAGTACAAATCGCTTCTGAGACCAAAAAAACTCGATTTTTCGGTGTTTTTAGGCTAAATTTGGGATATAAACGGGTATCAAAGATGCATGCACAAATCGACTTTTTGGGCCCAAAAAACGTGTTTTAGCATTTTTTTGCCTGAAAATTGAAATTTTCCTAGCACAGTGTAGACATGTACAAATCGCTTCTGAGACCCAAAAAACTCGATTTTTCGGTGTTTTTAGGCTAAATTTGGGATATAAACGGGTATCGAAGATGCATGCACAAATCGACTTTTTGGGCCCAAAAAACGTGTTTTAGCATTTTTTTTGCCTTAAAATTGATTTTTTTCTAGAACAGTGTAGACATGTACAAATCCCTTCTGAGATCCAAAAAACTCGATTTTTCGGTGTTTTTAGGCTAAATTTGGGATATAAACTGGTATCGAGGATGCATGCACAAATCGACTTTTGGGGCCCAAAAAACGTGTTTTAGCATTTTTTTTGCCTGAAAATTGAATTTTTTCTAGCACAGTACAAATCGCTTCTGAGACCCAAAAAACTCGATTTTTCGGTGTTTTTAGGCTAAATTTGGGATATAAACGGGTATCGAAGATGCATGCACAAATCGACTTTTTGGGCCCAAAAAACGTGTTTTAGCATTTTTTTTGCCTGAAAATTGATTTTTTTCTAGCACAGTGTAAACATGTACAAATCGCTTCTGAGACCCAAAAAACTCGATTTTTCGGTGTTTTTAGGCTAAATTTGGGATAGAAACGGGTCTCGAAGATGCATGCAGAAATCGACTTTTTGGGCCAAAAAAACGTGTTTAGCATTTTTTTTGCCGGAAAATTGAAATTTTTCTAGAACAGTGTAAACATGTACAAATCGCTTCTGAGACCCAAAAAATTCGAATTCTCGGTATTTTTAGGCTAAATTTGGGATAGAAACGGGTCTCGAAGATGCATGCAGAAATCGACTTTTTGGGCCAAAAAAACGTGTTTTAGCATTTTTTTTACCTGAAAATTGGAATTTTTCTTGCACAGTACAAATCGCTTCTGAGACCAAAAAAACTCGATTTTTCGGTGTTTTTAGGCTAAATTTGGGATATAAACGGGTATCGAAGATGCATGCACAAATCGACTTTTTGGGCCCAAAAAACGTGTTTTAGCATTTTTTTTGCCTGAAAATTTAAATTTTTCTAGCACAGTGTAAACATGTACAAATCGCTTCTGAGACCCAAAAAACTCGATTTTTCGGTGTTTTTAGGCTAAATTTGGGATATAAACGGGTATCGAAGATGCATGCAGAAATCGACTTTTTGGACCCAAAAAACGTGTTTTAGCATTTTTTTTTGCCTGAAAATTGAAATTTTTCTAGCACAGTACAAATCGCTTCTGAGACCCAAAAACTTGATTTTTCGGTGTTTTTAGGCTAAATTTGGGATATAAACGGGTATCGAAGATGCATGCACAAATTGACTTTTTGGGCCCAAAAAACGTGTTTTAGCATTTTTTTTGCCTTAAAATTGATTTTTTTCTAGAACAGTGTAGACATGTACAAATTGCTTCTGAGACCCAAAAAACTCGATTTTTCGTTGTTTTTAGGCTAAATTTAGGATATAAACGGGTTCTCGAAGATGCATGCAGAAATCGACTTTTTGGGCCAAAAAAACGTGTTTTAGCATTTTTTTTGCCTGAAAATTGAATTTTTTCTAGCACAGTACAAATCGCTTCTGAGACACAAAAAACTCGATTTTTCGGTGTTTTTAGGCTAAATTTGGGATATAAACGGGTATCGAAGATGCATGCGCAAATCGACTTTTTGGGCCCAAAAAACGTGTTTTAGCCTTTTTTTGCCTTAAAATTGAAATTTTCCTAGCACAGTGTAGACATGTACAAATCGCTTCTGAGACCCAAAAAACTCGATTTTTCGGTGTTTTTAGGCTAAATTTGGGATATAAACGGGTATCGAAGATGCATGCACAAATCGACTTTTTGGGCCCAAAAAACGTGTTTTAGCATTTTTTTTGCCTTAAAATTGATTTTTTTCTAGAACAGTGTAAACATGTACAAATCGCTTCTGAGACCCAAAAAATTCGAATTCTCGGTATTTTTAGGCTAAATTTGGGATAGAAACGGGTCTCGAAGATGCATGCAGAAATCGACTTTTTGGGCCAAAAAAACGTGTTTTAGCATTTTTTTTGCCTGAAAATTTAAATTTTTCTAGCACAGTGTAAACATGTACAAATCGCTTCTGAGACCCAAAAAACTCGATTTTTCGGTGTTTTTAGGCTAAATTTGGGATATAAACGGGTATCGAAGATGCATGCACAAATCGACTTTTAGGGCCCAAAAAACGTGTTTTAGCATTTTTTTTGCCTGAAAATTGAAATTTTTCTAGCACAGTACAAATCGCTTCTGAGACCCAAAAACTCGATTTTTCGGTGTTTTTAGGCTAAATTTGGGATTTAAACGGGTATCGAATATGCATGCACAAATCGACTTTTTGGGCCAAAAAAACGTGTTTTAGCATTTTTTTTGCCTGAAAATTGAAATTTTTCTAGCACAGTACAAATCGCTTCTGAGACCCAAAAAACTCGATTTTTCGGTGTTTTTAGGCTAAATTTGGGATATAAACGGGTATCGTATATGCATGCACAAATCGACTTTTTGGGCCTAAAAAACGTGTTTTAGCATTTTTTTGCCTAAAAATTGAAATTTTTCTAGAACAGTGTAAACATGTACAAATCGCTTCTGAGACCCAAAAAAATCGATTTTTCGGTGTTTTTAGGCTAAATTTGGGATATAAACGGGTATCGAAGATGCATGCACAAATCGACTTTTTGGGCCCAAAAAACGTGTTTTAGCATTTTTTTTGCCTGAAAATTGAAATTTTTCTAGAACAGTGTAGACATGTACAAATCGCTTCTGAGACCCAAAAAAATTGATTTTTCGGTGTTTTTAGGCTAAATTTGGGATATAAACGGGTATCGAAGATGCATGCACAAATCGACTTTTTGGGCCCAAAAAACGTGTTTTAGCATTTTTTTTGCCTTAAAATTGACATTTTTCTAGCACAGTGTAGACATGTACAAATCGCTTCTGAGACCCAAAAAACTCGATTTCTCGGTGTTTTTAGGCTAAATTTGGGATAGAAACGGGTCTCGAAGATGCATGCAGAAATCGACTTTTTGGGCCAAAAAAACGTGTTTTAGCATTTTTTTTCTCTGAAAATTGAAATTTTTCTAGCACTTTACAAATCGCTTCTGAGACCAAAAAAACTCGATTTTTCGGTGTTTTTAGGCTAAATTTGGGATATAAATGGGTATCGAAGATGCATGCACAAATCGACTTTTTGGGCCCAAAAAACGTGTTTTAGCATTTTTTTTGCCTGAAAATTGAAATTTTTCTAGCACAGTGTAGACATGTACAAATCGCTTCTGAGACCCAAAAAACTCGATTTTTCGGTGTTTTTAGGCTAAATTTGGGATATAAACGGGTATCGAAGATGCATGCACAAATCGACTTTTTGGGCCCAAAAAAGTGTTTTAGCATTTTTTTTGCCTGAAAATTGAAATTTTTCTAGAACAGTGTAGTCATGTACAAATCGCTTCTGAGACCCAAAAAACTTGATTTTTCGGTGTTTTTAGGCAAAATTTGGGATATAAACAGGTATCGAAGATGCATGCACAAATCGACTTTTTGGGCCCAAAAAAGGTGTTTTAGCATTTTTTTTGCCTGAAAATTGAAATTTTTCTAGCACCGTACAAATCGCTTCTGAGACCCAAAAAACTCGATTTTTCGGTGTTTTTAGGCTAAATTTGGGATATAAACGGGTATCGAATATGCATGCACAAATCGACTTTTTGGGCCCAAAAAACGTGTTTTAGCATTTTTTGCCTTAAAATTGATTTTTTTCTAGAACAGTGTAGACATGTACAAATCTTTTCTGAGACCCAAAAACTCGATTTTTCGGTGTTTTTAGGCTAAATTTGGGATATAAACGGGTCTCGAAGATGCATGCAGAAATCGACTTTTTGGGCCAAAAAAACGTGTTTTAGCATTTTTTTTGCCTCAAAATTGAAATTTTTCTAGCACAGTACAAATCGCTTCTGAGACCAAAAAAACTCGATTTTTCGGTGTTTTTAGGCTAAATTTGGGATATAAACGGGTATCGAAGATGCATGCACAAATCGACTTTTTGGGCCAAAAAAAGGTGTTTTAGCATTTTTTTTGCCTGAAAATTGAAATTTTTCTAGCACAGTAGGCCCTACAAATCGCTTCTGAGACCCAAAAAACTCGATTTTTCGGTGTTTTTAGGCTAAATTTGGGATATAAACGGGTATCGAAGATGCATGCACAAATCGACTTTTTGGGCCAAAAAAACGTGTTTTAGCATTTTTTTTCCCTGAAAATTGAAATTTTTCTAGCACAGTACAAATCGCTTCTGAGACCCAAAAAACTCGATTTTTCGGTGTTTTTAGGCTAAATTTGGGATATAAACGGGTATCGTATATGCATGCACAAATCGACTTTTTGGGCCTAAAAAACGTGTTTTAGCATTTTTTTGCCTAAAAATTGAAATTTTTCTAGAACAGTGTAGACATGTACAAATCGCTTCTGAGACCCAAAAACTCGATTTTTCGGTGTTTTTAGGCTAAATTTGGGATATAAACGGGTCTCGAAGATGCATGCAGAAATCGACTTTTTGGGCCAAAAAAACGTGTTTTAGCATTTTTTTTTGCCTGAAAATTGAAATTTTTCTAGCACAGTACAAATCGCTTCTGAGACCAAAAAAACTCGATTTTTCGGTGTTTTTAGGCTAAATTTGGGATATAAACGGGTATCGAAGATGCATGCACAAATCGACTTTTTGGGCCAAAAAAACGTGTTTTAGCATTTTTTTTTCCCTGAAAATTGAAATTTTTCTAGCACAGTACAAATCGCTTCTGAGACCCAAAAAACTCGATTTTTCGGTGTTTTTAGGCTAAATTTGGGATATAAACGGGTATCGTATATGCATGCACAAATCGACTTTTTGGGCCTAAAAAACGTGTTTTAGCATTTTTTTGCCTAAAAATTGAAATTTTTCTAGAACAGTGTAGACATGTACAAATCGCTTTTGAGACCCCAAAAAATCGATTTTTCGGTGTTTTTAGGCTAAATTTGGGATATAAACGGGTCTCGAAGATGCATGCAGAAATCGACTTTTTGGGCCAAAAAAACGTGTTTTAGAATTTTTTTTGCCTGAAAATTGAAATTTTTCTAGCACAGTACATATCGCTTCTGAGACCAAAAAAACTCGATTTTTCGGTGTTTTTAGGCTAAATTTGGGATATAAACGGGTATCGAAGATGCATGCACAAATCGACTTTTTGGGCCCAAAAAACGTGTTTTAGCATTTTTTTTGCCTGAAAATTGACATTTTTCTAGCACAGTGTAGACATGTACAAATCGCTTCTGAGACCCAAAAAACTCGAATTTTCGGTGTTTTTAGGCTAAATTTGGGATAGAAACGGGTCTCGAAGAAGCATGCAGAAATCGACTTTTTGGGCCAAAAAAACGTGTTTTAGCATTTTTTTTGCCTGAAAATTGATTTTTTTCTAGCACAGTGTAAACATGTACAAATCGCTTCTGAGACCCAAAAAACTCGATTTTTCGGTGTTTTTAGGCTAAATTTGGGATATAAACGGGTATCGAAGATGCATGCACAAATCGACTTTTTGGGCCCAAAAAACGTGTTTTAGCATTTTTTTTGCCTTAAAATTGACATTTTCAAGCACAGTGTAGACATGTACAAATCGCTTCTGAGACCCAAAAAACTCGATTTTTCGGTGTTTTTAGGCTAAATTTGGGATTTAAACGGGTCTCGAAGATGCATGCAGAAATCGACTTTTTGGGCCAAAAAAACGTGTTTTAGCATTTTTTTGCCTGAAAATTGAAATTTTTCTAGCACAGTACAAATCGCTTCTGAGACCCAAAAAACTCGATTTTTCGGTGTTTTTAGGCTAAATTTGGGATATAAACGGGTATCGAATATGCATGCACAAATCGACTTTTTTGGCCTAAAAAACGTGTTTTAGCATTTTTTTGCCTAAAAATTGATTTTTTTCTAGAACAGTGTAGACATGTACAAATCGCTTCTGTGACCCAAAAAAAATGATTTTTCGGTGTTTTTAGGCTAAATTTGGGATATAAACGGGTATCGAAGATGCATGCACAAATCGACTTTTTGGGCCCAAAAAACGTGTTTTAGCATTTTTTTTGCCTGAAAATTGACATTTTTCTAGCACAGTGTAGACATGTACAAATCGCTTCTGAGACCCAAAAAACTCGATTTATCGGTGTTTTTAGGCTAAATTTGGGATATAAACGGGTCTCGAAGATGCATGCAGAAATCGACTTTTTGGGCCAAAAAAACGTGTTTTAGCATTTTTTTTCTCTGAAAATTGAAATTTTTCTAGCACAGTACAAATCGCTTCTGAGACCAAAAAAACTCGGTTTTTCGGTGTTTTTAGGCTAAATTTGGGATATAAATGGGTAT
The DNA here is from genome assembly GCA_034508575.1 of Petrolisthes manimaculis. NCBI lineage: Eukaryota > Metazoa > Arthropoda > Malacostraca > Decapoda > Porcellanidae > Petrolisthes > Petrolisthes manimaculis. Next base: position 779,923 of record JAWZYT010001007.1, read on the forward strand.
CGAAGATGCATGCACAAATCGACTTTTTGGGCCCAAAAAACGTGTTTTAGCATTTTTTTTGCCTGAAAATTGAAATTTTTCTAGCACAGTGTAAACATGTACAAATCGCTTCTGAGACCCAAAAAACTCAATTTTTCGGTGTTTTTAGGCTAAATTTGGGATATAAACGGGTATCGAAGATGCATGCACAAATCGACTTTTTGGACCCAAAAAACGTGTTTTAGCATTTTTTTTGCCTGAAAATTGAAATTTTTCTAGCACAGTGTAGACATGTACAAATCGCTTCTGAAACCAGAAAAACTCGATTTTTCGGTGTTTTTAGGCTAAATTTGGGATATAAACGAGTATCGAAGATACATGCACAAATCGACTTTTTGGGCCCAAAAAACGTGTTTTAGCAATTTTTTTGCCTGAAAATTGACATTTTTCTAGCACAGTGTAGACATGTACAAATCGCTTCTGAGACAATAAAAACTCGATTTTTCGGTGTTTTTAGGCTAAATTTGGGATATAAACGGGTATCGAATATGCATGCACAAATCGACTTTTTGGGCCCAAAAAACGTGTTTTAGCATTTTTTTTGCCTTAAAATTGATTTTTTTCTAGAACAGTGTAGACATGTACAAATCGCTTCTGAGACCCAAAAACTCGATTTTTCGGTGTTTTTAGGCTAAATTTGGGATATAAACGGGTCTCGAAGATGCATGCAGAAATCGACTTTTTGGGCCAAAAAAACGTGTTTTAGCATTTTTTTTGCCTGAAAATTGAAATTTTTCTAGCACAGTACAAATCGCTTCTGAGACCAAAAAAACTCGATTTTTCGGTGTTTTTAGGCTGAATTTGGGATATAAACGGGTATCGAAGATGCATGCACAAATCGACTTTTTGGGCCAAAAAAACGTGTTTTAGCATTTTTTTCCCCTGAAAATTGAATTTTTTCTAGCACAGTACATATCGCTTCTGAGACCAAAAAAACTCGATTTTTCGGTGTTTTTAGGCTAAATTTGGGATATAAACGGGTATCGAAGATGCATGCACAAATCGACTTTTTGGGCCCAAAAAACGTGTTTTAGCATTTGTTTTGCCTGAAAATTGACATTTTTCTAGCACAGTGTAGACATGTACAAATCGCTTCTGAGACCCAAAAAACTCGAATTTTCGGTGTTTTTAGGCTAAATTTGGGATATAAACGGGTATCGAAGATGCATGCACAAATCGACTTTTTGGGCCAAAAAAACGTGTTTTAGCATTTTTTTTGCCTGAAAATTGAAATTTTTCTAGCACAGTACAAATCGCTTCTGAGACCAAAAAAAATTCGATTTTTCGGTGTTTTTAGGCTAAATTTGGGATTTAAACGGGTATCGAAGATGCATGCACAAATCGACTTTTTGGGCCCAAAAAACGTGTTTTAGCATTTTTTTTGCCTGAAAATTGATTTTTTTCTAGCACAGTGTAAACATGTACAAATCGCTTCTGAGACCCAAAAAACTCGATTTTTCGGTGTTTTTAGGCTAAATTTGGGATATAAACGGGTATCGAAGATGCATGCACAAATCGACTTTTTGGGCCCAAAAAACGTGTTTTAGCATTTTTTTTGCCTGAAAATTGAAATTTTTCTAGCACAGTACAAATCGCTTCTGAGACCCAAAAACTCGATTTTTCGGTGTTTTTAGGCTAAATTTGGGATTTAAACGGGTATCGAATATGCATGCACAAATCGACTTTATGGGCCAAAAAAACGTGTTTTAGCATTTTTTTTGCCTGAAAATATAATTTTTTCTAGCACAGTACAAATCGCTTCTGAGACCCAAAAAACTCGATTTTTCGGTGTTTTTAGGCTAAATTTGGGATATAAACGGGTATCGAATATGCATGCACAAATCGACTTTTTTGGCCTAAAAAACGTGTTTTAGCATTTTTTTGCCTAAAAATTGATTTTTTTCTAGAACAGTGTAGACATGTACAAATCGCTTCTGAGACCCCCGAAAATTGATTTTTTGGTGTTTTTAGGCTAAATTTGGGATATAAACGGGTATCGAAGATGCATGCACAAATCGACTTTTTGGGCCCAAAAAACGTGTTTTACCATTTTTTTTGCCTGAAAATTGACATTTTTCTAGCACAGTGTAGACATGTACAAATCGCTTCTGAGACCCAAAAAACTCGATTTCTCGGTGTTTTTAGGCTAAATTTGGGATATAAACGGGTCTCGAAGATGCATGCAGAAATCGACTTTTTGGGCCAAAAAAACGTGTTTTAGCATTTTTTTTCTCTGAAAATTGAAATTTTTCTAGCACAGTACAAATCGCTTCTGAGACCAAAAAAACTCGATTTTTCGGTGTTTTTAGGCTAAATTTGGGATATAAACGGGTATCGAAGATGCATGCACAAATCGACTTTTTGGGCCCAAAAAACGTGTTTTAGCATTTTTTTTGCCTGAAAATTGAAATTTTTCTAGCACAGTACAAATCGCTTCTGAGACCCAAAAACTCGATTTTTCGGTGTTTTTAGGCTAAATTTGGGATTTAAACGGGTATCGAATATGCATGCACAAATCGACTTTATGGGCCAAAAAAACGTGTTTTAGCATTTTTTTTGCCTGAAAATATAAATTTTTCTAGCACAGTACAAATCGCTTCTGAGACCCAAAAAACTCGATTTTTCGGTGTTTTTAGGCTAAATTTGGGATATAAACGGGTATCGAATATGCATGCACAAATCGACTTTTTTGGCCTAAAAAACGTGTTTTAGCATTTTTTTGCCTAAAAATTGATTTTTTTCTAGAACAGTGTAGACATGTACAAATCGCTTCTGAGACCCCAAAAAATTGATTTTTCGGTGTTTTTAGGCTAAATTTGGGATATAAATGGGTATCGAAGATGCATGCACAAATCGACTTTTTGGGCCCAAAAAACGTGTTTTAGCATTTTTTTTGCCTGAAAATTGAAATTTTTCTAGCACAGTGTAAACATGTACAAATCGCTTCTGAGACCCAAAAAACTCAATTTTTCGGTGTTTTTAGGCTAAATTTGGGATATAAACGGGTATCGAAGATGCATGCACAAATCGACTTTTTGAACCCAAAAAACGTGTTTTAGCATTTTTTTTGCCTGAAAATTGATTTTTTTCTAGCACAGTGTAGACATGTACAAATCGCTTCTGAGACCCAAAAAACTCGATTTTTCGGTGTTCTTAGGCTAAATTTGGGATATAAACGGGTATCGAAGATGCATGCACAAATCGACTTTTTGGGCCAAAAAAATGTGTTTTAGCATTTTTTTTGCCTGAAAATTGAAATTTTTCTAGCACAGTACAAATCGCTTCTGAGACCAAAAAAACTCGATTTTTCGGTGTTTTTAGGCTAAATTTGGGATATAAACGAGTATCGAAGATACATGCACAAATCGACTTTTTGGGCCCAAAAAACGTGTTTTAGCATTTTTTTTGCCTGAAAATTGAAATTTTTCTAGCACAGTGTAGACATGTACAAATCGCTTCTGAGACAATAAAAACTCGATTTTTCGGTGTTTTTAGGCTAAATTTGGGATATAAACGGGTATCGAATATGCATGCACAAATCGACTTTTTGGGCCCAAAAAACGTGTTTTAGCATTTTTTTTGCTTTAAAATTGATTTTTTTCTAGAACAGTGTAGACATGTACAAATCGCTTCTGAGACCCAAATACTCGATTTTTCGGTGTTTTTAGGCTAAATTTGGGATATAAACGGGTCTCGAAGATGCATGCAGAAATCGACTTTTTGGGCCAAAAAAACGTGTTTTAGCATTTTTTTTGCCTGAAAATTGAAATTTTTCTAGCACAGTACAAATCGCTTCTGAGACCAAAAAAACTCGATTTTTCGGTGTTTTTAGGCTAAATTTGGGATATAAACGGGTATCGAAGATGCATGCACAAATCGACTTTTTGGGCCAAAAAAACGTGTTTTAGCATTTTTTTTCCCTGAAAATTGAAATTTTTCTAGCACAGTACAAATCGCTTCTGAGACCCAAAAAACTCGATTTTTCGGTGTTTTTAGGCTAAATTTGGGATATAAACGGGTATCGAAGATGCATGCACAAATCGACTTTTTGGGCCAAAAAAACGTGTTTTATCATTTTTTTTGCCTGAAAATTGAAATTTTTCTAGCACAGTGTAAACATGTAGAAATCGCTTCTGAGACCCAAAAAAACTCGTTTTTTCGGTATTTTTAGGCTAAATTTGGGATATAAACGGGTATCGAAGATGCATGCACAAATCGACTTTTTGGACCCAAAAAACGTGTTTTAGCATTTTTTTTGCCTTAAAATTGATTTTTTTCTAGCACAGTACAAATCGCTTCTGAAACCAAAAAAACTTGATTTTTCGGTGTTGTTAGGCTAAATTTGGGATATAAACGGGTATCGAAGATGCATGCACAAATCGACTTTTTGGGCCCAAAAAACGTGTTTTAGCATTTTTTTTGCCTGAAAATTGAAATTTTTCTAGAACAGTGTAGACAAGTACAAATCGCTTCTGAGACCAAAAAAACTCGATTTTTCGGTGTTTTTAGGCTAAATTTGGGATATAAACGGGTATCGAAGATGCATGCACAAATCGACTTTTTGGGCCCAAAAAACGTGTTTTAGCATTTTTTTTGCCTGAAAATTGAAATTTTTCTAGCACAGTACAAATCGCTTCTGAGACCCAAAAAACTCGATTTTTCGGTGTTTTTAGGCTAAATTTGGGATTTAAACGGGTATCGAATATGCATGCACAAATCGACTTTTTGGGCCCAAAAAACGTGTTTTAGCATTTTTTTTGCCTGAAAATTGAAATTTTTCTAGAACAGTGTAGACATGTACAAATCGCTTCTGAGACCCAAAAATCTCGATTTTTCGGAGTTTTTAGGCTAAATTTGGGATATAAACGGGTATCGAAGATGCATGCACAAATCGACTTTTTGGGCCCAAAAAACGTGTTTTAGCATTTTTTTTTACTGAAAATTGAAATTTTTCTAGCACAGTGTAGACATGTACAAATCGCTTCTGAGACCCAAAAAACTCGATTTTTCGGTGTTTTTAGGCTAAATTTGGGATATAAACGGGTATCGAAGATGTATGCACAAATCGACGTTTTGGACCCAAAAAACGTGTTTTAGCATTTTTTTTTCCTGAAAATTTAAATTTTTCTAGCACAGTGTAAACATGTACAAATCGCTTCTGAGACCCAAAAAACTCGATTTTTCGGTGTTTTGAGGTAAAATTTGGGATATAAACGGGTATCGAAGATGCATGCACAAATCGACTTTTTGGGCAAAAAAAAACGTGTTTTAGCATTTTTTTTGCCTTAAAATTGATTTTTCTCTAGAACAGTGTAGACATGTACAAATCGCTTCTGAGACCCAAAAACTCGATTTTTCGGTGTTTTTAGGCTAAATTTGGGATATAAACGGGTCTCGAAGATGCATGCAGAAATCGACTTTTTGGGCCAAAAAAACGTGTTTTAGCATTTTTTTTGCCTGAAAATTGAAATTTTTCTAGCACAGTACAAACGCTTCTGAGACCAAAAAAACTCGATTTTTCGGTGTTTTTAGGCTAAATTTGGGATATAAACGGGTATCGAAGATGCATGCACAAATCGACTTTTTGGGCCAAAAAAACGTGTTTTAGCATTTTTTTTCCCTGAAAATTGAAATTTTTCTAGCACAGTACAAATCGCTTCTAAGACCCAAAAAACTCGATTTTTCGGTGTTTTTAGGCTAAATTTGGGATATAAACGGGTATCGAAGATGCATGCACAAATCGACTTTTTGGGCCCAAAAAACGTGTTTTAGCATTTTTTTTGCCTTAAAATTGATTTTTTTCTAGCACAGTGTAAACATGTACAAATCGCTTCTGAGACCCAAAAAAACTCGTTTTTTCGGTGTTTTTAGGCTAAATTTGGGATATAAACGGGTATCGAAGATGCATGCACAAATCGACTTTTTGGACCCAAAAAACGTGTTTTAGCATTTTTTTTGCCTTAAAATTGTTTTTTTTCTAGCACAGTACAAATCGCTTCTGAAACCAAAAAAACTTGATTTTTCGGTTTTGTTAGGCTAAATTTGGGATATAAACGGGTATCGAAGATGCATGCACAAATCGACTTTTTGGGCCCAAAAAACGTGTTTTAGCATTTTTTTTGCCTGAAAATTGAAATTTTTCTAGAACAGTGTAGACAAGTACAAATCGCTTCTGAGACCAAAAAAACTCGATTTTTCGGTGTTTTTAGGCTAAATTTGGGATATAAACGGGTATCGAAGATGCATGCACAAATCGACTTTTTGGGCCCAAAAAACGTGTTTTAGCATTTTTTTTGCCTGAAAATTGAAATTTATCTAGCACAGTACAAATCGCTTCTGAGACCCAAAAAACTCGATTTTTCGGTGTTTTTAGGCTAAATTTGGGATTTAAACGGGTATCGAATATGCATGCACAAATCGACTTTTTGGGCCCAAAAAACGTGTTTTAGCATTTTTTTTGCCTGAAAATTGAAATTTTTCTAGAACAGTGTAGACATGTACAAATAGCTTCTGAGACCCAAAAATCTCGATTTTTCGGAGTTTTTAGGCTAAATTTGGGATATAAACGGGTATCGAAGATGCATGCACAAATCGACTTTTTGGGCCCCTAAAACGTGTTTTAGCATTTTTTTTGACTGAAAATTGAATTTTTTCTAGCACAGTGTAGACATGTACAAATCGCTTCTGAGACCCAAAAAACTCGATTTTTCGGTGTTTTTAGGCTAAATTTGGGATATAAAAGTGTATCGAAGATGCATGCACAAATCGACGTTTTGGACCCAAAAAACGTGTTTTAGCATTTTTTTTGCCTGAAAATTTAATTTTTTCTAGCACAGTGTAAACATGTACAAATCGCTTCTGAGACCCAAAAAACTCGATTTTTCGGTGTTTTGAGGTAAAATTTGGGATATAAACGGGTATCGAAGATGCATGCACAAATCGACTTTTTGGGCAAAAAAAACGTGTTTTAGCATTTTTTTTGCCAGAAAATTGATTTTTTTCTAGCACAGTACAAATCGCTTCTGAGACCCAAACAACTCGATTTTTCGGTGTTTTTAGGCTAAATTTGGGATATAAACTGGTATCGAAGATGCATGCACAAATCAACTTTTTGGGCCCAAAAAACGTGTTTTAGCATTTATTTTGCCTGAAAATTGAAATTTTTCTAGCACAGTGTAGACATGTACAAATCGCTTCTGAGACCCAAAAAACTCGATTTTTCGGTGTTTTTAGGCTAAATTTGGGATATAAACGGGTATCGAAGATGCATGCACAAATCGACTTTTTTGGCCCAAAAAACGTATTTTAGCATTTTTTTTGCCTGAAAATTGATTTTTTTCTAGCACAGTGTGAACATGTACAAATCGCTTCTGAGACCCAAAAAACTCGATTTTTCGGTGTTTTTAGGCTAAATTTGGGATATAAACGGGTATCGAAGATGCATGCACAAATCGAATTTTTGGGCCCAAAAAACATGTTTTAGCATTTTTTTTGCCAGAAAAATGGAAATTTTTCTAGCACAGTACAAATCGCTTCTGAAACCAATAAAACTTAATTTTTCGGTGTTTTAGGCTAAATTTGCGATATAAACGGGTATCGAAGATGCATGCACAAATCGACTTTTTGGGCCCAAAAAACGTGTTTTAGATTTTTTTTTGCCTGAAAATTGAAATTTTTCTAGAACAGTGTAGACAAGTACAAATCGTTTCTGAGACCAAAAAAACTCGATTTTTCGGTGTTTTTAGGCTAAATTTGGGATATAAACGTGTATCGAAGATGCATGCACAAATCGACTTTTTGGGCCCAAAAAACGTGTTTTAGCATTTTTTTTGCCTGAAAATTGATTTTTTTCTACCACAGTACAAATCGCTTCTGAGACCCAAAAAACTCGATTTTTCGGTGTTTTTAGGCTAAATTTGGGATTTAAACGGGTATCGAATATGCATGCACAAATCGACTTTTTGGGCCCAAAAAACGTGTTTTAGCATTTTTTTTGCCTGAAAATTGAATTTTTTCTACCACAGTACAAATCGCTTCTGAGACCCAAAAAACTCGATTTTTCGGTGTTTTTAGGCTAAATTTGGGATATAAACGTGTATCGAAGATGCATGCACAAATCGACTTTTTGGGCCCAAAAAACATGTTTTAGCATTTTTTTTTACTGAAAATTGAAATTTTTCTAGTACAGTGTAGACATGTACAAATCGCTTCTGAGACCCAAAAAACTCGATTTTTAGGTGTTTTTAGGCTAAATTTGGGATATAAACGTGTATCGAAGATGCATGCACAAATCGACTTTTTGGGCCCAAAAAACGTGTTTTAGCATTTTTTTTTACTGAAAATTGAAATTTTTCTAGCACAGTGTAGACATGTACAAATCGCTTCTGAGACCCAAAAAACTCGATTTTTCGGTGTTTTTAGGTTAAATTTGGGATATAAACGGGTATCGAAGATGCATGCACAAATCAACTTTTTGGGCCCAAAAAACGTGTTTTAGCATTTTTTTTGCCTGAAAATTGACATTTTTCTAGCACAGTGTAGACATGTACAAATTGCTTCTGAGACCCAAAAAACTCGATTTTTCGGTGTTTTTAGGCTAAATTCAGGATATAAACGGGTATCGAAGATGCATGCACAAATCGACTTTTTGAGCCCAAAAAAAGTGTTTTAGCATTTTTTTTGCCTGAAAATTGAAATTTTTCTAGCACAGTGTAAACATGTACAAATCGCTTCTGAGACCCAAAAAACTCGATTTTTCGGTGTTTTTAGGGTAAATTTGGGATATAAACGGGTATCTAGATGCATGCACAAATCGAATTTTTGGGCCCAAAAAACATGTTTTAGCATTTTTTTTGCCTGAAAATTGATATTTTTCTAGCACAGTACAAATCGCTTCTGAAACCAAAAAAAAAAATTTTTCGGTGTTTTTAGGCTAAATTTGCGACATAAACGGGTATCGAAGATGCATGCACAAATCGACTTTTTGGGCCCAAAAAACGTGTTTTAGATTTTTTTTTGCCTGAAAATTGAAATTTTTCTAGAACAGTGTAGACAAGTACAAATCGCTTCTGAGACCAAAAAAACTCGATTTTTCGGTGTTTTTAGGCTAAATTTGGGATATAAACGTGTATCGAAGATGCATGCACAAATCGACTTTTTTGGCCCAAAAAACGTGTTTTAGCATTTTTTTTGCCTGAAAATTGAAATTTTTCTAGCACAGTACAAATCGCTTCTGAGACCCAAAAAACTCGATTTTTCGGTGTTTTTAGGCTAAATTTGGGATTTAAACGGGTATCGAATATGCATGCACAAATCGACTTTTTGGGCCCAAAAAACGTGTTTTAGCATTTTTTTTGCCTGAAAATTGAAATTTTTCTAGAACAGTGTAGACATGTACAAATCGCTTCTGAGACCCAAAAATCTCGATTTTTCGGAGTTTTTAGGCTAAATTTGGGATATAAACGGGTATCGAAGATGCATGCACAAATCGACTTTTTGGGCCCCTAAAACGTGTTTTAGCATTTTTTTTGACTGAAAATTGATTTTTTTCTAGCACAGTGTAGACATGTACAAATCGCTTCTGAGACCCAAAAAACTCGATTTTTCGGTGTTTTTAGGCTAAATTTGGGATATAAAAGTGTATCGAAGATGCATGCACAAATCGACGTTTTGGACCCAAAAAACATGTTTTAGCATTTTTTTTGCCTGAAAATTTAAATTTTTCTAGCACAGTGTAAACATGTACAAATCGCTTCTGAGACCCAAAAAACTCGATTTTTCGGTGTTTTGAGGTAAAATTTGGGATATAAACGGGTATCGAAGATGCATGCACAAATCGACTTTTTGGGCAAAAAAAACGTGTTTTAGCATTTTTTTTGCCAGAAAATTGAAATTTTTCTAGCACAGTACAAATCGCTTCTGAGACCCAAACAACTCGATTTTTCGGTGGTTTTAGGCTAAATTTGGGATATAAACTGGTATCGAAGATGCATGCACAAATCAACTTTTTGGGCCCAAAAAACGTGTTTTAGCATTTATTTTGCCTGAAAATTGAAATTTTTCTAGCACAGTGTAGACATGTACAAATCGCTTCTGAGACCCAAAAAACTCGATTTTTCGGTGTTTTTAGGCTAAATTTGGGATATAAACGGGTATCGAAGATGCATGCACAAATCGAATTTTTGGGCCCAAAAAACATGTTTTAGCATTTTTTTTGCCAGAAAAATGGAAATTTTTCTAGCACAGTACAAATCGCTTCTGAAACCAATAAAACTTAATTTTTCGGTGTTTTAGGCTAAATTTGCGATATAAACGGGTATCGAAGATGCATGCACAAATCGACTTTTTGGGCCCAAAAAACGTGTTTTAGAATTTTTTTTGCCTGAAAATTGAAATTTTTCTAGAACAGTGTAGACAAGTACAAATCGTTTCTGAGACCAAAAAAACTCGATTTTTCGGTGTTTTTAGGCTAAATTTGGGATATAAACGTGTATCGAAGATGCATGCACAAATCGACTTTTTGGGCCCAAAAAACGTGTTTTAGCATTTTTTTTGCCTGAAAATTGAATTTTTTCTACCACAGTACAAATCGCTTCTGAGACCCAAAAAACTCGATTTTTCGGTGTTTTTAGGCTAAATTTGGGATTTAAACGGGTATCGAATATGCATGCACAAATCGACTTTTTGGGCCCAAAAAACATGTTTTAGCATTTTTTTTGCCTGAAAATTGAAATTTTTCTAGAACAGTGTAGACATGTACAAATCGCTTCTGAGACCCAAAAAACTCGATTTTTCGGAGTTTTTAGGCTAAATTTGGGATATAAACGTGTATCGAAGATGCATGCACAAATCGACTTTTTGGGCCCAAAAAACATGTTTTAGCATTTTTTTTTACTGAAAATTGAAATTTTTCTAGCACAGTGTAGACATGTACAAATCGCTTCTGAGACCCAAAAAACTCGATTTTTAGGTGTTTTTAGGCTAAATTTGGGATATAAACGTGTATCGAAGATGCATGCACAAATCGACTTTTTGGGCCCAAAAAACGTGTTTTAGCATTTTTTTTGACTGAAAATTGAAATTTTTCTAGCACAGTGTAGACATGTACAAATCGCTTCTGAGACCCAAAAAACTCGATTTTTCGGTGTTTTTAGGTTAAATTTGGGATATAAACGGGTATCGAAGATGCATGCACAAATCAACTTTTTGGGCCCAAAAAACGTGTTTTAGCATTTTTTTTGCCTGAAAATTGAAATTTTTCTAGCACAGTGTAGACATGTACAAATCGCTTCTGAGATCCAAAAAACTCGATTTTTCGGTGTTTTTAGGGTAAATTTGGGATATAAACGGGTATCTAGATGCATGCACAAATCGAATTTTTGGGCCCAAAAAACATGTTTTAGCATTTTTTTTGCCTGAAAATTGAAATTTTTCTAGCACAGTACAAATCGCTTCTGAAACCAAAAAAAAAAATTTTTCGGTGTTTTTAGGCTAAATTTGGGATATAAACGTGTATCGAAGATGCATGCACAAATCGACTTTTTGGGCCCAAAAAATGTGTTTTAGCATTTTTTTTGCCTGAAAATTGAAATTTTTCTAGCACAGTACAAATCGCTTCTGAGACCCAAAAAACTCGATTTTTCGGTGTTTTTAGGCTAAATTTGGGATTTAAACGGGTATCGAATATGCATGCACAAATCGACTTTTTGGGCCCAAAAAACGTGTTTTAGCATTTTTTTTGCCTGAAAATTGAAATTTTTCTAGAACAGTGTAGACATGTACAAATCGCTTCTGAGACCCAAAAAACTCGATTTTTCGGAGTTTTTAGGCTATATTTGGGATATAAACGGGTATCGAAGATGCATGCACAAATCGACTTTTTGGGCCCAAAAAACGTGTTTTAGCATTTTTTTTGCCTGAAAATTTAAATTTTTCTAGCACATTGTAAACATGTACAAATCGCTTCTGAGACCCAAAAAACTCGATTTTTCGGTGTTTTGAGGTAAAATTTGGGATATAAACGGGTATCGAAGATGCATGCACAAATCGACTTTTTGGGCAAAAAAAACGTGTTTTAGCATTTTTTTTGCCTGAAAATTGAAATTTTTCTAGCACAGTACAAATCGCTTTTGAGACCAAAAAAACTCGATTTTTCGGTGTTTTTAGGCTAAATTTGGGATATAAACGAGTATCGAAGATGCATGCACAAATCGACTTTTTGGGCCCAAAAAACGTGTTTTAGCATTTTTTTTGCCTGAAAATTGATTTTTTTCTAGAACAGTGTAGACATGTACAAATCGCTTCTGAGACCCCAAAAACTCGATTTTTCGGAGTTTTTAGGCTAAATTTGGGATATAAACGTGTATCGAAGATGCATGCACAAATCGACTTTTTGGGCCCAAAAAACGTTTTTTAGCATTTTTTTTGACTGAAAATTGAAATTTTTCTAGCACAGTGTAGACATGTACAAATCGCTTCTGAGACCCAAAAAACTCGATTTTTCGGTGTTTTTAGGCTAAATTTTGGATATAAACGGGTATCGAAGATGCATGCACAAATCGACTTTTAGGGCCCAAAAAACGTGTATTAGCATTTTTTTTCCATGAAAATTTATTTTTTTCTAGCACAGTGTAAACATGTACAAATCGCTTCTGAGACCCAAAAAACTCGATTTTTCGGTGTTTTGAGGTAAAATTTGGGATATAAACGGGTATCGAAGATGCATGCACAAATCGACTTTTTGGGCAAAAAAAACGTGTTTTAGAATTTTTTTTGCCTGAAAATTGAAATTTTTCTAGCACAGTACAAATCGCTTTTGAGACCAAAAAAACTCGATTTTTCGGTGTTTTTAGGCTAAATTTGGGATATAAACGAGTATCGAAGATGCATGCACAAATCGACTTTTTGGGCCTAAAAAACGTGTTTTAGCATTTTTTTGCCAGAAAATTGATTTTTTTCTAGAACAGTGTAGACATGTACAAATCGCTTCTGAGACCCAAAAAACTCGATTTTTCGGTGTTTTTAGGCTAAATTTTGGATATAAACGGGTATCGAAGATGCATGCACAAATCGACTGTTTGGGCCCAAAAAACGTGTATTAGCATTTTTTTTCCATGAAAATTTATTTTTTTCTAGCACAGTGTAAACATGTACAAATCGCTTCTGAGACCCAAAAAACTCGATTTTTCGGTGTTTTGAGGTAAAATTTGGGATATAAACGGGTATCGAAGATGCATGCACAAATCGACTTTTTGGGCAAAAAAAACGTGTTTTAGCATTTTTTTTGCCTGAAAATTGAAATTTTTCTAGCACAGTACAAATCGCTTTTGAGACCAAAAAAACTCGATTTTTCGGTGTTTTTAGGATAAATTTGGGATATAAACGAGTATCGAAGATGCATGCACAAATCGACTTTTTGGGCCCAAAAAACGTGTTTTAGCATTTTTTTTGCCAGAAAATTGAAATTTTTCTAGAACAGTGTAGACATGTACAAATCGCTTCCGAGACCCAAAAAAGTCGATTTTTCGGTGTTTTTAGGCTAAATTTGGGATATTAACGGGTATCGAAGATGCATGCACAAATCGACTTTTTGGGCCCAAAAAAGTGCTTAAGCATTTTTTTTGCCTGAAAATTGAAATTTTTCTAGAACAGTGTAGACATGTACAAATCGCTTCTGAGACCAAAAAAACTCGATTTTTCGGTGTTTTGAGGTAAAATTTGGGATATAAACGGGTATCGAAGATGCATGCACAAATCGACTTTTTGGGCCCAAAAAACGTTTTTTAGCATTTTTTTTGACTGAAAATTGAAATTTTTCTAGCACAGTACAAATCGCTATTGAGACCAAAAAAACTGGATTTTTCGGTGTTTTTAGGCTAAATTTGGGATATAAACGAGTATCGAAGATGCATGCAGAAATCGACTTTTTGGGCCCAAAAAACGTGTTTTAGCATTTTTTTGCCAGAAAATTGAAATTTTTCTAGAACAGTGTAGACATGTACAAATCGCTTCCGAGACCCAAAAAAGTCGATTTTTCGGTGTTTTTAGGCTAAACTTGGGATATAAACGGGTATGGAAGATGCATGCACAAATCGACTTTTTGGGCCCAAAAAAGTGTTTTAGCATTTTTTTTGCCTGGAAATTGAAATTTTTCTAGAACAGTGTTGACATGTACAAATCGCTTCTGAGACCCAAAAAACTCGATTTTTCGGTGTTTTTAGGCTAAATTTGGGATATAAACGGGTATCGAAGATGCATGCACAAATCGACTTTTTGGGCCCAAAAAACGTGTTTTAGCATTTTTTTTGCCAGAAAATTGAATTTTTTTTAGAACAGTGTAGACATGTACAAATCGCTTCCGAGACCCAAAAAAGTCGATTTTTCGGTGTTTTTAGGCTAAATTTGGGATATAAACGGGTATCGAAGATGCATGCACAAATCGACTTTTTGGGCCCAAAAAAGTGCTTTAGCATTTTTTTTGCCTGGAAATTGAAATTTTTCTAGAACAGTGTAGACATGTACAAATCGCTTCTGAGACCCAAAAAACTCGATTTTTCGGTGTTTTTAGGCTAAATTTGGGATATAAACGGGTATCGAAGATGCATGCACAAATCGACTTTTTGGGCCCAAAAAACGTGTTTTAGCATTTTTTTTGCCTGAAAATTTTAATTTTTCTAGCACAGTGTAAACATGTACAAATCGCTTCTGAGACCCAAAAAACTCGATTTCTCGGTGTTTTGAGGTATAATTTGGGATATAAACGGGTATCCAAGATGCATGCACCAATCGACTTTTGGGGAAAAAAAAATGTGTTTTAGCATTTTTTTTGCCTGAAAATTGAAATTTTTCTAGCACAGTACAAATCATTTTTGAGACCCAAAAAACTCGATTTTTCGGTGTTTTTAGGCTAAATTTTGGATATAAACGGGTATCGAAGATGCATGCACAAATCGACTTTTTGGGCCCAAAAAACGTGTTTTAGCATTTTTTTTGCCTGAAAATTAAAAGTTTTCTAGCACAGTGTAAACATGTACAAATCGCTTCTGAGACTAAAAAAACTCGATTTTTCGGTGTTTTTAGGCTAAATTTGGTATATAAACGGGTATCGAAGATGCATGCACAAATCGACTTTTTGGGCCAAAAAACGTGTTTTGGCATTTTTTTGCCTGAAAATTGAAATTTTTCTAGCACAGTACAAATCGCTTCTGAGACCAAAAAAACTCGATTTTTCGGTGTTTTTAGACTAAATTTGGGATATAAACGGGTATCGAAGATGCATGCACAAATCAACTTTTTGGGCCCAAAAAACGTGTTTTAGCATTTTTCTTGCCTGAAAATTGAAATTTTTCTAGCACAGTGTAGACATGTACAAATCGCTTCTGAGACCCAAAAAACTCGATTTTTCGGTGTTTTTAGGCTAAATTTGGGATATAAACGGGTATCGAAGATGCATGCACAAATCGACTTTTTGGGCCCAAAAAACGTGTTTTAGCATTTTTTTTGCCTGAAAATTTTAATTTTTCTAGCACAGTGTAAACATGTACAAATCGCTTCTGAGACCCAAAAAACTCGATTTTTCGGTGTTTTTAGGCTAAATTTTGGATATAAACGGGTATCGAAGATGCATGCACAAATCGACTTTTTGTGCCCAAAAAACGTGTTTTAGCATTTTTTTTGCCTGAAAATTAAAAATTTTCTAGCACAGTGTAAACATGTACAAATCGCTTCTGAGACTAAAAAAACTCGATTTTTCGGTGTTTTTAGGCTAAATTTGGTATATAAACGGGTATCGAAGATGCATGCACAAATCGACTTTTTGGGCCAAAAAACGTGTTTTGGCATTTTTTAGCCTGAAAATTGAATTTTTTCTAGCACAGTACAAATCGCTTCTGAGACCAAAAAAACTCGATTTTTCGGTGTTTTTAGACTAAATTTGGGATATAAACGGGTATCGAAGATGCATGCACAAATCAACTTTTTGGGCCCAAAAAACGTGTTTTAGCATTTTTCTTGCCAGAAAATTGAAATTTTTCTAGCACAGTGTAGACATGTACAAATCGCTTCTGAGACCCAAAAAAACCGATTTCTCGGTGTTTTTATGCTAAATTTGGGATATAAACGGGTATCGATGATGCATGCACAAATCGACTTTTTGGGCCCAAAAAACGTGTTTTAGCATTTTTTTTGCCTGAAAATTGATTTTTTTCTAGAACAGTGTATAAAAGTACAAATCGCTTCTGAGACCAAAAAAACTCAATTTTTCGGTGTTTTTAGGCTAAATTTGGGATATAAACGGGTATCGCAGATGCATTCACAAATCAACTTTTTGGGCCAAAAAAACGTCTTTTAGCATTTTTTTTGCCTGAAAATTGATTTTTTTCTAGTACAGTACAAATCGCTTCTGAGACCCAAAAAACTCGATTTTTCGGTGTTTTTAGACTAAATTTGGGATATAAACGGGTATCGAAGATGCATGCACAAATCGACTTTTTGGGCCCAAAAAACGTGTTTTAGCATTTTTTTTGCCTGAAAATTGATTTTTTTCTAGCACAGTGTAAACATGTACAAATCGCTTCTGAGACCCAAAAAACTCGATTTCTCGGTGTTTTGAGGTAAAATTTGGGATATAAACGGGTATCGAAGATGCATGCACAAATCGACTATTTGGGAAAAAAAAAACGTGTTTTAGCATTTTTTTTGCCTGAAAATTGAAATTTTTCTAGCACAGTACAAATCACTTTTGAAACCAAAAAAACTTGTTTTTCGGTGTTTTTAGGCTAAATTTGGGATATAAACGGGTATCGAAGATGCATGCACAAATCGACTTTTTGGGCCCAAAAAACGTGTTTTAGCATTTTTTTTGCCTGAAAATTGATTTTTTTCTAGAACAGTGTAGACAAGTACAAATCGCTTCTGAGACCCAAAAAACTCGATGTTTCGGTGTTTTTAGGCTAAATTTGGGATATAAACGGGTATCGCAGATGCATTCACAAATCGACTTTTTGGGCCAAAAAAACGTCTTTTAGCATTTTTTTTGCCTGAAAATTGATTTTTTTCTAGTACAGTACAAATCGCTTCTGAGACCCAAAAAACTCGATTTTTCGGTGTTTTTAGACTAAATTTGGGATATAAACGGGTATCGAAGATGCATGCACAAATCGACTTTTTGGGCCCAAAAAACGTGTTTTAGCATTTTTTTTGCCTGAAAATTGATTTTTTTCTAGCACAGTGTAAACATGTACAAATCGCTTCTGAGACCCAAAAAACTCGATTTCTCGGTGTTTTGAGGTAAAATTTGGGATATAAACGGGTATCGAAGATGCATGCACAAATCGACTTTTTGGAAAAAAAAAACGTGTTTTAGCATTTTTTTTGCCTGAAAATTGAAATTTTTCTAGCACAGTACAAATCACTTTTGAGACCCAAAAACTCGATTTTTCGGAGTTTTTAGGCTAAATTTTGGATATAAACGGGTATCGAAGATGCATGCACAAATCGACTTTTTGGGCCCAAAAAACGTGCTTTAGCATTTTTTTTACCTGAAAATTATTTTTTTTTCTAGCACAGTGTAGACATGTACAAATCGCTTCTGAGACCCAAAAAACCCGATTTTTCGGTGTTTTTATGCTAAATTTGGGATATAAACGGGTATCGATGATGCATGCACAAATCGACTTTTTAGGCCCAAAAAACGTGTTTTAGCATTTTTTTTTTGCCTGAAAATTGAAATTTTTCTAGCACAGTGTAAACATGTACAAATCGCTTCTGAGACCAAAAAAACTCGATTTTTCGGTGTTTTTAGGCTAAATTTTGGATATAAACGGGTATCGAAGATGCATGCACAAATCGACTGTTTGGGCCCAAAAAACGTGTATTAGCATTTTTTTTCCATGAAAATTTATTTTTTTCTAGCACAGTGTAAACATGTACAAATCGCTTCTGAGACCCAAAAAACTCGATTTTTCGGTGTTTTGAGGTAAAATTTGGGATATAAACGGGTATCGAAGATGCATGCACAAATCGACTTTTTGGGCAAAAAAAACGTGTTTTAGCATTTTTTTTGCCTGAAAATTGAAATTTTTCTAGCACAGTACAAATCGCTTTTGAGACCAAAAAAACTCGATTTTTCGGTGTTTTTAGGCTAAATTTGGGATATAAACGAGTATCGAAGATGCATGCACAAATCGACTTTTTGGGCCCAAAAAACGTGTTTTAGCATTTTTTTTGCCAGAAAATTGAAATTTTTCTAGAACAGTGTAGACATGTACAAATCGCTTCCGAGACCCAAAAAAGTCGATTTTTCGGTGTTTTTAGGCTAAATTTGGGATATTAACGGGTATCGAAGATGCATGCACAAATCGACTTTTTGGGCCCAAAAAAGTGCTTTAGCATTTTTTTTGCCTGAAAATTGAAATTTTTCTAGAACAGTGTAGACATGTACAAATCGCTTCTGAGACCAAAAAAACTCGATTTTTCGGTGTTTTGAGGTAAAATTTGGGATATAAACGGGTATCGAAGATGCATGCACAAATCGACTTTTTGGGCCCAAAAAACGTTTTTTAGCATTTTTTTTGACTGAAAATTGAAATTTTTCTAGCACAGTACAAATCGCTTTTGAGACCAAAAAAACTCGATTTTTCGGTGTTTTTAGGCTAAATTTGGGATATAAACGAGTATCGAAGATGCATGCAGAAATCGACTTTTTGGGCCCAAAAAACGTGTTTTAGCATTTTTTTGCCAGAAAATTGAAATTTTTCTAGAACAGTGTAGACATGTACAAATCGCTTCCGAGACCCAAAAAAGTCGATTTTTCGGTGTTTTTAGGCTAAACTTGGGATATAAACGGGTATGGAAGATGCATGCACAAATCGACTTTTTGGGCCCAAAAAAGTGTTTTAGCATTTTTTTTGCCTGAAAATTGAAATTTTTCTAGCACAGTGTTGACATGTACAAATCGCTTCTGAGACCCAAAAAACTCGATTTTTCGGTGTTTTTAGGCTAAACTTGGGATATAAACGGGTATGGAAGATGCATGCACAAATCGACTTTTTGGGCCCAAAAAAGTGTTTTAGCATTTTTTTTGCCTGAAAATTGAAATTTTTCTAGAACAGTGTTGACATGTACAAATCGCTTCTGAGACCCAAAAAACTCGATTTTTCGGTGTTTTTAGGCTAAATTTGGGATATAAACGGGTATCGAAGATGCATGCACAAATCGACTTTTTGGGCCCAAAAAACGTGTTTTAGCATTTTTTTTGCCAGAAAATTGAATTTTTTTTAGAACAGTGTAGACATGTACAAATCGCTTCCGAGACCCAAAAAAGTCGATTTTTCGGTGTTTTTAGGCTAAATTTGGGATATAAACGGGTATCGAAGATGCATGCACAAATCGACTTTTTGGGCCCAAAAAAGTGCTTTAGCATTTTTTTTGTCTGGAAATTGAAATTTTTCTAGAACAGTGTAGACATGTACAAATCGCTTCTGAGACCCAAAAAACTCGATTTTTCGGTGTTTTTAGGCTAAATTTGGGATATAAACGGGTATCGAAGATGCATGCACAAATCGACTTTTTGGGCCCAAAAAACGTGTTTTAGCATTTTTTTTGCCTGAAAATTTTAATTTTTCTAGCACAGTGAAAACATGTACAAATCGCTTTTGAGACCCAAAAAACTCGATTTCTCGGTGTTTTGAGGTAAAATTTGGGATATAAACGGGTATCCAAGATGCATGCACCAATCGACTTTTTGGGAAAAAAAATGTGTTTTAGCATTTTTTTTGCCTGAAAATTGAAATTTTTCTAGCACAGTACAAATCATTTTTGAGACCCAAAAAACTCGATTTTTCGGTGTTTTTAGGCTAAATTTTGGATATAAACGGGTATCGAAGATGCATGCACAAATCGACTTTTTGGGCCCAAAAAACGTGTTTTAGCATTTTTTTTGCCTGAAAATTAAAATTTTTCTAGCACAGTGTAAACATGTACAAATCGCTTCTGAGACTAAAAAAACTCGATTTTTCGGTGTTTTTAGGCTAAATTTGGTATATAAACGGGTATCGAAGATGCATGCACAAATCGACTTTTTGGCCCAAAAAACATGTTTTAGCATTTTTTTGCCTGAAAATTGAATTTTTTCTAGCACAGTACAAATCGCTTCTGAGACCAAAAAAACTCGATTTTTCGGTGTTTTTGGACTAAATTTGGGATATAAACGGGTATCGAAGATGCATGCACAAATCAACTTTTTGGGCCCAAAAAACGTGTTTTAGCATTTTTCTTGCCTGAAAATTGAAATTTTTCTAGTACAGTGTAGACATGTACAAATCGCTTCTGAGACCCAAAAAACCCGATTTCTCGGTGTTTTTATGCTAAATTTGGGATATAAACGGTTATCGATGATGCATGCACAAATCGACTTTTTGGGCCCAAAAAACGTGTTTTAGCATTTTTTTTTGCCTGAAAATTGAATTTTTTCTAGCACAGTGTAAACATGTACAAATCGCTTCTGAGACCCAAAAAAACTCGATTTCTCGGTGTTTTTAGGCTAAATTTGGGATATAAACGGGTATCGAAGATGCATGCACAAATCGACTTTTTGGACCCAAAAAACGTGTTTTAGCATTTTTTTTGCCTGAAAATTGAAATTTTTCTAGCACAGTACAAATCGCTTCTGAAACCAAAAAAACTTGATTTATCGGTGTTTTTAGGCTAAATTGGGGATATAAACGGGTATCGAAGATGCATGCACAAATCGACTTTTTGGGCCCAAAAAAGTGTTTTAGCATTTTTTTTGCCTGAAAATTGAAATTTTTCTAGAACAGTGTTGACATGTACAAATCGCTTCTGTGACCCAAAAAACTCGATTTTTCGGTGTTTTTAGGCTAAATTTGGGATATAAACGGGTATCGAAGATGCATGCACAAATCGACTTTTTGGGCCCAAAAAACATGTTTTAGCATTTTTTTTGCCAGAAAATTGAATTTTTTTTAGAACAGTGTAGACATGTACAAATCGCTTCCGAGACCCAAAAAAGTCGATTTTTCGGTGTTTTTAGGCTAAATTTGGGATATAAACGGGTATCGAAGATGCATGCACAAATCGACTTTTTGGGCCCAAAAAAGTGCTTTAACATTTTTTTTGCCTGGAAATTGAAATTTTTCTAGAACAGTGTAGACATGTACAAATCGCTTCTGAGAACCAAAAAACTCGATTTTTCGGTGTTTTTAGGCTAAATTTGGGATATAAACGGGTATCGAAGATGCATGCACAAATCGACTTTTTGGGCCCAAAAAACGTGTTTTAGCATTTTTTTTGCCTGAAAATTTTAATTTTTCTAGCACAGTGTAAACATGTACAAATCGCTTCTGAGACCCAAAAAACTCGATTTTTCGGTGTTTTTAGGCTAAATTTTGGATATAAACGGGTATCGAAGATGCATGCACAAATCGACTTTTTGGGCCCAAAAAACGTGTTTTAGCATTTTTTTTGCCTGAAAATTAAAAATTTTCTAGCACAGTGTAAACATGTACAAATCGCTTCTGAGACTAAAAAAACTCGATTTTTCGGTGTTTTTAGGCTAAATTTGGTATATAAACGGGTATCGAAGATGCATGCACAAATCGACTTTTTGGGCCAAAAAACGTGTTTCGGCATTTTTTTGCCTGAAAATTGAATTTTTTCTAGCACAGTACAAATCGCTTCTGAGACCAAAAAAACTCGATTTTTCGGTGTTTTTAGACTAAATTTGGGATATAAACGGGTATCGAAGATGCATGCACAAATCAACTTTTTGGGCCCAAAAAACGTGTTTTAGCATTTTTCTTGCCAGAAAATTGAATTTTTTCTAGCACAGTGTAGACATGTACAAATCGCTTCTGAGACCCAAAAAACCCGATTTCTCGGTGTTTTTATGCTAAATTTGGGATATAAACGGGTATCGATGATGCATGCACAAATCGACTTTTTGGGCCCAAAAAACGTGTTTTAGCATTTTTTTTTGCCTGAAAATTGAAATTTTTCTAGCACAGTGTAAACATGTACAAATCGCTTCTGAGACCCAAAAAATTCGATTTCTCGGTGTTTTTAGGCTAAATTAGGGATATAAACGGGTATCGAAGATGCATGCACAAATCGACTTTTTGGACCCAAAAAACGTGTTTTAACATTTTTTTTGCCTGAAAATTGAAATTTTTCTAGCACAGTACAAATCGCTTCTGAAACCAAAAAAACTTGATTTATCGGTGTTTTTAGGCTAAATTTGGGATATAAACGGGTATCGAAGATGCATGCACAAATCGACTTTTTGGGCCCAAAAAACGTGTTTTAGCATTTTTTTTGCCTGAAAATTGATTTTTTTCTAGAACAGTGTATAAAAGTACAAATCGCTTCTGAGACCAAAAAAACTCAATTTTTCGGTGTTTTTAGGCTAAATTTGGGATATAAACGGGTATCGCAGATGCATTCACAAATCAACTTTTTGGGCCAAAAAAACGTCTTTTAGCATTTTTTTTGCCTGAAAATTGATTTTTTTCTAGTACAGTACAAATCGCTTCTGAGACCCAAAAAAACTCGATTTTTCGGTGTTTTTAGACTAAATTTGGGATATAAACGGGTATCGAAGATGCATGCACAAATCGACTTTTTGGGCCCAAAAAACGTGTTTTAGCATTTTTTTTGCCTGAAAATTGAATTTTTTCTAGCACAGTGTAAACATGTACAAATCGCTTCTGAGACCCAAAAAACTCGATTTCTCGGTGTTTTGAGGTAAAATTTGGGATATAAACGGGTATCGAAGATGCATGCACAAATCGACTATTTGGGAAAAAAAAACGTGTTTTAGCATTTTTTTTGCCTGAAAATTTAAATTTTTCTAGCACAGTACAAATCACTTTTGAAACCAAAAAAACTTGTTTTTCGGTGTTTTTAGGCTAAATTTGGGATATAAACGGGTATCGAAGATGCATGCACAAATCGACTTTTTGGGCCCAAAAAACGTGTTTTAGCATTTTTTTTGCCTGAAAATTGATTTTTTTCTAGAACAGTGTAGACAAGTACAAATCGCTTCTGAGACCAAAAAAACTCGATTTTTCGGTGTTTTTAGGCTAAATTTGGGATATAAACGGGTATCGCAGATGCATTCACAAATCGACTTTTTGGGCCAAAAAAACGTCTTTTAGCATTTTTTTTGCCTGAAAATTGATTTTTTTCTAGTACAGTACAAATCGCTTCTGAGACCCAAAAAACTCGATTTTTCGGTGTTTTTAGACTAAATTTGGGATATAAACGGGTATCGAAGATGCATGCACAAATCGACTTTTTGGGCCCAAAAAACGTGTTTTAGCATTTTTTTTGCCTGAAAATTGATTTTTTTCTAGCACAGTGTAAACATGTACAAATCGCTTCTGAGACCCAAAAAAATCGATTTCTCGGTGTTTTGAGGTAAAATTTGGGATATAAACGGGTATCGAAGATGCATGCACAAATCGACTTTTTGGAGAAAAAAAACGTGTTTTAGCATTTTTTTTGCCTGAAAATTGAAATTTTTCTAGCACAGTACAAATCACTTTTGAGACCCAAAAACTCGATTTTTCGGTGTTTTTAGGCTAAATTTTGGATATAAACGGGTATCGAAGATGCATGCACAAATCGACTTTTTGGGCCCAAAAAACGTGCTTTAGCATTTTTTTTGCCTGAAAATTGAAATTTTTCTAGAACAGTGTTGACATGTACAAATCGCTTCTGTGACCCAAAAAACTCGATTTTTCGGTGTTTTTAGGCTAAATTTGGGATATAAACGGGTATCGAAGATGCATGCACAAATCGACTTTTTGGGCCCAAAAAACGTGTTTTAGCATTTTTTTTGCCAGAAAATTGAATTTTTTTTAGAACAGTGTAGACATGTACAAATCGCTTCCGAGACCCAAAAAAGTCGATTTTTCGGTGTTTTTAGGCTAAATTTGGGATATAAACGGGTATCGAAGATGCATGCACAAATCGACTTTTTGGGCCCAAAAAAGTGCTTTAACATTTTTTTTGCCTGGAAATTGAAATTTTTCTAGAACAGTGTAGACATGTACAAATCGCTTCTGAGAACCAAAAAACTCGATTTTTCGGTGTTTTTAGGCTAAATTTGGGATATAAACGGGTATCGAAGATGCATGCACAAATCGACTTTTTGGGCCCAAAAAACGTGTTTTAGCATTTTTTTTGCCTGAAAATTTTAATTTTTCTAGCACAGTGTAAACATGTACAAATCGCTTCTGAGACCCAAAAAACTCGATTTTTCGGTGTTTTTAGGCTAAATTTTGGATATAAACGGGTATCGAAGATGCATGCACAAATCGACTTTTTGGGCCCAAAAAACGTGTTTTAGCATTTTTTTTGCCTGAAAATTAAAAATTTTCTAGCACAGTGTAAACATGTACAAATCGCTTCTGAGACTAAAAAAACTCGATTTTTCGGTGTTTTTAGGCTAAATTTGGTATATAAACGGGTATCGAAGATGCATGCACAAATCGACTTTTTGGGCCAAAAAACGTGTTTCGGCATTTTTTTGCCTGAAAATTGAATTTTTTCTAGCACAGTACAAATCGCTTCTGAGACCAAAAAAACTCGATTTTTCGGTGTTTTTAGACTAAATTTGGGATATAAACGGGTATCGAAGATGCATGCACAAATCAACTTTTTGGGCCCAAAAAACGTGTTTTAGCATTTTTCTTGCCAGAAAATTGAATTTTTTCTAGCACAGTGTAGACATGTACAAATCGCTTCTGAGACCCAAAAAACCCGATTTCTCGGTGTTTTTATGCTAAATTTGGGATATAAACGGGTATCGATGATGCATGCACAAATCGACTTTTTGGGCCCAAAAAACGTGTTTTAGCATTTTTTTTTGCCTGAAAATTGAAATTTTTCTAGCACAGTGTAAACATGTACAAATCGCTTCTGAGACCCAAAAAATTCGATTTCTCGGTGTTTTTAGGCTAAATTAGGGATATAAACGGGTATCGAAGATGCATGCACAAATCGACTTTTTGGACCCAAAAAACGTGTTTTAACATTTTTTTTGCCTGAAAATTGAAATTTTTCTAGCACAGTACAAATCGCTTCTGAAACCAAAAAAACTTGATTTATCGGTGTTTTTAGGCTAAATTTGGGATATAAACGGGTATCGAAGATGCATGCACAAATCGACTTTTTGGGCCCAAAAAACGTGTTTTAGCATTTTTTTTGCCTGAAAATTGATTTTTTTCTAGAACAGTGTATAAAAGTACAAATCGCTTCTGAGACCAAAAAAACTCAATTTTTCGGTGTTTTTAGGCTAAATTTGGGATATAAACGGGTATCGCAGATGCATTCACAAATCAACTTTTTGGGCCAAAAAAACGTCTTTTAGCATTTTTTTTGCCTGAAAATTGATTTTTTTCTAGTACAGTACAAATCGCTTCTGAGACCCAAAAAAACTCGATTTTTCGGTGTTTTTAGACTAAATTTGGGATATAAACGGGTATCGAAGATGCATGCACAAATCGACTTTTTGGGCCCAAAAAACGTGTTTTAGCATTTTTTTTGCCTGAAAATTGAATTTTTTCTAGCACAGTGTAAACATGTACAAATCGCTTCTGAGACCCAAAAAACTCGATTTCTCGGTGTTTTGAGGTAAAATTTGGGATATAAACGGGTATCGAAGATGCATGCACAAATCGACTATTTGGGAAAAAAAAACGTGTTTTAGCATTTTTTTTGCCTGAAAATTTAAATTTTTCTAGCACAGTACAAATCACTTTTGAAACCAAAAAAACTTGTTTTTCGGTGTTTTTAGGCTAAATTTGGGATATAAACGGGTATCGCAGATGCATTCACAAATCGACTTTTTGGGCCAAAAAAACGTCTTTTAGCATTTTTTTTGCCTGAAAATTGATTTTTTTCTAGTACAGTACAAATCGCTTCTGAGACCCAAAAAACTCGATTTTTCGGTGTTTTTAGACTAAATTTGGGATATAAACGGGTATCGAAGATGCATGCACAAATCGACTTTTTGGGCCCAAAAAACGTGTTTTAGCATTTTTTTTGCCTGAAAATTGATTTTTTTCTAGCACAGTGTAAACATGTACAAATCGCTTCTGAGACCCAAAAAAATCGATTTCTCGGTGTTTTCAGGTAAAATTTGGGATATAAACGGGTATCGAAGATGCATGCACAAATCGACTTTTTGGAAAAAAAAAACGTGTTTTAGCATTTTTTTTGCCTGAAAATTGAAATTTTTCTAGCACAGTACAAATCACTTTTGAGACCCAAAAACTCGATTTTTCGGTGTTTTTAGGCTAAATTTTGGATATAAACGGGTATCGAAGATGCATGCACAAATCGACTTTTTGGGCCCAAAAAACGTGCTTTAGCATTTTTTTTGCCTGAAAATTATTTGTTTTCTAGCACAGTGTAAACATGTACAAATCGCTTCTGAGACCCAAAAAACTCGATTTTTCGGTGTTTTTAGGCTAAATTTGGTATATAAACGGGTATCGAAGATGCATGCACAAATCGACTTTTTGGGCCAAAAAACGTGTTTTAGCATTTTTTTGCCTGAAAATTGAATTTTTTCTAGCACAGTACAAATCGCTTCTGAGACCAAAAAAACTCGATTTTTCGGTGTTTTTAGGCTAAATTTGGGATATAAACGGGTATCGAAGATGCATGCACAAATCAACTTTTTGGGCCCAAAAAACGTGTTTTAGCATTTTTCTTGCGTGAAAATTGAAATTTTTCTAGCACAGTGTAGACATGTACAAATCGCTTCTGAGACCCAAAAAACCCGATTTTTCGGTGTTTTTATGCTAAATTTGGGATATAAACGGGTATCGATGATGCATGCACAAATCGACTTTTTAGGCCCAAAAAACGTGTTTTAGCATTTTTTTTTGCCTGAAAATTGAAATTTTTCTAGCACAGTGTAAACATGTACAAATCGCTTCTGAGACCAAAAAAACTCGATTTGTCGGTGTTTTTAGGCTAAATTTGGGATATAAACGGGTATCGAAGATGCATGCACAAATCGACTTTTTGGACCCAAAAAACGTGTTTTAGCATTTTTTTTGCCTGAAAATTGAATTTTTTCTAGCACAGTACAAATCGCTTCTGAAACCAAAAAAACTTGATTTATCGGTGTTTTTAGGCTAAATTTGGGATATAAACGGGTATCGAAGATGCATGCACAAATCGACTTTTTTGGCCCAAAAAACGTGTTTTAGCATTTTTTTTGCCTGAAAATTGAATTTTTTCTAGAACAGTGTAGACAAGTACAAATCGCTTCTGAGACCAAAAAAACTCGATTTTTCGGTGTTTTTAGGCTAAATTTGGGATATAAACGGGTATCGCAGATGCATTCACAAATCAACTTTTTGGGCCAAAAAAACGTCTTTTAGCATTTTTTTTGCCTGAAAATTGATTTTTTTCTAGTACAGTACAAATCGCTTCTGAGACCCAAAAAACTCGATTTTTCGGTGTTTTTAGACTAAATTTGGGATATAAACGGGTATCGAAGATGCATGCACAAATCGACTTTTTGGGCCCAAAAAACGTGTTTTAGCATTTTTTTTGCCTGAAAATTGAAATTTTTCTAGCACAGTGTAAACATGTACAAATCGCTTCTGAGACCCAAAAAACTCGATTTCTCGGTGTTTTGAGGTAAAATTTGGGATATAAACGGGTATCGAAGATGCATGCACAAATCGACTATTTGGGAAAAAAAAACGTGTTTTATCATATTTTTTGCCTGAAAATTGAAATTTTTCTAGCACAGTACAAATCACTTTTGAGACCCAAAAAACTCGATTTTTCGGTGTTTTTAGGCTAAATTTTGGATATAAACGGGTATCGAAGATGCATGCATAAATCGACTTTTGGGGCCCAAAAAACGTGTTTTAGCATTTTTTTTGCCTGAAAATTAAAAATTTTCTAGCACAGTGTAAACATGTACAAATCGCTTCTGAGACCCAAAAAACTCGATTTTTCGGTGTTTTGAGGTAAAATTTGGGATATAAACGGGTATCGAAGATGCATGCACAAATCGACTTTTTGGGAAAAAAAAACGTGTTTTAGCATTTTTTTTGCCTGAAAATTGAAATTTTTCTAGCACAGTACAAATCGCTTCTGAGACCAAAAAAACTCGATTTTTCGGTGTTTTTAGGCTAAATTTGGGATATAAACGGGTATCGAAGATGCATGCACAAATCAACTTTTTGGGCCCAAAAAACGTGTTTTAGCATTTTTCTTGCCTGAAAATTGAAATTTTTCTAGCACAGTGTAGACATGTACAAATCGCTTCTGAGACCCAAAAAACCCGATTTTTCGGTGTTTTTATGCTAAATTTGGGATATAAACGGGTATCGATGATGCATGCACAAATCGACTTTTTAGGCCCAAAAAACGTGTTTTAGCATTTTTTTTTGCCTGAAAATTGAAATTTTTCTAGCACAGTGTAAACATGTACAAATCGCTTCTGAGACCAAAAAAACTCGATTTGTCGGTGTTTTTAGGCTAAATTTGGGATATAAACGGGTATCGAAGATGCATGCACAAATCGACTTTTTGGACCCAAAAAACGTGTTTTAGCATTTTTTTTGCCTGAAAATTGAAATTTTTCTAGCACAGTACAAATCGCTTCTGAAACCAAAAAAACTTGATTTATCGGTGTTTTTAGGCTAAATTTGGGATATAAACGGGTATCGAAGATGCATGCACAAATCGACTTTTTGGGCCCAAAAAACGTGTTTTAGCATTTTTTTTGCCTGAAAATTGAATTTTTTCTAGAACAGTGTAGACAAGTACAAATCGCTTCTGAGACCAAAAAAACTCGATTTTTCGGTGTTTTTAGGCTAAATTTGGGATATAAACGGGTATCGCAGATGCATTCACAAATCAACTTTTTGGGCCAAAAAAACGTCTTTTAGAATTTTTTTTGCCTGAAAATTGATTTTTTTCTAGTACAGTACAAATCGCTTCTGAGACCCAAAAAACTCGAGTTTTCGGTGTTTTTAGACTAAATTTGGGATATAAACGGGTATCGAAGATGCATGCACAAATCGACTTTTTGGGAAAAAAAAACGTGTTTTAGCATTTTTTTTGCCTGAAAATTGAAATTTTTCTAGCACAGTACAAATCACTTTTGAGACCCAAAAAACTCGATTTTTCGGTGTTTTTAGGCTAAATTTTGGATATAAACGGGTATCGAAGATGCATGCATAAATCGACTTTTGGGGCCCAAAAAACGTGTTTTAGCATTTTTTTTGCCTGAAAATTAAAAATTTTCTAGCACAGTGTAAACATGTACAAATCGCTTCTGAGACCCAAAAAACTCGATTTTTCGGTGTTTTGAGGTAAAATTTGGGATATAAACGGGAATCGAAGATGCATGCACAAATCGACTTTTTGGGAAAAAAAAACGTGTTTTAGCATTTTTTTTGCCTGAAAATTGAAATTTTTCTAGCACAGTACAAATCACTTTTGAGACCCAAAAAACTCGATTTTTCGGTGTTTTTAGGCTAAATTTTGGATATAAACGGGTATCGAAGATGCATGCACAAATCGACTTTTGGGGCCCAAAAAACGTGTTTTAGCATTTTTTTTGCCTGAAAATTAAAAATTTTCTAGCACAGTGTAAACATGTACAAATCGCTTCTGAGACCCAAAAAACTCGATTTTTCGGTGTTTTGAGGTAAAATTTGGGATATAAACGGGTATCGAAGATGCATGCACAAATCGACTTTTTGGGCAAAAAAAACGTGTTTTAGCATTTTTTTTGCCTGAAAATTGAAATTTTTCTAGCACAGTACAAATCGTTTTTGAGACCAAAAAACTCGATTTTTCGGTGTTTTTAGGCTAAATTTGGGATATAAACGAGTATCGAAGATGCATGCACAAATCGACTTTTTGGGCCCAAAAAACGTGTTTTAGCATTTTTTTGCCAGAAAATTGAAATTTTTCTAGAACAGTGTAGACATGTACAAATCGCTTCCGAGACCCAAAAAAGTCGATTTTTCGTTGTTTTTAGGCTAAATTTGGGATATAAACGGGTCTCGAAGATGCATGCAGAAATCGACTTTTTGGGCCAAAAAAACGTGTTTTAGCATTTTTTTTGCCTGATAATTGAAATTTTTTTAGCACAGTACAAATCGCTTCTGAGATCAAAAAAACTCGATTTTTCGGTGTTTTTAGGCTAAATTTGGGATATAAACGTGTATCGAAGATGCATGCACAAATCGACTTTTTGGGCCCAAAAAACGTGTTTTAGCATTTTTTTTGCCTGAAAATTGATTTTTTTCTACCACAGTACAAATCGCTTCTGAGACCCAAAAAACTCGATTTTTCGGTGTTTTTAGGCTAAATTTGGGATTTAAACGGGTATCGAATATGCATGCACAAATCGACTTTTTGGGCCCAAAAAACGTGTTTTAGCATTTTTTTTGCCTGAAAATTGATTTTTTTCTACCACAGTACAAATCGCTTCTGAGACCCAAAAAACTCGATTTTTCGGTGTTTTTAGGCTAAATTTGGGATATAAACGTGTATCGAAGATGCATGCACAAATCGACTTTTTGGGCCCAAAAAACATGTTTTAGCATTTTTTTTTACTGAAAATTGAAATTTTTCTAGCACAGTGTAGACATGTACAAATCACTTCTGAGACCCAAAAAACTCGATTTTTAGGTGTTTTTAGGCTAAATTTGGGATATAAACGTGTATCGAAGATGCATGCACAAATCGACTTTTTGGGCCCAAAAAACGTGTTTTAGCATTTTTTTTGACTGAAAATTGAAATTTTTCTAGCACAGTGTAGACATGTACAAATCGCTTCTGAGACCAAAAAAACTCGATTTTTCGGTGTTTTTAGGTTAAATTTGGGATATAAACGGGTATCGAAGATGCATGCACAAATCAACTTTTTGGGCCCAAAAAACGTGTTTTAGCATTTTTTTTGCCTGAAAATTGAAATTTTTCTAGCACAGTGTAGACATGTACAAATCGCTTCTGAGACCCAAAAAACTCGATTTTTCGGTGTTTTTAGGCTAAATTTGGGATATAAACGTGTATCGAAGATGCATGCACAAATCGACTTTTTGGGCCCAAAAAACGTGTTTTAGCATTTTTTTTGCCTGAAAATTGAAATTTTTCTAGCACAGTACAAATCGCTTCTGAGACCCAAAAAACTCGATTTTTCGGTGTTTTTAGGCTAAATTTGGGATTTAAACGGGTATCGAAGATGCATGCACAAATCGAATTTTTGGGCCCAAAAAACATGTTTTAGCATTTTTTTTGCCTGAAAATTGAAATTTTTCTAGCACAGTACAAATCGCTTCTGAAACCAAAAAAAAAAAATTTTCGGTGTTTTTAGGCTAAATTTGCGACATAAACGGGTATCGAAGATGCATGCACAAATCGACTTTTTGGGCCCAAAAAACGTGTTTTAGATTTTTTTTTGCCTGAAAATTGATATTTTTCTAGAACAGTGTAGACAAGTACAAATCGCTTCTGAGACCAAAAAAACTCGATTTTTCGGTGTTTTTAGGCTAAATTTGGGATATAAACGTGTATCGAAGATGCATGCACAAATCGACTTTTTGGGCCCAAAAAACGTGTTTTAGCATTTTTTTTGCCTGAAAATTGAAATTTTTCTAGCACAGTACAAATCGCTTCTGAGACCCAAAAAACTCGATTTTTCGGTGTTTTTAGGCTAAATTTGGGATTTAAACGGGTATCGAATATGCATGCACAAATCGACTTTTTGGGCCCAAAAAACGTGTTTTAGCATTTTTTTTGCCTGAAAATTGAAATTTTTCTAGAACAGTGTAGACATGTACAAATCGCTTCTGAGACCCAAAAATCTCGATTTTTCGGAGTTTTTAGGCTAAATTTGGGATATAAACGGGTATCGAAGATGCATGCACAAATCGACTTTTTGGGCCCCTAAAACGTGTTTTAGCATTTTTTTTGACTGAAAATTGATTTTTTTCTAGCACAGTGTAGACATGTACAAATCGCTTCTGAGACCCAAAAAACTCGATTTTTCGGTGTTTTTAGGCTAAATTTGGGATATAAAAGTGTATCGAAGATGCATGCACAAATCGACGTTTTGGACCCAAAAAACATGTTTTAGCATTTTTTTTGCCTGAAAATTTAAATTTTTCTAGCACAGTGTAAACATGTACAAATCGCTTCTGAGACCCAAAAAACTCGATTTTTCGGTGTTTTGAGGTAAAATTTGGGATATAAACGGGTATCGAAGATGCATGCACAAATCGACTTTTTGGGCAAAAAAAACGTGTTTTAGCATTTTTTTTGCCAGAAAATTGAATTTTTTCTAGCACAGTACAAATCGCTTCTGAGACCCAAACAACTCGATTTTTCGGTGGTTTTAGGCTAAATTTGGGATATAAACTGGTATCGAAGATGCATGCACAAATCAACTTTTTGGGCCCAAAAAACGTGTTTTAGCATTTATTTTGCCTGAAAATTGAAATTTTTCTAGCACAGTGTGAACATGTACAAATCGCTTCTGAGACCCAAAAAACTCGATTTTTCGGTGTTTTTAGGCTAAATTTGGGATATAAACGGGTATCGAAGATGCATGCACAAATCGAATTTTTGGGCCCAAAAAACATGTTTTAGCATTTTTTTTGCCAGAAAAATGGAAATTTTTCTAGCACAGTAGAAATCGCTTCTGAAACCAATAAAACTTAATTTTTCGGTGTTTTAGGCTAAATTTGCGATATAAACGGGTATCGAAGATGCATGCACAAATCGACTTTTTGGGCCCAAAAAACGTGTTTTAGAATTTTTTTTGCCTGAAAATTGAAATTTTTCTAGAACAGTGTAGACAAGTACAAATCGTTTCTGAGACCAAAAAAACTCGATTTTTCGGTGTTTTTAGGCAAAATTTGGGATATAAACGTGTATCGAAGATGCATGCACAAATCGACTTTTTGGGCCCAAAAAACGTGTTTTAGCATTTTTTTTGCCTGAAAATTGAATTTTTTCTACCACAGTACAAATCGCTTCTGAGACCCAAAAAACTCGATTTTTCGGTGTTTTTAGGCTAAATTTGGGATTTAAACGGGTATCGAAGATGCATGCACAAATCGACTTTTTGGGCCCAAAAAACGTGTTTTAGCATTTGTTTTGCCTGAAAATTGAATTTTTTCTAGAACAGTGTAGACATGTACAAATCGCTTCTGAGACCCAAAAAACTCGATTTTTCGGAGTTTTTAGGCTAAATTTGGGATATAAACGTGTATCGAAGATGCATGCACAAATCGACTTTTTGGGCCCAAAAAACATGTTTTAGCATTTTTTTTTACTGAAAATTGAAATTTTTCTAGCACAGTGTAGACATGTACAAATCGCTTCTGAGACCCAAAAAACTCGATTTTTAGGTGTTTTTAGGCTAAATTTGGGATATAAACGTGTATCGAAGATGCATGCACAAATCGACTTTTTGGGCCCAAAAAACGTGTTTTAGCATTTTTTTTGACTGAAAATTGAAATTTTTCTAGCACAGTGTAGACATGTACAAATCGCTTCTGAGACCCAAAAAACTCGATTTTTCGGTGTTTTTAGGTTAAATTTGGGATATAAACGGGTATCGAAGATGCATGCACAAATCAACTTTTTGGGCCCAAAAAACGTGTTTTAGCATTTTTTTTGCCTGAAAATTGAAATTTTTCTAGCACAGTGTAGACATGTACAAATCGCTTCTGAGACCCAAAAAACTCGATTTTTCGATGTTTTTAGGGTAAATTTGGGATATAAACGGGTATCTAGATGCATGCACAAATCGAATTTTTGGGCCCAAAAAACATGTTTTAGCATTTTTTTTGCCTGAAAATTGAAATTTTTCTAGCACAGTACAAATCGCTTCTGAAACCAAAAAAAAAAATTTTTCGGTGTTTTTAGGCTAAATTTGCGACATAAACGGGTATCGAAGATGCATGCACAAATCGACTTTTTGGGCCCAAAAAACGTGTTTTAGATTTTTTTTTGCCTGAAAATTGATATTTTTCTAGAACAGTGTAGACAAGTACAAATCGCTTCTGAGACCAAAAAAACTCGATTTTTCGGTGTTTTTAGGCTAAATTTGGGATATAAACGTGTATCGAAGATGCATGCACAAATCGACTTTTTGGGCCCAAAAAACGTGTTTTAGCATTTTTTTTGCCTGAAAATTGAAATTTTTCTAGCACAGTACAAATCGCTTCTGAGACCCAAAAAACTCGATTTTTCGGTGTTTTTAGGCTAAATTTGGGATTTAAACGGGTATCGAATATGCATGCACAAATCGACTTTTTGGGCCCAAAAAACGTGTTTTAGCATTTTTTTTGCCTGAAAATTGAAATTTTTCTAGAACAGTGTAGACATGTACAAATCGCTTCTGAGACCCAAAAATCTCGATTTTTCGGAGTTTTTAGGCTAAATTTGGGATATAAACGGGTATCGAAGATGCATGCACAAATCGACTTTTTGGGCCCCTAAAACGTGTTTTAGCATTTCTTTTGACTGAAAATTGATTTTTTTCTAGCACAGTGTAAACATGTACAAATCGCTTCTGAGACCCAAAAAACTCGATTTTTCGGTGTTTTGAGGTAAAATTTGGGATATAAACGGGTATCGAAGATGCATGCACAAATCGACTTTTTGGGCAAAAAAAACGTGTTTTAGCATTTTTTTTGCCAGAAAATTGAATTTTTTCTAGCACAGTACAAATCGCTTCTGAGACCCAAACAACTCGATTTTTCGGTGGTTTTAGGCTAAATTTGGGATATAAACTGGTATCGAAGATGCATGCACAAATCAACTTTTTGGGCCCAAAAAACGTGTTTTAGCATTTATTTTGCCTGAAAATTGAAATTTTTCTAGCACAGTGTGAACATGTACAAATCGCTTCTGAGACCCAAAAAACTCGATTTTTCGGTGTTTTTAGGCTAAATTTGGGATATAAACGGGTATCGAAGATGCATGCACAAATCGAATTTTTGGGCCCAAAAAACATGTTTTAGCATTTTTTTTGCCAGAAAAATGGAAATTTTTCTAGCACAGTACAAATCGCTTCTGAAACCAATAAAACTTAATTTTTCGGTGTTTTAGGCTAAATTTGCGATATAAACGGGTATCGAAGATGCATGCACAAATCGACTTTTTGGGCCCAAAAAACGTGTTTTAGAATTTTTTTTGCCTGAAAATTGAAATTTTTCTAGAACAGTGTAGACAAGTACAAATCGTTTCTGAGACCAAAAAAACTCGATTTTTCGGTGTTTTTAGGCAAAATTTGGGATATAAACGTGTATCGAAGATGCATGCACAAATCGACTTTTTGGGCCCAAAAAACGTGTTTTAGCATTTTTTTTGCTTGAAAATTGAATTTTTTCTACCACAGTACAAATCGCTTCTGAGACCCAAAAAACTCGATTTTTCGGTGTTTTTAGGCTAAATTTGGGATTTAAACGGGTATCGAATATGCATGCACAAATCGACTTTTTGGGCCCAAAAAACGTGTTTTAGCATTTTTTTTGCCTGAAAATTGAATTTTTTCTAGAACAGTGTAGACATGTACAAATCGCTTCTGAGACCCAAAAAACTCGATTTTTCGGAGTTTTTAGGCTAAATTTGGGATATAAACGTGTATCGAAGATGCATGCACAAATCGACTTTTTGGGCCCAAAAAACATGTTTTAGCATTTTTTTTTACTGAAAATTGAAATTTTTCTAGCACAGTGTAGACATGTACAAATCGCTTCTGAGACCCAAAAAACTCGATTTTTA
The DNA here is from genome assembly GCA_034508575.1 of Petrolisthes manimaculis. Classification (NCBI taxonomy): domain Eukaryota; kingdom Metazoa; phylum Arthropoda; class Malacostraca; order Decapoda; family Porcellanidae; genus Petrolisthes; species Petrolisthes manimaculis. Next base: position 815,767 of record JAWZYT010001007.1, read on the forward strand.
GGTGTTTTTAGGCTAAATTTGGGATATAAACGTGTATCGAAGATGCATGCACAAATCGACTTTTTGGGCCCAAAAAACGTGTTTTAGCATTTTTTTTGACTGAAAATTGAAATTTTTCTAGCGCAGTGTAGACATGTACAAATCGCTTCTGAGACCCAAAAAACTCGATTTTTCGGTGTTTTTAGGTTAAATTTGGGATATAAACGGGTATCGAAGATGCATGCACAAATCAACTTTTTGGGCCCAAAAAACGTGTTTTAGCATTTTTTTTGCCTGAAAATTGAAATTTTTCTAGCACAGTGTAGACATGTACAAATCGCTTCTGAGACCCAAAAAACTCGATTTTTCGGTGTTTTTAGGGTAAATATGGGATATAAACGGGTATCTAGATGCATGCACAAATCGAATTTTTGGGCCCAAAAAACATGTTTTAGCATTTTTTTTTCCTGAAAATTGAAATTTTTCTAGCACAGTACAAATCGCTTCTGAAACCAAAAAAAAAAATTTTTCGGTGTTTTTAGGCTAAATTTGCGACATAAACGGGTATCGAAGATGCATGCACAAATCGACTTTTTGGGCCCAAAAAACGTGTTTTAGAATTTTTTTTGCCTGAAAATTGAAATTTTTCTAGAACAGTGTAGACAAGTACAAATCGCTTCTGAGACCAAAAAAACTCGATTTTTCGGTGTTTTTAGGCTAAATTTGGGATATAAACGTGTATCGAAGATGCATGCACAAATCGACTTTTTGGGCCCAAAAAACGTGTTTTAGCATTTTTTTGCCTGAAAATTGAATTTTTTCTAGCACAGTACAAATCGCTTCTGAGACCCAAAAAACTCGATTTTTCGGTGTTTTTAGGCTAAATTTGGGATTTAAACGGGTATCGAATATGCATGCACAAATCGACTTTTTGGGCCCAAAAAACGTGTTTTAGCATTTTTTTTGCCTGAAAATTGAATTTTTTCTAGAACAGTGTAGACATGTACAAATCGCTTCTGAGACCAAAAAACTCGATTTTTCGGAGTTTTTAGGCTATATTTGGGATATAAACGGGTATCGAAGATGCATGCACAAATCGACTTTTTGGGCCCAAAAAACGTGTTTTAGCATTTTTTTTTGCCTGAAAATTTAAATTTTTCTAGCACATTGTAAACATGTACAAATCGCTTCTGAGACCCAAAAAACTCGATTTCTCGGTGTTTTGAGGTAAAATTTGGGATATAAACGGGTATCGAAGATGCATGCACAAATCGACTTTTTGGGCAAAAAAAACGTGTTTTAGCATTTTTTTTGCCTGAAAATTGAAATTTTTCTAGCACAGTACAAATCGCTTTTGAGACCAAAAAAACTCGATTTTTCGGTGTTTTTAGGCTAAATTTGGGATATAAACGAGTATCGAAGATGCATGCACAAATTGACTTTTTGGGCCCAAAAAACGTGTTTTAGCATTTTTTTTGCCTGAAAATTGATTTTTTTCTAGAACAGTGTAGACATGTACAAATCGCTTCTGAGACCCAAAAAACTCGATTTTTCGGAGTTTTTAGGCTAAATTTGGGATATAAACGTGTATCGAAGATGCATGCACAAATCGACTTTTTGGGCCCAAAAAACGTTTTTTAGCATTTTTTTTGACTGAAAATTGAAATTTTTCTAGCACAGTGTAGACATGTACAAATCGCTTCTGAGACCCAAAAAACTCGATTTTTCGGTGTTTTTAGGCTAAATTTTGGATATAAACGGGTATCGAAGATGCATGCACAAATCGACTTTTTGGGCCCAAAAAACGTGTATTAGCATTTTTTTTCCATGAAAATTTATTTTTTTCTAGCACAGTGTAAACATGTACAAATCGCTTCTGAGACCCAAAAAACTCGATTTTTCGGTGTTTTGAGGTAAAATTTGGGATATAAACGGGTATCGAAGATGCATGCACAAATCGACTTTTTGGGCAAAAAAAACGTGTTTTAGCATTTTTTTTGCCTGAAAATTGAAATTTTTCTAGCACAGTACAAATCGCTTTTGAGACCAAAAAAACTCGATTTTTCGGTGTTTTTAGGCTAAATTTGGGATATAAACGAGTATCGAAGATGCATGCACAAATCGACTTTTTGGGCCCAAAAAACGTGTTTTAGCATTTTTTTTGCCAGAAAATTGATTTTTTTCTAGAACAGTGTAGACATGTACAAATCGCTTCTGAGACCCAAAAAACTCGATTTTTCGGTGTTTTTAGGCTAAATTTTGGATATAAACGGGTATCGAAGATGCATGCACAAATCGACTGTTTGGGCCCAAAAAACGTGTATTAGCATTTTTTTTCCATGAAAATATATTTTTTTCTAGCACAGTGTAAACATGTACAAATCGCTTCTGAGACCCAAAAAACTCGATTTTTCGGTGTTTTGAGGTAAAATTTGGGATATAAACGGGTATCGAAGATGCATGCACAAATCGACTTTTTGGGCAAAAAAAACGTGTTTTAGCATTTTTTTTGCCTGAAAATTGAAATTTTTCTAGCACAGTACAAATCGCTTTTGAGACCAAAAAAACTCGATTTTTCGGTGTTTTTAGGCTAAATTTGGGATATAAACGATTATCGAAGATGCATGCACAAATCGACTTTTTGGGCCCAAAAAACGTGTTTTAGCATTTTTTTTGCCAGAAAATTGAAATTTTTCTAGAACAGTGTAGACATGTACAAATCGCTTCCGAGACCCAAAAAAGTCGATTTTTCGGTGTTTTTAGGCTAAATTTGGGATATTAACGGGTATCGAAGATGCATGCACAAATCGACTTTTTGGGCCCAAAAAAGTGCTTTAGCATTTTTTTTGCCTGAAAATTGAAATTTTTCTAGAACAGTGTAGACATGTACAAATCGCTTCTGAGACCAAAAAAACTCGATTTTTCGGTGTTTTGAGGTAAAATTTGGGATATAAACGGGTATCGAAGATGCATGCACAAATCGACTTTTTGGGCCCAAAAAACGTTTTTTAGCATTTTTTTTGACTGAAAATTGAAATTTTTCTAGCACAGTACAAATCGCTTTTGAGACCAAAAAAACTCGATTTTTCGGTGTTTTTAGGCTAAATTTGGGATATAAACGAGTATCGAAGATGCATGCAGAAATCGACTTTTTGGGCCCAAAAAACGTGTTTTAGCATTTTTTTGCCAGAAAATTGAAATTTTTCTAGAACAGTGTAGACATGTACAAATCGCTTCCGAGACCCAAAAAAGTCGATTTTTCGGTGTTTTTAGGCTAAACTTGGGATATAAACGGGTATGGAAGATGCATGCACAAATCGACTTTTTGGGCCCAAAAAAGTGTTTTAGCATTTTTTTTGCCTGAAAATTGAAATTTTTCTAGAACAGTGTTGACATGTACAAATCGCTTCTGAGACCCAAAAAACTCGATTTTTCGGTGTTTTTAGGCTAAATTTGGGATATAAACGGGTATCGAAGATGCATGCACAAATCGACTTTTTGGGCCCAAAAAACGTGTTTTAGCATTTTTTTTGCCAGAAAATTGAATTTTTTTTAGAACAGTGTAGACATGTACAAATCGCTTCCGAGACCCAAAAAAGTCGATTTTTCGGTGTTTTTAGGCTAAATTTGGGATATAAACGGGTATCGAAGATGCATGCACAAATCGACTTTTTGGGCCCAAAAAAGTGCTTTAGCATTTTTTTTGCCTGGAAATTGAAATTTTTCTAGAACAGTGTAGACATGTACAAATCGCTTCTGAGACCCAAAAAACTCGATTTTTCGGTGTTTTTAGGCTAAATTTGGGATATAAACGGGTATCGAAGATGCATGCACAAATCGACTTTTTGGGCCCAAAAAACGTGTTTTAGCATTTTTTTTGCCTGAAAATTTTAATTTTTCTAGCACAGTGTAAACATATACAAATCGCTTCTGAGACCCAAAAAACTCGATTTCTCGGTGTTTTGAGGTAAAATTTGGGATATAAACGGGTATCCAAGATGCATGCACCAATCGACTTTTTGGGAAAAAAAAATGTGTTTTAGCATTTTTTTTGCCTGAAAATTGAAATTTTTCTAGCACAGTACAAATCATTTTTGAGACCCAAAAAACTCGATTTTTCGGTGTTTTTAGGCTAAATTTTGGATATAAACGGGTATCGAAGATGCATGCACAAATCGACTTTTTGGGCCCAAAAAACGTGTTTTAGCATTTTTTTTGCCTGAAAATTAAAATTTTTCTAGCACAGTGTAAACATGTACAAATCGCTTCTGAGACTAAAAAAACTCGATTTTTCGGTGTTTTTAGGCTAAATTTGGTATATAAACGGGTATCGAAGATGCATGCACAAATCGACTTTTTGGGCCAAAAAACGTGTTTTGGCATTTTTTTGCCTGAAAATTGAATTTTTTCTAGCACAGTACAAATCGCTTCTGAGACCAAAAAAACTCGATTTTTCGGTGTTTTTAGACTAAATTTGGGATATAAACGGGTATCGAAGATGCATGCACAAATCAACTTTTTGGGCCCAAAAAACGTGTTTTAGCATTTTTCTTGCCTGAAAATTGAAATTTTTCTAGCACAGTGTAGACATGTACAAATCGCTTCTGAGACCCAAAAAACCCGATTTCTCGTTGTTTTTATGCTAAATTTGGGATATAAACGGGTATCGATGATGCATGCACAAATCGACTTTTTGGGCCCAAAAAACGTGTTTTAGCATTTTTTTTTGCCTGAAAATTGAAATTTTTCTAGCACAGTGTAAACATGTACAAATCGCTTCTGAGACCCAAAAAACTCGATTTCTCGGTGTTTTTAGGCTAAATTTGGGATATAAACGGGTATCGAAGATGCATGCACAAATCGACTTTTTGGACCCAAAAAACGTGTTTTAGCATTTTTTTTGCCTGAAAATTGAAATTTTTCTAGAACAGTGTTGACATGTACAAATCGCTTCTGAGACCCAAAAAACTCGATTTTTCGGTGTTTTTAGGCTAAATTTGGGATATAAACGGGTATCGAAGATGCATGCACAAATCGACTTTTTGGGCCCAAAAAACGTGTTTTAGCATTTTTTTTGCCAGAAAATTGAATTTTTTTTAGAACAGTGTAGACATGTACAAATCGCTTCCGAGACCCAAAAAAGTCGATTTTTCGGTGTTTTTAGGCTAAATTTGGGATATAAACGGGTATCGAAGATGCATGCACAAATCGACTTTTTGGGCCCAAAAAAGTGCTTTAACATTTTTTTTGCCTGGAAATTGAAATTTTTCTAGAACAGTGTAGACATGTACAAATCGCTTCTGAGACCCAAAAAACTCGATTTTTCGGTGTTTTTAGGCTAAATTTGGGATATAAACGGGTATCGAAGATGCATGCACAAATCGACTTTTTGGGCCCAAAAAACGTGTTTTAGCATTTTTTTTGCCTGAAAATTTTAATTTTTCTAGCACAGTGTAAACATGTACAAATCGCTTCTGAGACCCAAAAAACTCGATTTTTCGGTGTTTTTAGGCTAAATTTTGGATATAAACGGGTATCGAAGATGCATGCACAAATCGACTTTTTGGGCCCAAAAAACGTGTTTTAGCATTTTTTTTGCCTGAAAATTAAAAATTTTCTAGCACAGTGTAAACATGTACAAATCGCTTCTGAGACTAAAAAAACTCGATTTTTCGGTGTTTTTAGGCTAAATTTGGTATATAAACGGGTATCGAAGATGCATGCACAAATCGACTTTTTGGGCCAAAAAACGTGTTTTGGCATTTTTTTGCCTGAAAATTGAATTTTTTCTAGCACAGTACAAATCGCTTCTGAGACCAAAAAAACTCGATTTTTCGGTGTTTTTAGACTAAATTTGGGATATAAACGGGTATCGAAGATGCATGCACAAATCAACTTTTTGGGCCCAAAAAACGTGTTTTAGCATTTTTCTTGCCAGAAAATTGAAATTTTTCTAGCACAGTGTAGACATGTACAAATCGCTTCTGAGACCCAAAAAACCCGATTTCTCGGGGTTTTTATGCTAAATTTGGGATATAAACGGGTATCGATGATGCATGCACAAATCGACTTTTTGGGCCCAAAAAACGTGTTTTAGCATTTTTTTTTGCCTGAAAATTGAAATTTTTCTAGCACAGTGTAAACATGTACAAATCGCTTCTGAGACCCAAAAAACTCGATTTCTCGGTGTTTTTAGGCTAAATTTGGGATATAAACGGATATCGAAGATGCATGCACAAATCGACTTTTTGGACCCAAAAAACGTGTTTTAGCATTTTTTTTGCCTGAAAATTGAAATTTTTCTAGCACAGTACAAATCGCTTCTGAAACCAAAAAAAATTGATTTATCGGTATTTTTAGGCTAAATTTGGGATATAAACGGGTATCGAAGATGCATGCACAAATCGACTTTTTGGGCCCAAAAAACGTGTTTTAGCATTTTTTTTGCCTGAAAATTGATTTTTTTCTAGAACAGTGTATAAAAGTACAAATCGCTTCTGAGACCAAAAAAACGCAATTTTTCGGTGTTTTTAGGCTAAATTTGGGATATAAACGGGTATCGCAGATGCATTCACAAATCAACTTTTTGGGCCAAAAAAACGTCTTTTAGCATTTTTTTTGCCTGAAAATTGATTTTTTTCTAGTACAGTACAAATCGCTTCTGAGACCCAAAAAACTCGATTTTTCGGTGTTTTTAGACTAAATTTGGGATATAAACGGGTATCGAAGATGCATGCACAAATCGACTTTTTGGGCCCAAAAAACGTGTTTTAGCATTTTTTTTGCCTGAAAATTGAATTTTTTCTAGCACAGTGTAAACATGTACAAATCGCTTCTGAGACCCAAAAAACTCGATTTCTCGGTGTTTTGAGGTAAAATTTGGGATATAAACGGGTATCGAAGATGCATGCACAAATCGACTATTTGGGAAAAAAAAACGTGTTTTAGCATTTTTTTTGCCTGAAAATTGAAATTTTTCTAGCACAGTACAAATCACTTTTGAAACCAAAAAAACTTGTTTTTCGGTGTTTTTAGGCTAAATTTGGGATATAAACGGGTATCGAAGATGCATGCACAAATCGACTTTTTGGGCCCAAAAAACGTGTTTTAGCATTTTTTTTGCCTGAAAATTGATTTTTTTCTAGAACAGTGTAGACAAGTACAAATCGCTTCTGAGACCAAAAAAACTCGATTTTTCGGTGTTTTTAGGCTAAATTTGGGATATAAACGGGTATCGCAGATGCATTCACAAATCGACTTTTTGGGCCAAAAAAACGTCTTTTAGCATTTTTTTTGCCTGAAAATTGATTTTTTTCTAGTACAGTACAAATCGCTTCTGAGACCCAAAAAACTCGATTTTTCGGTGTTTTTAGACTAAATTTGGGATATAAACGGGTATCGAAGATGCATGCACAAATCGACTTTTTGGGCCCAAAAAACGTGTTTTAGCATTTTTTTTGCCTGAAAATTGATTTTTTTCTAGCACAGTGTAAACATGTACAAATCGCTTCTGAGACCCAAAAAACTCGATTTCTCGGTGTTATGAGGTAAAATTTGGGATATAAACGGGTATCGAAGATGCATGCACAAATCGACTTTTTGGAAAAAAAAAACGTGTTTTAGCATTTTTTTTGCCTGAAAATTGAAATTTTTCTAGCACAGTACAAATCACTTTTGAGACCCAAAAACTCGATTTTTCGGTGTTTTTAGGCTAAATTTTGGATATAAACGGGTATCGAAGATGCATGCACAAATCGACTTTTTGGGCCCAAAAAACGTGCTTTAGCATTTTTTTTGCCTGAAAATTAATTTTTTTCTAGCACAGTGTAAACATGTACAAATCGCTTCTGAGACCCAAAAAACTCGATTTTTCGGTGTTTTTAGGCTAAATTTGGTATATAAACGGGTATCGAAGATGCATGCACAAATCGACTTTTTGGCCCAAAAAACGTGTTTTAGCATTTTTTTGCCTGAAAATTGAAATTTTTCTAGCACAGTACAAATCGCTACTGAGACCAAAAAAACTCGATTTTTCGGTGTTTTTAGGCTAAATTTGGGATATAAACGGGTATCGAAGATGCATGCACAAATAAACTTTTTGGGCCCAAAAAACGTGTTTTAGCATTTTTCTTGCGTGAAAATTGAAATTTTTCTAGCACAGTGTAGACATGTACAAATCGCTTCTGAGACCCAAAAAACCCGATTTTTCGGTGTTTTTATGCTAAATTTGGGATATAAACGGGTATCGATGATGCATCCACAAATCGACTTTTTAGGCCCAAAAAACGTGTTTTAGCATTTTTTTTTGCCTGAAAATTGAAATTTTTCTAGCACAGTGTAAACATGTACAAATCGCTTCTGAGATCAAAAAAACTCGATTTTTCGGTGTTTTTAGGCTAAATTTTGGATATAAACGGGTATCGAAGATGCATGCACAAATCGACTGTTTGGGCCCAAAAAACGTGTATTAGCATTTTTTTTCCATGAAAATTTATTTTTTTCTAGCACAGTGTAAACATGTACAAATCGCTTCTGAGACCCAAAAAAACTCGATTTTTCGGTGTTTTGAGGTAAAATTTGGGATATAAACGGGTATCGAAGATGCATGCACAAATCGACTTTTTGGGCAAAAAAAACGTGTTTTAGCATTTTTTTTGCCTGAAAATTGAAATTTTTCTAGCACAGTACAAATCGCTTTTGAGACCAAAAAAACTCGATTTTTCGGTGTTTTTAGGCTAAATTTGGGATATAAACGAGTATCGAAGATGCATGCACAAATCGACTTTTTGGGCCCAAAAAACGTGTTTTAGCATTTTTTTTGCCAGAAAATTGAAATTTTTCTAGAACAGTGTAGACATGTACAAATCGCTTCCGAGACCCAAAAAAGTCGATTTTTCGGTGTTTTTAGGCTAAATTTGGGATATTAACGGGTATCGAAGATGCATGCACAAATCGACTTTTTGGGCCCAAAAAAGTGCTTTAGCATTTTTTTTGCCTGAAAATTGAAATTTTTCTAGAACAGTGTAGACATGTACAAATCGCTTCTGAGACCAAAAAAACTCGATTTTTCGGTGTTTTGAGGTAAAATTTGGGATATAAACGGGTATCGAAGATGCATGCACAAATCGACTTTTTGGGCCCAAAAAACGTTTTTTAGCATTTTTTTTGACTGAAAATTGAAATTTTTCTAGCACAGTACAAATCGCTTTTGAGACCAAAAAAACTCGATTTTTCGGTGTTTTTAGGCTAAATTTGGGATATAAACGAGTATCGAAGATGCATGCAGAAATCGACTTTTTGGGCCCAAAAAATGTGTTTTAGCATTTTTTTGCCAGAAAATTGAAATTTTTCTAGAACAGTGTAGACATGTACAAATCGCTTCCGAGACCCAAAAAAGTCGATTTTTCGGTGTTTTTAGGCTAAACTTGGGATATAAACGGGTATGGAAGATGCATGCACAAATCGACTTTTTGGGCCTAAAAAAGTGTTTTAGCATTTTTTTTGCCTGAAAATTGAAATTTTTCTAGAACAGTGTTGACATGTACAAATCGCTTCTGAGACCCAAAAAACTCAATTTTTCGGTGTTTTTAGGCTAAATTTGGGATATAAACGGGTATCGAAGATGCATGCACAAATCGACTTTTTGGGCCCAAAAAACGTGTTTTAGCATTTTTTTTGCCAGAAAATTGAATTTTTTTTAGAACAGTGTAGACATGTACAAATCGCTTCCGAGACCCAAAAAAGTCGATTTTTCGGTGTTTTTAGGCTAAATTTGGGATATAAACGGGTATCGAAGATGCATGCACAAATCGACTTTTTGGGCCCAAAAAAGTGCTTTAGCATTTTTTTTGCCTGGAAATTGAAATTTTTCTAGAACAGTGTAGACATGTACAAATCGCTTCTGAGACCCAAAAAACTCGATTTTTCGGTGTTTTTAGGCTAAATTTGGGATATAAACGGGTATCGAAGATGCATGCACAAATCGACTTTTTGGGCCCAAAAAACGTGTTTTAGCATTTTTTTTGCCTGAAAATTAAAATTTTTCTAGCACAGTGTAAACATGTACAAATCGCTTCTGAGACTAAAAAAACTCGATTTTTCGGTGTTTTTAGGCTAAATTTGGTATATAAACGGGTATCGAAGATGCATGCACAAATCGACTTTTTGGGCCAAAAAACGTGTTTTGGCATTTTTTTGCCTGAAAATTGAATTTTTTCTAGCACAGTACAAATCGCTTCTGAGACCAAAAAAACTCGATTTTTCGGTGTTTTTGGACTAAATTTGGGATATAAACGGGTATCGAAGATGCATGCACAAATCAACTTTTTGGGCCCAAAAAACGTGTTTTAGCATTTTTCTTGCCTGAAAATTGAAATTTTTCTAGCACAGTGTAGACATGTACAAATCGCTTCTGAGACCCAAAAAACCCGATTTCTCGGTGTTTTTATGCTAAATTTGGGATATAAACGGGTATCGATGATGCATGCACAAATCGACTTTTTGGGCCCAAAAAACGTGTTTTAGCATTTTTTTTTGCCTGAAAATTGAAATTTTTCTAGCACAGTGTAAACATGTACAAATCGCTTCTGAGACCCAAAAAAACTCGATTTCTCGGTGTTTTTAGGCTAAATTTGGGATATAAACGGGTATCGAAGATGCATGCACAAATCGACTTTTTGGACCCAAAAAACGTGTTTTAGCATTTTTTTTGCCTGAAAATTGAAATTTTTCTAGCACAGTACAAATCGCTTCTGAAACCAAAAAAACTTGATTTATCGGTGTTTTTAGGCTAAATTGGGGATATAAACGGGTATCGAAGATGCATGCACAAATCGACTTTTTGGGCCCAAAAAAGTGTTTTAGCATTTTTTTTGCCTGAAAATTGAAATTTTTCTAGAACAGTGTTGACATGTACAAATCGCTTCTGAGACCCAAAAAAATCGATTTTTCGGTGTTTTTAGGCTAAATTTGGGATATAAACGGGTATCGAAGATGCATGCACAAATCGACTTTTTGGGCCCAAAAAACGTGTTTTAGCATTTTTTTTGCCAGAAAATTGAATTTTTTTTAGAACAGTGTAGACATGTACAAATCGCTTCCGAGACCCAAAAAAGTCGATTTTTCGGTGTTTTTAGGCTAAATTTGGGATATAAACGGGTATCGAAGATGCATGCACAAATCGACTTTTTGGGCCCAAAAAAGTGCTTTAACATTTTTTTTGCCTGGAAATTGAAATTTTTCTAGAACAGTGTAGACATGTACAAATCGCTTCTGAGACCCAAAAAACTCGATTTTTCGGTGTTTTTAGGCTAAATTTGGGATATAAACGGGTATCGAAGATGCATGCACAAATCGACTTTTTGGACCCAAAAAACGTGTTTTAGCATTTTTTTTGCCTGAAAATTGAAATTTTTCTAGCACAGTACAAATCGCTTCTGAAACCAAAAAAACTTGATTTATCGGTGTTTTTAGGCTAAATTGGGGATATAAACGGGTATCGAAGATGCATGCACAAATCGACTTTTTGGGCCCAAAAAAGTGTTTTAGCATTTTTTTTGCCTGAAAATTGAAATTTTTCTAGAACAGTGTTGACATGTACAAATCGCTTCTGAGACCCAAAAAAATCGATTTTTCGGTGTTTTTAGGCTAAATTTGGGATATAAACGGGTATCGAAGATGCATGCACAAATCGACTTTTTGGGCCCAAAAAACGTGTTTTAGCATTTTTTTTGCCAGAAAATTGAATTTTTTTTAGAACAGTGTAGACATGTACAAATCGCTTCCGAGACCCAAAAAAGTCGATTTTTCGGTGTTTTTAGGCTAAATTTGGGATATAAACGGGTATCGAAGATGCATGCACAAATCGACTTTTTGGGCCCAAAAAAGTGCTTTAACATTTTTTTTGCCTGGAAATTGAAATTTTTCTAGAACAGTGTAGACATGTACAAATCGCTTCTGAGACCCAAAAAACTCGATTTTTCGGTGTTTTTAGGCTAAATTTGGGATATAAACGGGTATCGAAGATGCATGCACAAATCGACTTTTTGGGCCCAAAAAACGTGTTTTAGCATTTTTTTTGCCTGAAAATTTTAATTTTTCTAGCACAGTGTAAACATGTACAAATCGCTTCTGAGACCCAAAAAACTCGATTTTTCGGTGTTTTTAGGCTAAATTTTGGATATAAACGGGTATCGAAGATGCATGCACAAATCGACTTTTTGGGCCCAAAAAACGTGTTTTAGCATTTTTTTTGCCTGAAAATAAAAAATTTTCTAGCACAGTGTAAACATGTACAAATCGCTTCTGAGACTAAAAAAACTCGATTTTTCGGTGTTTTTAGGCTAAATTTGGTATATAAACGGGTATCGAAGATGCATGCACAAATCGACTTTTTGGGCCAAAAAACGTGTTTTGGCATTTTTTTTGCCAGAAAATTGAATTTTTTTTAGAACAATGTAGACATGTACAAATCGCTTCCGAGACCCAAAAAAGTCGATTTTTCGGTGTTTTTAGGCTAAATTTGGGATATAAACGGGTATCGAAGATGCATGCACAAATCGACTTTTTGGGCCCAAAAAAGTGCTTTAACATTTTTTTTGCCTGGAAATTGAAATTTTTCTAGAACAGTGTAGACATGTACAAATCGCTTCTGAGACCCAAAAAACTCGATTTTTCGGTGTTTTTAGGCTAAATTTGGGATATAAACGGGTATCGAAGATGCATGCACAAATTGACTTTTTGGGCCCAAAAAACGTGTTTTAGCATTTTTTTTGCCTGAAAATTTTAATTTTTCTAGCACAGTGTAAACATGTACAAATCGCTTCTGAGACCCAAAAAACTCGATTTTTCGGTGTTTTTAGGCTAAATTTGGTATATAAACGGGTATCGAAGATGCATGCACAAATCGACTTTTTGGGCCAAAAAACGTGTTTTGGCATTTTTTTTGCCAGAAAATTGAATTTTTTTTAGAACAATGTAGACATGTACAAATCGCTTCCGAGACCCAAAAAAGTCGATTTTTCGGTGTTTTTAGGCTAAATTTGGGATATAAACGGGTATCGAAGATGCATGCACAAATCGACTTTTTGGGCCCAAAAAACGTGTTTTAGCATTTTTTTTGCCTGAAAATTAAAAATTTTCTAGCACAGTGTAAACATGTACAAATCGCTTCTGAGACTAAAAAAACTCGATTTTTCGGTGTTTTTAGGCTAAATTTGGTATATAAACGGGTATCGAAGATGCATGCACAAATCGACTTTTTGGGCCAAAAAACGTGTTTTGGCATTTTTTTGCCTGAAAATTGATTTTTTTCTAGCACAGTACAAATCGCTTCTGAGACCAAAAAAACTCGATTTTTCGGTGTTTTTAGACTAAATTTGGGATATAAACAGGTATCGAAGATGCATGCACAAATCAACTTTTTGGGCCCAAAAAACGTGTTTTAGCATTTTTCTTGCCAGAAAATTGAAATTTTTCTAGCACAGTGTAGACATGTACAAATCGCTTCTGAGACCCAAAAAACCCGATTTCTCGGTGTTTTTATGCTAAATTTGGGATATAAACGGGTATCGATGATGCATGCACAAATCGACTTTTTGGGCCCAAAAAACGTGTTTTAGCATTTTTTTTTGCCTGAAAATTGAAATTTTTCTAGCACAGTGTAAACATGTACAAATCGCTTCTGAGACCCAAAAAACTCGATTTCTCGGTGTTTTTAGGCTAAATTTGGGATATAAACGGGTATCGAAGATGCATGCACAAATCGACTTTTTGGACCCAAAAAACGTGTTTTAGCATTTTTTTTGCCTGAAAATTGAAATTTTTCTAGCACAGTACAAATCGCTTCTGAAACCAAAAAAACTTGATTTATCGGTGTTTTTAGGCTAAATTTGGGATATAAACGGGTATCGAAGATGCATGCACAAATCGACTTTTTGGGCCCAAAAAACGTGTTTTAGCATTTTTTTTGCCTGAAAATTGATTTTTTTCTAGAACAGTGTATAAAAGTACAAATCGCTTCTGAGACCAAAAAAACTCAATTTTTCGGTGTTTTTAGGCTAAATTTGGGATATAAACGGGTATCGCAGATGCATTCACAAATCAACTTTTTGGGCCAAAAAAACGTCTTTTAGCATTTTTTTTGCCTGAAAATTGATTTTTTTCTAGTACAGTACAAATCGCTTCTGAGACTCAAAAAACTCGATTTTTCGGTGTTTTTAGACTAAATTTGGGATATAAACGGGTATCGAAGATGCATGCACAAATCGACTTTTTGGGCCCAAAAAACGTGTTTTAGCATTTTTTTTGCCTGAAAATTGAATTTTTTCTAGCACAGTGTAAACATGTACAAATCGCTTCTGAGACCCAAAAAACTCGATTTCTCGGTGTTTTGAGGTAAAATTTGGGATATAAACGGGTATCGAAGATGCATGCACAAATCGACTATTTGGGAAAAAAAAACGTGTTTTAGCATTTTTTTTGCCTGAAAATTGAAATTTTTCTAGCACAGTACAAATCACTTTTGAAACCAAAAAAACTTGTTTTTCGGTGTTTTTAGGCTAAATTTGGGATATAAACGGGTATCGAAGATGCATGCACAAATCGACTTTTTGGGCCCAAAAAACGTGTTTTAGCATTTTTTTTGCCTGAAAATTGATTTTTTTCTAGAACAGTGTAGACAAGTACAAATCGCTTCTGAGACCAAAAAAACTCGATTTTTCGGTGTTTTTAGGCTAAATTTGGGATATAAACGGGTATCGCAGATGCATTCACAAATCGACTTTTTGGGCCAAAAAAACGTCTTTTAGCATTTTTTTTGCCTGAAAATTGATTTTTTTCTAGTACAGTACAAATCGCTTCTGAGTCCCAAAAAACTCGATTTTTCGGTGTTTTTAGACTAAATTTGGGATATAAACGGGTATCGAAGATGCATGCACAAATCGACTTTTTGAGCCCAAAAAACGTGTTTTAGCATTTTTTTTGCCTGAAAATTGATTTTTTTCTAGCACAGTGTAAACATGTACAAATCGCTTCTGAGACCCAAAAAAATCGATTTCTCGGTGTCTTGAGGTAAAATTTGGGATATAAACGGGTATCGAAGATGCATGCACAAATCGACTTTTTGGAAAAAAAAAACGTGTTTTAGCATTTTTTTTGCCTGAAAATTGAAATTTTTCTAGCACAGTACAAATCACTTTTGAGACCCAAAAACTCGATTTTTCGGTGTTTTTAGGCTAAATTTTGGATATAAACGGGTATCGAAGATGCATGCACAAATCGACTTTTTGGGCCCAAATAACGTGTTTTAGCATTTTTTTTGCCTGAAAATTAAAAATTTTCTAGCACAGTGTAAACATGTACAAATCGCTTCTGAGACTAAAAAAACTCGATTTTTCGGTGTTTTTAGGCTAAATTTGGTATATAAACGGGTATCGAAGATGCATGCACAAATCGACTTTTTGGGCCAAAAAACGTGTTTTGGCATTTTTTTGCCTGAAAATTGATTTTTTTCTAGCACAGTACAAATCGCTTCTGAGACCAAAAAAACTCGATTTTTCGGTGTTTTTAGACTAAATTTGGGATATAAACGGGTATCGAAGATGCATGCACAAATCAACTTTTTGGGCCCAAAAAACGTGTTTTAGCATTTTTTTTGCCTGAAAATTAAAAATTTTCTAGCACAGTGTAAACATGTACAAATCGCTTCTGAGACTAAAAAAACTCGATTTTTCGGTGTTTTTAGGCTAAATTTGGTATATAAACGGGTATCGAAGATGCATGCACAAATCGACTTTTTGGGCCAAAAAACGTGTTTTGGCATTTTTTTGCCTGAAAATTGATTTTTTTCTAGCACAGTACAAATCGCTTCTGAGACCAAAAAAACTCGATTTTTCGGTGTTTTTAGACTAAATTTGGGATATAAACGGGTATCGAAGATGCATGCACAAATCAACTTTTTGGGCCCAAAAAACGTGTTTTAGCATTTTTCTTGCCAGAAAATTGAAATTTTTCTAGCACAGTGTAGACATGTACAAATCGCTTCTGAGACCCAAAAAACCCGATTTCTCGGTGTTTTTATGCTAAATTTGGGATATAAACGGGTATCGATGATGCATGCACAAATCGACTTTTTGGGCCCAAAAAACGTGTTTTAGCATTTTTTTTTGCCTGAAAATTGAAATTTTTCTAGCACAGTGTAAACATGTACAAATCGCTTCTGAGACCCAAAAAACTCGATTTCTCGGTGTTTTTAGGCTAAATTTGGGATATAAACGGGTATCGAAGATGCATGCACAAATCGACTATTTGGGAAAAAAAAACGTGTTTTAGCATTTTTTTTGCCTGAAAATTGAAATTTTTCTAGCACATTACAAATCACTTTTGAAACCAAAAAAACTTGTTTTTCGGTGTTTTTAGGCTAAATTTGGGATATAAACGGGTATCGAAGATGCATGCACAAATCGACTTTTTGGGCCCAAAAAACGTGTTTTAGCATTTTTTTTGCCTGAAAATTGATTTTTTTCTAGAACAGTGTAGACAAGTACAAATCGCTTCTGAGACCAAAAAAACTCGATTTTTCGGTGTTTTTAGGCTAAATTTGGGATATAAACGGGTATCGCAGATGCATTCACAAATCGACTTTTTGGGCCAAAAAAACGTCTTTTAGCATTTTTTTTGCCTGAAAATTGATTTTTTTCTAGTACAGTACAAATCGCTTCTGAGACCCAAAAAACTCGATTTTTCGGTGTTTTTAGACTAAATTTGGGATATAAACGGGTATCGAAGATGCATGCACAAATCGACTTTTTGAGCCCAAAAAACGTGTTTTAGCATTTTTTTTGCCTGAAAATTGATTTTTTTCTAGCACAGTGTAAACATGTACAAATCGCTTCTGAGACCCAAAAAAATCGATTTCTCGGTGTTTTGAGGTAAAATTTGGGATATAAACGGGTATCGAAGATGCATGCACAAATCGACTTTTTGGAAAAAAAAAACGTGTTTTAGCATTTTTTTTGCCTGAAAATTGAAATTTTTCTAGCACAGTACAAATCACTTTTGAGACCCAAGAACTCGATTTTTCGGTGTTTTTAGGCTAAATTTTGGATATAAACGGGTATCGAAGATGCATGCACAAATCGACTTTTTGGGCCCAAAAAACGTGCTTTAGCATTTTTTTTGCCTGCAAATTATTTTTTTTCTAGCACAGTGTAAACATGTACAAATCGCTTCTGAGACCCAAAAAACTCGATTTTTCGGTGTTTTTAGGCTAAATTTGGTATATAAACGGGTATCGAAGATGCATGCACAAATCGACTTTTTGGGCAAAAAAACGTGTTTTAGCATTTTTTTGCCTGAAAATTGAAATTTTTCTAGCACAGTACAAATCGCTTCTGAGACCAAAAAAACTCGATTTTTCGGTGTTTTTAGGCTAAATTTGGGATATAAACGGGTATCGAAGATGCATGCACAAATCAACTTTATGGGCCCAAAAAACGTGTTTTAGCATTTTTCTTGCGTGAAAATTGAAATTTTTCTAGCACAGTGTAGACATGTACAAATCGCTTCTGAGACCCAAAAAACCCGATTTTTCGGTGTTTTTATGCTAAATTTGGGATATAAACGGGTATCGATGATGCATGCACAAATCGACTTTTTAGGCCCAAAAAACGTGTTTTAGCATTTTTTTTTGCCTGAAAATTGAAATTTTTCTAGCACAGTGTAAACATGTACAAATCGCTTCTGAGACCAAAAAAACTCGATTTGTCGGTGTTTTTAGGCTAAATTTGGGATATAAACGGGTATCGAAGATGCATGCACAAATCGACTTTTTGGACCCAAAAAACGTGTTTTAGCATTTTTTTTGCCTGAAAATTGAATTTTTTCTAGCACAGTACAAATCGCTTCTGAAACCAAAAAAACTTGATTTATCGGTGTTTTTAGGCTAAATTTGGGATATAAACGGGTATCGAAGATGCATGCACAAATCGACTTTTTGGGCCCAAAAAACGTGTTTTAGCATTTTTTTTGCCTGAAAATTGATATTTTTCTAGAACAGTGTAGACAAGTACAAATCGCTTCTGAGACCAAAAAAACTCGATTTTTCGGTGTTTTTAGGCTAAATTTGGGATATAAACGTGTATCGCAGATGCATTCACAAATCAACTTTTTGGGCCAAAAAAACGTCTTTTAGCATTTTTTTTGCCTGAAAATTGATTTTTTTCTAGTACAGTACAAATCGCTTCTGAGACCCAAAAAACTCGATTTTTCGGTGTTTTTAGACTAAATTTGGGATATAAACGGGTATCGAAGATGCATGCACAAATCGACTTTTTGGGCCCAAAAAACGTGTTTTAGCATTTTTTTTGCCTGAAAATTGAAATTTTTCTAGCACAGTGTAAACATGTACAAATCGCTTCTGAGACCCAAAAAACTCGATTTCTCGGTGTTTTGAGGTAAAATTTGGGATATAAACGGGTATCGAAGATGCATGCACAAATCGACTTTTTGGGAAAAAAAAACGTGTTTTAGCATTTTTTTTGCCTGAAAATTGAAATTTTTCTAGCACAGTACAAATCGCTTCTGAGACCAAAAAAACTCGATTTTTCGGTGTTTTTAGGCTAAATTTGGGATATAAACGGGTATCGAAGATGCATGCACAAATCAACTTTTTGGACCTAAAAAAGGTGTTTTAGCATTTTTCTTGCCTGAAAATTGAATTTTTTCTAGCACAGTGTAGACATGTACAAATCGCTTCTGAGACCCAAAAAACCCGATTTTTCGGTGTTTTTATGCTAAATTTGGGATATAAACGGGTATCGATGATGCATGCACAAATCGACTTTTTAGGCCCAAAAAACGTGTTTTAGCATTTTTTTTTGCCTGAAAATTGAAATTTTTCTAGCACAGTGTAAACATGTACAAATCACTTCTGAGACCAAAAACCTCGATTTGTCGGTGTTTTTAGGCTAAATTTGGGATATAAACGGGTATCGAAGATGCATGCACAAATCGACTTTTTGGACCCAAAAAACGTGTTTTAGCATTTTTTTTGCCAGAAAATTGAAATTTTTCTAGCACAGTACAAATCGCTTCTGAAACCAAAAAAACTTGATTTATCGGTGTTTTTAGGCTAAATTTGGGATATAAACGGGTATCGAAGATGCATGCACAAATCGACTTTTTGGGCCCAAAAAACGTGTTTTAGCATTTTTTTTGCCTGAAAATTGATTTTTTTCTAGAACAGTGTAGACAAGTACAAATCGCTTCTGAGACCAAAAAAACTCGATTTTTCGGTGTTTTTAGGCTAAATTTGGGATATAAACGGGTATCGCAGATGCATTCACAAATCAACTTTTTGGGCCAAAAAAACGTCTTTTAGCATTTTTTTTGCCTGAAAATTGATTTTTTTCTAGTACAGTACAAATCGCTTCTGAGACCCAAAAAACTCGAGTTTTCGGTGTTTTTAGACTAAATTTGGGATATAAACGGGTATCGAAGATGCATGCACAAATCGACTTTTTGGGAAAAAAAAAACGTGTTTTAGCATTTTTTTTGCCTGAAAATTGAAATTTTTCTAGCACAGTACAAATCACTTTTGAGACCCAAAAAACTCGATTTTTCGGTGTTTTTAGGCTGAATTTTGGATATAAACGGGTATCGAAGATGCATGCATAAATCGACTTTTGGGGCCCAAAAAACGTGTTTTAGCATTTTTTTTGCCTGAAAATTAAAAATTTTCTAGCACAGTGTAAACATGTACAAATCGCTTCTGAGACCCAAAAAACTCGATTTTTCGGTGTTTTGAGGTAAAATTTGGGATATAAACGGGAATCGAAGATGCATGCACAAATCGACTTTTTGGGAAAAAAAAACGTGTTTTAGCATTTTTTTTGCCTGAAAATTGAAATTTTTCTAGCACAGTACAAATCACTTTTGAGACCCAAAAAACTCGATTTTTCGGTGTTTTTAGGCTAAATTTTGGATATAAACGGGTATCGAAGATGCATGCACAAATCGACTTTTGGGGCCCAAAAAACGTGTTTTAGCATTTTTTTTGCCTGAAAATTAAAAATGTTCTAGCACAGTGTAAACATGTACAAATCGCTTCTGAGACCCAAAAAACTCGATTTTTCGGTGTTTTGAGGTAAAATTTGGGATATAAACGGGTATCGAAGATGCATGCACAAATCGACTTTTTGGGCAAAAAAAAACGTGTTTTAGCATTTTTTTTGCCTGAAAATTGAAATTTTTCTAGCACAGTACAAATCGTTTTTGAGACCAAAAAACTCGATTTTTCGGTGTTTTTAGGCTAAATTTGGGATATAAACGAGTATCGAAGATGCATGCACAAATCGACTTTTTGGGCCCAAAAAACGTGTTTTAGCATTTTTTTGCCAGAAAATTGAATTTTTTCTAGAACTGTGTAGACATGTACAAATCGCTTCCGAGACCCAAAAAAGTCGATTTTTCGTTGTTTTTAGGCTAAATTTGGGATATAAACGGGTATCGAAGATGCATGCACAAATCGACTTTTTGGGCCCAAAAAACGTGTTTTAGCATTTTTTTTGCCTGAAAATTTAAATTTTTCTAGCACAGTGTAAACATGTACAAATCGCTTCTGAGACCCAAAAAACTCGATTTTTCGGTGTTTTGAGGTAAAATTTGGGATATAAACGGGTATCGAAGATGCATGCACAAATCGACTTTTTGGGCAAAAAAAACTTTTTTTAGCATTTTTTTTGCCTGAAAATTGAAATTTTTCTAGCACAGTACAAATCGCTTTTGAGACCAAAAAATCTCGATTTTTCGTTGTTTTTAGGCTAAATTTGGGATATAAACGAGCATCGAAGATGCATGCACAAATCGACATTTTGGGCCCAAAAAACGTGTTTTAGCATTTTTTTTGCCAGAAAATTGAAATTTTTCAAGCACAGTGTAGAAATATACAAATCGCTTCTGAGACCCAAAAAACTCGATTTCTCGGTGTTTTTAGGCTAAATTTGGGATATAAACGGGTCTCGAAGATGCATGCAGAAATCGACTTTTTGGGCCAAAAAAACGTGTTTTAGCATTTTTTTTGCCTGATAATTGAAATTTTTCTAGCACAGTACAAATCGCTTCTGAGATAAAAAAAACTCGATTTTTCGGTGTTTTTAGGCTAAATTTGGGATATAAACGGGTATCGAAGATGCATGCACAAATCGACTTTTTGGGCCAAAAAAACGTGTTTTAGCTTATTTTTTGCCTGAAAATTTAAATTTTTCTAGCACAGTGTAAACATGTACAAATCGCTTCTGAGACCCAAAAAACTCGATTTTTCGGTGTTTTTAGGCTAAATTTGGGATATAAACGGGTATCGAAGATGCATGCACAAATCGACTTTTTGGGCCAAAAAACGTGTTTTAGCATTTTTTTTGCCTGAAAATTGAAATTTTTCTAGCACAGTACAAATCGCTTCTGAGACCCAAAAAACTCGATTTTTCGGTGTTTTTAAGCTAAATTTGGGATTTAAACGGGTATCGAATATGCATGCACAAATCGACTTTTTGGGCCCAAAAAACGTGTTTTAGCATTTTTTTTGCCTGAAAATTTAATTTTTTCTAGAACAGTGTAGACATGTTCAAATCGCTTCTGAGACCCAAAAAACTCGATTTTTCGGTGTTTTTAGGCTAAATTTGGGATATAAACGGGTATCGAAGATGCATGCACAAATCGACTTTTTGGGCCCAAAAAACGTGTTTTAGCATTTTTTTTGCCTGAAAATTTATTTTTTTCTAGCACAGTGTAAACATGTACAAATCGCTTCTGAGACCCAAAAAACTCGATTTTTCGGTGTTTTTAGGCTAAATTTAGTATATAAACGGGTATCGAAGATGCATGCACAAATCGACTTTTTGGGCCAAAAAACGTGTTTTAGCATTTTTTTGCCTGAAAATTGAAATTTTTCTAGCACAGTACAAATCGCTTCTGAGACCAAAAAAACTCGATTTTTCGGTGTTTTTAGGCTAAATTTGGGATATAAACGGGTATCGAAGATGCATGCACAAATCAACTTTTTGGGCCCAAAAAACGTGTTTTAGCATTTTTCTTGCCTGAAAATTGAAATTTTTCTAGCACAGTGTAGACATGTACAAATCGCTTCTGAGACCCAAAAAACCCGATTTTTCGGTGTTTTTATGCTAAATTTGGGATATAAACGAGTCTCGAAGATGCATGCACAAATCGACTTTTTGGGCCCAAGAAACGTGTTTTAGCATTTTTTTTGCGTGAAAATTGAAATTTTTCTAGCACAGTACAAATCGCTTCTGAGACCCAAAAAACTCGATTTTTCGGTGTTTTTAAGCTAAATTTGGGATTTAAACGGGTATCGAATATGCATGCACAAATCGACTTTTTGGGCCCAAAAAACGTGTTTTAGCATTTTTTTTGCCTGAAAATTTAAATTTTTCTAGAACAGTGTAGACATGTTCAAATCGCTTCTGAGACCCAAAAAACTCGATTTTTCGGTGTTTTTAGGCTAAATTTGGGATATAAACGGGTATTGAAGATGCATGCACAAATCGACTTTTTGGGCCCAAAAAACGTGTTTTAGCATTTTTTTGACTGAAATTTGAAATTTTTCTAGCACAGTGTAGACATGTAAAAATCGCTTCTGAGACCCAAAAAACTCGATTTTTCGGTGTTTTTAGGCTAAATTTGGGATATAAACGGGTATCGAAGATGCATGCAGAAATCGACTTTTTGGGCCAAAAAAACGTGTTTTAGCTTTTTTTTTGCCTGAAAATTGAAATTTTTCTAGCACAGTACAAATCGCTTCTGAGACCAAAATAACTCGATTTTTCGGTGTTTTTAGGCTAAATTTGGGATATAAACGGGTATCGAAGATGATGCACAAATCGACTTTTTGGGCCAAAAAAACGTGTTTTAGCATTTTTTTTGCCATAAAATTGAAATTTTTCTAGCACAGTGTAGACAAGTACAAATCGCTTCTGAGACCCAAAAAAATCGATTTTTCGGTGTTTTTAGGCTAAATTTGGGATATAAACGAGTATCGAAGATGAATGCACAAATCGACTTTTTGGGCCAAAAAAACGTGTTTTAGCATTTTTTTTGCCTGAAAATTGAAATTTTTCTAGCACAGTACAAATCGCTTCTGAGATCAAAAAAACTCGATTTTTCGGTGTTTTTAGGCTTAATTTGGGATTTAAACGGGTATCGAATATGCATGCACAAATCGACTTTTTGGGCCCAAAAAACGTGTTATAGCATTTTTTTTGCTTGAAAATTGAATTTTTTCTAGCACAGTGTAGACATGTAAAAATTGCTTCTGAGACCCAAAAAACTCGATTTCTCGGTGTTTTTAGGCTAAATTTGGGATATAAACGGGTATCGAAGATGCATGCAGAAATCGACTTTTTGGGCCAAAAAAACGTGTTTTAGCTTTTTTTTTGCCTGAAAATTGAAATTTTTCTAGCACAGTACAAATCGCTTCTGAGACCAAAATAACTCGATTTTTCGGTGTTTTTAGGCTAAATTTGGGATATAAACGGGTATCGAAGATGCATGCACAAATCGACTTTTTGGGCCCAAAAAACGTGTTTTAGCATTTTTTTTGCCTGAAAATTGAATTTTATCTAGCACAGTGTAAACATGTACAAATCGCTTCTGAGACCCAAAAAACTCGATTTTTCGGTGTTTTTAGGCTAAATTTGGTATATAAACGGGTATCGAAGATGCATGCACAAATCGACTTTTTGGGCCCCAAAAACGTGTTTTAGCATTTTTTTTCCTGAAAATTGAAATTTTTCTAGCACAGTACAAATCGCTTCTGAGACCCAAAAAACTCGATTTTTCGGTGTTTTTATGCTAAATTTGGGATATAAACGGGTATCGAAGATGCATGCACAAATCGACTTTTTGGGCCCAAAAAACGTGTTTTAGCATTTTTTTTGCCTGAAAATTGAATTTTTTCTAGAACAGTGTAGACATGTACAAATCGCTTCTGAGACCCAAAAAACTCGATTTTTCGGTGTTTTTAGGCTAAATTTGGGATATAAACGGGTATCGAAGATGCATGCACAAATCGACTTTTTGGGCCAAAAAAACGTGTTTTAGCATTTTTTTTGCCTGAAAATTGAAATTTTTCTAGCACAGTGTAGACATGTACAAATCGCTTCTGAGACCCAAAAAACTCGATTTCTCGGTGTTTTTAGGCTAAATTTTGGGATATAAACGAGTATCGAAGATGCATGCACAAATCGACTTTTTCGGCCCAAAAAACGTGTTTTAGCATTTTTTTTGCCTGAAAATTGAAATTTTTCTAGCACAGTACAAATCGCTTCTGAGATCCAAAAAACTCGATTTTTCGGTGTTTTTAGGCTAAATTTGGGATATAAACGGGTATCTAAGATGCATGCAGAAATCGACTTTTTGGGCCAAAAAAAAGTTTTTTAGCTTTTTTTTTTACTGAAAATTGAAATTTTTCTAGCACAGTACAAATCGCTTCTGAGACCAAAATAACTCGATTTTTCGGTGTTTTTAGGCTAAATTTGGGATATAAACGGGTATCGAAGATGCATGCACAAATTGACTTTTTGGGCCCAAAAAACGTGTTTTAGCATTTTTTTTTGCCTGAAAATTGATTTTTTTCTAGCACAGTGTCAATATGTACAAATCGCTTCGGAGACCCAAAAAACTCGATTTTTCGGTGTTTTTAGGCTAAATTTGGGATATAAACGGGTATCGAAGATGCATGCACAAATTGACTTTTTGGGCCCAAAAAACGTGTTTTAGCCTTTTTTTTTGCCTAAAAATTGATTTTTTTCTAGCACAGTGTCAATATGTACAAATCGCTTCTGAGACCCAAAAAACTCGATTTTTCGGTGTTTTTAGGCTAAATTTGGTATATAAACGGGTATCGAAGATGCATGCACAAATCGACTTTTTTGGCCCAAAAAACGTGTTTTAGCATTTTTTTGCCTGAAAATTGAAATTTTTCTAGCACAGTACAAATCGCTTCTGAGACCCAAAAAACTCGATTTTTCGGTGTTTTTAGGCTAAATTTGGGATATAAACGGGTATCGAAGATTCATGCACAAATCGACTTTTTGGGACAAAAAAACGTGTTTTAGCATTTTTTTTGCCTGAAAATTGAAATTTTTCTACAACAGTGTAGACATGTACAAATCGCTTCTGAGACCCAAAAAACTCGATTTTTCGGTGTTTTGAGGCTAAATTTGGGATATAAACGGGTATCGAAGATGCATGCACAAATCGACTTTTTGGGCCAAAAAAACGTGTTTTAGCATTTTTTTTGACTGAAAATTGAAATTTTTCTAGCACAGTGTAGACATGTACAAATCGCTTCTGAGACCCAAAAAACTCGATTTCTCGGTGTTTTAGGCTAAATATGGGATATAAACGAGTCTCGAAGATGCATGCAGAAATCGACTTTTCGGGCCAAAAAAACGTGTTTTAGCATTTTTTTTGCCTGAAAATTGAAATTTTTCTAGCACAGTGTAGACATGTACAAATCGCTTCTGAGACCCAAAAAACTCGATTTTTCGGTGTTCTTAGGTTAAATTGGGGATATAAACGGGTATCGAAGATGCATGCACAAATCGACTTTTTGGGCCAAAAAAAACGTGTTTTAGCATTTTTTTGCCTTAAAATTGAAATTTTTCTAGCACAGTGTAGACATGTACAAATCGCTTCTGAGACCCAAAAAACTCGATTTTCGGTGTTTTTAGGCTAAATTTGGGATATAAACGAGTATCGAAGATGCATGCACAAATCGACTTTTTGGGCCCAAAAAACGTGTTTTAGCATTTTTTTTTGCCTGAAAATTGAAATGTTTCTAGCACAGTACAAATCGCTTCTGAGATCCAAAAAACTCGATTTTTCGGTGTTTTTAGGCTAAATTTGGGATTTAAACGGGTATCGAATATGCATGCACAAATCGACTTTTTGGGCCCGAAAAACGTGTTTTAGCATTTTTTTTGCTTGAAAATTGAAATTTTTCTAGAACAGTGTAGACATGTACAAATCGCTTCTGAGACCCAAAAAACTCGATTTTTCGGTGTTATTAGGCTAAATTTGGGATATAAACGGGTATCGAAGATGCATGCACAAATCGACTTTTTGGGCCCAAAAAACGTGTTTTAGCATTTTTTTGGCCAGAAAATTGAAATTTTTCTAGCACAGTGTAGACATGTACAAATTGCTTCTGAGACCTAAAAAACTCGATTTCTCGGTGTTTTTAGGCTAAATTTGGGATATAAACGGGTATCGAAGATGCATGCAGAAATCTACTTTTTGGGCCAAAAAAAAGTGTTTTAGCTTTTTTTTTGCCTGAAAATTGAAATTTTTCTAGCACAGTACAAATCGCTTCTGAGACCAAAATAACTCGATTTTTCGGTGTTTTTAGGCTAAATTTGGGATATAAACGGGTATCGAAGATGCATGCACAAATCGACTTTTTGGGCCCAAAAAACGTGTTTTAGCATTTTTTTGGCCTGAAAATTGATTTTTTTCTAGCACAGTGTCAACATGTACAAATCGCTTCTGAGACCCAAAAAACTCGATTTTTCGTTGTTCTTAGGTTAAATTGGAGATATAAACGGGTATCGAAGATGCATGCACAAATCGACTTTTTGGGCCAAAAAAAACGTGTTTTAGCATTTTTTTTGCCTTAAAATTGAAATTTTTTATAGCACAGTGTAGACATGTACAAATCGCTTCTGAGACCCAAAAAACTCGATTTTCGGTGTTTTTAGGCTAAATTTGGGATATAAACGAGTATCGAAGATGCATGCACAAATCGACTTTTTGGGCCCAAAAAACGTGTTTTAGCATTTTTTTTGTCTGATAATTGAAATGTTTCTAGCACAGTACAAATCGCTTCTGAGATCCAAAAAACTCGATTTTTCGGTGTTTTTAGGCTAAATTTGGGATTTAAACGGGTATCGAATATGCATGCACAAATCGACTTTTTGGGCCCGAAAAACGTGTTTTAGCATTTTTTTTGCTTGAAAATTGAAATTTTTCTAGAACAGTGTAGACATGTACAAATCGCTTCTGAGACCCAAAAAACTCGATTTTTCGGTGTTTTTAGGCTAAATTTGGGATATAAACGGGTATCGAAGATGCATGCACAAATCGACTTTTTGGGCCCAAAAAACGTGTTTTAGCATTTTTTTGGCCAGAAAATTGAAATTTTTCTAGCACAGTGTAGACATGTGTACAAATTGCTTCTGAGACCTAAAAAACTCGATTTCTCGGTGTTTTTAGGCTAAATTTGGGATATAAACGGGTATCGAAGATGCATGCAGAAATCGACTTTTTGGGCCAAAAAAAAAAGTGTTTTAGCTTTTTTTTTGCCTGAAAATTGAAATTTTTCTAGCACAGTACAAATCGCTTCTGAGACCAAAATAACTCGATTTTTCGGTGTTTTTAGGCTAAATTTGGGATATAAACGGGTATCGAAGATGCATGCACAAATCGACTTTTTGGGCCCAAAAAACGTGTTTTAGCATTTTTTTTGCCTGAAAATTGATTTTTTGCTAGCACAGTGTCAACATGTACAAATCGCTTCTGAGACCAAAAAAACTCGATTTTTCGGTGTTTTTAGGCTAAATTTGGTATATAAACGGGTATCGAAGATGCATGCACAAATCGACTTTTTGGGCCAAAAAAACGTGTTTTAGCATTTTTTTGCCTGAAAATTGAAATTTTTCTAGCACAGTACAAATCGCTTCTGAGACCAAAATAACTCGATTTTTCGGTGTTTTTAGGCTAAATTTGGGATATAAACGGGTATCGAAGATGCATGCACAAATCGACTTTTTGGGCCCAAAAAACGTGTTTTAGCATTTTTTTTGCCTGAAAATTGAAATTTTTCTAGCACAGTGTAGACATGTACAAATTGCTTCTGAGACCTAAAAAACTCGATTTCTCGGTGTTTTTAGGCAACATTTGGGATATAAACGGGTGTCGAAGATGCATGCAGAAATCGACTTTTTGGGCCAAAATAAAGTGTTTTAGCTTTTTTTTTGCCTGAAAATTGAAATTTTTCTAGCACAGTACAAATCGCTTCTGAGACCAAAATAACTCAATTTTTCGGTGTTTTTAGGCTAAATTTGGGATATAAACGGGTATCGAAGATGCATGCACAAATCGACTTTTTGGGCCAAAAAAACGTGTTTTAGCATTTTTTTGCCGGAAAATTGAAATTTTTCTAGCACAGTACAAATCGATTCTGAGACCCAAAAAACTCGACTTTTTGGGCCCAAAAAACGTGTTTTAGCATTTTTTATGCCTGCAAATTGATTTTTTTCTAGAACAGTGTAGACAAGTACAAATCGCTTCTGAGACCAAAAAAACTCGATTTTTCGGTGTTTTTAGGCTAAATTTGGGATATAAACGGGTATCGCAGATGCATTCACAAATCAACTTTTTGGGCCAAAAAAACGTCTTTTAGCATTTTTTTTGCCTGAAAATTGATTTTTTTCTAGTACAGTACAAATCGCTTCTGAGACCCAAAAAACTCGAGTTTTCGGTGTTTTTAGACTAAATTTGGGATATAAACGGGTATCGAAGATGCATGCACAAATCGACTTTTTGGGGAAAAAAAACGTGATTTAGCATTTTTTTTGCCTGAAAATTGAAATTTTTCTAGCACAGTACAAATCACTTTTGAGACCCAAAAAACTCGATTTTTCGGTGTTTTTAGGCTAAATTTTGGATATAAACGGGTATCGAAGATGCATGCATAAATCGACTTTTGGGGCCCAAAAAACGTGTCTTAGCATTTTTTTTGCCTGAAAATTAAAAATTTTCTAGCACAGTGTAAACATGTACAAATCGCTTCTGAGACCCAAAAAACTCGATTTTTCGGTGTTTTGAGGTAAAATTTGGGATATAAACGGGTATCGAAGATGCATGCACAAATCGACTTTTTGGGAAAAAAAAACGTGTTTTAGCATTTTTTTTGCCTGAAAATTGAAATTTTTCTAGCACAGTACAAATCACTTTTGAGACCCAAAAAACTCGATTTTTCGGTGTTTTTAGGCTAAATTTTGGATATAAACGGGTATCGAAGATGCATGCACAAATCGACTTTTGGTGCCCAAAAAACGTGTTTTAGCATTTTTTTTGCCTGAAAATTAAAAATTTTCTAGCACAGTGTAAACATGTACAAATCGCTTCTGAGACCCAAAAAACTCGATTTTTCGGTGTTTTGAGGTAAAATTTGGGATATAAACGGGTATCGAAGATGCATGCACAAATCGACTTTTTGGGCAAAAAAAACGTGTTTTAGCATTTTTTTTGCCTGAAAATTGAAATTTTTCTAGCACAGTACAAATCGTTTTTGAGACCAAAAAACTCGATTTTTCGGTGTTTTTAGGCTAAATTTGGGATATAAACGAGTATCGAAGATGCATGCACAAATCGACTTTTTGGGCCCCAAAAACGTGTTTTAGCATTTTTTTGCCAGAAAATTGAAATTTTTCTAGAACAGTGTAGACATGTACAAATCGCTTCCGAGACCCAAAAAAGTCGATTTTTCGTTGTTTTTAGGCTAAATTTGGGATATAAACGGGTATCGAAGATGCATGCACAAATCGACTTTTTGGGCCCAAAAAACGTGTTTTAGCATTTTTTTTGCCTGAAAATTTAAATTTTTCTAGCACAGTGTAAACATGTACAAATCGCTTCTGAGACCCAAAAAACTCGATTTTTCGGTGTTTTGAGGTAAAATTTGGGATATAAACGGGTATCGAAGATCCATGCACAAATCGACTTTTTGGGCAAAAAAAACGTGTTTTAGCATTTTTTTTGCCTGAAAATTGAAATTTTTCTAGCACAGTACAAATCGCTTTTGAGACCAAAAAATCTCGATTTTTCGGTGTTTTTAGGCTAAATTTGGGATATAAACGAGCATCGAAGATGCATGCACAAATCGACATTTTGGGCCCAAAAAACGTGTTTTGCCATTTTTTTTGCCAGAAAATTGAAATTTTTCTAGAACAGTGTAGACATGTACAAATCGCTTCCGAGACCCAAAAAAGTCGATTTTTCGGTGTTTTTAGGCTAAATTTGGGATATAAACGGGTATCGAAGATGCATGCACAAATCGACTTTTTGGGCCCAAAAAAGTGTTTTAGCATTTTTTTTGCCTGAAAATTGAAATTTTTCAAGCACAGTGTAGAAATATACAAATCGCTTCTGAGACCCAAAAAACTCGATTTCTCGGTGTTTTTAGGCTAAATTTGGGATATAAACGGGTCTCGAAGATGCATGCAGAAATCGACTTTTTGGGCCAAAAAAACGTGTTTTAGCATTTTTTTTGCCTGATAATTGAAATTTTTCTAGCACAGTACAAATCGCTTCTGAGATCAAAAAAACTCGATTTTTCGGTGTTTTTAGGCTAAATTTGGGATATAAACGGGTATCGAAGATGCATGCACAAATCGACTTTTTGGGCCCAAAAAACGTGTTTTAGCTTATTTTTTGCCTGAAAATTTATTTTTTTCTAGCACAGTGTAAACATGTACAAATCGCTTCTGAGACCCAAAAAACTCGATTTTTCGGTGTTTTTAGGCTAAATTTGGGATATAAACGGGTATCGAAGATGCATGCACAAATCGACTTTTTGGGCCAAAAAACGTGTTTTAGCATTTTTTTGCCTGAAAATTGAAATTTTTCTAGCACAGTACAAATCGCTTCTGAGACCAAAAAAACTCGATTTTTCGGTGTTTTTAGGCTAAATTTGGGATATAAACGGGTATCGAAGATGCATGCACAAATCAACTTTTTGGGCCCAAAAAACGTGTTTTAGCATTTTTCTTGCCTGAAAATTGAAATTTTTCTAGCACAGTGTAGACATGTACAAATCGCTTCTGAGACCCAAAAAACCCGATTTTTCGGTGTTTTTATGCTAAATTTGGGATATAAACGAGTCTCGAAGATGCATGCACAAATCGACTTTTTGGGCCCAAGAAACGTGTTTTAGCATTTTTTTTGCCTGAAAATTGAAATTTTTCTAGCACAGTACAAATCGCTTCTGAGACCCAAAAAACTCGATTTTTCGGTGTTTTTAAGCTAAATTTGGGATTTAAACGGGTATCGAATATGCATGCACAAATCGACTTTTTGGGCCCAAAAAACGTGTTTTAGCATTTTTTTTGCCTGAAAATTGAAATTTTTCTAGAACAGTGTAGACATGTTCAAATCGCTTCTGAGACCCAAAAAACTCGATTTTTCGGTGTTTTTAGGCTAAATTTGGGATATAAACGGGTATCGAAGATGCATGCACAAATCGACTTTTTGGGCCCAAAAAACGTGTTTTAGCATTTTTTTTGCCTGAAAATTTATTTTTTTCTAGCACAGTGTAAACATGTACAAATCGCTTCTGAGACCCAAAAAACTAGATTTTTCGGTGTTTTGAGGTAAAATTTGGGATATAAACGGGTATCGAAGATGCATGCACAAATCGACTTTTTGGGCAAAAAAAACGTGTTTTAGCATTTTTTTTGCCTGAAAATTGATTTTTTTCTAGCACAGTACAAATCGCTTTTGAGACCAAAAAATCTCGATTTTTCGGTGTTTTTAGGCTAAATTTGGGATATAAACGAGCATCGAAGATGCATGCACAAATCGACATTTTGGGCCCAAAAAACGTGTTTTAGCATTTTTGTTGCCAGAAAATTGAAATTTTTCTAGAACAGTGTAGACATGTACAAATCGCTTCCGAGACCCAAAAAAGTCGATTTTTCGGTGTTTTTAGGCTAAATTTGGGATATAAACGGGTATCGAAGATGCATGCACAAATCGACTTTTTGGGCCCAAAAAACGTGTTTTAGCATTTTTTTTGCCTGAAAATTGAAATTTTTCTAGCACAGTGTAGACATGTGTACAAATTGCTTCTGAGACCTAAAAAACTCGATTTCTCGGTGTTTTTAGGCTAAATTTGGGATATAAACGGGTATCGAAGATGCATGCAGAAATCGACTTTTTGGGCCAAAAAAAAAAGTGTTTTAGCTTTTTTTTGCCTGAAAATTGAAATTTTTCTAGCACAGTACAAATCGCTTCTGAGACCAAAATAACTCGATTTTTCGGTGTTTTTAGGCGAAATTTGGGATATAAACGGGTATCGAAGATGCATGCACAAATCGACTTTTTGGGCCCAAAAAACGTGTTTTAGCATTTTTTTTGCCTGAAAATTGATTTTTTGCTAGCACAGTGTCAACATGTACAAATCGCTTCTGAGACCCAAAAAACTCGATTTTTGGGTGTTTTTAGGCTAAATTTGGTATATAAACGGGTATCGAAGATGCATCCACAAATCGACTTTTTGGGCCAAAAAAACGTGTTTTAGCATTTTTTTGCCTGAAAATTGAAATTTTTCTAGCACAGTACAAATCGCTTCTGAGACCAAAATAACTCGATTTTTCGGTGTTTTTAGGCTAAATTTGGGATATAAACGGGTATCGAAGATGCATGCACAAATCGACTTTTTGGGCCCAAAAAACGTGTTTTAGCATTTTTTTTGCCTGAAAATTGAAATTTTTCTAGCACAGTGTAGACATGTACAAATTGCTTCTGAGACCTAAAAAACTCGATTTCTCGGTGTTTTTAGGCAACATTTGGGATATAAACGGGTGTCGAAGATGCATGCAGAAATCGACTTTTTGGGCCAAAATAAAGTGTTTTAGCTTTTTTTTTGCCTGAAAATTGAAATTTTTCTAGCACAGTACAAATCGCTTCTGAGACCAAAATAACTCAATTTTTCGGTGTTTTTAGGCTAAATTTGGGATATAAACGGGTATCGAAGATGCATGCACAAATCGACTTTTTGGGCCAAAAAAACGTGTTTTAGCATTTTTTTGCCGGAAAATTGAAATTTTTCTAGCACAGTACAAATCGATTCTGAGACCCAAAAAACTCGACTTTTTGGGCCCAAAAAACGTGTTTTAGCATTTTTTTTGCCTGAAAATTGATTTTTTTCTAGAACAGTGTAGACAAGTACAAATCGCTTCTGAGACCAAAAAAACTCGATTTTTCGGTGTTTTTAGGCTAAATTTGGGATATAAACGGGTATCGCAGATGCATTCACAAATCAACTTTTTGGGCCAAAAAAACGTCTTTTAGCATTTTTTTTGCCTGAAAATTGATTTTTTTCTAGTACAGTACAAATCGCTTCTGAGACCCAAAAAACTCGAGTTTTCGGTGTTTTTAGACTAAATTTGGGATATAAACGGGTATCGAAGATGCATGCACAAATCGACTTTTTGGGAAAAAAAAACGTGTTTTAGCATTTTTTTTGCCTGAAAATTGAAATTTTTCTAGCACAGTACAAATCACTTTTGAGACCCAAAAAACTCGATTTTTCGGTGTTTTTAGGCTAAATTTTGGATATAAACGGGTATCGAAGATGCATGCATAAATCGACTTTTGGGGCCCAAAAAACGTGTTTTAGCATTTTTTTTGCCTGAAAATTAAAAATTTTCTAGCACAGTGTAAACATGTACAAATCGCTTCTGAGACCCAAAAAACTCGATTTTTCGGTGTTTTGAGGTAAAATTTGGGATATAAACGGGTATCGAAGATGCATGCACAAATCGACTTTTTGGGAAAAAAAAACGTGTTTTAGCATTTTTTTTGCCTGAAAATTGAAATTTTTCTAGCACAGTACAAATCACTTTTGAGACCCAAAAAACTCGATTTTTCGGTGTTTTTAGGCTAAATTTTGGATATAAACGGGTATCGAAGATGCATGCACAAATCGACTTTTGGTGCCCAAAAAACGTGTTTTAGCATTTTTTTTGCCTGAAAATTAAAAATTTTCTAGCACAGTGTAAACATGTACAAATCGCTTCTGAGACCCAAAAAACTCGATTTTTCGGTGTTTTGAGGTAAAATTTGGGATATAAACGGGTATCGAAGATGCATGCACAAATCGACTTTTTGGGCAAAAAAAACGTGTTTTAGCATTTTTTTTGCCTGAAAATTGAAATTTTTCTAGCACAGTACAAATCGTTTTTGAGACCAAAAAACTCGATTTTTCGGTGTTTTTAGGCTAAATTTGGGATATAAACGAGTATCGAAGATGCATGCACAAATCGACTTTTTGGGCCCAAAAAACGTATTTTAGCATTTTTTTGCCAGAAAATTGAAATTTTTCTAGAACAGTGTAGACATGTACAAATCGCTTCCGAGACCCAAAAAAGTCGATTTTTCGTTGTTTTTAGGCTAAATTTGGGATATAAACGGGTATCGAAGATGCATGCACAAATCGACTTTTTGGGCCCAAAAAACGTGTTTTAGCATTTTTTTTGCCTGAAAATTTAAATTTTTCTAGCACAGTGTAAACATGTACAAATCGCTTCTGAGACCCAAAAAACTCGATTTTTCGGTGTTTTGAGGTAAAATTTGGGATATAAACGGGTATCGAAGATGCATGCACAAATCGACTTTTTGGGCAAAAAAAACGTGTTTTAGCATTTTTTTTGCCTGAAAATTGAAATTTTTCTAGCACAGTACAAATCGCTTTTGAGACCTAAAAATCTCGATTTTTCGGTGTTTTTAGGCTAAATTTGGGATATAAACGAGCATCGAAGATGCATGCACAAATCGACATTTTGGGCCCAAAAAACGTGTTTTGCCATTTTTTTTGCCAGAAAATTGAAATTTTTCTAGAACAGTGTAGACATGTACAAATCGCTTCCGAGACCCAAAAAAGTCGATTTTTCGGTGTTTTTAGGCTAAATTTGGGATATAAACGGGTATCGAAGATGCATGCACAAATCGACTTTTTGGGCCCAAAAAAGTGTTTTAGCATTTTTTTTGCCTGAAAATTGAAATTTTTCAAGCACAGTGTAGAAATATACAAATCGCTTCTGAGACCCAAAAAACTCGATTTCTCGGTGTTTTTAGGCTAAATTTGGGATATAAACGGGTCTCGAAGATGCATGCAGAAATCGACTTTTTGGGCCAAAAAAACGTGTTTTAGCATTTTTTTTGCCTGATAATTGAAATTTTTCTAGCACAGTACAAATCGCTTCTGAGATCAAAAAAACTCGATTTTTCGGTGTTTTTAGGCTAAATTTGGGATATAAACGGGTATCGAAGATGCATGCACAAATCGACTTTTTGGGCCCAAAAAACGTGTTTTAGCTTATTTTTTGCCTGAAAATTTATTTTTTTCTAGCACAGTGTAAACATGTACAAATCGCTTCTGAGACCCAAAAAACTCGATTTTTCGGTGTTTTTAGGCTAAATTTGGGATATAAACGGGTATCGAAGATGCATGCACAAATCGACTTTTTGGGCCAAAAAACGTGTTTTAGCATTTTTTTGCCTGAAAATTGATTTTTTTCTAGCACAGTACAAATCGCTTCTGAGACCAAAAAAACTCGATTTTTCGGTGTTTTTAGGCTAAATTTGGGATATAAACGGGTATCGAAGATGCATGCACAAATCAACTTTTTGGGCCCAAAAAACGTGTTTTAGCATTTTTCTTGCCTGAAAATTGAAATTTTTCTAGCACAGTGTAGACATGTACAAATCGCTTCTGAGACCCAAAAAACCCGATTTTTCGGTGTTTTTATGCTAAATTTGGGATATAAACGAGTCTCGAAGATGCATGCACAAATCGACTTTTTGGGCCCAAGAAACGTGTTTTAGCATTTTTTTTGCCTGAAAATTGAAATTTTTCTAGCACAGTACAAATCGCTTCTGAGACCCAAAAAACTCGATTTTTCGGCGTTTTTAAGCTAAATTTGGGATTTAAACGGGTATCGAATATGCATGCACAAATCGACTTTTTGGGCCCAAAAAACGTGTTTTAGCATTTTTTTTGCCTGAAAATTGAAATTTTTCTAGAACAGTGTAGACATGTTCAAATCGCTTCTGAGACCCAAAAAACTCGATTTTTCGGTGTTTTTAGGCTAAATTTGGGATATAAACGGGTATCGAAGATGCATGCACAAATCGACTTTTTGGGCCCAAAAAACGTGTTTTAGCATTTTTTTTGCCTGAAAATTTATTTTTTTCTAGCACAGTGTAAACATGTACAAATCGCTTCTGAGACCCAAAAAACTCGATTTTTCGGTGTTTTGAGGTAAAATTTGGGATATAAACGGGTATCGAAGATGCATGCACAAATCGACTTTTTGGGCAAAAAAAACGTGTTTTAGCATTTTTTTTGCCTGAAAATTGAATTTTTTCTAGCACAGTACAAATCGCTTTTGAGACCAAAAAATCTCGATTTTTCGGTGTTTTTAGGCTAAATTTGGGATATAAACGAGCATCGAAGATGCATGCACAAATCGACATTTTGGGCCCAAAAAACGTGTTTTAGCATTTTTGTTGCCGGAAAATTGAAATTTTTCTAGAACAGTGTAGACATGTACAAATCGCTTCCGAGACCCAAAAAAGTCGATTTTTCGGTGTCTTTAGGCTAAATTTGGGATATAAACGGGTATCGAAGATGCATGCACAAATCGACTTTTTGGGCCCAAAAAAGTGTTTTAGCATTTTTTTTGCCTGAAAATTGAAATTTTTCAAGCACAGTGTAGAAATATACAAATCGCTTCTGAGACCCAAAAAACTCGATTTCTCGGTGTTTTTAGGCTAAATTTGGGATATAAACTGGTCTCGAAGATGCATGCAGAAATCGACTTTTTGGGCCAAAAAAACGTGTTTTAGCATTTTTTTTGCCTGATAATTGAAATTTTTCTAGCACAGTACAAATCGCTTCTGAGATCAAAAAAACTCGATTTTTCGGTGTTTTTAGGCTAAATTTGGGATATAAACGGGTATCGAAGATGCATGCACAAATCGACTTTTTGGGCCCAAAAAACGTGTTTTAGCTTATTTTTTGCCTGAAAATTTAAATTTTTCTAGCACAGTGTAAACATGTACATATCGCTTCTGAGACCCAAAAAACTCGATTTTTCGGTGTTTTTAGGCTACATTTAGTATATAAACGGGTATCGAAGATGCATGCACAAATCGACTTTTTGGGCCAAAAAACGTGTTTTAGCATTTTTTTGCCTGAAAATTGAAATTTTTCTAGCACAGTACAAATCGCTTCTGAGACCAAAACAACTCGATTTTTCGGTGTTTTTAGGCTAAATTTGGGATATAAACGGGTATCGAAGATGCATGCACAAATCAACTTTTTGGGCCCAAAAAACGTGTTTTAGCATTTTTCTTGCCTGAAAATTGAAATTTTTCTAGCACAGTGTAGACATGTACAAATCGCTTCTGAGACCCAAAAAACCCGATTTTTCGGTGTTTTTATGCTAAATTTGGGATATAAACGAGTCTCGAAGATGCATGCACAAATCGACTTTTTGGGCCCAAGAAACGTGTTTTAGCATTTTTTTTGCCTGAAAATTGAAATTTTTCTAGCACAGTACAAATCGCTTCTGAGACCCAAAAAACTCGATTTTTCGGTGTTTTTAAGCTAAATTTGGGATTTAAACGGGTATCGAATATGCATGCACAAATCGACTTTTTGGGCCCAAAAAACGTGTTTTAGCATTTTTTTTGCCTGAAAATTTAAATTTTTCTAGAACAGTGTAGACATGTTCAAATCGCTTCTTAGACCCAAAAAACTCGATTTTTCGGTGTTTTTAGGCTAAATTTGGGATATAGACGGGTATCGAAGATGCATGCACAAATCGACTTTTTGGGCCCAAAAAACGTGTTTTAGCATTTTTTTGACTGAAATTTGAAATTTTTCTAGCACAGTGTAGACATGTAAAAATCGCTTCTGAGACCCAAAAAACTCGATTTTTCGGTGTTTTTAGGCTAAATTTGGGATATAAACGGGTATCGAAGATGCATGCACAAATCAACTTTTAGGGCCCAAAAAACGTGTTTTAGCATTTTTCTTGCCTGAAAATTGAAATTTTTCTAGCACAGTGTAGACATGTACTAATCGCTTCTGAGACCAAAAAAACCCGATTTTTCGGTGTTTTTATGCTAAATTTGGGATATAAACGAGTCTCGAAGATGCATGCACAAATCGACTTTTTGGGAACAAGAAACGTGTTTTAGCATTTTTTTTGCCTGAAAATTGAAATTTTTCTAGCACAGTACAAATCGCTTCTGAGACCCAAAAAACTCGATTTTTCGGTGTTTTTAAGCTAAATTTGGGATTTAAACGGGTATCGAATATGCATGCACAAATCGACTTTTTGGGCCCAAAAAACGTGTTTTAGCATTTTTTTTGCCTGAAAATTTAAATTTTTCTAGAACAGTGTAGACATGTTCAAATCGCTTCTTAGACCCAAAAAACTCGATTTTTCGGTGTTTTTAGGCTAAATTTGGGATATAAACGGGTATCGAAGATGCATGCACAAATCGACTTTTTGGGCCCAAAAAACGTGTTTTAGCATTTTTTTGACTGAAATTTGAAATTTTTCTAGCACAGTGTAGACATGTAAAAATCGCTTCTGAGACCCAAAAAACTCGATTTTTCGGTGTTTTTAGGCTAAATTTGGGATATAAACGGGTATCGAAGATGCATGCACAAATCAACTTTTTGGGCCCAAAAAACGTGTTTTAGCATTTTTCTTGCCTGAAAATTGAAATTTTTCTAGCACAGTGTAGACATGTACTAATCGCTTCTGAGACCAAAAAAACCCGATTTTTCGGTGTTTTTATGCTAAATTTGGGATATAAACGAGTCTCGAAGATGCATGCACAAATCGACTTTTTGGGAACAAGAAACGTGTTTTAGCATTTTTTTTGCCTGAAAATTGAAATTTTTCTAGCACAGTACAAATCGCTTCTGAGACCCAAAAAACTCGATTTTTCGGTGTTTTTAAGCTAAATTTGGGATTTAAACGGGTATCGAATATGCATGCACAAATCGACTTTTTGGGCCCAAAAAACGTGTT
The DNA here is from genome assembly GCA_034508575.1 of Petrolisthes manimaculis. Classification (NCBI taxonomy): domain Eukaryota; kingdom Metazoa; phylum Arthropoda; class Malacostraca; order Decapoda; family Porcellanidae; genus Petrolisthes; species Petrolisthes manimaculis. The sequence continues at coordinate 854,658 of JAWZYT010001007.1, forward strand.
TTAGCATTTTTTTTGCCTGAAAATTTAAATTTTTCTAGAACAGTGTTGACATGTTCAAATCGCTTCTGAGACCCAAAAAACTCGATTTTTCGGTGTTTTTAGGCTAAATTTGGGATATAAACGGGTATCGAAGATGCATGCACAAATCGACTTTTTGGGCCCAAAAAACGTGTTTTAGCATTTTTTTTGCCTGAAAATTACTTTTTTTCTAGCACAGTGTAAACATGTACAAATCGCTTCTGAGACCCAAAAAACTCGATTTTTCGGTGTTTTGAGGTAAAATTTGGGATATAAACGGGTATCGAAGATGCATGCACAAATCGACTTTTTGGGCAAAAAAAACGTGTTTTAGCATTTTTTTTGCCTGAAAATTGAAATTTTTCTAGCACAGTACAAATCGCTTTTGAGACCAAAAAATCTCGATTTTTCGGTGTTTTTAGGCTAAATTTGGGATATAAACGAGCATCGAAGATGCATGCACAAATCGACATTTTGGGCCCAAAAAACGTGTTTTAGCATTTTTTTTGCCAGAAAATTGAAATTTTTCTAGAACAGTGTAGACATGTACAAATCGCTTCCGAGACCCAAAAAAGTCGATTTTTCGGTGTTTTTAGGCTAAATTTGGGATATAAACGGGTATCGAAGATGCATGCACAAATCGACTTTTTGGGCCCAAAAAAGTGTTTTAGCATTTTTTTTGCCTGAAAATTGAAATTTTTCAAGCACAGTGTAGAAATATACAAATCGCTTCTGAGACCCAAAAAACTCGATTTCTCGGTGTTTTTAGGCTAAATTTGGGATATAAACGGGTCTCGAAGATGCATGCAGAAATCGACTTTTTGGGCCAAAAAAACGTGTTTTAGCATTTTTTTTGCCTGATAATTGAAATTTTTCTAGCACAGTACAAATCGCTTCTGAGATAAAAAAAAAACGATTTTTCGGTGTTTTTAGGCTAAATTTGGGATATAAACGGGTATCGAAGATGCATGCACAAATCGACTTTTTGGGCCCAAAAAACGTGTTTTAGCATTTTTTTTGCCTGAAAATTTAAATTTTTCTAGAACAGTGTAGACATGTTCAAATCGCTTCTGAGACCCAAAAAACTCGATTTTTCGGTGTTTTTAGGCTAAATTTGGGATATAAACGGGTATCGAAGATGCATGCACAAATCGACTTTTTGGGCCCAAAAAACGTGTTTTAGCATTTTTTTGACTGAAATTTGAAATTTTTCTAGCACAGTGTAGACATGTAAAAATCGCTTCTGAGACCCAAAAAACTCGATTTTTCGGTGTTATTAGGCTAAATTTGGGATATAAACGGGTATCGAAGATGCATGCAGAAATCGACTTTTTGGGCCAAAAAAACGTGTTTTAGCTTTTTTTTTGCCTGAAAATTGAAATTTTTCTAGCACAGTACAAATCGCTTCTGAGACCCAAAAAACTCGATTTTTCGGTGTTTTTAAGCTAAATTTGGGATTTAAACGGGTATCGAATATGCATGCACAAATCGACTTTTTGGGCCCAAAAAACGTGTTTTAGCATTTTTTTTGCCTGAAAATTTAAATTTTTCTAGAACAGTGTAGACATGTTCAAATCGCTTCTTAGACCCAAAAAACTCGATTTTTCGGTGTTTTTAGGCTAAATTTGGGATATAAACGGGTATCGAAGATGCATGCACAAATCGACTTTTTGGGCCCAAAAAACGTGTTTTAGCATTTTTTTGACTGAAATTTGAAATTTTTCTAGCACAGTGTAGACATGTAAAAATCGCTTCTGAGACCCAAAAAACTCGATTTTTCGGTGTTTTTAGGCTAAATTTGGGATATAAACGGGTATCGAAGATGCATGCACAAATCAACTTTTTGGGCCCAAAAAACGTGTTTTAGCATTTTTCTTGCCTGAAAATTGAAATTTTTCTAGCACAGTGTAGACATGTACTAATCGCTTCTGAGACCAAAAAAACCCGATTTTTCGGTGTTTTTATGCTAAATTTGGGATATAAACGAGTCTCGAAGATGCATGCACAAATCGACTTTTTGGGAACAAGAAACGTGTTTTAGCATTTTTTTTGCCTGAAAATTGAAATTTTTCTAGCACAGTACAAATCGCTTCTGAGACCCAAAAAACTCGATTTTTCGGTGTTTTTAAGCTAAATTTGGGATTTAAACGGGTATCGAATATGCATGCACAAATCGACTTTTTGGGCCCAAAAAACGTGTTTTAGCATTTTTTTTGCCTGAAAATTTAAATTTTTCTAGAACAGTGTTGACATGTTCAAATCGCTTCTGAGACCCAAAAAACTCGATTTTTCGGTGTTTTTAGGCTAAATTTGGGATATAAACGGGTATCGAAGATGCATGCACAAATCGACTTTTTGGGCCCAAAAAACGTGTTTTAGCATTTTTTTTGCCTGAAAATTACTTTTTTTCTAGCACAGTGTAAACATGTACAAATCGCTTCTGAGACCCAAAAAACTCGATTTTTCGGTGTTTTGAGGTAAAATTTGGGATATAAACGGGTATCGAAGATGCATGCACAAATCGACTTTTTGGGCAAAAAAAACGTGTTTTAGCATTTTTTTTGCCTGAAAATTGAAATTTTTCTAGCACAGTACAAATCGCTTTTGAGACCAAAAAATCTCGATTTTTCGGTGTTTTTAGGCTAAATTTGGGATATAAACGAGCATCGAAGATGCATGCACAAATCGACATTTTGGGCCCAAAAAACGTGTTTTAGCATTTTTTTTGCCAGAAAATTGAAATTTTTCTAGAACAGTGTAGACATGTACAAATCGCTTCCGAGACCCAAAAAAGTCGATTTTTCGGTGTTTTTAGGCTAAATTTGGGATATAAACGGGTATCGAAGATGCATGCACAAATCGACTTTTTGGGCCCAAAAAAGTGTTTTAGCATTTTTTTTGCCTGAAAATTGAAATTTTTCAAGCACAGTGTAGAAATATACAAATCGCTTCTGAGACCCAAAAAACTCGATTTCTCGGTGTTTTTAGGCTAAATTTGGGATATAAACGGGTCTCGAAGATGCATGCAGAAATCGACTTTTTGGGCCAAAAAAACGTGTTTTAGCATTTTTTTTGCCTGATAATTGAAATTTTTCTAGCACAGTACAAATCGCTTCTGAGATAAAAAAAAAACGATTTTTCGGTGTTTTTAGGCTAAATTTGGGATATAAACGGGTATCGAAGATGCATGCACAAATCGACTTTTTGGGCCCAAAAAACGTGTTTTAGCATTTTTTTTGCCTGAAAATTTAAATTTTTCTAGAACAGTGTAGACATGTTCAAATCGCTTCTGAGACCCAAAAAACTCGATTTTTCGGTGTTTTTAGGCTAAATTTGGGATATAAACGGGTATCGAAGATGCATGCACAAATCGACTTTTTGGGCCCAAAAAACGTGTTTTAGCATTTTTTTGACTGAAATTTGAAATTTTTCTAGCACAGTGTAGACATGTAAAAATCGCTTCTGAGACCCAAAAAACTCGATTTTTCGGTGTTATTAGGCTAAATTTGGGATATAAACGGGTATCGAAGATGCATGCAGAAATCGACTTTTTGGGCCAAAAAAACGTGTTTTAGCTTTTTTTTTGCCTGAAAATTGAAATTTTTCTAGCACAGTACAAATCGCTTCTGAGACCAAAATAACTCGATTTTTCGGTGTTTTTAGGCTAAATTTGGGATATAAACGGGTATCGAAGATGCATGCACAAATCTACTTTTTGGGCCAAAAAAACGTGTTTTAGCATTTGTTTTGCCATAAAATTGAAATTTTTCTAGCACAGTGTAGACATGTACAAATCGCTTCTGAGACCCAAAAAAATCGATTTTTCGGTGTTTTTAGGCTAAATTTGGGATATAAACGAGTATCGAAGATGAATGCACAAATCGACTTTTTGGGCCAAAAAAACGTGTTTTAGCATTTTTTTTGCCTGAAAATTGAAATTTTTCTAGCACAGTACAAATCGCTTCTGAGATCAAAAAAACTCGATTTTTCGGTGTTTTTAGGCTTAATTTGGGATTTAAACGGGTATCGAATATGCATGCACAAATCGACTTTTTGGGCCCAAAAAACGTGTTATAGCATTTTTTTTGCTTGAAAATTGAAATTTTTCTAGCACAGTGTAGACATGTAAAAATTGCTTCTGAGACCCAAAAAACTCGATTTCTCGGTGTTTTTAGGCTAAATTTGGGATATAAACGGGTATCGAAGATGCATGCAGAAATCGACTTTTTGGGCCAAAAAAACGTGTTTTAGCTTTTTTTTTGCCTGAAAATTGAAATTTTTCTAGCACAGTACAAATCGCTTCTGAGACCAAAATAACTCGATTTTTCGGTGTTTTTAGGCTAAATTTGGGATATAAACGGGTATCGAAGATGCATGCACAAATCGACTTTTTGGGCCCAAAAAACGTGTTTTAGCATTTTTTTTGCCTGAAAATTGAATTTTTTCTAGCACAGTGTAAACATGTACAAATCGCTTCTGAGACCCAAAAAACTCGATTTTTCGGTGTTTTTAGGCTAAATTTGGTATATAAACGGGTATCGAAGATGCATGCACAAATCGACTTTTTGGGCCCCAAAAACGTGTTTTAGCATTTTTTTTCCTGAAAATTGATATTTTTCTAGCACAGTACAAATCGCTTCTGAGACCCAAAAAACTCGATTTTTCGGTGTTTTTATGCTAAATTTGGGATATAAACGGGTATCGAAGATTCATGCACAAATCGACTTTTTGGGCCCAAAAAACGTGTTTTAGCATTTTTTTTGCCTGAAAATTGAAATTTTTCTACAACAGTGTAGACATGTACAAATCGCTTCTGAGACCCAAAAAACTCGATTTTTCGGTGTTTTTAGGCTAAATTTGGGATATAAACGGGTATCGAAGATGCATGCACAAATCGACTTTTTGGGCCAAAAAAACGTGTTTTAGCATTTTTTTTGACTGAAAATTGAAATTTTTCTAGCACAGTGTAGACATGTACAAATCGCTTCTGAGACCCAAAAAACTCGATTTCTCGGTGTTTTTAGGCTAAATTTTGGGATATAAACGAGTATCGAAGATGCATGCACAAATCGACTTTTTCGGCCCAAAAAACGTGTTTTAGCATTTTTTTTGCCTGAAAATTGAAATTTTTCTAGCACAGTACAAATCGCTTCTGAGATCCAAAAAACTCGATTTTTCGGTGTTTTTAGGCTAAATTTGGGATTTAAACGGGTATCGAATATGCATGCACAAATCGACTTTTTGGGCCCAAAAAACGTGTTTTAGCATTTTTTTTGCTTGAAAATTGAAATTTTTCTAGAACAGTGTAGACATGTACAAATCGCTTCTGAGACCCAAAAAACTTGATTTTTCGGTGTTTTTAGGCTAAATTTGGGATATAAACGGGTATCGAAGATGCATGCACAAATCAACTTTTTGGGCCCAAAAAACGTGTTTTAGCATTATTTTTGCCTGAAAATTGAAATTTTTCTAGCACATTGTAGACATGTACAAATTGCTTCTGAGACCTAAAAAACTCGATTTTTCGGTGTTTCTAGGCTAAATTTGGGATATAAACGGGTATCTAAGATGCATGCAGAAATCGACTTTTTGGGCCAAAAAAAAGTTTTTTAGCTTTTTTTTTTACTGAAAATTGAAATTTTTCTAGCACAGTACAAATCGCTTCTGAGACCAGAATAACTCGATTTTTCGGTGTTTTTAGGCTAAATTTGGGATATAAACGGGTATCGAAGATGCATGCACAAATTGACTTTTTGGGCCCAAAAAACGTGTTTTAGCATTTTTTTTTGCCTGAAAATTGATTTTTTTCTAGCACAGTGTCAATATGTACAAATCGCTTCTGAGACCCAAAAAACTCGATTTTTCGGTGTTTTTAGGCTAAATTTGGGATATAAACGGGTATCGAAGATGCATGCACAAATTGACTTTTTGGGCCCAAAAAACGTGTTTTAGCATTTTTTTTTGCCTGAAAATTGATTTTTTTCTAGCACAGTGTCAATATGTACAAATCGCTTCTGAGACCCAAAAAACTCGATTTTTCGGTGTTTTTAGGCTAAATTTGGTATATAAACGGGTATCGAAGATGCATGCACAAATCGACTTTTTGGGTCCAAAAAACGTGTTTTAGCATTTTTTTGCCTGAAAATTGAAATTTTTCTAGCACAGTACAAATCGCTTCTGAGACCCAAAAAACTCGATTTTTCGGTGTTTTTAGGCTAAATTTGGGATATAAACGGGTATCGAAGATTCATGCACAAATCGACTTTTTGGGCCAAAAAAACGTGTTTTAGCATTTTTTTTTGCCTGAAAATTGAAATTTTTCTACAACAGTGTAGACATGTACAAATCGCTTCTGAGACCCAAAAAACTCGATTTTTCGGTGTTTTTAGGCTAAATTTGGGATATAAACGGGTATCGAAGATGCATGCACAAATCGACTTTTTGGGCCAAAAAAACGTGTTTTAGCATTTTTTTGACTGAAAATTGAAATTTTTCTAGCACAGAGTAGACATGTACAAATCGCTTCTGAGACCCAAAAAACTCGATTTCTCGGTGTTTTTAGGCTAAATTTGGGATATAAACGAGTCTCGAAGATGCATGCAGAAATCGACTTTTCGGGCCAAAAAAACGTGTTTTAGCATTTTTTTTGCCTGAAAATTGAATTTTTTCTAGAACAGTGTAGACATGTAAAAATCACTTCTGAGACCCAAAAAACTCGATATTTCGGTGTTTTTAGGCTAAATTTGGGATATAAACGGGTATCGAAGATGCATGCACAAATCGACATTTTGGGCCCAAAAAACGTGTTTTAGCATTTATTTTGCCTGAAAATTGAAATTTTTCTAGCACAGTGTAGACATGTACAAATCGCTTCTGAGACCCAAAAAACTCGATTTTTCGGTGTTCTTAGGTTAAATTGGGGATATAAACGGGTATCGAAGATGCATGCACAAATCGACTTTTTGGGCCCAAAAAACGTGTTTTAGCATTTTTTTTGCCTGAAAATTGAAATGTTTCTTGCACAGTACAAATCGCTTCTGAGATCCAAAAAACTCGATTTTTCGGTGTTTTTAGGCTAAATTTGGGATTTAAACGGGTATCGAATATGCATGCACAAATCGACTTTTTGGGCCCGAAAAACGTGTTTTAGCATTTTTTTTGCCTGAAAATTGATTTTTTTCTAGCACAGTGTAAACATGTACAAATCGCTTCTGAGACCCAAAAAACTCGATTTTTCGGTGTTTTTAGGCTAAATTTGGGATATCAACGGGTATCGAAGATGCATGCACAAATCGACTTTTTGGGCCAAAAAAACGTGTTTTAGCCTTTTTTTTTGCCTGAAAATTGAAATTTTTCTAGCACAGTACAAATCGCTTCTGAGACCCAAAAAACTCGATTTTCGGTGTTTTTAGGCTAAATTTGGGATATAAACGGGTATCGAAGATGCATGCACAAATCGACCTTTTGGGCCAAAAAAACGTGTTTTTGCATTTTTTTTCCTGAAAATTGAAATTTTTCTAGCACAGTACAAATCGCTTCTGAGACCCAAAAAACTTGATTTTTCGGTGTTTTTAGGCTAAATTTGGGATATAAACAGGTATCGAACATGCATGCACAAATCGACTTTTTGGGCAAAAAAAACGTGTTTTAGCATTTTTTTTACATGAAAATTGATTTTTTTCTATAACAGTGTTGACATGTACAAATCGCTTCTAAGACCCAAAAAACTCGATTTTTCGGTGTTTTTAGACTAAATTTGGGATATAAACGGGTATCGAAGATGCATGCACAAATCGACTTTTTGGGCCAAAAAAACTTGTTTTAGCTTTTTTTTGCCTGAAAATTGATTTTTTTCTACCACAGTACAAATCGCTTCTGAGACCCAAAAAACTCGATTTTTCGTTGTTTTTAGGCTAAATTTGGGATATAAACGGGTATCGAAGACGCATGCACAAATCGACTTTTTGGGCCAAAAAAACGTGTTTTAGCATTTTTTTTGCTTGAAAATTGAATTTTTTTTTGAACAGTACAAATCGCTTCTGAGACCCAAAAAACTCGATTTTTCGGAGTTATTAGGCTAAATTTGGGATATAAACGGGTATCGAAGATGCATGCACAAATCGACTTTTTGGGCCAAAAAAACGTGTTTTAGCTTTTTTTTTGCCTGAAAATTGAAATTTTTCTATAACAGTGTTGACATGTACAAATCGCTTCTGAGACCCAAAAAAACTCGATTTTTCGGTGTTTTTAGGCTAAATTTGGGATATAAACAGGTATCGAAGATGCATGCACAAATCGACTTTTTGGGCCCAAAAAACGTGTTTTAGCATTTCTTTGGCCAGAAAATTGAAATTTTTCTAGCACAGTGTAGACATGTACAAATTGCTTCTGAGACCTAAAAAACTCGATTTCTCGGTGTTTTTAGGCTAAATTTGGGATATAAACGGGTATCGAAGATGCATGCAGAAATCGACTTTTTGGGCCAAAAAAAAGTGTTTTAGCTTTTTTTTTGCCTGAAAATTGAAATTTTTCTAGCACAGTACAAATCGCTTCTGAGACCAAAATAACTCGATTTTTCGGTGTTTTTAGGCTAAATTTGGGATATAAACGGGTATCGAAGATGCATGCACAAATCGACTTTTTTGGCCCAAAAAACGTATTTTAGCATTTTTTTTGCCTGAAAATTGATTTCTTGCTAGCACAGTGTCAACATGTACAAATCGCTTCTGAGACCCAAAAAACTCGATTTTTCGGTGTTTTTAGGCTAAATTTGGTATATAAACGGGTATCGAAGATGCATGCACAAATCGACTTTTTGGGCCAAAAAAACGTGTTTTAGCATTTTTTTGCCTGAAAATTGAAATTTTTCTAGCACAGTACAAATCGCTTCTGAGACCCAAAAAACTCGATTTTTCGGTGTTTTTAGGCTAAATTTGGGATATAAACGGGTCTCGAAGATGCATGCACAAATCGACTTTTTGGGCCCAAAAAAACGTGTTTTAGCATTTTTTTTGCTTGAAAATTGAAATTTTTCTAGAACAGTGTAGACATGTACAAATCGCTTCTGAGACCCAAAAAACTCGATTTTTTGGTATTTTTAGGCTAAATTTGGGATATAAACGGGTATCGAAGATGCATGCACAAATCGACTTTTTGGGCCCAAAAAACGTGTTTTAGCATTTTTTTTGCCTGAAAATTGATTTTTTTCTAGCACAGTGTAGACATGTACAAATTGCTTCTGAGACCTGAAAAACTCGATTTCTCGGTGTTATTAGGCAACATTTGGGATATAAACGGGTGTCGAAGATGCATGCAGAAATCGACTTTTTGGGCCAAAATAAAGTGTTTTAGCTTTTTTTTTGCCTGAAAATTGAAATTTTTCTAGCACAGTACAAATCGCTTCTGAGACCAAAATAACTCGATTTTTCGGTGTTTTTAGGCTAAATTTGGGATATAAACGGGTATCGAAGATGCATGCACAAATCGACTTTTTGGGCCCAAAAAACGTGTTTTAGCATTTTTTTTGCCTGAAAATTGACTTTTTTCTAGCACAGTGTAAACATGTACAAATCGCTTCTGAGACCCAAAAAACTCGATTTTTCGGTGTTTTTAGGCTAAATTTGGGATATCAACGGGTATCGAAGATGCATGCACAAATCGACTTTTTGGGCCAAAAAAACGTGTTTTACCCTTTTTTTTGCCTGAAAATTGAATTTTTTCTACCACAGTACAAATCGCTTCTGAGACCCAAAAAACTCGATTTTTCGGTGTTTTTAGGCTAAATTTGGGATATAAACGGGCATCGAAGATGCATGAACAAATCGACTTTTTGGGCCAAAAAAACGTGTTTTAGCATTTTTTTTGCCTGAAAATTGTTTTTTTTCTAGAACAGTGTAGACATGTACAAATCGCTTCTGAGACCCAAAAAACTCGATTTTTCGGTGTTTTTAGGCTAAATTTGGGATATAAACGGGTATCGAAGATGCATGCACAAATCGACCTTTTGGGCCAAAAAAACGTGTTTTTGCATTTTTTTTCCTGAAAATTGAAATTTTTCTAGCACAGTACAAATCGCTTCTGAGACCCAAAAAACTTGATTTTTCGGTGTTTTTAGGCTAAATTTGGGATATAAACAGGTATCGAACATGCATGCACAAATCGACTTTTTGGGCAAAAAAAACGTGTTTTAGCATTTTTTTTGCCTGAAAATTGATTTTTTGCTAGCACAGTGTCAACATGTACAAATCGCTTCTGAGACCCAAAAAACTCGATTTTTCGGTGTTTTTAGGCTAAATTTGGGATATAAACGGGTATCGAAGATGCATGCACAAATCGACCTTTTGGGCCAAAAAAACGTGTTTTTGCATTTTTTTTCCTGAAAATTGAAATTTTTCTAGCACAGTACAAATCGCTTCTGAGACCCAAAAAACTTGATTTTTCGGTGTTTTTAGGCTAAATTTGGGATATAAACAGGTATCGAACATGCATGCACAAATCGACTTTTTGGGCAAAAAAAACGTGTTTTAGCATTTTTTTTGCCTGAAAATTGATTTTTTGCTAGCACAGTGTCAACATGTACAAATCGCTTCTGAGACCCAAAAAACTCGATTTTTCGGTGTTTTTAGGCTAAATTTGGGATATAAACGGGTATCGAAGATGCATGCACAAATCGACTTTTTGGGCCAAAAAAACGTGTTTTAGCATTTTTTTGCCGGAAAATTGAAATTTTTCTAGCACAGTACAAATCGCTTCTGAGACCCAAAAAACTCGATTTTTCGGTGTTTTTAGGCTAAATTTGGGATATAAACGGGTATCGAAGATGCATGCACAAATCGACTTTTTGGGCCCAAAAAACGTGTTTTAGCATTTTTTTTGCCTGAAAATTGATTTTTTTCTAGCACAGTGTAAACATGTACAAATCGCTTCTGAGACCCAAAAAACTCGATTTTTCGGTGTTTTTAGGCTAAATTTGGGATATAAACGGGCATCGAAGATGCATGAACAAATCGACTTTTTGGGCCAAAAAAACGTGTTTTAGCATTTTTTTTGCCTGAAAATTGTTTTTTTTCTAGAACAGTGTAGACATGTACAAATCGCTTCTGAGACCCAAAAAACTCGATTTTTCGGTGTTTTTAGGCTAAATTTGGGATATAAACGGGTATCGAAGATGCATGCACAAATCGACCTTTTGGGCCAAAAAAACGTGTTTTTGCATTTTTTTTCCTGAAAATTGAAATTTTTCTAGCACAGTACAAATCGCTTCTGAGACCCAAAAAACTTGATTTTTCGGTGTTTTTAGGCTAAATTTGGGATATAAACAGGTATCGAACATGCATGCACAAATCGACTTTTTGGGCAAAAAAAACGTGTTTTAGCATTTTTTTTACCTGAAAATTGATTTTTTTCTAGAACAGTGTAGACATGTACAAATTGCTTCTGAGACCTAAAAAACTCGATTTCTCGGTGTTTTTAGGCAACATTTGGGATATAAACGGGTGTCGAAGATGCATGCAGAAATCGACTTTTTGGGCCAAAATAAAGTGTTTTAGCTTTTTTTTTGCCTGAAAATTGAAATTTTTCTAGCACAGTACAAATCGCTTCTGAGACCAAAATAACTCGATTTTTCGGTGTTTTTAGGCTAAATTTGGGATATAAACGGGTATCGAAGATGCATGCACAAATCGACTTTTTGGGCCCAAAAAACGTGTTTTAGCATTTTTTTTGCTTGAAAATTGAAATTTTTCTAGAACAGTGTAGACATGTACAAATCGCTTCTGAGACCCAAAAAACTCGATTTTTCGGTGTTTTTAGGCTAAATTTGGGATATAAACGGGTATCGAAGATGCATGCACAAATCGACTTTTTGGGCCCAAAAAACGTGTTTTAGCATTTTTTTTGCCTGAAAATTGAAATTTTTCTAGCACAGTGTAGACATGTACAAATTGCTTCTGAGACCTAAAAAACTCGATTTCTCGGTGTTTTTAGGCAACATTTGGGATATAAACGGGTGTCGAAGATGCATGCAGAAATCGACTTTTTGGGCCAAAATAAAGTGTTTTAGCTTTTTTTTTGCCTGAAAATTGAAATTTTTCTAGCACAGTACAAATCGCTTCTGAGACCAAAATAACTCGATTTTTCGGTGTTTTTAGGCTAAATTTGGGATATAAACGGGTATCGAAGATGCATGCACAAATCGACTTTTTGGGCCAAAAAAACGTGTTTTAGCATTTTTTTGCCGGAAAATTGAAATTTTTCTAGCACAGTACAAATCGATTCTGAGACCCAAAAAACTCGATTTTTCGGTGTTTTTAGGCTAAATTTGGGATATAAACGGGTATCGAAGATGCATGCACAAATCGACTTTTTGGGCCCAAAAAACGTGTTTTAGCATTTTTTTTGCCTGAAAATTGATTTTTTTCTAGCACAGTGTAAACATGTACAAATCGCTTCTGAGACCCAAAAAACTCGATTTTTCGGTGTTTTTAGGCTAAATTTGGGATATCAACGGGTATCGAAGATGCATGCACAAATCGACTTTTTGGGCCAAAAAAACGTGTTTTAGCCTTTTTTTTGCCTGAAAATTGAAATTTTTCTAGCACAGTACAAATCGCTTCTGAGACCCAAAAAACTCGATTTTTCGGTGTTTTTAGGCTAAATTTGGGATATAAACGGGCATCGAAGATGCATGAACAAATCGACTTTTTGGGCCAAAAAAACGTGTTTTAGCATTTTTTTTGCCTGAAAATTGTTTTTTTTCTAGAACAGAGTAGACATGTACAAATCGCTTCTGAGACCCAAAAAACTCGATTTTTCGGTGTTTTTAGGGTAAATTTGGGATATAAACGGGTATCGAAGATGCATGCACAAATCGACCTTTTGGGCCAAAAAAACGTGTTTTTGCATTTTTTTTCCTGAAAATTGAATTTTTTCTAGCACAGTACAAATCGCTTCTGAGACCCAAAAAACTTGATTTTTCGGTGTTTTTAGGCTAAATTTGGGATATAAACAGGTATCGAACATGCATGCACAAATCGACTTTTTGGGCAAAAAAAACGTGTTTTAGCATTTTTTTTACCTGAAAATTGATTTTTTTCTATAACAGTGTTGACATGTACAAATCGCTTCTAAGACCCAAAAAACTCGATTTTTCGGTGTTTTTAGGCTAAATTTGGGATATAAACGGGTATCGAAGATGCATGCACAAATCGACTTTTTGGGCCCAAAAAACGTGTTTTAGCATTTTTTTTGCCTGAAAATTAATTTTTTTCTAGCACAGTGTAAACATGTACAAATCGCTTCTGAGACCCAAAAAACTCGATTTTTCGGTGTTTTGAGGTAAAATTTGGGATATAAACGGGTATCGAAGATGCATGCACAAATCGACTTTTTGGGCAAAAAAAACGTGTTTTAGCATTTTTTTTGCCTGAAAATTGAAATTTTTCTAGCACAGTACAAATCGCTTTTGAGACCAAAAAATCTCGATTTTTCGGTGTTTTTAGGCTAAATTTGGGATATAAACGAGCATCGAAGATGCATGCACAAATCGACATTTTGGGCCCAAAAAACGTGTTTTAGCATTTTTTTTGCCAGAAAATTGAAATTTTTCTAGAACAGTGTAGACATGTACAAATCGCTTCCGAGACCCAAAAAAGTCGATTTTTCGGTGTTTTTAGGCTAAATTTGGGATATAAACGGGTATCGAAGATGCATGCACAAATCGACTTTTTGGGCCCAAAAAAGTGTTTTAGCATTTTTTTTGCCTGAAAATTGAAATTTTTCAAGCACAGTGTAGAAATATACAAATCGCTTCTGAGACCCAAAAAACTCGATTTCTCGGTGTTTTTAGGCTAAATTTGGGATATAAACGGGTCTCGAAGATGCATGCAGAAATCGACTTTTTGGGCCAAAAAAACGTGTTTTAGCATTTTTTTTGCCTGATAATTGAAATTTTTCTAGCACAGTACAAATCGCTTCTGAGATAAAAAAAAAACGATTTTTCGGTGTTTTTAGGCTAAATTTGGGATATAAACGGGTATCGAAGATGCATGCACAAATCGACTTTTTGGGCCCAAAAAACGTGTTTTAGCATTTTTTTTGCCTGAAAATTTAAATTTTTCTAGAACAGTGTAGACATGTTCAAATCGCTTCTGAGACCCAAAAAACTCGATTTTTCGGTGTTTTTAGGCTAAATTTGGGATATAAACGGGTATCGAAGATGTATGCACAAATCGACTTTTTGGGCCCAAAAAACGTGTTTTAGCATTTTTTTGACTGAAATTTGAAATTTTTCTAGCACAGTGTAGACATGTAAAAATCGCTTCTGAGACCCAAAAAACTCGATTTTTCGGTGTTTTTAGGCTAAATTAGGGATATAAACGGGTATCGAAGATGCATGCAGAAATCGACTTTTTGGGCCAAAAAAACGTGTTTTAGCTTTTTTTTTGCCTGAAAATTGAAATTTTTCTAGCACAGTACAAATCGCTTCTGAGACCAAAATAACTCGATTTTTCGGTGTTTTTAGGCTAAATTTGGGATATAAACGGGTATCGAAGATGCATGCACAAATCGACTTTTTGGGCCAAAAAAACGTGTTTTAGCATTTGTTTTGCCATAAAATTGAAATTTTTCTAGCACAGTGTAGACATGTACAAATCGCTTCTGAGACCCAAAAAAATCGATTTTTCGGTGTTTTTAGGCTAAATTTGGGATATAAACGAGTATCGAAGATGAATGCACAAATCGACTTTTTGGGCCAAAAAAACGTGTTTTAGCATTTTTTTTGCCTGAAAATTGAAATTTTTCTAGCACAGTACAAATCGCTTCTGAGATCAAAAAAACTCGATTTTTCGGTGTTTTTAGGCTTAATTTGGGATTTAAACGGGTATCGAATATGCATGCACAAATCGACTTTTTGGGCCCAAAAAACGTGTTATAGCATTTTTTTTGCTTGAAAATTGAAATTTTTCTAGCACAGTGTAGACATGTAAAAATTGCTTCTGAGACCCAAAAAACTCGATTTCTCGGTGTTTTTAGGCTAAATTTGGGATATAAACGGGTATCGAAGATGCATGCAGAAATCGACTTTTTGGGCCAAAAAAACGTGTTTTAGCTTTTTTTTTGCCTGAAAATTGAAATTTTTCTAGCACAGTACAAATCGCTTCTGAGACCAAAATAACTCGATTTTTCGGTGTTTTTAGGCTAAATTTGGGATATAAACGGGTATCGAAGATGCATGCACAAATCGACTTTTTGGGCCCAAAAAACGTGTTTTAGCATTTTTTTTGCCTGAAAATTGAATTTTTTCTAGCACAGTGTAAACATGTACAAATCGCTTCTGAGACCCAAAAAACTCGATTTTTCGGTGTTTTTAGGCTAAATTTGGTATATAAACGGGTATCGAAGATGCATGCACAAATCGACTTTTTGGGCCCCAAAAACGTGTTTTAGCATTTTTTTTCCTGAAAATTGAAATTTTTCTAGCACAGTACAAATCGCTTCTGAGACCCAAAAAACTCGATTTTTCGGTGTTTTTATGCTAAATTTGGGATATAAACGGGTATCGAAGATTCATGCACAAATCGACTTTTTGGGCCCAAAAAACGTGTTTTAGCATTTTTTTTGCCTGAAAATTGAAATTTTTCTACAACAGTGTAGACATGTACAAATCGCTTCTGAGACCCAAAAAACTCGATTTTTCGGTGTTTTTAGGCTAAATTTGGGATATAAACGGGTATCGAAGATGCATGCACAAATCGACTTTTTGGGCCAAAAAAACGTGTTTTAGCATTTTTTTTTACTGAAAATTGAAATTTTTCTAGCACAGTGTAGACATGTACAAATCGCTTCTGAGACCCAAAAAACTCGATTTCTCGGTGTTTTTAGGCTAAATTTTGGGATATAAACGAGTATCGAAGATGCATGCACAAATCGACTTTTTCGGCCCAAAAAACGTGTTTTAGCATTTTTTTTGCCTGAAAATTGAAATTTTTCTAGCACAGTACAAATCGCTTCTGAGATCCAAAAAACTCGATTTTTCGGTGTTTTTAGGCTAAATTTGGGATTTAAACGGGTATCGAATATGCATGCACAAATCGACTTTTTGGGCCAAAAAAACGTGTTTTAGCATTTTTTTTGCTTGAAAATTGAAATTTTTCTAGAACAGTGTAGACATGTACAAATCGCTTCTGAGACCCAAAAAACTTGATTTTTCGGTGTTTTTAGGCTAAATTTGGGATATAAACGGGTATCGAAGATGCATGCACAAATCAACTTTTTGGGCCCAAAAAACGTGTTTTAGCATTTTTTTTGCCTGAAAATTGAAATTTTTCTAGCACAGTGTAGACATGTACAAATTGCTTCTGAGACCTAAAAAACTCGATTTTTCGGTGTTTCTAGGCTAAATTTGGGATATAAACGGGTATCTAAGATGCATGCAGAAATCGACTTTTTGGGCCAAAAAAAAGTTTTTTAGCTTTTTTTTTTACTGAAAATTGAAATTTTTCTAGCACAGTACAAATCGCTTCTGAGACCAAAATAACTCGATTTTTCGGTGTTTTTAGGCTAAATTTGGGATATAAACGGGTATCGAAGATGCATGCACAAATTGACTTTTTGGGCCCAAAAAACGTGTTTTAGCATTTTTTTTTGCCTGAAAATTGATTTTTTTCTAGCACAGTGTCAATATGTACAAATCGCTTCTGAGACCCAAAAAACTCGATTTTTCGGTGTTTTTAGGCTAAATTTGGGATATAAACGGGTATCGAAGATGCATGCACAAATTGACTTTTTGGGCCCAAAAAACGTGTTTTAGCATTTTTTTTTGCCTGAAAATTGATTTTTTTCTAGCACAGTGTCAATATGTACAAATCGCTTCTGAGACCCAAAAAACTCGATTTTTCGGTGTTTTTAGGCTAAATTTGGTATATAAACGGGTATCGAAGATGCATGCACAAATCGACTTTTTGGGTCCAAAAAACGTGTTTTAGCATTTTTTTGCCTGAAAATTGAAATTTTTCTAGCACAGTACAAATCGCTTCTGAGACCCAAAAAACTCGATTTTTCGGTGTTTTTAGGCTAAATTTGGGATATAAACGGGTATCGAAGATTCATGCACAAATCGACTTTTTGGGCCAAAAAAACGTGTTTTAGCATTTTTTTTTGCCTGAAAATTGAAATTTTTCTACAACAGTGTAGACATGTACAAATCGCTTCTGAGACCCAAAAAACTCGATTTTTCGGTGTTTTTAGGCTAAATTTGGGATATAAACGGGTATCGAAGATGCATGCACAAATCGAATTTTTGGGCCAAAAAAACGTGTTTTAGCATTTTTTTGACTGAAAATTGAAATTTTTCTAGCACAGAGTAGACATGTACAAATCGCTTCTGAGACCCAAAAAACTCGATTTCTCGGTGTTTTTAGGCTAAATTTGGGATATAAACGAGTCTCGAAGATGCATGCAGAAATCGACTTTTCGGGCCAAAAAAACGTGTTTTAGCATTTTTTTTGCCTGAAAATTGATTTTTTTCTAGAACAGTGTAGACATGTAAAAATCACTTCTGAGACCCAAAAAACTCGATATTTCGGTGTTTTTAGGCTAAATTTGGGATATAAACGGGTATCGAAGATGCATGCACAAATCGACATTTTGGGCCCAAAAAACGTGTTTTAGCATTTATTTTGCCTGAAAATTGAAATTTTTCTAGCACAGTGTAGACATGTACAAATTGCTTCTGAGACCTAAAAAACTCGATTTCTCGGTGTTTTTAGGCTAAATTTGGGATATAAACGGGTATCGAAGATGCATGCAGAAATCGACTTTTTGGGCCAAAAAAAAGTGTTTTAGCTTTTTTTTTGCCTGAAAATTGAAATTTTTCTAGCACAGTACAAATCGCTTCTGAGACCAAAATAACTCGATTTTTCGGTGTTTTTAGGCTAAATTTGGGATATAAACGGGTATCGAAGATGCATGCACAAATCGACTTTTTGGGCCCAAAAAACGTGTTTTAGCATTTTTTTTGCCTGAAAATTGAAATGTTTCTAGCACAGTACAAATCGCTTCTGAGATCCAAAAAACTCGATTTTTCGGTGTTTTTAGGCTAAATTTGGGATTTAAACGGGTATCGAATATGCATGCACAAATCGACTTTTTGGGCCCGAAAAACGTGTTTTAGCATTTTTTTGGCCTGAAAATTGATTTTTTTCTAGCACAGTGTAAACATGTACAAATCGCTTCTGAGACCCAAAAAACTCGATTTTTCGGTGTTTTTAGGCTAAATTTGGGATATCAACGGGTATCGAAGATGCATGCACAAATCGACTTTTTGGGCCAAAAAAACGTGTTTTAGCCTTTTTTTTTGCCTGAAAATTGAAATTTTTCTAGCACAGTACAAATCGCTTCTGAGACCCAAAAAACTCGATTTTCGGTGTTTTTAGGCTAAATTTGGGATATAAACGGGTATCGAAGATGCATGCACAAATCGACCTTTTGGGCCAAAAAAACGTGTTTTTGCATTTTTTTTCCTGAAAATTGAAATTTTTCTAGCACAGTACAAATCGCTTCTGAGACCCAAAAAACTTGATTTTTCGGTGTTTTTAGGCTAAATTTGGGATATAAACAGGTATCGAACATGCATGCACAAATCGACTTTTTGGGCAAAAAAAACGTGTTTTAGCATTTTTTTTACATGAAAATTGATTTTTTTCTATAACAGTGTTGACATGTACAAATCGCTTCTAAGACCCAAAAAACTCGATTTTTCGGTGTTTTTAGACTAAATTTGGGATATAAACGGGTATCGAAGATGCATGCACAAATCGACTTTTTGGGCCAAAAAAACTTGTTTTAGCTTTTTTTTGCCTGAAAATTGATTTTTTTCTACCACAGTACAAATCGCTTCTGAGACCCAAAAAACTCGATTTTTCGTTGTTTTTAGGCTAAATTTGGGATATAAACGGGTATCGAAGACGCATGCACAAATCGACTTTTTGGGCCAAAAAAACGTGTTTTAGCATTTTTTTTGCTTGAAAATTGAATTTTTTTTTGAACAGTACAAATCGCTTCTGAGACCCAAAAAACTCGATTTTTCGGAGTTATTAGGCTAAATTTGGGATATAAACGGGTATCGAAGATGCATGCACAAATCGACTTTTTGGGCCAAAAAAACGTGTTTTAGCTTTTTTTTTGCCTGAAAATTGAAATTTTTCTATAACAGTGTTGACATGTACAAATCGCTTCTGAGACCCAAAAAACTCGATTTTTCGGTGTTTTTAGGCTAAATTTGGGATATAAACAGGTATCGAAGATGCATGCACAAATCGACTTTTTGGGCCCAAAAAACGTGTTTTAGCATTTCTTTGGCCAGAAAATTGAAATTTTTCTAGCACAGTGTAGACATGTACAAATTGCTTCTGAGACCTAAAAAACTCGATTTCTCGGTGTTTTTAGGCTAAATTTGGGATATAAACGGGTATCGAAGATGCATGCAGAAATCGACTTTTTGGGCCAAAAAAAAGTGTTTTAGCTTTTTTTTTGCCTGAAAATTGAAATTTTTCTAGCACAGTACAAATCGCTTCTGAGACCAAAATAACTCGATTTTTCAGTGTTTTTAGGCTAAATTTGGGATATAAACGGGTATCGAAGATGCATGCACAAATCGACTTTTTTGGCCCAAAAAACGTATTTTAGCATTTTTTTTGCCTGAAAATTGATTTCTTGCTAGCACAGTGTCAACATGTACAAATCGCTTCTGAGACCCAAAAAACTCGATTTTTCGGTGTTTTTAGGCTAAATTTGGTATATAAACGGGTATCGAAGATGCATGCACAAATCGACTTTTTGGGCCAAAAAAACGTGTTTTAGCATTTTTTTGCCTGAAAATTGAAATTTTTCTAGCACAGTACAAATCGCTTCTGAGACCCAAAAAACTCGATTTTTCGGTGTTTTTAGGCTAAATTTGGGATATAAACGGGTCTCGAAGATGCATGCACAAATCGACTTTTTGGGCCCAAAAAACGTGTTTTAGCATTTTTTTTGCTTGAAAATTGAAATTTTTCTAGAACAGTGTAGACATGTACAAATCGCTTCTGAGACCCAAAAAACTCGATTTTTTGGTGTTTTTAGGCTAAATTTGGGATATAAACGGGTATCGAAGATGCATGCACAAATCGACTTTTTGGGCCCAAAAAACGTGTTTTAGCATTTTTTTTGCCTGAAAATTGATTTTTTTCTAGCACAGTGTAGACATGTACAAATTGCTTCTGAGACCTGAAAAACTCGATTTCTCGGTGTTATTAGGCAACATTTGGGATATAAACGGGTGTCGAAGATGCATGCAGAAATCGACTTTTTGGGCCAAAATAAAGTGTTTTAGCTTTTTTTTTGCCTGAAAATTGAAATTTTTCTAGCACAGTACAAATCGCTTCTGAGACCAAAATAACTCGATTTTTCGGTGTTTTTAGGCTAAATTTGGGATATAAACGGGTATCGAAGATGCATGCACAAATCGACTTTTTGGGCCCAAAAAACGTGTTTTAGCATTTTTTTTGCCTGAAAATTGATTTTTTTCTAGCACAGTGTCAACATGTACAAATCGCTGCTGAGACCCAAAAAACTCGATTTTTCGGTGTTTTTAGGCTAAATTTGGTATATAAACGGGTATCGAAGATGCATGCACAAATCGACTTTTTGGGCCAAAAAAACGTGTTTTAGCATTTTTTTGCCGGAAAATTGAAATTTTTCTAGCACAGTACAAATCGCTTCTGAGACCCAAAAAACTCGATTTTTCGGTGTTTTTAGGCTAAATTTGGGATATAAACGGGTATCGAAGATGCATGCACAAATCGACTTTTTGGGCCCAAAAAACGTGTTTTAGCATTTTTTTTGCCTGAAAATTGACTTTTTTCTAGCACAGTGTAAACATGTACAAATCGCTTCTGAGACCCAAAAAACTCGATTTTTCGGTGTTTTCAGGCTAAATTTGGGTTATCAACGGGTATCGAAGATGCATGCACAAATCGACTTTTTGGGCCAAAAAAACGTGTTTTACCCTTTTTTTTGCCTGAAAATTGAAATTTTTCTAGCACAGTACAAATCGCTTCTGAGACCCAAAAAACTCGATTTTTCGGTGTTTTTAGGCTAAATTTGGGATATAAACGGGCATCGAAGATGCATGAACAAATCGACTTTTTGGGCCAAAAAAACGTGTTTTAGCATTTTTTTTGCCTGAAAATTGTTTTTTTTCTAGAACAGTGTAGACATGTACAAATCGCTTCTGAGACCCAAAAAACTCGATTTTTCGGTGTTTTTAGGCTAAATTTGGGATATAAACGGGTATCGAAGATGCATGCACAAATCGACCTTTTGGGCCAAAAAAACGTGTTTTTGCATTTTTTTTCCTGAAAATTGAAATTTTTCTAGCACAGTACAAATCGCTTCTGAGACCCAAAAAACTTGATTTTTCGGTGTTTTTAGGCTAAATTTGGGATATAAACAGGTATCGAACATGCATGCACAAATCGACTTTTTGGGCAAAAAAAACGTGTTTTAGCATTTTTTTTGCCAGAAAATTGATTTTTTGCTAGCACAGTGTCAACATGTACAAATCGCTTCTGAGACCCAAAAAACTCGATTTTTCGGTGTTTTTAGGCTAAATTTGGGATATAAACGGGTATCGAAGATGCATGCACAAATCGACTTTTTGGGCCAAAAAAACTTGTTTTAGCATTTTTTTGCCTGAAAATTGAAATTTTTCTAGCACAGTACAAATCGCTTCTGAGACCCAAAAAACTCGATTTTTCGGTGTTTTTAGGCTAAATTTGGGATATAAACGGGTATCGAAGATGCATGCACAAATCGACTTTTTGGGCCCAAAAAACGTGTTTTAGCATTTTTTTTGCTTGAAAATTGAAATTTTTCTAGAACAGTGTAGACATGTACGAATCGCTTCTGAGACCCAAAAAACTCGATTTTTCGGTGTTTTTAGGCTAAATTTGGGATATAAACGGGTATCGAAGATGCATGCACAAATCGACTTTTGGGGCACAAAAAACGTGTTTTAGCATTTTTTTTGCCTGAAAATTGAATTTTTTCTAGCACAGTGTAGACATGTACAAATTGCTTCTGAGACCTAAAAAACTCGATTTCTCGGTGTTTTTAGGCAACATTTGGGATATAAACGGGTGTCGAAGATGCATGCAGAAATCGACTTTTTGGGCCAAAATAAAGTGTTTTAGCTTTTTTTTTGCCTGAAAATTGAAATTTTTCTAGCACAGTACAAATCGCTTCTGAGACCAAAATAACTCGATTTTTCGGTGTTTTTAGGCTAAATTTGGGATATAAACGGGTATCGAAGATGCATGCACAAATCGACTTTTTGGGCCCAAAAAAACGTGTTTTAGCATTTTTTTTGCCTGAAAATTGATTTTTTTCTAGCACAGTGTCAACATGTACAAATCACTGCTGAGACCCAAAAAACTCGATTTTTCGGTGTTTTTAGGCTAAATTTGGTATATAAACGGGTATCGAAGATGCATGCACAAATCGACTTTTTGGGCCAAAAAAACGTGTTTTAGCATTTTTTTGCCGGAAAATTGAATTTTTTTTAGCACAGTACAAATCGCTTCTGAGACCCAAAAAACTCGATTTTTCGGTGTTTTTAGGCTAAATTTGGGATATAAACGGGTATCGAAGATGCATGCACAAATCGACTTTTTGGGCCCAAAAAACGTGTTTTAGCATTTTTTTTGCCTGAAAATTGATTTTTTTCTAGCACAGTGTAAACATGTACAAATCGCTTCTGAGACCCAAAAAACTCGATTTTTCGGTGTTTTTAGGCTAAATTTGGGATATCAACGGGTATCGAAGATGCATGCACAAATCGACTTTTTGGGCCAAAAAAACGTGTTTTAGCCTTTTTTTTGCCTGAAAATTGAAATTTTTCTAGCACAGTACAAATCGCTTCTGAGACCCAAAAAACTCGATTTTTCGGTGTTTTTAGGCTAAATTTGGGATATAAACGGGCATCGAAGATGCATGAACAAATCGACTTTTTGGGCCAAAAAAACGTGTTTTAGCATTTTTTTTGCCTGAAAATTGTTTTTTTTCTAGAACAGTGTAGACATGTACAAATCGCTTCTGAGACCCAAAAAACTCGATTTTTCGGTGTTTTTAGGCTAAATTTGGGATATAAACGGGTATCGAAGATGCATGCACAAATCGACCTTTTGGGCCAAAAAAACGTGTTTTTGCATTTTTTTTCCTGAAAATTGAAATTTTTCTAGCACAGTACAAATCGCTTCTGAGACCCAAAAAACTTGATTTTTCGGTGTTTTTAGGCTAAATTTGGGATATAAACAGGTATCGAACATGCATGCACAAATCGACTTTTTGGGCAAAAAAAACATGTTTTAGCATTTTTTTTACCTGAAAATTGATTTTTTTCTAGAACAGTGTAGACATGTACAAATTGCTTCTGAGACCTAAAAAACTCGATTTCTCGGTGTTTTTAGGCAACATTTGGGATATAAACGGGTGTCGAAGATGCATGCAGAAATCGACTTTTTGGGCCAAAATAAAGTGTTTTAGCTTTTTTTTTGCCTGAAACTTGAAATTTTTCTAGCACAGTACAAATCGCTTCTGAGACCAAAATAACTCGATTTTTCGGTGTTTTTAGGCTAAATTTGGGATATAAACGGGTATCGAAGATGCATGCACAAATCGACTTTTTGGGCCCAAAAAACGTGTTTTAGCATTTTTTTTGCTTGAAAATTGAAATTTTTCTAGAACAGTGTAGACATGTACAAATCGCTTCTGAGACCCAAAAAACTCGATTTTTCGGTGTTTTTAGGCTAAATTTGGGATATAAACGGGTATCGAAGATGCATGCACAAATCGACTTTTTGGGCCCAAAAAACGTGTTTTAGCATTTTTTTTGCCTGAAAATTGAAATTTTTCTAGCACAGTGTAGACATGTACAAATTGCTTCTGAGACCTAAAAAACTCGATTTCTCGGTGTTTTTAGGCAACATTTGGGATATAAACGGGTGTCGAAGATGCATGCAGAAATCGACTTTTTGGGCCAAAATAAAGTGTTTTAGCTTTTTTTTTGCCTGAAAATTGAAATTTTTCTAGCACAGTACAAATCGCTTCTGAGACCAAAATAACTCGATTTTTCGGTGTTTTTAGGCTAAATTTGGGATATAAACGGGTATCGAAGATGCATGCACAAATCGACTTTTTGGGCCAAAAAAACGTGTTTTAGCATTTTTTTGCCGGAAAATTGAAATTTTTCTAGCACAGTACAAATCGATTCTGAGACCCAAAAAACTCGATTTTTCGGTGTTTTTAGGCTAAATTTGGGATATAAACGGGTATCGAAGATGCATGCACAAATCGACTTTTTGGGCCCAAAAAACGTGTTTTAGCATTTTTTTTGCCTGAAAATTGTTTTTTTTCTAGCACAGTGTAAACATGTACAAATCGCTTCTGAGACCCAAAAAACTCGATTTTTCGGTGTTTTTAGGCTAAATTTGGGATATCAACGGGTATCGAAGATGCATGCACAAATCGACTTTTTGGGCCAAAAAAACGTGTTTTAGCCTTTTTTTTGCCTGAAAATTGAAATTTTTCTAGCACAGTACAAATCGCTTCTGAGACCCAAAAAACTCGATTTTTCGGTGTTTTTAGGCTAAATTTGGGATATAAACGGGCATCGAAGATGCATGAACAAATCGACTTTTTGGGCCAAAAAAACGTGTTTTAGCATTTTTTTTGCCTGAAAATTGTTTTTTTTCTAGAACAGAGTAGACATGTACAAATCGCTTCTGAGACCCAAAAAACTCGATTTTTCGGTGTTTTTAGGGTAAATTTGGGATATAAACGGGTATCGAAGATGCATGCACAAATCGACCTTTTGGGCCAAAAAAACGTGTTTTTGCATTTTTTTTCCTGAAAATTGAATTTTTTCTAGCACAGTACAAATCGCTTCTGAGACCCAAAAAACTTGATTTTTCGGTGTTTTTAGGCTAAATTTGGGATATAAACAGGTATCGAACATGCATGCACAAATCGACTTTTTGGGCAAAAAAAACGTGTTTTAGCATTTTTTTTACCTGAAAATTGATTTTTTTCTATAACAGTGTTGACATGTACAAATCGCTTCTAAGACCCAAAAAACTCGATTTTTCGGTGTTTTTAGACTAAATTTGGGATATAAACGGGTATCGAAGATGCATGCACAAATCGACTTTTTGGGCCAAAAAAACTTGTTTTAGCATTTTTTTTGCCTGAAAATTGAAATTTTTCTAGCACAGTACAAAAAGCTTCTGAGACCCAAAAAACTCGATTTTTCGTTGTTTTTAGGCTAAATTTGGGATATAAACGGGTATCGAAGACGCATGCACAAATCGACTTTTTGGGCCAAAAAAACGTGTTTTAGCATTTTTTTTGCTTGAAAATTGATTTTTTTTTTGAACAGTACAAATCGCTTCTGAGACCCAAAAAACTCGATTTTTCGGAGTTTTTAGGCTAAATTTGGGATATAAACGGGTATCGAAGATGCATGCACAAATCGACTTTTTGGGCCAAAAAAACGTGTTTTAGCTTTTTTTTTGCCTGAAAATTGAAATTTTTCTATAACAGTGTTGACATGTACAAATCGCTTCTGAGACCCAAAAAACTCGATTTTTCGGTGTTTTTAGGCTAAATTTGGGATATAAACAGGTATCGAAGATGCATGCACAAATCGACTTTTTGGGCCCAAAAAACGTGTTTTAGCATTTTTTTGGCCAGAAAATTGAAATTTTTCTAGCACAGTGTAGACATGTACAAATTGCTTCTGAGACCTAAAAAACTCGATTTCTCGGTGTTTTTAGGTTAAATTTGGGATATAAACGGGTATGGAAGATGCATGCAGAAATCGACTTTTTGGGCCAAAAAAAAGTGTTTTAACTTTTTTTTTGCCTGAAAATTGAAATTTTTCTAGCACAGTACAAATCGCTTCTGAGACCAAAATAACTCGATTTTTCGGTGTTTTTAGGCTAAATTTGGGATATAAACGGGTATGGAAGATGCATGCACAAATCGACTTTTTTGGCCCAAAAAACGTATTTTAGCATTTTTTTTGCCTGAAAATTGATTTCTTGCTAGCACAGTGTCAACATGTACAAATCGCTTCTGAGACCCAAAAAACTCGATTTTTCGGTGTTTTTAGGCTAAATTTGGTATATAAACGGGTATCGAAGATGCATGCACAAATCGACTTTTTGGGCCAAAAAAACGTGTTTTAGCATTTTTTTGCCTGAAAATTGAAATTTTTCTAGCACAGTACAAATCGCTTCTGAGACCCAAAAAACTCGATTTTTCGGTGTTTTTAGGCTAAATTTGGGATATAAACGGGTCTCGAAGATGCATGCACAAATCGACTTTTTGGGCCCAAAAAATGTGTTTTAGCATTTTTTTTGCCTGAAAATTGATTTTTTTCTAGCACAGTGTCAACATGTACAAATCGCTGCTGAGACCCAAAAAACTCGATTTTTCGGTGTTTTTAGGCTAAATTTGGTATATAAACGGGTATCGAAGATGCATGCACAAATCGACTTTTTGGGCCAAAAAAACGTGTTTTAGCATTTTTTTGCCGGAAAATTGAAATTTTTCTAGCACAGTACAAATCGCTTCTGAGACCCAAAAAACTCGATTTTTCGGTGTTTTTAGGCTAAATTTGGGATATAAACGGGTATCGAAGATGCATGCACAAATCGACTTTTTGGGCCAAAAAAACGTGTTTTAGCTTTTTTTTTGCCTGAAAATTGAAATTTTTCTATAACAGTGTTGACATGTACAAATCGCTTCTGAGACCCAAAAAACTCGATTTTTCGGTGTTTTTAGGCTAAATTTGGGATATAAACAGGTATCGAAGATGCATGCACAAATCGACTTTTTGGGCCCAAAAAACGTGTTTTAGCATTTTTTTGGCCAGAAAATTGAAATTTTTCTAGCACAGTGTAGACATGTACAAATTGCTTCTGAGACCTAAAAAACTCGATTTCTCGGTGTTTTTAGGTTAAATTTGGGATATAAACGGGTATGGAAGATGCATGCAGAAATCGACTTTTTGGGCCAAAAAAAAGTGTTTTAACTTTTTTTTTGCCTGAAAATTGAAATTTTTCTAGCACAGTACAAATCGCTTCTGAGACCAAAATAACTCGATTTTTCGGTGTTTTTAGGCTAAATTTGGGATATAAACGGGTATGGAAGATGCATGCACAAATCGACTTTTTTGGCCCAAAAAACGTATTTTAGCATTTTTTTTGCCTGAAAATTGATTTCTTGCTAGCACAGTGTCAACATGTACAAATCGCTTCTGAGACCCAAAAAACTCGATTTTTCGGTGTTTTTAGGCTAAATTTGGTATATAAACGGGTATCGAAGATGCATGCACAAATCGACTTTTTGGGCCAAAAAAACGTGTTTTAGCATTTTTTTGCCTGAAAATTGAAATTTTTCTAGCACAGTACAAATCGCTTCTGAGACCCAAAAAACTCGATTTTTCGGTGTTTTTAGGCTAAATTTGGGATATAAACGGGTCTCGAAGATGCATGCACAAATCGACTTTTTGGGCCCAAAAAATGTGTTTTAGCATTTTTTTTGCCTGAAAATTGATTTTTTTCTAGCACAGTGTCAACATGTACAAATCGCTGCTGAGACCCAAAAAACTCGATTTTTCGGTGTTTTTAGGCTAAATTTGGTATATAAACGGGTATCGAAGATGCATGCACAAATCGACTTTTTGGGCCAAAAAAACGTGTTTTAGCATTTTTTTGCCGGAAAATTGAAATTTTTCTAGCACAGTACAAATCGCTTCTGAGACCCAAAAAACTCGATTTTTCGGTGTTTTTAGGCTAAATTTGGGATATAAACGGGTATCGAAGATGCATGCACAAATCGACTTTTTGGGCCCAAAAAACGTGTTTTAGCATTTTTTTTGCCTGAAAATTGATTTTTTTCTAGAACAGTGTAGACATGTACAAATCGCTTCTGAGACCCAAAAAACTCGATTTTTCGGTGTTTTTAGGCTAAATTTGGGATATAAACGGGTATCGAAGATGCATGCACAAATCGACCTTTTGGGCCAAAAAAACGTGTTTTTGCATTTTTTTTCCTGAAAATTGAAATTTTTCTAGCACAGTACAAATCGCTTCTGAGACCCAAAAAACTTGATTTTTCGGTGTTTTTAGGCTAAATTTGGGATATAAACAGGTATCGAACATGCA
This sequence comes from Petrolisthes manimaculis, assembly GCA_034508575.1. Taxonomy (NCBI): domain Eukaryota; kingdom Metazoa; phylum Arthropoda; class Malacostraca; order Decapoda; family Porcellanidae; genus Petrolisthes; species Petrolisthes manimaculis. The sequence continues at coordinate 882,944 of JAWZYT010001007.1, forward strand.
TGCACAAATCGACTTTTTGGGCGAAAAAAACGTGTTTTAGCATTTTTTTTGCCTGAAAATTGATTTTTTGCTAGCACAGTGTCAACATGTACAAATCGCTTCTGAGACCCAAAAAACACGATTTTTCGGTGTTTTTAGGCTAAATTTGGGATATAAACGGGTATCGAAGATGCATGCACAAATCGACTTTTTGGGCCAAAAAAACTTGTTTTAGCATTTTTTTGCCTGAAAATTGAAAGTTTTCTAGCACAGTACAAATCGCTTCTGAGACCCAAAAAACTCGATTTTTCGGTGTTTTTAGGCTAAATTTGGGATATAAACGGGTCTCGAAGATGCATGCACAAATCGACTTTTTGGGCCCAAAAAACGTGTTTTAGCATTTTTTTTGCTTGAAAATTGATTTTTTTCTAGAACAGTGTAGACATGTACAAATCGCTTCTGAGACCCAAAAAACTCGATTTTTCGGTGTTTTTAGGCTAAATTTGGGATATAAACGGGTATCGAAGATGCATGCACAAATCGACTTTTTGGGCCCAAAAAACGTGTTTTAGCATTTTTTTTGCCTGAAAATTGAATTTTTTCTAGCACAGTGTAGACATGTACAAATTGCTTCTGAGACCTAAAAAACTCGATTTCTCGGTGTTTTTAGGCAACATTTGGGATATAAACGGGTGTCGAAGATGCATGCAGAAATCGACTTTTTGGGCCAAAATAAAGTGTTTTAGCTTTTTTTTTGCCTGAAAATTGAAATTTTTCTAGCACAGTACAAATCGCTTCTGAGACCCAAAAAACTCGATTTTTCGGTGTTTTTAGGCTAAATTTGGGATATCAACGGGTCTCGAAGATGCATGCAGAAATCGACCTTTTGGGCCAAAAAAACGTGTTTTAGCATTTTGTTTGCCTGAAAATTGATTTTTTTCTAGCACAGTACAAATCGCTTCTGAGACCCAAAAAACTCGATTTTTCGGAGTTTTTAGGCTAAGTTTGGGATATAAACGGGTATCGAAGATGCATGCACAAATCGACTTTTTGGGCCAAAAAAACGTGTTTTAGCTTTTTTTTTGCCTGAAAATTGAAATTTTTCTATAACAGTGTTGACATGTACAAATCGCTTCTGAGACCCAAAAAACTCGATTTTTCGGTGTTTTTAGGCTAAATTTGGGATATAAACAGGTATCGAAGATGCATGCACAAATCGACTTTTTTGGCCAAAAAAACGTGTTTTAGCATTTTTTTTGCCTGAAAATTGAAATTTTTCTAGCACAGTACAAATAGCTTTTGAGACCCCAAAAACTCGATTTTTCGGTGTTTTTAGGCTAAATTTGGGATATAAACGGGTATCGAAGATGCATGCACAAATCGACTTTTTGGGCCCAAAAAACGTGTTTTAGCATTTTTTTTGCCTGAAAATTGATTTTTTTCTAGAACAGTGTAGACATGTACAAATCGCTTCTGAGACCCAAAAAACTCGATTTTTCGATGTTTTTAGGCTAAATTTGGGATATAAACGGGTATCGAAGATGCATGCAGAAATCGACTTTTTGGGCCAAAATAAAGTGTTTTAGCTTTTTTTTTGCCTGAAAATTTAAATTTTTCTAGCACAGTACAAATCGCTTCTGAGACCAAAATAACTCGATTTTTCAGTGTTTTTAGGCTAAATTTGGGATATAAACGGGTATCGAAGATGCATGCACAAATCGACTTTTTGGGCCCAAAAAACGTGTTTTAGCATTTTTTTGGCCTGAAAATTTATTTTTTTCTAGCACAGTGTCAACATGTACAAATCGCTTCTGAGACCCAAAAAACTCGATTTTTCGGTGTTTTTAGGCTAAATTTGGTATATAAACGGGTATCGAAGATGCATGCACAAATCGACTTTTTGGGCCAAAAAAACGTGTTTTAGCATTTTTTTGCCTGAAAATTGAAATTTTTCTAGCACAGTACAAATCGATTCTGAGACCCAAAAAACTCGATTTTTCGGTGTTTTTAGGCTAAATTTGGGATATAAACGGGTATCGAAGATGCATGTACAAATCGACTTTTTGGGCCCAAAAAACGTGTTTTAGCATTTTTTTTGCCTGAAAATTGATTTTTTTCTAGCACAGTGTAAACATGTACAAATCGCTTCTGAGACCCAAAAAACTCGATTTTTCGGTGTTTTTAGGCTAAATTTGGGATATCAACGGGTATCGAAGATGCATGCACAAATCGACTTTTTGGACCCAAAAAACGTGTTTTAGCATTTTTTTTGCCTGAAAATTGAAATTTTTCTAGCACAGTACAAATCGCTTCTGAGACCAAAAAAACCCGATTTTTCGGTGTTTTTAGGCTAAATTTGGGATATATACGGGTATCGAAGATGCATGCACAAATCGACTTTTTGGGCCCAAAAAAACGTGTTTTAGCATTTTTTTTGTCTGAAAATTGAAATTTTTCTATAACAGTGTAGACATGTACAAATCGCTTCTGAGACCCAAAAAACTCAATTTTTTCGGTGTTTTTAGGCTAAATTTGGGATGTAAACGGGTATCGAAGATGCATGCACAAATCGACTTTTTGGGTCAAAAAAAAGTGTTTTAGCATTTTTTTTGCCTGAAAATTGAAATTTTTCTAGCACAGTACAAAAAGCTTCTGAGACCCAAAAAACTCGATTTTTCGGTATTTTTAGGCTAAATTTGGGATATAAACGGGCATCGAAGATGCATGCACAAATCGACTTTTTGGGCCAAAAAAACGTGTTTTAGCATTTTTTTTGCCTGAAAATTGATTTTTTTCTAGAACAGTGTAGACATGTACAAATCGCTTCTGAGACCCAAAAAACTCGATTTTTCGGTGTTATTAGGCTAAATTTGGGATATAAACGGGTATCAAAGATGCATGCACAAATCGACCTTTTGGGCCAAAAAAACGTGTTTTTGCATTTTTTTTCCTGAAAATTGAAATTTTTCTAGCACAGTACAAATCGCTTCTGAGACCCAAAAAACTTGATTTTTCGGTGTTTTTAGGCTAAATTTGGGATATAAACGGGTATCGAACATGCATGCACAAATCGACTTTTTGGGCAAAAAAAACGTGTTTTAGCATTTTTTTTATCTGAAAATTGATTTTTTTCTAGAACAGTGTTGACATGTACAAATCGCTTCTGAGACCCAAAAAACTCGATTTTTCGGTGTTTTTAGGCTAAATTTGGGATATAAACGGGTATCGAAGATGCATGCACAAATCGACTTTTTGGGCCAAAAAAACTTGTTTTAGCATTTTTTTGCCTGAAAATTGAAATTTTTCTAGCACAGTACAAATCGCTTCTGAGACCCAAAAAACTCGATTTTTCGGTGTTTTTAGGCTAAATTTGGGATATAAACGGGTCTCGAAGATGCATGCACAAATCGACTTTTTGGGCCCAAAAAACGTGTTTTAGCATTTTTTTTGCTTGAAAATTGATTTTTTTCTAGAACAGTGTAGACATGTACAAATCGCTTCTGAGACCCAAAAAACTCGATTTTTCGGTGTTTTTAGGCTAAATTTGGGATATAAACGGGTATCGAAGATGCATGCACAAATCGACTTTTTGGGCCCAAAAAACGTGTTTTAGCATTTTTTTTGCCTGAAAATTGAATTTTTTCTAGCACAGTGTAGACATGTACAAATTGCTTCTGAGACCTAAAAAACTCGATTTCTCGGTGTTTTTAGGCAACATTTGGGATATAAACGGGTGTCGAAGATGCATGCAGAAATCGACTTTTTGGGCCAAAATAAAGTGTTTTAGCTTTTTTTTTGCCTGAAAATTGAAATTTTTCTAGCACAGTACAAATCGCTTCTGAGACCCAAAAAACTCGATTTTTCGGTGTTTTTAGGCTAAATTTGGGATATCAACGGGTCTCGAAGATGCATGCAGAAATCGACCTTTTGGGCCAAAAAAACGTGTTTTAGCATTTTGTTTGCCTGAAAATTGATTTTTTTCTAGCACAGTACAAATCGCTTCTGAGACCCAAAAAACTCGATTTTTCGGAGTTTTTAGGCTAAGTTTGGGATATAAACGGGTATCGAAGATGCATGCACAAATCGACTTTTTGGGCCAAAAAAACGTGTTTTAGCTTTTTTTTTGCCTGAAAATTGAAATTTTTCTATAACAGTGTTGACATGTACAAATCGCTTCTGAGACCCAAAAAACTCGATTTTTCGGTGTTTTTAGGCTAAATTTGGGATATAAACAGGTATCGAAGATGCATGCACAAATCGACTTTTTTGGCCAAAAAAACGTGTTTTAGCATTTTTTTTGCCTGAAAATTGAAATTTTTCTAGCACAGTACAAATAGCTTTTGAGACCCAAAAAACTCGATTTTTCGGTGTTTTTAGGCTAAATTTGGGATATAAACGGGTATCGAAGATGCATGCACAAATCGACTTTTTGGGCCCAAAAAACGTGTTTTAGCATTTTTTTGGCCTGAAAATTGATTTTTTTCTAGAACAGTGTAGACATGTACAAATCGCTTCTGAGACCCAAAAAACTCGATTTTTCGATGTTATTAGGCTAAATTTGGGATATAAACGGGTATCGAAGATGCATGCAGAAATCGACTTTTTGGGCCAAAATAAAGTGTTTTAGCTTTTTTTTTGCCTGAAAATTTAAATTTTTCTAGCACAGTACAAATCGCTTCTGAGACCAAAATAACTCGATTTTTCAGTGTTTTTAGGCTAAATTTGGGATATAAACGGGTATCGAAGATGCATGCACAAATCGACTTTTTGGGCCCAAAAAACGTGTTTTAGCATTTTTTTTGCCTGAAAATTTATTTTTTTTCTAGCACAGTGTCAACATGTACAAATCGCTTCTGAGACCCAAAAAACTCGATTTTTAGGTTTTTTAGGCTAAATTTGGTATATAAACGGGTATCGAAGATGCATGCACAAATCGACTTTTTGGGCCAAAAAAACGTGTTTTAGCATTTTTTTGCCTGAAAATTGAAATTTTTCTAGCACAGTACAAATCGATTCTGAGACCCAAAAAACTCGATTTTTCGGTGTTTTTAGGCTAAATTTGGGATATAAACGGGTATCGAAGATGCATGTACAAATCGACTTTTTGGGCCCAAAAAACGTGTTTTAGCATTTTTTTTGCCTGAAAATTGATTTTTTTCTAGCACAGTGTAAACATGTACAAATCGCTTCTGAGACCCAAAAAACTCGATTTTTCGGTGTTTTTAGGCTAAATTTGGGATATCAACGGGTATCGAAGATGCATGCACAAATCGACTTTTTGGACCCAAAAAACGTGTTTTAGCATTTTTTTTGCCTGAAAATTGAAATTTTTCTAGCACAGTACAAATCGCTTCTGAGACCAAAAAAACCCGATTTTTCGGTGTTTTTAGGCTAAATTTGGGATATATACGGGTATCGAAGATGCATGCACAAATCGACTTTTTGGGCCCAAAAAAACGTGTTTTAGCATTTTTTTTGTCTGAAAATTGAAATTTTTCTAGAACAGTGTAGACATGTACAAATCGCTTCTGAGACCCAAAAAACTCAATTTTTTCGGTGTTTTTAGGCTAAATTTGGGATGTAAACGGGTATCGAAGATGCATGCACAAATCGACTTTTTGGGTCAAAAAAAAGTGTTTTAGCATTTTTTTTGCCTGAAAATTGAAATTTTTCTAGCACAGTACAAAAAGCTTCTGAGACCCAAAAAACTCGATTTTTCGGTATTTTTAGGCTAAATTTGGGATATAAACGGGCATCGAAGATGCATGCACAAATCGACTTTTTGGGCCAAAAAAACGTGTTTTAGCATTTTTTTTGCCTGAAAATTGATTTTTTTCTAGAACAGTGTAGACATGTACAAATCGCTTCTGAGACCCAAAAAACTCGATTTTTCGGTGTTATTAGGCTAAATTTGGGATATAAACGGGTATCAAAGATGCATGCACAAATCGACCTTTTGGGCCAAAAAAACGTGTTTTTGCATTTTTTTTCCTGAAAATTGAAATTTTTCTAGCACAGTACAAATCGCTTCTGAGACCCAAAAAACTTGATTTTTCGGTGTTTTTAGGCTAAATTTCGGATATAAACAGGTATCGAACATGCATGCACAAATCGACTTTTTGGGCAAAAAAAAACGTGTTTTAGCATTTTTTTTACCTGAAAATTGTTTTTTTTTCTAGAACAGTGTTGACATGTACAAATCGCTTCTGAGACCCAAAAAACTCGATTTTTCGGTGTTTTTAGGCTAAATTTGGGATATAAACGGGTATCGAAGATGCATGCACAAATCGACTTTTTGGGCCAAAAAAACTTGTTTTAGCATTTTTTTTGCCTGAAAATTGATTTTTTTCTACCACAGTACAAATCGCTTCTGAGACCCAAAAAACTCGATTTTTCGTTGTTTTTAGGCTAAATTTGGGATATAAACGGGTATCGAAGACGCATGCACAAATCGACTTTTTGGGCCAAAAAAAACGTGTTTTAGCATTTTTTTTGCTTGAAAATTGAATTTTTTTTTGAACAGTACAAATCGCTTCTGAGACCCAAAAAACTCAATTTTTCGGAGTTTTTAGGCTAAATTTGGGATATAAACGGGTATCGAAGATGCATGCACAAATCGACTTTTTGGGCAAAAAAAACGTGTTTTAGCATTTTTTTTATCTGAAAATTGATTTTTTTCTAGAACAGTGTTGACATGTACAAATCGCTTCTGAGACCCAAAAAACTCGATTTTTCGTTGTTTTTAGGATAAATTTGGGATATAAACGGGTATCGAAGATGCATGCACAAATCGACCTTTTGGGCCAAAAAAACGTGTTTTTGCATTTTTTTTCCTGAAAATTGAAATTTTTCTAGCACAGTACAAATCGCTTCTGAGACCCAAAAAACTTGATTTTTCGGTGTTTTTAGGCTAAATTTGGGATATAAACAGGTATCGAACATGCATGCACAAATCGACATTTTGGGCAAAAAAAACGTGTTTTAGCATTTTTTTTACCTGAAAATTGTTTTTTTTTCTAGAACAGTGTTGACATGTACAAATCGCTTCTGAGACCCAAAAAACTCGATTTTTCGGTGTTTTTAGGCTAAATTTGGGATATAAACGGGTATCGAAGATGCATGCACAAATCGACTTTTTGGGCCAAAAAAACTTGTTTTAGCATTTTTTTTGCCTGAAAATTGAATTTTTTCTACCACAGTACAAATCGCTTCTGAGACCCAAAAAACTCGATTTTTCGTTGTTTTTAGGCTAAATTTGGGATATAAACGGGTATCGAAGACGCATGCACAAATCGACTTTTTGGGCCAAAAAAACGTGTTTTAGCATTTTTTTTGCTTGAAAATTGATTTTTTTTTTGAACAGTACAAATCGCTTCTGAGACCCAAAAAACTCAATTTTTCGGAGTTTTTAGGCTAAATTTGGGATATAAACGGGTATCGAAGATGCATGCACAAATCGACTTTTTGGGCCAAAAAAAACGTGTTTTAGCTTTTTTTTTGCCTGAAAAATGAAATTTTTCTATAACAGTGTTGACATGTACAAATCGCTTCTGAGACCCAAAAAACTCGATTTTTCGGTGTTTTTAGGCTAAATTTGGGATATAAACAGGTATCGAAGATGCATGCACAAATCGACTTTTTGGGCCAAAAAAACGTGTTTTAGCATTTGTTTTGCCTGAAAATTGAAATTTTTCTAGCACAGTACAAATAGCTTTTGAGATCCAAAAAACTCGATTTTTCGGTGTTTTTAGGCTAAATTTGGGATATAAACGGGTATCGAAGATGCATGCACAAATCGACTTTTTGGGCAAAAAAAACGTGTTTTAGCATTTTTTTTATCTGAAAATTGATTTTTTTCTAGAACAGTGTTGACATGTACAAATCGCTTCTGAGACCCAAAAAACTCGATTTTTCGGTGTTTTTAGGATAAATTTGGGATATAAACGGGTATCGAAGATGCATGCACAAATCGACCTTTTGGGCCAAAAAAACGTGTTTTTGCCTTTTTTTTCCTGAAAATTGAAATTTTTCTAGCACAGTACAAATCGCTTCTGAGACCCAAAAAACTTGATTTTTCGGTGTTTTTAGGCTAAATTTGGGATATAAACAGGTATCGAACATGCATGCACAAATCGACTTTTTGGGCAAAAAAAACGTGTTTTAGCATTTTTTTTACCTGAAAATTGTTTTTTTTTCTAGAACAGTGTTGACATGTACAAATCGCTTCTGAGACCCAAAAAACTCGATTTTTCGGTGTTTTTAGGCTAAATTTGGGATATAAACGGGTATCGAAGATGCATGCACAAATCGACTTTTTGGGCCAAAAAAACTTGTTTTAGCATTTTTTTTGCCTGAAAATTGAATTTTTTCTACCACAGTACAAATCGCTTCTGAGACCCAAAAAACTCGATTTTTCGTTGTTTTTAGGCTAAATTTGGGATATAAACGGGTATCGAAGATGCATGCACAAATCGACCTTTTGGGCCAAAAAAACGTGTTTTTGCATTTTTTTTCCTGAAAATTGAATTTTTTCTAGCACAGTACAAATCGCTTCTGAGACCCAAAAAACTTGATTTTTCGGTGTTTTTAGGCTAAATTTGGGATATAAACAGGTATCGAACATGCATGCACAAATCGACTTTTTGGGCAAAAAAAACGTGTTTTAGCATTTTTTTTACCTGAAAATTGTTTTTTTTTCTAGAACAGTGTTGACATGTACAAATCGCTTCTGAGACCCAAAAAACTCGATTTTTCGGTGTTTTTAGGCTAAATTTGGGATATAAACGGGTATCGAAGATGCATGCACAAATCGACTTTTTGGGCCCAAAAAACTTGTTTTAGCATTTTTTTTGCCTGAAAATTGAATTTTTTCTACCACAGTACAAATCGCTTCTGAGACCCAAAAAACTCGATTTTTCGTTGTTTTTAGGCTAAATTTGGGATATAAACGGGTATCGAAGACGCATGCACAAATCGACTTTTTGGGCCAAAAAAACGTGTTTTAGAATTTTTTTTGCTTGAAAATTGAATTTTTTTTTGAACAGTACAAATCGCTTCTGAGACCCAAAAAACTCAATTTTTCGGAGTTTTTAGGCTAAATTTGGGATATAAACGGGTATCGAAGATGCATGCACAAATCGACTTTTTGGGCCAAAAAAACGTGTTTTAGCTTTTTTTTTGCCTGAAAAATGAAATTTTTCTATAACAGTGTTGACATGTACAAATCGCTTCTGAGACCCAAAAAACTCGATTTTTCGGTGTTTTTAGGCTAAATTTGGGATATAAACAGGTATCGAAGATGCATGCACAAATCGACTTTTTGGGCCAAAAAAACGTGTTTTAGCATTTGTTTTGCCTGAAAATTGAAATTTTTCTAGCACAGTACAAATAGCTTTTGAGACCCAAAAAACTCGATTTTTCGGTGTTTTTAGGCTAAATTTGGGATATAAACGGGTATCGAAGATGCATGCACAAATCGACTTTTTGGGCCCAAAAAACGTGTTTTAGCATTTTTTTTGCCTGAAAATTGATTTTTTTCTAGAAGAGTCTAGACATGTACAAATCGCTTCTGAGACCCAAAAAACTCGATTTTTCGATGTTTTTAGGCTAAATTTGGGATATAAACGGGTATCGAAGATGCATGCAGAAATCGACTTTTTGGGCCAAAATAAAGTGTTTTAGCTTTTTTTTTTGCCTGAAAATTGAAATTTTTCTAGCACAGTACAAATCGCTTCTGAGACCCAAAAAACTCGATTTTTCGGTGTTTTTAGGCTAAATTTGGGATATAAACGGGTATCGAAGATGCATGCACAAATCGACTTTTTGGGCCAAAAAAACGTGTTTTAGCATTTTTTTGCCTGAAAATTGAAATTTTTCTAGCACAGTACAAATCGATTCTGAGACCCAAAAAACTCGAGTTTTCGGTGTTTTTAGGCTAAATTTGGGATATAAACGGGTATCGAAGATGCATGCACAAATCGACTTTTGGGGCCCAAAAAACGTGTTTTAGCATTTTTTTTGCCTGAAAATTGATTTTTTTTCTAGCACAGTGTAAACATGTACAAATCGCTTCTGAGACCCAAAAAACTCGATTTTTCGGTGTTTTTAGGCTAAATTTGGGATATCAACGGGTATCGAAGATGCATGCACAAATCGACTTTTTGGACCCAAAAAACGTGTTTTAGCATTTTTTTTGCCTGAAAATTGAAATTTTTCTAGCACAGTACAAATCGCTTCTGAGACCAAAAAAACTCGATTTTTCGGTGTTTTTAGGCTAAATTTGGGATATAAACGGGTATCGAAGATGCATGCACAAATCGACTTTTTGGCCCCCAAAAAACGTGTTTTAGCATTTTTTTTGTCTGAAAATTGAAATTTTTCTAGAACAGTGTAGACATGTACAAATCGCTTCTGAGACCCAAAAAACTCAATTTTTTCGGTTTTTTTAGGCTAAATTTGGGATGTAAACGGGTATCGAAGATGCATGCACAAATCGACTTTTTGGGTAAAAAAAAAGTGTTTTAGCATTTTTTTTGCCTGAAAATTGAATTTTTTCTAGCACAGTACAAAACGCTTCTGAGACCCAAAAAACTCGATTTTTCGGTGTTTTTAGGATAAATTTGGGATATAAACGGGCATCGAAGATGCATGCACAAATCGACTTTTTGGGCCCAAAAAACGTGTTTTAGCATTTTTTTTGCCTGAAAATTGATTTTTTTCTAGAACAGTCTAGACATGTACAAATCGCTTCTGAGACCCAAAAAACTCGATTTTTCGATGTTTTTAGGCTAAATTTGGGATATAAACGGGTATCGAAGATGCATGCAGAAATCGACTTTTTGGGCCAAAATAACGTGTTTTAGCTTTTTTTTTGCCTGAAAATTGAAATTTTTCTAGCACAGTACAAAACGCTTCTGAGACCCAAAAAACTCGATTTTTCGGTGTTTTTAGGCTAAATTTGGTATATAAACGGGTATCAAAGATGCATGCACAAATCGACCTTTTGGGCCAAAAAAACGTGTTTTTGCATTTTTTTTCCTGGAAATTGAAATTTTTCTAGCACAGTACAAATCGCTTCTGAGACCCAAAAAACTTGATTTTTCGTTGTTTTTAGGCTAAATTTGGGATATAAACGGGTATCGAACATGCATGCACAAATCGACTTTTTGGGCAAAAAAAACGTGTTTTAGCATTTTTTTTATCTGAAAATTGATTTTTTTCTAGAACAGTGTTGACATGTTCAAATCGCTTCTGAGACCCAAAAAACTCGATTTTTCGGTGTTTTTAGGCTAAATTTGGGATATAAACAAGTATCGAAGATGCATGCACAAATCGACTTTTTGGGCCAAAAAAAGTGTTTTAGCATTTTTTTTGCCTGAAAATTGAAATTTTTCTAGCACAGTACAAATAGCTTTTGAGACCCAAAAAACTCGATTTTTCGGTGTTTTTAGGCTAAATTTGGGATATAAACGGGTATCGAAGATGCATGCACAAATCGACTTTTTGGGCCCAAAAAACGTGTTTTAGCATTTTTTTTGCCTGAAAATTGATTTTTTTCTAGAACAGTGTAGACATGTACAAATCGCTTCTGAGACCCAAAAAACTCGATTTTTCGATGTTTTTAGGCTAAATTTGGGATATAAACGGGTATCGAAGATGCATGCACAAATCGACTTTTTGGGCCAAAAAACCGTGTTTTAGCATTTTTTTTGCCTGAAAATTGAAATTTTTCTCGCAGAGTACAAATCGCTTCTGAGACCCAAAAAACTCGATTTTTCGGTGTTTTTAGGCTAAATTTGGGATATAAACGGGTATCGAAGATGCATGGACAAATCGACTTTTTGGGCCCAAAAAACGTGTTTTAGCATTTTTTTTGCTTGAAAATTGAAATTTTTCTAGAACAGTGTAGACATGTACAAATCGCTTCCGAGACCCAAAAAACTCGATTTTTCGGTGTTTTTAGGCTAAATTTGGGATATAAACGGGTATCGAAGATGCATGCACAAATCGACTTTTTGGGCCCAAAAAACGTGTTTTAGCATTTTTTTTGCCTGAAAATTGAAATTTTTCTAGCACAGTGTAGACATGTACAAATTGCTTCTGAGACCCAAAAAACTCGATTTCTCGGTGTTTTTAGGCTAAATTTGGGATATAAACGGGTATCGAAGATGCATGCAGAAATCGACTTTTTGGGCCCAAAAAAAGTGTTTTAGCTTTTTTTTTTCCTGAAAATTGAAATTTTTCTAGCACAGTACAAATCGCTTCTGAGACCAAAATAACTCGATTTTTCGGTGTTTTTAGGCTAAATTTGGGATATAAACGGGTATCGAAGATGCATGCACAAATCGACTTTTTGGGCCAAAAAAACGTGTTTTAGCATTTTTTTGCCTGAAAATTGAATTTTTTCTAGCACAGTACAAATCGCTTCTGAGACCAAAAAAACTCGATTTTTCGGTGTTTTTAGGCTAAATTTGGGATATAAACGGGTATCGAAGATGCATGCACAAATCGACTTTTTGGGCCCAAAAAACGTGTTTTAGCATTTTTTTTGCCTGAAAATTGATTTTTTTCTAGCACAGTGTAAACATGTACAAATCGCTTCTGAGACCCAAAAAACTCGATTTTTCGGTGTTTTTAGGCTAAATTTGGGATATCAACGGGTATCGAAAATGCATGCACAAATCGACTTTTTGGACCCAAAAAACGTGTTTTAGCATTTTTTTTGCCTGAAAATTGAAATTTTTCTAGCACAGTACAAATCGCTTTTGAAACCAAAAAAACTCGATTTTTCGGTGTTTTTAGGCTAAATTTGGGATATAAACGGGTATCGAAGATGCATGCACAAATCGACTTTTTGGGCCAAAAAAACGTGTTTTAGCATTTTTTTTGTCTGAAAATTGAAATTTTTCTAGAACAGTGTAGACATGTACAAATCGCTTCTGAGACCCAAAAAACTCGATTTTTCGGTGTTTTTAGGCTAAATTTGGGATATAAACAAGTATCGAAGATGCATGCACAAATCGACTTTTTGGGCCAAAAAAAGTGTTTTAGCATTTTTTTTGCCTGAAAATTGAAATTTTTCTAGCACAGTACAAATAGCTTTTGAGACCCAAAAAACTCGATTTTTCGGTGTTTTTAGGCTAAATTTGGGATATAAACGGGTATCGAAGATGCATGCACAAATCGACTTTTTGGGCCCAAAAAACGTGTTTTAGCATTTTTTTTGCCTGAAAATTGATTTTTTTCTAGAACAGTGTAGACATGTACAAATCGCTTCTGAGACCCAAAAAACTCGATTTTTCGATGTTTTTAGGCTAAATTTGGGATATAAACGGGTATCGAAGATGCATGCACAAATCGACTTTTTGGGCCAAAAAACGTGTTTTAGCATTTTTTTTGCCTGAAAATTGAAATTTTTCTCGCAGAGTACAAATCGCTTCTGAGACCCAAAAAACTCGATTTTTCGGTGTTTTTAGGCTAAATTTGGGATATAAACGGGTATCGAAGATGCATGGACAAATCGACTTTTTGGGCCCAAAAAACGTGTTTTAGCATTTTTTTTGCTTGAAAATTGAAATTTTTCTAGAACAGTGTAGACATGTACAAATCGCTTCCGAGACCCAAAAAACTCGATTTTTCGGTGTTTTTAGGCTAAATTTGGGATATAAACGGGTATCGAAGATGCATGCACAAATCGACTTTTTGGGCCCAAAAAACGTGTTTTAGCATTTTTTTTGCCTGAAAATTGAAATTTTTCTAGCACAGTGTAGACATGTACAAATTGCTTCTGAGACCCAAAAAACTCGATTTCTCGGTGTTTTTAGGCTAAATTTGGGATATAAACGGGTATCGAAGATGCATGCAGAAATCGACTTTTTGGGCCCAAAAAAAGTGTTTTAGCTTTTTTTTTTCCTGAAAATTGAAATTTTTCTAGCACAGTACAAATCGCTTCTGAGACCAAAATAACTCGATTTTTCGGTGTTTTTAGGCTAAATTTGGGATATAAACGGGTATCGAAGATGCATGCACAAATCGACTTTTTGGGCCAAAAAAACGTGTTTTAGCATTTTTTTGCCTGAAAATTGAAATTTTTCTAGCACAGTACAAATCGCTTCTGAGACCAAAAAAACTCGATTTTTCGGTGTTTTTAGGCTAAATTTGGGATATAAACGGGTATCGAAGATGCATGCACAAATCGACTTTTTGGGCCCAAAAAACGTGTTTTAGCATTTTTTTTGCCTGAAAATTGATTTTTTTCTAGCACAGTGTAAACATGTACAAATCGCTTCTGAGACCCAAAAAACTCGATTTTTCGGTGTTTTTAGGCTAAATTTGGGATATCAACGGGTATCGAAGATGCATGCACAAATCGACTTTTTGGACCCAAAAAACGTGTTTTAGCATTTTTTTTGCCTGAAAATTGAAATTTTTCTAGCACAGTACAAATCGCTTTTGAAACCAAAAAAACTCGATTTTTCGGTGTTTTTAGGCTAAATTTGGGATATAAACGGGTATCGAAGATGCATGCACAAATCGACTTTTTGGGCCAAAAAAACGTGTTTTAGCATTTTTTTTGTCTGAAAATTGAAATTTTTCTAGAACAGTGTAGACATGTACAAATCGCTTCTGAGACCCAAAAAACTCAATTTTTTCGGTGTTTTTAGGTTAAATTTGGGATGTAAACGGGTATCGAAGATGCATGCACAAATCGACTTTTTGGACCCAAAAAACGTGTTTTAGCATTTTTTTTGCTTGAAAATAGATTTTTTTCTAGCACAGTACAAATCGCTTCTGAAACCCAAAAAACTCGATTTTTTGGTATTTTTAGGCTAAATTTGGGATATAAACGGGTATCGAAGATGCATGCACAAATCGACTTTTTGGGCCCAAAAAACGTGTTTTAGCATTTTTTTGCCTGAAATTGAAATTTTTCTAGCACAGTACAAATCGCTTCTGAGACCCAAAAAACTCGATTTTTCGTTGTTTTTAGGTTAAAATTGGGATATAAACGGGTATCGAAGATGCATGCACAAATCGACTTTTTGGGCCAAAAAAACGTGTTTTAGCATTTTTTTGCCTGAAATTGAAATTTTTCTAGCACAGTACAAATCGCTTCTGAGACCCAAAAAACTCGTTTTTTCGGTGTTTTTGGGCAAAATTTGGGATTTAAACGAGTATCGAATATGCATGCACAAATCGACTTTTTGGGCCCAAAAAAACGTGTTTTAGCATTTTTTTTGCCTGAAAATTGAATTTTTCTAGAACAGTGTAGACATGTACAAATCGCTTCTGAGTCCCAAAAAACTCGATTTTTCGGTGTTTTTAGGCTAAATTTGGGATATAAACGGGTCTCGAAGATGCATGCAGAAATCGACCATTTGGGCCAAAAAAACGTGTTTTAGCATTTTTTTTGCCTGAAAATTGAAATTTTTCTAGCACAGTACAAATCGCTTCTGAGACCAAAAAAACTCGATTTTTCGGTGTTTTTAGGCTAAATTTGGGATATAAACGGGTATCGAAAATGCATGCACAAATCGACTTTTTGGGCCAAAAAAACGTGTTTTAGCATTTTTTTTGCCTGACAATTGATTTTTTTCTAGCACAGTACAAATCGCTTCTGAGACCAAAAAAACTCGACTTTTCGGTGTTTTTAGGCTAAATTTGGGATATAAACGGGTATTGAAGATGCATGCACAAATCGACTTTTTGGGCCCAAAAAATGTGTTTTAGCATTTTTTTTGCCTGAAAATTGAAATTTTTCTAGCACAGTACAAATCGCTTCTGAGACCCAAAAAACTCGATTTTTCGGTGTTTTTAGGCTAAATTTGGGATATAAACGGGTATCGAAGATGCATGCACAAATCGACTTTTTGGGCCCAAAAAACGTGTATTAGCATTTTTTTTGCCTGAAAATTGAAATTTTTCTAGCACAGTGTAAACATGTACAAATCGCTTCTGAGACCCAAAAAACTCGATTTTTTGGTGTTTTTAGGCTAAATTTGGGATATAAACGGGTATCGAAGATGTATGCACAAATCGACTTTTTGGACCCAAAAAACGTGTTTTAGCATTTTTTTTGCCTGAAAATTGAATTTTTTCTAGCACAGTACAAATCGCTTCTGAAACCAAAAAAACTCGATTTTTCGGTGTTTTTAGGCTAAATTTGGGATACAAACGGGTATCGAAGATGCATGCACAAATCGACTTTTTGGGCCAAAAAAACGTGATTTAGCATTTTTTTTGCCTGAAAATTGAAATTTTTCTAGCACAGTACAAATCGCTTCTGAGACCAAAAAAACCCGTTTTTTCGGTGTTTTTAGGCAAAATTTGGGATTTAAACGAGTATCGAATATGCATGCACAAATCGACTTTTTGGGCCCAAAAAAACGTGTTTTAGCATTTTTTTTGCCTGAAAATTGAATTTTTCTAGAACAGTGTAGACATGTACAAATCGCTTCTGAGTCCCAAAAAACTCGATTTTTCGGTGTTTTTAGGCTAAATTTGGGATATAAACGGGTCTCGAAGATGCATGCAGAAATCGACCTTTTGGGCCAAAAAAACGTGTTTTAGCATTTTGTTTGCCTGAAAATTGAATTTTTTCTAGCACAGTACAAATCGCTTCTGAGACCAAAATAACTCGATTTTTCGGTGTTTTTAGGCTAAATTTGGGATATAAACGGGTATCGAAGATGCATGCACAAATCGACTTTTTGGGCCCAAAAAACGTGTTTTAGCATTTTTTTTCCTGAAAATTGAAATTTTTCTAGCACAGTGTAGACATGTACAAATCGCTTCTAAGACCCAAAAAACTCGACTTTTCGGTGTTTTTAGGCTAAATTCGGGATATAAACGGGTATCGAAGATGCATGCACAAATCGACTTTTTGGGCCCAAAAACCGTGTTTTAGCATTTTTTTTGCCTGAAAATTGATTTTTTCTAGAACAGTGTAGACATGTACAAATCGCTTCTGAGTCCCAAAAAACTCGATTTTTCGGTGTTTTTAGGCTAAATTTGGGATATAAACGGGTCTCGAAGATGCATGCTGAAATCGACCTTTTGGGCCAAAAAAACGTGTTTTAGCATTTTTTTTGCCTGAAAATTGAATTTTTTCTAGCACAGTACAAATCGCTTCTGAGACCAAAAAAACTCGATTTTTCGGTGTTTTTAGGCTAAATTTGGGATATAAACGGGTATCGAAAATGCATGCACAAATCGACTTTTTGGGCCAAAAAAACGTGTTTTAGCATTTTTTTTGCCTGACAATTGATTTTTTTCTAGCACAGTACAAATCGCTTCTGAGACCAAAAAAACTCGACTTTTCGGTGTTTTTAGGCTAAATTTGGGATATAAACGGGTATTGAAGATGCATGCACAAATCGACTTTTAGGGCCCAAAAAATGTGTTTTAGCATTTTTTTTGCCTGAAAATTGAATTTTTTTCTAGCACAGTACAAATCGCTTCTGAGACCCAAAAAACTCGATTTTTCGGTGTTTTTAGGCTAAATTTGGGATATAAACGGGTATCGAAGATGCATGCACAAATCGACTTTTTGGGCCCAAAAAACGTGTATTAGCATTTTTTTTGCCTGAAAATTGAATTTTTTCTAGCACAGTGTAAACATGTACAAATCGCTTGTGAGACCCAAAAAACTCGATTTTTTGGTGTTTTTAGGCTAAATTTGGGATATAAACGGGTATCGAAGATGTATGCACAAATCGACTTTTTGGACCCAAAAAACGTGTTTTAGCATTTTTTTTGCCTGAAAATTGAATTTTTTCTAGCACAGTACAAATCGCTTCTGAAACCAAAAAAAATCGATTTTTCGGTGTTTTTAGGCTAAATTTGGGATACAAACGGGTATCGAAGATGCATGCACAAATCGACTTTTTGGGCCAAAAAAACGTGCTTTAGCATTTTTTTTGCCTGAAAATTGAAATTTTTCTAGCACAGTACAAATCGCTTCTGAGACCAAAAAAACCCGTTTTTTCGGTGTTTTTAGGCAAAATTTGGGATTTAAACGAGTATCGAATATGCATGCACAAATCGACTTTTTGGGCCCAAAAAAACGTGTTTTAGCATTTTTTTTTGCCTGAAAATTGAATTTTTCTAGAACAGTGTAGACATGTACAAATCGCTTCTGAGTCCCAAAAAACTCGATTTTTCGGTGTTTTTAGGCTAAATTTGGGATATAAACGGGTCTCGAAGATGCATGCAGAAATCGACCTTTTTGGCCAAAAAAACGTGTTTTAGCATTTTGTTTGCCGGAAAATTGAAATTTTTCTAGCACATTACAAATCGCTTCTGAGACCAAAATAACTCGATTTTACGGTGTTTTTAGGCTTAATTTGGGATATAAACGGGTATCGAAGATGCATGCACAAATCGACTTTTTGGGCCCAAAAAACGTGTTTTAGCATTTTTTTTCCTGAAAATTGATTTTTTTCTAGCACAGTGTAGACATGTACAAATCGCTTCTGAGACCCAAAAAACTCGACTTTTCGGTGTTTTTAGGCTAAATTTGGGATATAAACGGGTATCGAAGATGCATGCACAAATCGACTTTTTGGGCCCAAAAACCGTGTTTTAGCATTTTTTTTGCCTGAAAATTGAAATTTTTCTAGCACAGTGTAAACATGTACAAATCGCTTCTGAGACCCAAAAAACTCGATTTTTCGGTGTTTTTAGGCTAAAATTTGGGATATAAACGGGTATCGAAGATGCATGAACAAATCGACTTTTTGGGCCAAAAAAACGTGTTTTAGCATTTTTTTTGCCTGAAAATTGATTTTTTTCTAGCACAGTACAATTCGCTTCTGAGACCCAAAAAACTCGATTTTTCGGTGTTTTTAGGCTAAATTTGGGATATAAACGGGTATCGAAGATGCATGCACAAATCGACTTTTTGGGCCCAAAAAACGTGTTTTAGTATTTTTTTTGCCTGAAAATTGAAATTTTTCTAGCACAGTGTAAACATGTACAAATCGCTTCTGAGACACAAAAAACACGATTTTTCGGTGTTTTTAGGCTAAATTTGGGATATAAACGGGTATCGAAGATGTATGCACAAATCGACTTTTTGGACCCAAAAAACGTGTTTTAGCATTTTTTTTGCCTGAAAATTGATTTTTTTCTAGCACAGTACAAATCGCTTCTGAAACCAAAAAAACTCGATTTTTCGGTGTTTTTAGGCTAAATTTGGGATACAAACGGGTATCGAAGATGCATGCACAAATCGACTTTTTGGGCCAAAAAAACGTGCTTTAGCATTTTTTTTGCCTGAAAATTGAAATTTTTCTAGCACAGTACAAATCGCTTCTGAGACCAAAAAAAACCGTTTTTTCGGTGTTTTTAGGCAAAATTTGGGATTTAAACGAGTATCGAATATGCATGCACAAATCGACTTTTTGGGCCCAAAAAAACGTGTTTTAGCATTTTTTTTGCCTGAAAATTGAATTTTTCTAGAACAGTGTAGACATGTACAAATCGCTTCTGAGTCCCAAAAAACTCGATTTTTCGTTGTTTTTAGGCTAAATTTGGGATATAAACGGGTCTCGAAGATGCATGCAGAAATCGACCTTTTGGGCCAAAAAAACGTGTTTTAGCATTTTGTTTGCCTGAAAATTTAAATTTTTCTAGCACAGTACAAATCGCTTCTGAGACCAAAAAAACTCGATTTTTCGGTGTTTTTAGGCTAAATTTGGGATATAAACGGGTATCGAAAATGCATGCACAAATCGACTTTTTGGGCCAAAAAAACGTGTTTTAGCATTTTTTTTGCCTGACAATTGATTTTTTTCTAGCACAGTACAAATCGCTTCTGAGACCAAAAAAACTCGACATTTCGGTGTTTTTAGGCTAAATTCGGGATATAAACGGGTATCGAAGATGCATGCACAAATCGACTTTTTGGGCCCAAAAACCGTGTTTTAGCATTTTTTTTGCCTGAAAATTGAATTTTTCTAGAACAGTGTAGACATGTACAAATCGCTTCTGAGTCCCAAAAAACTCGATTTTTCGGTGTTTTTAGGCTAAATTTGGGATATAAACGGGTCTCGAAGATGCATGCAGAAATCGACCTTTTGGGCCAAAAAAACGTGTTTTAGCATTTTTTTTGCCTGAAAATTGAAATTTTTCTAGCACAGTACAAATCGCTTCTGAGACCAAAAAAACTCGATTTTTCGGTGTTTTTAGGGTAAATTTGGGATATAAACGGGTATCGAAAATGCATGCACAAATCGACTTTTTGGGCCAAAAAAACGTGTTTTAGCATTTTTTTTGCCTGACAATTGATTTTTTTCTAGCACAGTACAAATCGCTTCTGAGACCAAAAAAACTCGACTTTTCGGTGTTTTTAGGCTAAATTTGGGATATAAACGGGTATTGAAGATGCATGCACAAATCGACTGTTTGGGCCCAAAAAATGTGTTTTAGCATTTTTTTTGCCTGAAAATTGAAATTTTTCTAGCACAGTACAAATCGCTTCTGAGACCCAAAAAACTCGATTTTTCGGTGTTTTTAGGCTAAATTTGGGATATAAACGGGTATCGAAGATGCATGCACAAATCGACTTTTTGGGCCCAAAAAACGTGTATTAGCATTTTTTTTGCCTGAAAATTGATTTCTTGCTAGCACAGTGTCAACATGTACAAATCGCTTCTGAAACCAAAAAAACTCGATTTTTCGGTGTTTTTAGGCTAAATTTGGGATACAAACGGGTATCGAAGATGCATGCACAAATCGACTTTTTGGGCCAAAAAAACGTGCTTTAGCATTTTTTTTGCCTGAAAATTGAAATTTTTCTAGCACAGTACAAATCGCTTCTGAGACCAAAAAAAAACCGTTTTTTCGGTGTTTTTAGGCAAAATTTGGGATTTAAACGAGTATCGAATATGCATGCACAAATCGACTTTTTGGGCCCAAAAAAACGTGTTTTAGCATTTTTTTTTGCCTGAAAATTGAATTTTTCTAGAACAGTGTAGACATGTACAAATCGCTTCTGAGTCCCAAAAAACTCGATTTTTCGGTGTTTTTAGGCTAAATTTGGGATATAAACGGGTCTCGAAGATGCATGCAGAAATCGACGTTTTGGGCCAAAAAAACGTGTTTTAGCATTTTGTTTACCTGAAAATTGAAATTTTTCTAGCACAGTACAAATCGCTTCTGAGACCAAAATAACTCGATTTTTCGGTGTTTTTAGGCTTAATTTGGGATATAAACGGGTATCGAAGATGCATGCACAAATCGACTTTTTGGGCCCAAAAAAAGTGTTTTAGCATTTTTTTTCCTGAAAATTGAAATTTTTCTAGCACAGTGTAGACATGTACAAATCGCTTCTGAGACCCAAAAAACTCGACTTTTCGGTGTTTTTAGGCTAAATTTGGGATATAAACGGGTATCGAAGATGCATGCACAAATCGACTTTTTGGGCCCAAAAACCGTGTTTTAGCATTTTTTTTGCCTGAAAATTGAAATTTTTCTAGCACAGTGTAAACATGTACAAATCGCTTCTGAGACCCAAAAAACTCGATTTTTCGGTGTTTTTAGGCTAAAATTTGGGATATAAACGGGTATCGAAGATGCATGAACAAATCGACTTTTTGGGCCAAAAAAACGTGTTTTAGCATTTTTTTTGCCTGAAAATTGATTTTTTTCTAGCACAGTACAAATCGCTTCTGAGACCAAAAAAATCGATTTTTCGGTGTTTTTAGGCTAAATTTGGGATATAAACGGGTATCGAAGATGCATGCACAAATCGACTTTTTGGGCCCAAAAAACGTGTTTTAGTATTTTTTTTGCCTGAAAATTGAAATTTTTCTAGCACAGTGTAAACATGTACAAATCGCTTCTGAGACCCAAAAAACACGATTTTTCGGTGTTTTTAGGCTAAATTTGGGATATAAACGGGTATCGAAGATGCATGCACAAATCGACTTTTTGGTCCAAAAAAGCGTGTTTTAGCATTTTTTTTGCCTGAAAATTGAAATTTTTCTAGCACAGTACAAATCGCTTCTGAGACCAAAAAAACTCGATTTTTCGGTGTTTTTAGGCTAAATTTGGGATATAAACGAGTATCGAAGATGCATGCACAAATCGACTTTTTGGGCCCAAAAAACGTGTTTTAGCATTTTTTTTGCCAGAAAATTGAAATTTTTCTAGAACAATGTAGACATGTACAAATCGCTTCCGAGACCAAAAAAACTCGATTTTTCGAAGTTTTTAGGCTAAATTTGGGATATAAACGGGTATCGAAGATGCATGCACAAATCGACTTTTTGGGCCCAAAAAATGTGTTTTAGCATTTTTTTTGCCTGAAAATTGAAATTTTTCTAGCACAGTACAAATCGCTTCTGAGACCCAAAAAACTCGATTTTTCGGTGTTTTTAGGCTAAATTTGGGATATAAACGGGTATCGTAGATGCATGCACAAATCGACTTTTTGGGCCCAAAAAACGTGTATTAGCATTTTTTTTGCCTGAAAATTGAAATTTTTCTAGCACAGTGTAAACATTTACAAATCGCTTCTGAGACCCAAAAAACTCGATTTTTCGGTGTTTTTAGGCTAAAATTTTGGATATAAACGGGTATCGAAGATGCATGCACAAATCGACTTTTTGGGCCAAAAAAACGTGTTTTAGCATTTTTTTTGCCTGAAAATTGATTTTTTTCTAGCACAGTACAAATCGCTTCTAAGACCCAAAAAACTCGATTTTTCGGTGTTTTTAGGCTAAATTTGGGATATAAACGGGTATCGAAGATGCATGCACAAATCGACTTTTTGGGCCAAAAAAACGTGTTTTAGCATTTTTTTTCCTGAAAATTGAAATTTTTCTAACACAGAGAAAACATGTACAAATCGGTTCTGAGACCCAAAAAACACGATTTTTCGGTGTTTTTAGGCTAAATTTGGGATATAAACGGGTATCGAAGATGCATGCACAAATCGACTTTTTGGGCCAAAAAAACGTGTTTTAGCATTTTTTTTGCCTGAAAATTGATATTTTTCTAGCACAGTACAAATCGCTTCTGAGACCCAAAAAACTCGATTTTTCGGTGTTTTTAGGCTAAATTTGGGATATAAACGGGTATCGAAGATGCATGCACAAATCGACTTTTTGGGCCCAAAAAATGTGTTTTAGCATTTTTTTTGCCTGAAAATTGAAATTTTTCTAGAACAGTGTAGACATGTACAAATCGCTTCTGAGACCCAAAAAAATCGATTTTTCGGTGTTTTAAGGCTAAATTTGGGATATAAACGGGTATCGTAGATGCATGCACAAATCGACTTTTTGGGCCCAAAAAACGTGTTTTAGCATTTTTTTTGCCGGAAAATTGAAATTTTTCTAGCACAGTGTAGACATGTACAAATCGCTTCTGAGACCCAAAAAACTCGATTTTTCGGTGCTTTTAGGCTAAATTTGGGATATAAACGGGTATCGAAGATGCATGCACAAATCGACTTTTTGGGCCAAAAAAACGTGTTTTAGCATTTTTTTTGCCTGAAAATTGATTTTTTTCTAGCACAGTACAAATCGCTTCTGAGACCAAAAAAACTCGACTTTTCGGTGTTTTTAGGCTAAATTTGGGATATAAACGGGTATCGAAGATGCATGCTAAATCGACTTTTTGGGCCCAAAAAATGTGTTTTAGCATTTTTTTTGCCTGAAAATTGAAATTTTTCTAGAACAGTGTAGACATGTACAAATCGCTTCTGAGACCCAAAAAACTCGATTTTTCAGTGTTTTTAGGCTAAATTTGGGATATAAACGGGTATCGAAGATGCATGCACAAATCGACTTTTTGGGCCAAAAAAACGTGTTTTAGCATTTTTTTGGCCAGAAAATTGAATTTTTTCTAGCACAGTGTAAACATGTACAAATCGCTTCTGAGACCAAAATAACTCGATTTTTCGGTGTTTTTAGGCTAAATTTGGGATATAAACGGGTATCGAAGATGCATGCACAAATCGACTTTTTGGGCCAAAAAAACGTGTTTTAGCACTTTTTTGCCTGAAAATTGAAGTTTTTCTAGCACAGTACAAATCGCTTCTGTGACCCAAAAAACTCGATTTTTCGGTGTTTTTAGGCTAAATTTGGGATATAAACGGGTATCGAAGATGCATGCACAAATCGACTTTTTGGGCCCAAAAAACGTGTTTTAGCATTTTTTTTGCCTGAAAATAGAAATTTTTCTAGCACAGTGTAAACATGTACAAATCGCTTGTGAGACCCAAAAAACTCGATTTTTTGGTGTTTTTAGGCTAAATTTGGGATATAAACGGGTATCGAAGATGCATGCACAAATCGACTTTTTGGACCCAAAAAACGTGTTTTAGCATTTTTTTTGCCTGAAAATTGAATTTTTTCTAGCACAGTACAAATCGCTTCTGAAACCAAAAAAACTCGATTTTTCGGTGTTTTTAGGCTAAATTTGGGATACAAACGGGTATCGAAGATGCATGCACAAATCGACTTTTTGGGGCAAAAAAACGTGTTTTAGCATTTTTTTTGCCTGAAAATTGATTTTTTTCTAGGACAGTACAAATCGCTTTTGAAACCCAAAAAACTCGACTTTTCGGTGTTTTTAGGCTAAATTTGGGATATAAACGGGTATCGAAGATGCATGCACAAATCGACTTTTTGGGCCCAAAAAATGTGTTTTAGCATTTTTTTTGCCTGAAAATTGAAATTTTTCTAGAACAGTGTAGACATGTACAAATCGCTTCTGAGACCCAAAAAACTCGATTTTTCGGTGTTTTTAGGCTAAATTTGGGATATAAACGGGTATCGAAGATGCATGCACAAATCGACTTTTTGGGCCAAAAAAACGTGTTTTAGCATTTTTTTTGCCTGAAAATTGATTTTTTTCTAGCACAGAACAAATCGCTTCTGAGACCAAAAAAACTCGACTTTTCGGTGTTTTTAGGCTAAATTTGGGATATAAACGGGTATCGAAGATGCATGCACAAATCGACTTTTTGGGCCCAAAAAACGTGTTTTAGCATTTTTTTTGCCTGAAAATTGAAATTTTTCTAGAACAGTGTAGACATGTACAAATCGCTTCTGAGACCCAAAAAACTCGATTTTTCGGTGTTTTTAGGCTATATTTGGGATATAAACGGGTATCGAAGATGCATGCACAAATCGAATTTTTGGACCCAAAAAACGTGTTTTAGCATTTTTTTGGCCTGAAAATTGAAATTTTTCTAGCACAGTACAAATCGCTTCTGAAACCAAAAAAAATAGATTTTTCGGTGTTTTTAGGCTAAATTTGGGATATAAACGGGTATCGAAGATGCATGCACAAATCGATTTTTTGGGCCCAAAAAACGTGTTTTAGCATTTATTTTGCCTGAAAGTTGATTTTTTTCTAGAACAGTGTAGACATGTACAAATCGCTTCTGAGACCCAAAAAACTCGTTTTCTCGGTGTTTTTAGGCTAAATTTGGGATTTAAACGGGTCTCGAAAATGCATGCAGAAATCGACTTTTTGGGCCAAAAAAACGTGTTTTAGCATTTTTTTTGCCTGAAAATTGAAATTTTTCTAGCATAGTGTAAACATGTACAAATCGCTTCTGAGACCTAAAAAACTCGATTTTTCGGTGTTTTTAGGCTAAATTTGGGATATAAACGGGTATCGAAGATGCATGCACAAATCGACTTTTTGGACCCAAAAAACGTGTTTTAGCATTTTTTTTGCCTGAAAATTGAATTTTTTCTAGCACAGTACAAATCGCTTCTGAAACCAAAAAAACTCGATTTTTCGGTGTTTTTAGGCTAAATTTGGGATACAAACGGGTATCGAAGATGCATGCACAAATCGACTTTTTGGGGCAAAAAAACGTGTTTTAGCATTTTTTTTGCCTGAAAATTGATTTTTTTCTAGGACAGTACAAATCGCTTTTGAAACCCAAAAAACTCGACTTTTCGGTGTTTTTAGGCTAAATTTGGGATATAAACGGGTATCGAAGATGCATGCACAAATCGACTTTTTGGGCCCAAAAAATGTGTTTTAGCATTTTTTTTGCCTGAAAATTGAAATTTTTCTAGAACAGTGTAGACATGTACAAATCGCTTCTGAGACCCAAAAAACTCGATTTTTCGGTGTTTTTAGGCTAAATTTGGGATATAAACGGGTATCGAAGATGCATGCACAAATCGACTTTTTGGGCCAAAAAAACGTGTTTTAGCATTTTTTTTGCCTGAAAATTGATTTTTTTCTAGCACAGAACAAATCGCTTCTGAGACCAAAAAAACTCGACTTTTCGGTGTTTTTAGGCTAAATTTGGGATATAAACGGGTATCGAAGATGCATGCACAAATCGACTTGTTGGGCCCAAAAAACGTGTTTTAGCATTTTTTTTGCCTGAAAATTGAAATTTTTCTAGAACAGTGTAGACATGTACAAATCGCTTCTGAGACCCAAAAAACTCGATTTTTCGGTGTTTTTAGGCTATATTTGGGATATAAACGGGTATCGAAGATGCATGCACAAATCGAATTTTTGGACCCAAAAAACGTGTTTTAGCATTTTTTTGGCCTGAAAATTGAAATTTTTCTAGCACAGTACAAATCGCTTCTGAAACCAAAAAAAATAGATTTTTCGGTGTTTTTAGGCTAAATTTGGGATATAAACGGGTATCGAAGATGCATGCACAAATCGATTTTTTGGGCCCAAAAAACGTGTTTTAGCATTTATTTTGCCTGAAAGTTGAAATTTTTCTAGAACAGTGTAGACATGTACAAATCGCTTCTGAGACCCAAAAAACTCGTTTTCTCGGTGTTTTTAGGCTAAATTTGGGATTTAAACGGGTCTCGAAAATGCATGCAGAAATCGACTTTTTGGGCCAAAAAAACGTGTTTTAGCATTTTTTTTGCCTGAAAATTGAAATTTTTCTAGCATAGTGTAAACATGTACAAATCGCTTCTGAGACCTAAAAAACTCGATTTTTCGGTGTTTTTAGGCTAAATTTGGGATATAAACGGGTATCGAAGATGCATGCACAAATCGACTTTTTGGACCCAAAAAACGTGTTTTAGCATTTTTTTTGCTTGAAAATTGATTTTTTTCTAGCACAGTACAAATCGCTTCTGACACCAAAATAACTCGATTTTTCGGTGTTTTTAGGCTAAATTTGGGATATAAACGGGTATCGAAGATGCATGCACAAATCGACTTTTTGGGCCCAAAAAACGTGTTTTAGCATTTTTTTTGCCTGAAAATTGAAATTTTTCTAGCACAGTGTAGACATGTACAAATCGCTTCTGAGACAAAAAAAACTCGATTTTTCGGTGTTTTTAGGCTAAATTTGGGATATAAACGGGTATCGAAGATGCATGCACAAATCGACTTTTTGGGCCCAAAAAACGTGTTTTAGCATTTTTTTTGCCTGAAAATTGAAATTTTTCTAGCACAGTGTAGACATGTATAAATTGCTTCTGAGACCCAAAAAACTCGATTTCTCGGTGTTTTTAGGCTAAATTTGGGATGTAAACGGGTATCGAAGATGCATGAACAAATCGACTTTTTGGGCCAAAAAAACGTGTTTTAGCATTTTTTTTGCCTGAAAATTGATTTTTTTCTAGCACAGTACAAATCACTTCTGAGACCCAAAAAACTCGATTTTTCGGTGTTTTTAGGCTAAATTTGGGATATAAACGGGTATCGAAGATACATGCACAAATCGACTTTTTAGGCCCAAAAAACGTGTTTTAGCATTTTTTTTGCCTGAAAATTGAAATTTTTCTAGCACAGTGTAGAAATGTACAAATCGCTTCTGAGACCCAAAAAACTCGATTTTTCGGTGTTTTTAGGCTAAATTTGGGATATAAACGGGTATCGAAGATGCATGCACAAATCGACTTTTTGGGCCAAAAAAACGTGTTTTAGCATTTTTTTTGCCTGAAAATTGAATTTTTTCTAGCACAGTGTAAACATGTACAAATCGCTTCTGAGACCCAAAAATCTCGATTTTTCGGTGTTTTTAGGCTAAATTTGGGATATAAACGGGTATCGAAGATGCATGCACAAATCGACTTTTTGGGCCCAAAAAACGTGTTTTAGCATTTTTTTTGCCTGAAAATTGAATTTTTTCTAGAACAGTGTAGACATGTACAAATCGCTTCTGAGACCCAAAAAACTCGTTTTCTCGGTGTTTTTAGGCTAAATTTGGGATATAAACGGGTCTCGAAAATGCATGCAGAAATCGACTTTTTGGGCCAAAAAAACGTGTTTTAGCATTTTTTTTGCCTGAAAATTGAAATTTTTCTAGCATAGCGTAAACATGTACAAATCGCTTCTGAGACCCAAAAAACTCAATTTTTCGGTGTTTTTAGGCTAAATTTGGGATATAAACGGGTATCGAAGATGCATGCACAAATCGACTTTTTGGGCCCAAAAAACGTGTATTAGCATTTTTTTTGCCTGAAAATTGATTTTTTTCTAGCACAGTGTAAACATGTACAAATCGCTTCTGAGACCCAAAAAACTCGATTTTTCGGTGTTTTTAGGCTAAAATTTGGGATATAAACGGGTATCGAAGATGCATGCACAAATCGACTTTTTGGGCCAAAAAAACGTGTTTTAGCATTTTTTTGCCTGAAAATTGAAATTTTTCTAGCACAGTACAAATCGCTTCTGACACCAAAATAACTCGATTTTTCGGTGTTTTTAGGCTAAATTTGGGATATAAACGGGTATCGAAGATGCATGCACAAATCGACATTTTGGGCCCAAAAAACGTGTTTTAGCATTTTTTTTGCCTGAAAATTGATTTTTTTCTAGCACAGTGTAAACATGTACAAATCGCTTCTGAGACCCAAAAAACTCGATTTTACGAAGTTTTTAGGCTAAATTTGGGATATAAACGGGTATCGAAGATGCATGCACAAATCGACTTTTTTGGGCCAAAAAAACGTGTTTTATTTTTTTTTTTTGCCTGAAAATTGATTTTTTTCTAGCACAGTACAAATCGCTTCTGAGACCCAAAAAACTCGATTTTTCGGTGTTATTAGGCTAAATTTGGGATATAAACGGGTATCGAAGATGCATGCACAAATCGACTTTTTGGGCCCAAAAAACGTGTTTTAGCATTTTTTTTGCCTGAAAATTTATTTTTTTCTAGCCCAGTGTAGACATGTACAAATCGCTTCTGAGACCCAAAAAACTCGATTTTTCGGTGTTTTTAGGCTAAATTTGGGATATAAACGGGTATCGAAGATGCATGCACAAATCGACTTTTTGGGCCAAAAAAACGTGTTTTAGCATTTTTTTTGCCTGACAATTGATTTTTTTCTAGCACAGTACAAATCGCTTCTGAGACCAAAAAAACTCGACATTTCGGTGTTTTTAGGCTAAATTCGGGATATAAACGGGTATCGAAGATGCATGCACAAATCGACTTTTTGGGCCCAAAAACCGTGTTTTAGCATTTTTTTTGCCTGAAAATTGAATTTTTCTAGAACAGTGTAGACATGTACAAATCGCTTCTGAGTCCCAAAAAACTCGATTTTTCGGTGTTTTTAGGCTAAATTTGAGATATAAACGGGTCTCGAAGATGCATGCAGAAATCGACCTTTTGGGCCAAAAAAACGTGTTTTAGCATTTTTTTTGCCTGAAAATTGAAATTTTTCTAGCACAGTACAAATCGCTTCTGAGACCAAAAAAACTCGATTTTTCGGTGTTTTTAGGCTAAATTTGGGATATAAACGGGTATCGAAAATGCATGCACAAATCGACTTTTTGGGCCAAAAAAACGTGTTTTAGCATTTTTTTTGCCTGACAATTGATTTTTTTCTAGCACAGTACAAATCGCTTCTGAGACCAAAAAAACTCGACTTTTCGGTGTTTTTAGGCTAAATTTGGGATATAAACGGGTATTGAAGATGCATGCACAAATCGACTGTTTGGGCCCAAAAAATGTGTTTTAGCATTTTTTTTGCCTGAAAATTGAAATTTTTCTAGCACAGTACAAATCGCTTCTGAGACCCAAAAAACTCGATTTTTCGGTGTTTTTAGGCTAAATTTGGGATATAAACGGGTATCGAAGATGCATGCACAAATCGACTTTTTGGGCCCAAAAAACGTGTATTAGCATTTTTTTTGCCTGAAAATTGATTTTTTTCTAGCACAGTGTAAACATGTACAAATCGCTTGTGAGACCCAAAAAACTCGATTTTTTGGTGTTTTTAGGCTAAATTTGGGATATAAACGGGTATCGAAGATGTATGCACAAATCGACTTTTTGGACCCAAAAAACGTGTTTTAGCATTTTTTTTGCCTGAAAATTGAATTTTTTCTAGCACAGTACAAATCGCTTCTGAAACCAAAAAAACTCGATTTTTCGGTGTTTTTATTCTAAATTTGGGATACAAACGGGTATCGAAGATGCATGCACAAATCGACTTTTTGGGCCAAAAAAACGTGCTTTAGCATTTTTTTTGCCTGAAAATTGAAATTTTTCTAGCACAGTACAAATCGCTTCTGAGACCAAAAAAAAAACGTTTTTTCGGTGTTTTTAGGCAAAATTTGGGATTTAAACGAGTATCGAATATGCATGCACAAATCGACTTTTTGGGCCCAAAAAAACGTGTTTTAGCATTTTTTTTTGCCTGAAAATTGAATTTTTCTAGAACAGTGTAGACATGTACAAATCGCTTCTGAGTCCCAAAAAACTCGATTTT
The DNA here is from genome assembly GCA_034508575.1 of Petrolisthes manimaculis. NCBI lineage: Eukaryota > Metazoa > Arthropoda > Malacostraca > Decapoda > Porcellanidae > Petrolisthes > Petrolisthes manimaculis. The sequence continues at coordinate 913,600 of JAWZYT010001007.1, forward strand.
TCGGTGTTTTTAGGCTAAATTTGGGATATAAACGGGTCTCGAAGATGCATGCAGAAATCGACGTTTTGGGCCAAAAAAACGTGTTTTAGCATTTTGTTTACCTGAAAATTGAAATTTTTCTAGCACAGTACAAATCGCTTCTGAGACCAAAATAACTCGATTTTTCGGTGTTTTTAGGCTTAATTTGGGATATAAACGGGTATCGAAGATGCATGCACAAATCGACTTTTTGGGACCAAAAAAAGTGTTTTAGCATTTTTTTTCCTGAAAATTGAAATTTTTCTAGCACAGTGTAGACATGTACAAATCGCTTCTGAGACCCAAAAAACTCGACTTTTCGGTGTTTTTAGGCTAAATTTGGGATATAAACGGGTATCGAAGATGCATGCACAAATCGACTTTTTGGGCCCAAAAACCGTGTTTTAGCATTTTTTTTGCCTGAAAATTGAATTTTTTCTAGCACAGTGTAAACATGTACAAATCGCTTCTGAGACCCAAAAAACTCGATTTTTCGGTGTTTTTAGGCTAAAATTTGGGATATAAACGGGTATCGAAGATGCATGAACAAATCGACTTTTTGGGCCAAAAAAACGTGTTTTAGCATTTTTTTTGCCTGAAAATTGATTTTTTTCTAGCACAGTACAAATCGCTTCTGAGACCCAAAAAACTCGATTTTTCGGTGTTTTTAGGCTAAATTTGGGATATAAACGGGTATCGAAGATACATGCACAAATCGACTTTTTGGGCCCAAAAAACGTGTTTTAGTGTTTTTTTTGCCAGAAAATTGAAATTTTTCTAGCACAGTGTAAACATGTACAAATCGCTTCTGAGACCCAAAAAACACGATTTTTCGGTGTTTTTAGGCTAAATTTGGGATATAAACGGGTATCGAAGATGCATGCACAAATCGACTTTTTGGTCCAAAAAAGCGTGTTTTAGCATTTGTTTTGCCTGAAAATTGAAATTTTTCTAGCACAGTACAAATCGCTTCTGAGACCAAAAAAACTCGATTTTTCGGTGTTTTTAGGCTAAATTTGGGATATAAACGAGTATCGAAGATGCATGCACAAATCGACTTTTTGGGCCCAAAAAACGTGTTTTAGCATTTTTTTTGCCAGAAAATTGAAATTTTTCTAGAACAATGTAGACATGTACAAATCGCTTCCGAGACCCAAAAAACTCGATTTTTCGAAGTTTTTAGGCTAAATTTGGGATATAAACGGGTATCGAAGATGCATGCACAAATCGACTTTTTGGGCCCAAAAAATGTGTTTTAGCATTTTTTTTGCCTGAAAATTGAACTTTTTCTAGCACAGTACAAATCGCTTCTGAGACCCAAAAAACTCGATTTTTCGGTGTTTTTAGGCTAAATTTGGGATATAAACGGGTATCGTAGATGCATGCACAAATCGACTTTTTGGGCCCAAAAAACGTGTATTAGCATTTTTTTTGCCTGAAAATTGAAATTTTTCTAGCACAGTGTAAACATGTACAAATCGCTTCTGAGGCCCAAAAAACTCGATTTTTCGGTGTTTTTAGGCTAAAATTTTGGATATAAACGGGTATCGAAGATGCATGCACAAATCGACTTTTTGGGCCAAAAAAACGTGTTTTAGCATTTTTTTTGCCTGAAAATTGATTTTTTTCTAGCACAGTACAAATCGCTTCTAAGACCCAAAAAACTCGATTTTTCGGTGTTTTTAGGCTAAATTTGGGATATAAACGGGTATCGAAGATGCATGCACAAATCGACTTTTTGGGCCCAAAAAACGTGTTTTAGCATTTTTTTTCCTGAAAATTGAAATTTTTCTAGCACAGTGTAGACATGTACAAATCGCTTCTGAAACCAAAAAAACTCGATTTTTCGGTGTTTTTAGGCTAAATTTGGGATATAAACGGGTATCGAAGATGCATGCACAAATCGACTTTTTGGGCCAAAAAAACGTGTTTTAGCATTTTTTTTCCTGAAAATTGAAATTTTTCTAACACAGAGAAAACATGTACAAATCGGTTCTGAGACCCAAAAAACACGATTTTTAGGTGTTTTTAGGCTAAATTTGGGATATAAACGGGTATCGAAGATGCATGCACAAATCGACTTTTTGGGCCAAAAAAACGTGTTTTAGCATTTTTTTTGCCTGAAAATTGATATTTTTCTAGCACAGTACAAATCGCTTCTGAGACCCAAAAAACTCGATTTTTCGGTGTTTTTAGGCTAAATTTGGGATATAAACGGGTATCGAAGATGCATGCACAAATCGACTTTTTGGGCCCAAAAAATGTGTTTTAGCATTTTTTTTGCCTGAAAATTGAAATTTTTCTAGAATAGTGTAGACATGTACAAATCGCTTCTGAGACCCAAAAAAATCGATTTTTCGGTGTTTTAAGGCTAAATTTGGGATATAAACGGGTATCGTAGATGCATGCACAAATCGACTTTTTGGGCCCAAAAAACGTGTTTTAGCATTTTTTTTGCCGGAAAATTGAAATTTTTCTAGCACAGTGTAGACATGTACAAATCGCTTCTGAGACCCAAAAAACTCGATTTTTCGGTGCTTTTAGGCTAAATTTGGGATATAAACGGGTATCGAAGATGCATGCACAAATCGACTTTTTGGGCCAAAAAAACGTGTTTTAGCATTTTTTTTGCCTGAAAATTGATTTTTTTCTAGCACAGTACAAATCGCTTCTGAGACCAAAAAAACTCGACTTTTCGGTGTTTTTAGGCTAAATTTGGGATATAAACGGGTATCGAAGATGCATGCTAAATCGACTTTTTGGGCCCAAAAAATGTGTTTTAGCATTTTTTTTGCCTGAAAATTGAATTTTTTCTAGAACAGTGTAGACATGTACAAATCGCTTCTGAGACCCAAAAAACTCGATTTTTCGGTGTTTTTAGGCTAAATTTGGGATATAAACGGGTATCGAAGATGCATGCACAAATCGACTTTTTGGGCCAAAAAAACGTGTTTTAGCATTTTTTTGGCCAGAAAATTGATTTTTTTCTAGCACAGTGTAAACATGTACAAATCGCTTCTGAGACCAAAATAACTCGATTTTTCGGTGTTTTTAGGCTAAATTTGGGATATAAACGGGTATCGAAGATGCATGCACAAATCGACTTTTTGGGCCAAAAAAACGTGTTTTAGCACTTTTTTGCCTGAAAATTGAAGTTTTCTAGCACAGTACAAATCGCTTCTGAGACCCAAAAAACTCGATTTTTCGGTGTTTTTAGGCTAAATTTGGGATATAAACGGGTATCGAAGATGCATGCACAAATCGACTTTTTGGGCCCAAAAAACGTGTTTTAGCATTTTTTTTGCCTGAAAATTGAAATTTTTCTAGCACAGTGTAAACATGTACAAATCGCTTGTGAGACCCAAAAAACTCGATTTTTTGGTGTTTTTAGGCTAAATTTGGGATATAAACGGGTATCGAAGATGCATGCACAAATCGACTTTTTGGACCCAAAAAACGTGTTTTAGCATTTTTTTTGCCTGAAAATTGATTTTTTTCTAGCACAGTACAAATCGCTTCTGAAACCAAAAAAACTCGATTCTTCGGTGTTTTTAGGCTAAATTTGGGATACAAACGGGTATCGAAGATGCATGCACAAATCGACTTTTTGGGGCAAAAAAACGTGTTTTAGCATTTTTTTTGCCTGAAAATTGATTTTTTTCTAGGACAGTACAAATCGCTTTTGAAACCAAAAAAACTCGACTTTTCGGTGTTTTTAGGCTAAATTTGGGATATAAACGGGTATCGAAGATGCATGCACAAATCGACTTTTTGGGCCCAAAAAATGTGTTTTAGCATTTTTTTTGCCTGAAAATTGAAATTTTTCTAGAACAGTGTAGACATGTACAAATCGCTTCTGAGACCCAAAAAACTCGATTTTTCGGTGTTTTTAGGCTAAATTTGGGATATAAACGGGTATCGAAGATGCATGCACAAATCGACTTTTTGGGCCAAAAAAACGTGTTTTAGCATTTTTTTTGCCTGAAAATTGATTTTTTTCTAGCACAGAACAAATCGCTTCTGAGACCAAAAAAACTCGACTTTTCGGTGTTTTTAGGCTAAATTTGGGATATAAACGGGTATCGAAGATGCATGCACAAATCGACTTTTTGGGCCCAAAAAACGTGTTTTAGCATTTTTTTTGCCTGAAAATTGAAATTTTTCTAGAACAGTGTAGACATGTACAAATCGCTTCTGAGACCCAAAAAACTCGATTTTTCGGTGTTTTTAGGCTATATTTGGGATATAAACGGGTATCGAAGATGAATGCACAAATCGAATTTTTGGACCCAAAAAACGTGTTTTAGCATTTTTTTGGCCTGAAAATTGAAATTTTTCTAGCACAGTACAAATCGCTTCTGAAACCAAAAAAAATAGATTTTTCGGTGTTTTTAGGCTAAATTTGGGATATAAACGGGTATCGAAGATGCATGCACAAATCGATTTTTTGGGCCCAAAAAACGTGTTTTAGCATTTATTTTGCCTGAAAGTTGAAATTTTTCTAGAACAGTGTAGACATGTACAAATCGCTTCTGAGACCCAAAAAACTCGTTTTCTCGGTGTTTTTAGGCTAAATTTGGGATTTAAACGGGTCTCGAAAATGCATGCAGAAATCGACTTTTTGGGCCAAAAAAACGTGTTTTAGCATTTTTTTTGCCTGAAAATTGAAATTTTTCTAGCATAGTGTAAACATGTACAAATCGCTTCTGAGACCTAAAAAACTCGACTTTTCGGTGTTTTTAGGCTAAATTTGGGATATAAACGGGTATCGAAGATGCATGCACAAATCGACTTTTTGGGCCCAAAAAATGTGTTTTAGCATTTTTTTTGCCTGAAAATTGAAATTTTTCTAGAACAGTGTAGACATGTACAAATCGCTTCTGAGACCCAAAAAACTCGATTTTTCGGTGTTTTTAGGCTAAATTTGGGATATAAACGGGTATCGAAGATGCATGCACAAATCGACTTTTTGGGCCAAAAAAACGTGTTTTAGCATTTTTTTTGCCTGAAAATTGATTTTTTTCTAGCACAGAACAAATCGCTTCTGAGACCAAAAAAACTCGACTTTTCGGTGTTTTTAGGCTAAATTTGGGATATAAACGGGTATCGAAGATGCATGCACAAATCGACTTTTTGGGCCCAAAAAACGTGTTTTAGCATTTTTTTTGCCTGAAAATTGAAATTTTTCTAGAACAGTGTAGACATGTACAAATCGCTTCTGAGACCCAAAAAACTCGATTTTTCGGTGTTTTTAGGCTATATTTGGGATATAAACGGGTATCGAAGATGAATGCACAAATCGAATTTTTGGACCCAAAAAACGTGTTTTAGCATTTTTTTGGCCTGAAAATTGAAATTTTTCTAGCACAGTACAAATCGCTTCTGAAACCAAAAAAAATAGATTTTTCGGTGTTTTTAGGCTAAATTTGGGATATAAACGGGTATCGAAGATGCATGCACAAATCGATTTTTTGGGCCCAAAAAACGTGTTTTAGCATTTATTTTGCCTGAAAGTTGAAATTTTTCTAGAACAGTGTAGACATGTACAAATCGCTTCTGAGACCCAAAAAACTCGTTTTCTCGGTGTTTTTAGGCTAAATTTGGGATTTAAACGGGTCTCGAAAATGCATGCAGAAATCGACTTTTTGGGCCAAAAAAACGTGTTTTAGCATTTTTTTTGCCTGAAAATTGAAATTTTTCTAGCATAGTGTAAACATGTACAAATCGCTTCTGAGACCTAAAAAACTCGATTTTTCGGTGTTTTTAGGCTAAATTTGGGATATAAACGGGTATCGAAGATGCATGCACAAATCGACTTTTTGAGCCCAAAAAACGTGTATTAGCATTTTTTTTGCCTGAAAATTGATTTTTTTCTAGCACAGTGTAAACATGTACAAATCGCTTCTGAGACCCAAAAAACTCGATTTTTCGGTGTTTTTAGGCTAAAATTTGGGATATAAACGGGTATCGAAGATTCATGCACAAATCGACTTTTTGGGCCAAAAAAACGTGTTTTAGCATTTTTTTGCCTGAAAATTGAAATTTTTCTAGCACAGTACAAATCGCTTCTGACACCAAAATAACTCGATTTTTCGGTGTTTTTAGGCTAAATTTGGGATATAAACGGGTATCGAAGATGCATGCACAAATCGACTTTTTGGGCCCAAAAAACGTGTTTTAGCATTTTTTTTGCCTGAAAATTGAAATTTTTCTAGCACAGTGTAGACATGTACAAATCGCTTCTGAGACAAAAAAAACTCGATTTTTCGGTGTTTTTAGGCTAAATTTGGGATATAAACGGGTATCGAAGATGCATGCACAAATCGACTTTTTGGGCCCAAAAAACGTGTTTTAGCATTTTTTTTGCCTGAAAATTGAAATTTTTCTAGCACAGTGTAGACATGTATAAATTGCTTCTGAGACCCAAAAAACTCGATTTCTCGGTGTTTTTAGGCTAAATTTGGGATATAAACGGGTATCGAAGATGCATGCACAAATCGACTTTTTGGACCCAAAAAACGTGTTTTAGCATTTTTTTTGCCTGAAAATTGATTTTTTTCTAGCACAGTACAAATCGCTTCTGAAACCAAAAAAACTCGATTCTTCGGTGTTTTTAGGCTAAATTTGGGATACAAACGGGTATCGAAGATGCATGCACAAATCGACTTTTTGAAGCAAAAAAACGTGTTTTAGCATTTTTTTTGCCTGAAAATTGATTTTTTTCTAGGACAGTACAAATCGCTTTTGAAACCAAAAAAACTCGACTTTTCGGTGTTTTTAGGCTAAATTTGGGATATAAACGGGTATCGAAGATGCATGCACAAATCGACTTTTTGGGCCCAAAAAATGTGTTTTAGCATTTTTTTTGCCTGAAAATTGAAATTTTTCTAGAACAGTGTAGACATGTACAAATCGCTTCTGAGACCCAAAAAACTCGATTTTTCGGTGTTTTTAGGCTAAATTTGGGATATAAACGGGTATCGAAAATGCATGCACAAATCGACTTTTTGGGCCAAAAAAACGTGTTTTAGCATTTTTTTTGCCTGAAAATTGATTTTTTTCTAGCACAGAACAAATCGCTTCTGAGACCAAAAAAACTCGACTTTTCGGTGTTTTTAGGCTAAATTTGGGATATAAACGGGTATCAAAGATGCATGCACAAATCGACTTTTTGGGCCCAAAAAACGTGTTTTAGCATTTTTTTTGCCTGAAAATTGAAATTTTTCTAGAACAGTGTAGACATGTACAAATCGTTTCTGAGACCCAAAAAACTCGATTTTTCGGTGTTTTTAGGCTATATTTGGGATATAAACGGGTATCGAAGATGCATGCACAAATCGAATTTTTGGACCCAAAAAACGTGTTTTAGCATTTTTTTGGCCTGAAAATTGAAATTTTTCTAGCACAGTACAAATCGCTTCTGAAACCAAAAAAAATAGATTTTTCGGTGTTTTTAGGCTAAATTTGGGATATAAACGGGTATCGAAGATGCATGCACAAATCGATTTTTTGGGCCCAAAAAACGTGTTTTAGCATTTATTTTGCCTGAAAGTTGAAATTTTTTTAGAACAGTGTAGACATGTACAAATCGCTTCTGAGACCCAAAAAACTCGTTTTCTCGGTGTTTTTAGGCTAAATTTGGGATTTAAACGGGTCTCGAAAATGCATGCAGAAATCGACTTTTTGGGCCAAAAAAACGTGTTTTAGCATTTTTTTTGCCTGAAAATTGAAATTTTTCTAGCATAGTGTAAACATGTACAAATCGCTTCTGAGACCCAAAAAACTCGATTTTTCGGTGTTTTTAGGCTAAAATTTGGGATATAAACGGGTATCGAAGATTCATGCACAAATCGACTTTTTGGGCCAAAAAAACGTGTTTTAGCATTTTTTTGCCTGAAAATTGAAATTTTTCTAGCACAGTACAAATCGCTTCTGACACCAAAATAACTCGATTTTTCGGTGTTTTTAGGCTAAATTTGGGATATAAACGGGTATCGAAGATGCATGCACAAATCGACTTTTTGGGCCCAAAAAACGTGTTTTAGCATTTTTTTTGCCTGAAAATTGAAATTTTTCTAGCACAGTGTAGACATGTACAAATCGCTTCTGAGACAAAAAAAACTCGATTTTTCGGTGTTTTTAGGCTAAATTTGGGATATAAACGGGTATCGAAGATGCATGCACAAATCGACTTTTTGGGCCCAAAAAACGTGTTTTAGCATTTTTTTTGCCTGAAAATTGAAATTTTTCTAGCACAGTGTAGACATGTATAAATTGCTTCTGAGACCCAAAAAACTCGATTTCTCGGTGTTTTTAGGCTAAATTTCGGATGTAAACGGGTATCGAAGATGCATGAACAAATCGACTTTTTGGGCCAAAAAAACGTGTTTTAGCATTTTTTTTGCCTGAAAATTGATTTTTTTCTAGCACAGTACAAATCACTTCTGAGACCCAAAAAACTCGATTTTTCGGTGTTTTTAGGCTAAATTTGGGATATAAACGGGTATCGAAGATACATGCACAAATCGACTTTTTAGGCCCAAAAAACGTGTTTTATCATTTTTTTGGCCTGAAAATTGAAATTTTTCTAGCACAGTGTAGACATGTATAAATTGCTTCTGAGACCCAAAAAACTCGATTTCTCGGTGTTTTTAGGCTAAATTTGGGATATAAACGGGTATCGAAGATGCATGCACAAATCGACTTTTTGGACCCAAAAAACGTGTTTTAGCATTTTTTTTGCCTGAAAATTGATTTTTTTCTAGCACAGTACAAATCGCTTCTGAAACCAAAAAAACTCGATTCTTCGGTGTTTTTAGGCTAAATTTGGGATACAAACGGGTATCGAAGATGCATGCACAAATCGACTTTTTGGGGAAAAAAAACGTGTTTTAGCATTTTTTTTGCCTGAAAATTGATTTTTTTCTAGGACAGTACAAATCGCTTTTGAAACCAAAAAAACTCGACTTTTCGGTGTTTTTAGGCTAAATTTGGGATATAAACGGGTATCGAAGATGCATGCACAAATCGACTTTTTGGGCCCAAAAAATGTGTTTTAGCATTTTTTTTGCCTGAAAATTGAAATTTTTCTAGAACAGTGTAGACATGTACAAATCGCTTCTGAGACCCAAAAAACTCGATTTTTCGGTGTTTTTAGGCTAAATTTGGGATATAAACGGGTATCGAAGATGCATGCACAAATCGACTTTTTGGGCCAAAAAAACGTGTTTTAGCATTTTTTTTGCCTGAAAATTGATTTTTTTCTAGCACAGAACAAATCGCTTCTGAGACCAAAAAAACTCGACTTTTCGGTGTTTTTAGGCTAAATTTGGGATATAAACGGGTATCGAAGATGCATGCACAAATCGACTTTTTGGGCCCAAAAAACGTGTTTTAGCATTTTTTTTGCCTGAAAATTGAAATTTTTCTAGAACAGTGTAGACATGTACAAATCGCTTCTGAGACCCAAAAAACTCGATTTTTCGGTGTTTTTAGGCTATATTTGGGATATAAACGGGTATCGAAGATGCATGCACAAATCGAATTTTTGGACCCAAAAAACGTGTTTTAGCATTTTTTTGGCCTGAAAATTGAAATTTTTCTAGCACAGTACAAATCGCTTCTGACACCAAAATAACTCGATTTTTCGGTGTTTTTAGGCTAAATTTGGGATATAAACGGGTATCGAAGATACATGCACAAATCGACTTTTTGGGCCCAAAAAACGTGTTTTAGCATTTTTTTTGCCTGAAAATTGAAATTTTTCTAGCACAGTGTAGACATGTACAAATCGCTTCTGAGACAAAAAAAACTCGATTTTTCGGTGTTTTTAGGCTAAATTTGGGATATAAACGGGTATCGAAGATGCATGCACAAATCGACTTTTTGGGCCCAAAAAACGTGTTTTAGCATTTTTTTTGCCTGAAAATTGAAATTTTTCTAGCACAGTGTAGACATGTATAAATTGCTTCTGAGACCCAAAAAACTCGATTTCTCGGTGTTTTTAGGCTAAATTTGGGATGTAAACGGGTATCGAAGATGCATGAACAAATCGACTTTTTGGGCCAAAAAAACGTGTTTTAGCATTTTTTTTGCCTGAAAATTGATTTTTTTCTAGCACAGTACAAATCACTTCTGAGACCCAAAAAACTCGATTTTTCGGTGTTTTTAGGCTAAATTTGGGATATAAACGGGTATCGAAGATACATGCACAAATCGACTTTTTAGGCCCAAAAAACGTGTTTTAGCATTTTTTTTGCCTGAAAATTGAAATTTTTCTAGCACAGTGTAGAAATGTACAAATCGCTTCTGAGACCCAAAAAACTCGATTTTTCGGTGTTTTTAGGCTAAATTTGGGATATAAACGGGTATCGAAGATGCATGCACAAATCGACTTTTTGGGCCAAAAAAACGTGTTTTAGCATTTTTTTTTGCCTGAAAATTGATTTTTTTCTAGCACAGTGTAAACATGTACAAATCGCTTCTGAGACCCAAAAATCTCGATTTTTCGGTGTTTTTAGGCTAAATTTGGGATATAAACGGGTATCGAAGATGCATGCACAAATCGACTTTTTGGGCCCAAAAAACGTGTTTTAGCATTTTTTTTGCCTGAAAATTGAAATTTTTCTAGAACAGTGTAGACATGTACAAATCGCTTCTGAGACCCAAAAAACTCGTTTTCTCGGTGTTTTTAGGCTAAATTTGGGATATAAACGGGTCTCGAAAATGCATGCACAAATCGACTTTTTGGGCCAAAAAAACGTGTTTTAGCATTTTTTTGCCTGAAAATTGAAATTTTTCTAGCACAGTACAAATCGCTTCTGACACCAAAATAACTCGATTTTTCGGTGTTTTTAGGCTAAATTTGGGATATAAACGGGTATCGAAGATGCATGCACAAATCACATTTTGGGCCCAAAAAACGTGTTTTAGCATTTTTTTTGCCTGAAAATTGATTTTTTTCTAGCACAGTGTAAACATGTACAAATCGCTTCTGAGACCCAAAAAACTCGATTTTACGAAGTTTTTAGGCTAAATTTGGGATATAAACGGGTATCGAAGATGCATGCACAAATCGACTTTTTTGGGCCAAAAAAACGTGTTTTAAATTTTTTTTTTGCCTGAAAATTGATTTTTTTCTAGCACAGTACAAATCGCTTCTGAGACCCAAAAAACTCGATTTTTCGGTGTTATTAGGCTAATTTTGGGATATAAACGGGTATCGAAGATGCATGCACAAATCGACTTTTTGGGCCCAAAAAACGTGTTTTAGCATTTTTTTTGCCTGAAAATTTATTTTTTTCTAGCCCAGTGTAGACATGTACAAATCGCTTCTGAGACCCAAAAAACTCGATTTTTCGGTGTTTTTAGGCTAAATTTGGGATATAAACGGGTATCGAAGATGCATGCACAAATCGACTTTTTGGGCCAAAAAAACGTGTTTTAGCATTTTTTTTGCCTGAAAATTGATTTTTTTCTAGCACAGTGTAAACATGTACAAATCGCTTCTGAGACCCAAAAATCTCGATTTTTCGGTGTTTTTAGGCTAAATTTGGGATATAAACGGGTATCGAAGATGCATGCACAAATCGACTTTTTGGGCAAAAAAAGCGTGTTTTAGCATTTTTTTTTGCCTGAAAATTGAAATTTTTCTAGCACAGTACAAATCGCTTCTGAGACCAAAAAAACTCGATTTTTCGGTGTTTTTAGGCTAAATTTGGGATATAAACGAGTATCGAAGATGCATGCACAAATCGACTTTTTGGGCCCAAAAAACGTGTTTTAGCATTTTTTTTGCCAGAAAATTGAAATTTTTCTAGAACAATGTAGACATGTACAAATCGCTTCCGAGACCCAAAAAACTCGATTTTACGAAGTTTTTAGGCTAAATTTGGGATATAAACGGGTATCGAAGATGCATGCACAAATCGACTTTTTGGGACAAAAAAACGTGTTTTAAATTTTGTTTTGCCTGAAAATTGATTTTTTTCTAGCACAGTACAAATCGCTTCTGAGACCCAAAAAATTCGATTTTTCGGTGTTATTAGGCTAAATTTGGGATATAAACGGGTATCGAAGATGCATGCACAAATCGACTTTTTGGGCCCAAAAAACGTGTTTTAGCATTTTTTTTGCCTGAAAATTGAAATTTTTCTAGCACAGTGTAAACATGTACAAATCGCTTCTGAGACCCAAAAATCTCGATTTTTCGGTGTTTTTAGGCTAAATTTGGGATATAAACGGGTATCGAAGATGCATGCACAAATCGACTTTTTGGGCAAAAAAAGCGTGTTTTAGCATTTTTTTTTGCCTGAAAATTGAAATTTTTCTAGCACAGTACAAATCGCTTCTGAGACCAAAAAAACTCGATTTTTCGGTGTTTTTAGGCTAAATTTGGGATATAAACGAGTATCGAAGATGCATGCACAAATCGACTTTTTGGGCCCAAAAAACGTGTTTTAGCATTTTTTTTGCCAGAAAATTGAAATTTTTCTAGAACAATGTAGACATGTACAAATCGCTTCCGAGACCCAAAAAACTCGATTTTACGAAGTTTTTAGGCTAAATTTGGGATATAAACGGGTATCGAAGATGCATGCACAAATCGACTTTTTGGGACAAAAAAACGTGTTTTAAATTTTGTTTTGCCTGAAAATTGATTTTTTTCTAGCACAGTACAAATCGCTTCTGAGACCCAAAAAATTCGATTTTTCGGTGTTATTAGGCTAAATTTGGGATATAAACGGGTATCGAAGATGCATGCACAAATCGACTTTTTGGGCCCAAAAAACGTGTTTTAGCATTTTTTTTGCCTGAAAATTGAAATTTTTCTAGCCCAGTGTAGACATGTACAAATCGCTTCTGAGACCCAAAAAACTCGATTTTTCGGTGTTTTTAGGCTAAATTTGGGATATAAACGGGTATCGAAGATGCATGCACAAATCGACTTTTTGGGCCAAAAAAACGTGTTTTAGCATTTTTTTTGCCTGAAAATTGATTTTTTTCTAGCACAGTACAAATCGCTTCTGAGACCAAAAAAAATCGACTTTTCGGTGTTTTTAGGCTAAATTTGGGATATAAACGGGTATCGAAGATGCATGCACAAATCGACTTTTTGGGCCAAAAAAGCGTGTTTTAGCATTTTTTTTGCCTGAAAATTGAAATTTTTCTAGCACAGTACAAATCGCTTCTGAGACCAAAAAAACTCGATTTTTCGGTGTTTTTAGGCTAAATTTGGGATATAAACGAGTATCGAAGATGCATGCACAAATCGACTTTTTGGGCCCAAAAAACGTGTTTTAGCATTTTTTTTGCCAGAAAATTGAATTTTTTCTAGAACAATGTAGACATGTACAAATCGCTTCCGAGACCCAAAAAACTCGATTTTACGAAGTTTTTAGGCTAAATTTGGGATATAAACGGGTATCGAAGATGCATGCACAAATCGAGTTTTTGGGCCAAAAAAACGTGTTTTAATTTTTTTTTTGCCTGAAAATTGATTTTTTTCTAGCACAGTACAAATCGCTTCTGAGACCCAAAAAACTCGATTTTTCGGTGTTATTAGGCTAAATTTGGGATATAAACGGGTATCGAAGATGCATGCACAAATTGACTTTTTGAGCCCAAAAAACATGTTTTAGCATTTTTTTTGCCTGAAAATTGAAATTTTTCTAGCCCAGTGTAGACATGTACAAATCGCTTCTGAGACCCAAAAAACTCGATTTTTCGGTGTTTTTAGGCTAAATTTGTGATATAAACGGGTATCGAAGATGCATGCACAAATCGACTTTTTGGGCCAAAAAAACGTGTTTTAGCATTTTTTTTGCCTGAAATTGATTTTTTTCTAGCACAGTACAAATCGCTTCTGAGACCAAAAAAACTCGACTTTCGGTGTTTTTAGGCTAAACTTGGGATATAAACGGATATCGAAGATGCATGCACAAATCGACTTTTTGGGCCCCAAAAATGTGTTTTAGCATTTTTTTTGCCTGAATATTGAAATTTTTCTAGAACAGTGTAGACATGTACAAATCGCTTCTGAGACCCAAAAAACTCGATTTTTCGGTGTTTTAGGCTAAATTTGGGATATAAACGGGTATCGAAGATGCATGCACAAATCGACTTTTTGGGCCCAAAAAACGTGTTTTAGCATTTTTTTGGCCTGAAAATTGAAATTTTTCTAGCACAGTACAAATCGCTTCTGAAACCAAAAAAAATAGATTTTTCGGTGTTTTTAGGCTAAATTTGGGATATAAACGAGTATCGAAGATGCATGCACAAATCGACTTTTTGGGCCAAAAAAACGTGTTTTAGTATTTTTTTTGCCTGAAAATTGAAATTTTTCTAGCACAGTACAAATCGCTTCTGAGACCAAAAAAACTCGATTTTTCGGTGTTTTTAGGCTAAATTTGGGATATAAACGAGTATCGAAGATGCATGCACAAATCGACTTTTTGGGCCCAAAAAACGTGTTTTTGCATTTTTTTGGCCAGAAAATTGAAATTTTTCGAGAACAGTGTAGACATGTACAAATCGCTTCCGACACCCAAAAAACTCGATTTATCGAAGTTTTTAGGCTAAATTTGGGATATAAACGGGTATCGAAGATGCATGCACAAATCGATTTTTTGGGCCCAAAAAACGTGTATTAGCATTTTTTTTGCCTGAAAATTGATTTTTTTCTAGCACAGTGTAAACATGTACAAATCGCTTGTGAGACCCAAAAAACTCGATTTTTTGGTGTTTTTAGGCTAAATTTGGGATATAAACGGGTATCGAAGATGCATGCACAAATCGACTTTTTGGACCCAAAAAACGTGTTTTAGCATTTTTTTTGCCTGAAAATTGAAATTTTTCTAGCACAGTACAAATCGCTTCTGAAACCAAAAAAACTCGATTTTTCGGTGTTTTTAGGCTAAATTTGGGATACAAACGGGTATCGAAGATGCATGCACAAATCGACTTTTTGGGCCAAAAAAACGTGTTTTAGCATTTTTTTTGCCTGAAAATTGAAATTTTTCTAGCACAGTACAAATCGCTTCTGAGACACAAAAAACTCGATTTTTCGGTGTTTTTAGGCTAAATTTGGGATATAAACGGGCATCGAAGATGCATGCACAAATCGACTTTTTGGGCCAAAAAAACGTGTTTTAGCATTTTTTTTGCCTGAAAATTGATTTTTTTCTAGCACAGTACAAATCGCTTCTGAGACCAAAAAACCCCGCTTTTTCGGTGTTATTAGGCTAAATTTGGGATATGAACGGGTATCGAAGATGCATGCACAAATCGACTTTTTGAGCCCAAAAAATGTGTTTTAGCATATTTTTTGCCTGAAAATTGATTTTTTTCTAGAACAGTGTAGACATGTACAAATCGCTTCTGAGACCCAAAAAACTCGATTTTTCGGTGTTTTTAGGCTAAATTTGGGATATAAACGGGTATCGAAGATGCATGCACAAATCGACTTTTTGGGCCCAAAAAACGTGTTTTAGCATTTTTTTGGCCTGAAAATTGAATTTTTTCTAGCACAGTACAAATCGCTTCTGAAACCAAAATAACTCGATTTTTCGGTGTTTTTAGGCTAAATCTGGGATATAAACGAGTATCGAAGATGCATGCACAAATCGACTTTTTGGGCCAAAAAAACGTGTTTTAGCATTTTTTTTGCCTGAAAATTGATTTTTTTCTAGCACAGTACAAATCGCTTCTGACACCGAAATAACTCGATTTTTCGGTGTTTTTAGACTAAATTTGGGATATAAACGGGCATCAAAGATGCATGCACAAATCGACTTTTTGGGCCCAAAAAATGTGTTTTAGCATTTTTTTTGCCTGAAAATTGAAATTTTTCTAGCATAGTGTAAACATGTACAAATCGCTTCTGAGACCCAAAAAACTCGATTTTTCGGTGTTTTTAGGCTAAATTTGGGATATAAACGGGTATCGAAGATGCATGCACAAATCGACTTTTTGGGCCCAAAAAACGTGTATTAGCATTTTTTTTGCCTGAAAATTGATTTTTTTCTAGCACAGTGTAAACATGTACAAATCGCTTCTGAGACCCAAAAAACTCGATTTTTCGGTGTTTTTAGGCTAAAATTTGGGATATAAACGGGTATCGAAGATGCATGCACAAATCGACTTTTTGGGCCAAAAAAACGTGTTTTAGCATTTTTTTGCCTGAAAATTGAAATTTTTCTAGCACAGTACAAATCGCTTCTGACACGAAAATAACTCGATTTTTCTGTGTTTTTAGGCTAAATTTGGGATATAAACGGGTATCGAAGATGCATGCACAAATCGACTTTTTGGGCCCAAAAAACGTGTTTTAGCATTTTTTTTGCCTGAAAATTGATTTTTTTCTAGCACAGTGTAGACATGTACAAATCGCTTCTGAGACAAAAAAAAACTCGATTTTTCGGTGTTTTTAGGCTAAATTTGGGATATAAACGGGTATCGAAGATGCATGCACAAATCGACTTTTTGGGCCCAAAAAACGTGTTTTAGCATTTTTTTTGCATGAAAATTGAAATTTTTCTAGCACAGTGTAGACATGTATAAATTGCTTCTGAGACCCAAAAAACTCGATTTCTCGGTGTTTTTAGGCTAAATTTGGGATGTAAACGGGTATCGAAGATGCATGAACAAATCGACTTTTTGGGCCAAAAAAACGTGTTTTAGCATTTTTTTTGCCTGAAAATTGATTTTTTTCTAGCACAGTACAAATCGATTCTGAGACCCAAAAAACTCGATTTTTCGGTGTTTTTAGGCTAAATTTGGGATATAAACGGGTATCGAAGATGCATGCACAAATCGACTTTTTAGGTCCAAAAAACGTGTTTTAGCATTTTTTTTGCCTGAAAATTGATTTTTTTCTAGCACAGTGTAGAAATGTACAAATCGCTTCTGAGACCCAAAAAACTCGATTTTTCGGTGTTTTTAGGCTAAATTTGGGATATAAACGGGTATCGAAGATGCATGCACAAATCGACTTTTTGGGCCAAAAAAACGTGTTTTAGCATTTTTTTTGCCTGAAAATTGATTTTTTTCTAGCACAGTGTAAACATGTACAAATCGCTTCTGAGACCCAAAAATCTCGATTTTTCGGTGTTTTTAGGCTAAATTTGGGATATAAACGGTTATCGAAGATGCATGCACAAATCAACTTTTTGGGCCAAAAAAGCGTGTTTTAGCATTTTTTTGCCTGAAAATTGAAATTTTTCTAGCACAGTACAAATCGCTTCTGAGACCAAAAAAACTCGATTTTTCGGTGTTTTTAGGCTAAATTTGGGATATAAACGGGTATCGAAGATGCATGCACAAATCGACTTTTTGGGCCCAAAAAACGTGTTTTAGCATTTTTTTTGCCAGTAAATTGAAATTTTTCTAGAACAATGTAGACATGTACAAATCGCTTCCGAGACCCAAAAAACTCGATTTTACGAAGTTTTTAGCTAAATTTGGGATATAAACGGGTATCGAAGATGCATGCACAAATCGACTTTTTTGGGCCAAAAAAACGTGTTTTAAATTTTTTTTTTGCCTGAAAATTGATTTTTTTCTAGCACAGTACAAATCGCTTCTGAGACCCAAAAAACTCGATTTTTCGGTGTTATTAGGCTAAATTTGGGATATAAACGGGTATCGAAGATGCATGCACAAATCGACTTTTTGGGCCCAAAAAACGTGTTTTAGCATTTTTTTTGCCTGAAAATTGATTTTTTTCTAGCCCAGTGTAGACATGTACAAATCGCTTCTGAGACCCAAAAAACTCGATTTTTCGGTGTTTTTAGGCTAAATTTGGGATATAAACGGGTATCGAAGATGCATGCACAAATCGACTTTTTGGGCCCAAAAAACGTGTTTTTGCATTTTTTTTGCCAGAAAATTGAAATTTTTCTAGAACAGTGTATACATGTACAAATCGCTTCCGACTCCCAAAAAACTCGATTTATCGAAGTTTTTAGGCTAAATTTGGGATATAAACGGGTATCGAAGATGCATGCACAAATCGATTTTTTGGGCCCAAAAAACGTGTATTAGCATTTTTTTTGCCTGAAAATTGATTTTTTTCTAGCACAGTGTAAACATGTACAAATCGCTTGTGAGACCCAAAAAACTCGATTTTTTGGTGTTTTTAGGCTAAATTTGGGATATAAACGGGTATCGAAGATGCATGCACAAATCGACTTTTTGGACCCAAAAAAACGTGTTTTAGCATTTTTTTTGCCTGAAAATTGAAATTTTTCCAGCACAGTACAAATCGCTTCTGAAACCAAAAAAACTCGATTTTTCGGTGTTTTTAGGCTAAATTTGGGATACAAACGGGTATCGAAGATGCATGCACAAATCGACTTTTTGGGCCAAAAAAACGTGTTTTAGCATTTTTTTTGCCTGAAAATTTAAATTTTTCTAGCACAGTACAAATCGCTTCTGAGACACAAAAAACTCGATTTTTCGGTGTTTTTAGGCTAAATTTGGGATATAAACGGGCATCGAAGATGCATGCACAAATCGACTTTTTGGGCCAAAAAAACGTGTTTTAGCATTTTTTTTGCCTGAAAATTGATTTTTTTCTAGCACAGTACAAATCGCTTCTGAGACCAAAAAACCCCGCTTTTTCGGTGTTATTAGGCTAAATTTGGGATATGAACGGGTATCGAAGATGCATGCACAAATCGACTTTTTGAGCCCAAAAAATATGTTTTAGCATATTTTTTGCCTGAAAATTGATTTTTTTCTAGAACAGTGTATACATGTACAAATCGCTTCTGAGACCCAAAAAACTCGATTTTTCGGTGTTTTAAGGCTAAATTTGGGATATAAACGGGTATCGTAGATGCATGCACAAATCGACTTTTTGGGCCCAAAAAACGTGTTTTAGCATTTTTTTTGCCGGAAAATTGAAATTTTTCTAGCACAGTGTAGACATGTACAAATCGCTTCTGAGCCAAAAAAAAACTCGATTTCTCGGTGTTTTTAGGCTAAATTTGGGATATAAACGGGTATCGAAGATGCATGCACAAATCGAATTTTTGGACCCAAAAAACGTGTTTTAGCATTTTTTTTGCCTGAAAATTGAAATTTTTCTAGAACAGTACAAATCGCTTCTGAAACCAAAAAAACTCGATTTTTCGGTGTTCTTAGGCTAAATTTGGGATATAAACGGGTATCGAAGATGCATGCACAAATCGACTTTTTGGGCCCAAAAAACGTGTTTTAGCATTTTTTTGGCCTGAAAATTGAATTTTTTCTAGCACAGTACAAATCGCTTCTGAAACCAAAATTACTCGATTTTTCGGTGTTTTTAGGCTAAATCTGGGATATAAACGAGTATCGAAGATGCATGCACAAATCGACTTTTTGGGCCAAAAAAACGTGTTTTAGCATTTTTTTTGCCTGAAAATTGATTTTTTTCTAGCACAGTACAAATCGCTTCTGAGACCAAAAAAAATCGACTTTTCGGTGTTTTTAGGCTAAATTTGGGATATAAACGGGTATCGAAGATGCATGCACAAATCGACTTTTTGGGCCCAAAAAACGTGTTTTAGCATTTTTTTTGCCTGAAAATTGAAGTTTTTCTAGCACAGTGTAGAAATGTACAAATCGCTTCTGAGACCCAAAAAACTCGATTTTTCGGTGTTTTTAGGCTAAATTTGGGATATAAACGGGTATTGAAGATGCATGCACAAATCGACTTTTTGGGCCAAAAAAACGTGTTTTAGCATTTTTTTTGCCTGAAAATTGATTTTTTTCTAGCACAGTGTAAACATGTACAAATCGCTTCTGAGACCCAAAAATCTCGATTTTTCGGTGTTTTTAGGCTAAATTTGGGATATAAACGGGTATCGAAGATGCATGCACAAATCGACTTTTTGGGCCAAAAAAGCGTGTTTTAGCATTTTTTTTGCCTGAAAATTGAAATTTTTCTAGCACAGTACAAATCGCTTCTGAGACCAAAAAAACTCGATTTTTCGGTGTTTTTAGGCTAAATTTGGGATATAAACGAGTATCGAAGATGCATGCACAAATCGACTTTTTGGGCCCAAAAAACGTGTTTTAGATTTTTTTTGCCAGAAAATTGAATTTTTTCTAGAACAATGTAGACATGTACAAATCGCTTCCGAGACCCAAAAAACTCGATTTTACGAAGTTTTTAGGCTAAATTTGGGATATAAACGGGTATCGAAGATGCATGCACAAATCGACTTTTTGGGCCGAAAAAACGTGTTTTAATTTTTTTTTTGCCTGAAAATTGATTTTTTTCTAGCACAGTACAAATCGCTTCTGAGACCCAAAAAACTCGATTTTTCGGTGTTATTAGGCTAAATTTGGGATATAAACGGGTATCGAAGATGCATGCACAAATTGACTTTTTGAGCCCAAAAAACATGTTTTAGCATTTTTTTTGCCTGAAAATTGAAATTTTTCTAGCCCAGTGTAGACATGTACAAATCGCTTCTGAGGCCCAAAAAACTCGTATTTTCGGTGTTTTTTGGCTAAATTTGGGATATAAACGGGTATCGAAGATGCATGCACAAATCGAGTTTTTGGGCCAAAAAAACGTGTTTTAGCATTTTTTTTGCCTGAAATTGATTTTTTTCTAGCACAGTACAAATCGCTTCTGAGACCAAAAAAACTCGACTTTCGGTGTTTTTAGGCTAAACTTGGGATATAAACGGATATCGAAGATGCATGCACAAATCGACTTTTTGGGCCCCAAAAATGTGTTTTAGCATTTTTTTTGCCTGAATATTGAAATTTTTCTAGAACAGTGTAGACATGTACAAATCGCTTCTGAGACCCAAAAAACTCGATTTTTCGGTGTTTTAGGCTAAATTTGGGATATAAACGGGTATCGAAGATGCATGCACAAATCGACTTTTTGGGCCCAAAAAACGTGTTTTAGCATTTTTTTGGCCTGAAAATTGAAATTTTTCTAGCACAGTACAAATCGCTTCTGAAACCAAAATAAATAGATTTTTCGGTGTTTTTAGGCTAAATTTGGGATATAAACGAGTATCGAAGATGCATGCACAAATCGACTTTTTGGGCCAAAAAAACGTGTTTTAGTATTTTTTTTGCCTGAAAATTGAAATTTTTCTAGCACAGTACAAATCGCTTCTGAGACCAAAAAAACTCGATTTTTCGGTGTTTTTAGGCTAAATTTGGGATATAAACGAGTATCGAAGATGCATGCACAAATCGACTTTTTGGGCCCAAAAAACGTGTTTTTGCATTTTTTTGGCCAGAAAATTGAAATTTTTCTAGAACAGTGTAGACATGTACAAATCGCTTCCGACACCCAAAAAACTCGATTTATCGAAGTTTTTAGGCTAAATTTGGGATATAAACGGGTATCGAAGATGCATGCACAAATCGATTTTTTGGGCCCAAAAAACGTGTATTAGCATTTTTTTTGCCTGAAAATTGATTTTTTTCTAGCACAGTGTAAACATGTACAAATCGCTTGTGAGACCCAAAAAACTCGATTTTTTGGTGTTTTTAGGCTAAATTTGGGATATAAACGGGTATCAAAGATGCATGCACAAATCGACTTTTTGGACCCAAAAAACGTGTTTTAGCATTTTTTTTGCCTGAAAATTGAAATTTTTCTAGCACAGTACAAATCGCTTCTGAAACCAAAAAAACTCGATTTTTCGGTGTTTTTAGGCTAAATTTGGGATACAAACGGGTATCGAAGATGCATGCACAAATCGACTTTTTGGGCCAAAAAAACGTGTTTTAGCATTTTTTTTGCCTGAAAATTGAAATTTTTCTAGCACAGTACAAATCGCTTCTGAGACACAAAAAACTCGATTTTTCGGTGTTTTTAGGCTAAATTTGGGATATAAACGGGCATCGAAGATGCATGCACAAATC
The DNA here is from genome assembly GCA_034508575.1 of Petrolisthes manimaculis. NCBI lineage: Eukaryota > Metazoa > Arthropoda > Malacostraca > Decapoda > Porcellanidae > Petrolisthes > Petrolisthes manimaculis. The sequence goes on from JAWZYT010001007.1 coordinate 935,500, forward strand.
GACTTTTTGGGCCAAAAAAACGTGTTTTAGCCTTTTTTTTGCCTGAAAATTGGTTTTTTTCTAGCACAGTACAAATCGCTTCTGAGACCAAAAAACCCCGCTTTTTCGGTGTTATTAGGCTAAATTTGGGATATGAACGGGTATCGAAGATGCATGCACAAATCGACTTTTTGAGCCCAAAAAATGTGTTTTAGCATATTTTTTGCCTGAAAATTGATTTTTTTCTAGAACAGTGTAGACATGTACAAATCGCTTCTGAGACCCAAAAAACTCGATTTTTCGGTGTTTTTAGGCTAAATTTGGGATATAAACGGGTATCGAAGATGCATGCACAAATCGACTTTTTGGGCCCAAAAAACGTGTTTTAGCATTTTTTTGGCCTGAAAATTGAATTTTTTCTAGCACAGTACAAATCGCTTCTGAAACCAAAATAACTCGATTTTTCGGTGTTTTTAGGCTAAATCTGGGATATAAACGAGTATCGAAGATGCATGCACAAATCGACTTTTTGGGCCAAAAAAACGTGTTTTAGCATTTTTTTTGCCTGAAAATTGATTTTTTCTAGCACAGTACAAATCGCTTCTGACACCAAAATAACTCGATTTTTCGGTGTTTTTAGACTAAATTTGGGATATAAACGGGCATCAAAGATGCATGCACAAATCGACTTTTTGGGCCCAAAAAATGTGTTTTAGCATTTTTTTTGCCTGAAAATTGAATTTTTTCTAGCACAGTGTAAACATGTACAAATCGCTTCTGAGACCCAAAAAACTCGATTTTTCGGTGTTTTTAGGCTAAAATTTGGGATATAAACGGGTATCGAAGATGCATGCACAAATCGACTTTTTGGGCCAAAAAAACGTGTTTTAGCATTTTTTTGCCTGAAAATTGAAATTTTTCTAGAACAGTGTAGACATGTACAAATCGCTTCCGACACCAAAAAAAATCGATTTATCGAAGTTTTTAGGCTAAATTTGGGATATAAACGGGTATCGAAGATGCATGCACAAATCGATTTTTTGGGCCCAAAAAACGTGTATTAGCATTTTTTTTGCCTGAAAATTGATTTTTTTTCTAGCACAGTGTAAACATGTACAAATCGCTTGTGAGACCCAAAAAACTCGATTTTTTGGTGTTTTTAGGCTAAATTTGGGATATAAACGGGTATCGAAGATGCATGCACAAATCGACTTTTTGGACCCAAAAAAACGTGTTTTAGCATTTTTTTTGCCTGAAAATTGAAATTTTTCCAGCACAGTACAAATCGCTTCTGAAACCAAAAAAACTCGATTTTTCGGTGTTTTTAGGCTAAATTTGGGATACAAACGGGTATCGAAGATGCATGCACAAATCGACTTTTTGGGCCAAAAAAACGTGTTTTAGCATTTTTTTTGCCTGAAAATTGAAATTTTTCTAGCACAGTACAAATCGCTTCTGAGACACAAAAAACTCGATTTTTCGGTGTTTTTAGGCTAAATTTGGGATATAAACGGGCATCGAAGATGCATGCACAAATCGACTTTTTGGGCCAAAAAAACGTGTTTTAGCATTTTTTTTGCCTGAAAATTGATTTTTTTTTAGCACAGTACAAATCGCTTCTGAGACAAAAAAAAAACCGCTTTTTCGGTGTTATTAGGCTAAATTTGGGATATGAACGGGTATCGAAGATGCATGCACAAATCGACTTTTTGAGCCCAAAAAATGTGTTTTAGCATATTTTTTGCCTGAAAATTGATTTTTTTCTAGAACAGTGTAGACATGTACAAATCGCTTCTGAGACCCAAAAAACTCGATTTTTCGGTGTTTTAAGGCTAAATTTGGGATATAAACGGGTATCGTAGATGCATGCACAAATCGACTTTTTGGGCCCAAAAAACGTGTTTTAGCATTTTTTTTGCCGGAAAATTGAAATTTTTCTAGCACAGTGTAGACATGTACAAATCGCTTCTGAGACAAAAAAAAACTCGATTTCTCGGTGTTTTTAGGCTAAATTTGGGATATAAACGGGTATCGAAGATGCATGCACAAATCGAATTTTTGGACCCAAAAAACGTGTTTTAGCATTTTTTTTGCCTGAAAATTGAAATTTTTCTAGAACAGTACAAATCGCTTCTGAAACCAAAAAAACTCGATTTTTCGGTGTTCTTAGGCTAAATTTGGGATATAAACGGGTATCGAAGATGCATGCACAAATCGACTTTTTGGGCCCAAAAAACGTGTTTTAGCATTTTTTTGGCCTGAAAATTGATTTTTTTCTAGCACAGTACAAATCGCTTCTGAAACCAAAATAACTCGATTTTTCGGTGTTTTTAGGCTAAATCTGGGATATAAACGAGTATCGAAGATGCATGCACAAATCGACTTTTTGGGCCAAAAAAACGTGTTTTAGCATTTTTTTTGCCTGAAAATTGATTTTTTTCTAGCACAGTACAAATCGCTTCTGACACCAAAATAACTCGATTTTTCGGTGTTTTTAGACTAAATTTGGGATATAAACGGGCATCAAAGATGCATGCACAAATCGACTTTTTGGGCCAAAAAATGTGTTTTAGCATTTTTTTTGCCTGAAAATTGATTTTTTTTCTAGCCCAGTGTAGACATGTACAAATCGCTTCTGAGACCCAAAAAACTCGATTTTTCGGTGTTTTTAGGCTAAATTTGGGATATAAACGGGTATCGAAGATGCATGCACAAATCGACTTTTTGGGCCCAAAAAACGTGTTTTTGCATTTTTTTTGCCAGAAAATTGAAATTTTTCTAGAACAGTGTAGACATGTACAAATCGCTTCCGACACCAAAAAAAATCGATTTATCGAAGTTTTTAGGCTAAATTTGGGATATAAACGGGTATCGAAGATGCATGCACAAATCGATTTTTTGGGCCCAAAAAACGTGTATTAGCATTTTTTTTGCCTGAAAATTGATTTTTTTCTAGCACAGTGTAAACATGTACAAATCGCTTGTGAGACCCAAAAAACTCGATTTTTTGGTGTTTTTAGGCTAAATTTGGGATATAAACGGGTATCGAAGATGCATGCACAAATCGACTTTTTGGACCCAAAAAAACGTGTTTTAGCATTTTTTTTGCCTGAAAATTGAAATTTTTCCAGCACAGTACAAATCGCTTCTGAAACCAAAAAAACTCGATTTTTCGGTGTTTTTAGGCTAAATTTGGGATACAAACGGGTATCGAAGATGCATGCACAAATCGACTTTTTGGGCCAAAAAAACGTGTTTTAGCATTTTTTTTGCCTGAAAATTGAAATTTTTCTAGCACAGTACAAATCGCTTCTGAGACACAAAAAACTCGATTTTTCGGTGTTTTTAGGCTAAATTTGGGATATAAACGGGCATCGAAGATGCATGCACAAATCGACTTTTTGGGCCAAAAAAACGTGTTTTAGCATTTTTTTTGCCTGAAAATTGATTTTTTTCTAGCACAGTACAAATCGCTTCTGAGACAAAAAAAAACCGCTTTTTCGGTGTTATTAGGCTAAATTTGGGATATGAACGGGTATCGAAGATGCATGCACAAATCGACTTTTTGAGCCCAAAAAATGTGTTTTAGCATATTTTTTGCCTGAAAATTGATTTTTTTCTAGAACAGTGTAGACATGTACAAATCGCTTCTGAGACCCAAAAAACTCGATTTTTCGGTGTTTTAAGGCTAAATTTGGGATATAAACGGGTATCGTAGATGCATGCACAAATCGACTTTTTGGGCCCAAAAAACGTGTTTTAGCATTTTTTTTGCCGGAAAATTGAAATTTTTCTAGCACAGTGTAGACATGTACAAATCGCTTCTGAGACAAAAAAAAAACTCGATTTCTCGGTGTTTTTAGGCTAAATTTGGGATATAAACGGGTATCGAAGATGCATGCACAAATCGAATTTTTGGACCCAAAAAACGTGTTTTAGCATTTTTTTTGCCTGAAAATTGAAATTTTTCTAGAACAGTACAAATCGCTTCTGAAACCAAAAAAACTCGATTTTTCGGTGTTCTTAGGCTAAATTTGGGATATAAACGGGTATCGAAGATGCATGCACAAATCGACTTTTTGGGCCCAAAAAACGTGTTTTAGCATTTTTTTGGCCTGAAAATTGAATTTTTTCTAGCACAGTACAAATCGCTTCTGAAACCAAAATAACTCGATTTTTCGGTGTTTTTAGGCTAAATCTGGGATATAAACGAGTATCGAAGATGCATGCACAAATCGACTTTTTGGGCCAAAAAAACGTGTTTTAGCATTTTTTTTGCCTGAAAATTGATTTTTTTCTAGCACAGTACAAATCGCTTCTGACACCAAAATAACTCGATTTTTCGGTGTTTTTAGACTAAATTTGGGATATAAACGGGCATCAAAGATGCATGCACAAATCGACTTTTTGGGCCAAAAAATGTGTTTTAGCATTTTTTTTGCCTGAAAATTGAAATTTTTCTAGCATAGTGTAAACATGTACAAATCGCTTCTGAGACCCAAAAAACTCGATTTTTCGGTGTTTTTAGGCTAAATTTGGGATATAAACGGGTATCGAAGATGCATGCACAAATCGACTTTTTGGGCCCAAAAAACGTGTATTAGCATTTTTTTTGCCTGAAAATTGAATTTTTTCTAGCACAGTGTAAACATGTACAAATCGCTTCTGAGACCCAAAAAACTCGATTTTTCGGTGTTTTTAGGCTAAAATTTGGGATATAAACGGGTATCGAAGATGCATGCACAAATCGACTTTTTGGGCCAAAAAAACGTGTTTTAGCATTTTTTTGCCTGAAAATTGAAATTTTTCTAGCACAGTACAAATCGCTTCTGACACCAAAATAACTCGATTTTTCGGTGTTTTTAGGCTAAATTTAGGATATAAACAGGTATCGAAGATGCATGCACAAATCGACTTTTTGGGCCCAAAAAACGTGTTTTAGCATTTTTTTTGCCTGAAAATTGAATTTTTTCTAGCACAGTGTAGACATGTACAAATCGCTTCTGAGACAAAAAAAACTCGATTTTTCGGTGTTTTTAGGCTAAATTTGGGATATAAACGGGTATCGAAGATGCATGCACAAATCGACTTTTTGGGCCCAAAAAACGTGTTTTAGCATTTTTTTTGCCTGAAAATTGAAATTTTTCTAGCACAGTGTAGACATGTATAAATTGCTTCTGAGACCCAAAAAACTCGATTTCTCGGTGTTTTTAGGCTAAATTTGGGATGTAAACGGGTATCGAAGATGCATGAACAAATCGACTTTTTGGGCCAAAAAAACGTGTTTTAGCATTTTTTTTGCCTGAAAATTGATTTTTTTCTAGCACAGTACAAATCGCTTCTGAGACCCAAAAAACTCGATTTTTCGGTGTTTTTAGGCTAAATTTGGGATATAAACGGGTATCGAAGATGCATGCACAAATCGACTTTTTAGGCCCAAAAAACGTGTTTTAGCATTTTTTTTGCCTGAAAATTGATTTTTTTCTAGCACAGTGTAGAAATGTACAAATCGCTTCTGAGACCCAAAAAACTCGATTTTTCGGTGTTTTTAGGCTAAATTTGGGATATAAACGGGTATCGAAGATGCATGCACAAATCGACTTTTTGGGCCAAAAAAACGTGTTTTAGCATTTTTTTTGCCTGAAAATTGATTTTTTTCTAGCACAGTGTAAACATGTACAAATTGCTTCTGAGACCCAAAAATCTCGATTTTTCGGTGTTTTTAGGCTAAATTTGGGATATAAACGGTTATCGAAGATGCATGCACAAATCAACTTTTTGGGCCAAAAAAGCGTGTTTTAGCATTTTTTTGCCTGAAAATTGAAATTTTTCTAGCACAGTACAAATCGCTTCTGAGACCAAAAAAACTCGATTTTTCGGTGTTTTTAGGCTAAATTTGGGATATAAACGGGTATCGAAGATGCATGCACAAATCGACTTTTTGGGCCCAAAAAACGTGTTTTAGCATTTTTTTTGCCAGTAAATTGAAATTTTTCTAGAACAATCTAGACATGTACAAATCGCTTCCGAGACCCAAAAAACTCGATTTTACGAAGTTTTTAGGCTAAATTTGGGATATAAACGGGTATCGAAGATGCATGCACAAATCGACTTTTTTGGGCCAAAAAAACGTGTTTTAAATTTTTTTTTTGCCTGAAAATTGATTTTTTTCTAGCACAGTACAAATCGCTTCTGAGACCCAAAAAACTCGATTTTTCGGTGTTATTAGGCTAAATTTGGGATATAAACGGGTATCGAAGATGCATGCACAAATCGACTTTTTGGGCCCAAAAAACGTGTTTTAGCATTTTTTTTGCCTGAAAATTTATTTTTTTCTAGCCCAGTGTAGACATGTACAAATCGCTTCTGAGCCCAAAAAACTCGATTTTTCGGTGTTATTAGGCTAAATTTGGGATATAAACGGGTATCGAAGATGCATGCACAAATCGACTTTTTGGGCCCAAAAAACGTGTTTTAGCATTTTTTTTGCCTGAAAATTGATTTTTTTCTAGCCCAGTGTAGACATGTACAAATCGCTTCTGAGACCCAAAAAACTCGATTTTTCGGTGTTTTTAGGCTAAATTTGGGATATAAACGGGTATCGAAGATGCATGCACAAATCGACTTTTTGGGCCCAAAAAACGTGTTTTTGCATTTTTTTTGCCAGAAAATTGAAATTTTTCTAGAACAGTGTAGACATGTACAAATTGCTTCCGACACCCAAAAAACTCGATTTATCGAAGTTTTTAGGCTAAATTTGGGATATAAACGGGTATCGAAGATGCATGCACAAATCGATTTTTTGGGCCCAAAAAACGTGTATTAGCATTTTTTTTGCCTGAAAATTGATTTTTTTCTAGCACAGTGTAAACATGTACAAATCGCTTGTGAGACCCAAAAAACTCGATTTTTTGGTGTTTTTAGGCTAAATTTGGGATATAAACGGGTATCGAAGATGCATGCACAAATCGACTTTTTGGACCCAAAAAAACGTGTTTTAGCATTTTTTTTGCCTGAAAATTGAAATTTTTCCAGCACAGTACAAATCGCTTCTGAAACCAAAAAAACTCGATTTTTCGGTGTTTTTAGGCTAAATTTGGGATACAAACGGGTATCGAAGATGCATGCACAAAACGACTTTTTGGGCCAAAAAAACGTGTTTTAGCATTTTTTTTGCCTGAAAATTGAAATTTTTCTAGCACAGTACAAATCGCTTCTGAGACACAAAAAACTCGATTTTTCGGTGTTTTTAGGCTAAATTTGGGATATAAACGGGCATCGAAGATGCATGCACAAATCGACTTTTTGGGCCAAAAAAACGTGTTTTAGCATTTTTTTTGCCTGAAAATTGATTTTTTTCTAGCACAGTACAAATCGCTTCTGAGACCAAAAAACCCCGCTTTTTCGGTGTTATTAGGCTAAATTTGGGATATGAACGGGTATCGAAGATGCATGCACAAATCGACTTTTTGAGCCCAAAAAATGTGTTTTAGCATATTTTTTGCCTGAAAATTGATTTTTTTCTAGAACAGTGTAGACATGTACAAATCGCTTCTGAGACCCAAAAAACTCGATTTTTCGGTGTTTTAAGGCTAAATTTGGGATATAAACGGGTATCGTAGATGCATGCACAAATCGACTTTTTGGGCCCAAAAAACGTGTTTTAGCATTTTTTTTGCCGGAAAATTGAAATTTTTCTAGCACAGTGTAGACATGTACAAATCGCTTCTGAGACAAAAAAAAACTCGATTTCTCGGTGTTTTTAGGCTAAATTTGGGATATAAACGGGTATCGAAGATGCATGCACAAATCGAATTTTTGGACCCAAAAAACGTGTTTTAGCATTTTTTTTGCCTGAAAATTGAAATTTTTCTAGAACAGTACAAATCGCTTCTGAAACCAAAAAAACTCGATTTTTCGGTGTTCTTAGGCTAAATTTGGGATATAAACGGGTATCGAAGATGCATGCACAAATCGACTTTTTGGGCCCAAAAAACGTGTTTTAGCATTTTTTTGGCCTGAAAATTGAATTTTTTCTAGCACAGTACAAATCGCTTCTGAAACCAAAATAACTCGATTTTTCGGTGTTTTTAGGCTAAATCTGGGATATAAACGAGTATCGAAGATGCATGCACAAATCGACTTTTTGGGCCAAAAAAACGTGTTTTAGCATTTTTTTTTGCCTGAAAATTGATTTTTTTCTAGCACAGTACAAATCGCTTCTGACACCAAAACAACTCGATTTTTCGGTGTTTTTAGACTAAATTTGGGATATAAACGGGCATCAAAGATGCATGCACAAATCGACTTTTTGGGCCAAAAAATGTGTTTTAGCATTTTTTTTGCCTGAAAATTGAAATTTTTCTAGCATAGTGTAAACATGTACAAATCGCTTCTGAGACCCAAAAAACTCGATTTTTCGGTGTTTTTAGGCTAAATTTGGGATATAAACGGGTATCGAAGATGCATGCACAAATCGACTTTTTGGGCCCAAAAAACGTGTATTAGCATTTTTTTTGCCTGAAAATTGATTTTTTTCTAGCACAGTGTAAACATGTACAAATCGCTTCTGAGACCCAAAAAACTCGATTTTTCGGTGTTTTTAGGCTAAAATTTGGGATATAAACGGGTATCGAAGATGCATGCACAAATCGACTTTTTGGGCCAAAAAAACGTGTTTTAGCATTTTTTTGCCTGAAAATTGAAATTTTTCTAGCACAGTACAAATCGCTTCTGACACCAAAATAACTCGATTTTTCGGTGTGTTTAGGCTAAATTTGGGATATAAACGGGTATCGAAGATGCATGCACAAATCGACTTTTTGGGCCCAAAAAACGTGTTTTAGCATTTTTTTTGCCTGAAAATTGATTTTTTTCTAGCACAGTGTAGACATGTACAAATCGCTTCTGAGACAAAAAAAACTCGATTTTTCGGTGTTTTTAGGCTAAATTTGGGATATAAACGGGTATCGAAGATGCATGCACAAATCGACTTTTTGGGCCCAAAAAACGTGTTTTAGCATTTTTTTTGCCTGAAAATTGAAATTTTTCTAGCACAGTGTAGACATGTATAAATTGCTTCTGAGACCCAAAAAACTCGATTTCTCGGTGTTTTTAGGCTAAATTTGGGATGTAAACGGGTATCGAAGATGCATGAACAAATCGACTTTTTGGGCCAAAAAAACGTGTTTTAGCATTTTTTTTGCCTGAAAATTGATTTTTTTCTAGCACAGTACAAATCGCTTCTGAGACCCAAAAAACTCGATTTTTCGGTGTTTTTAGGCTAAATTTGGGATATAAACGGGTATCGAAGATGCATGCACAAATCGACTTTTTAGGCCCAAAAAACGTGTTTTAGCATTTTTTTTGCCTGAAAATTGATTTTTTTCTAGCACAGTGTAGAAATGTACAAATCGCTTCTGAGACCCAAAAAACTCGATTTTTCGGTGTTTTTAGGCTAAATTTGGGATATAAACGGGTATCGAAGATGCATGCACAAATCGACTTTTTGGGCCAAAAAAACGTGTTTTAGCATTTTTTTTGCCTGAAAATTGATTTTTTTCTAGCACAGTGTAAACATGTACAAATTGCTTCTGAGACCCAAAAATCTCGATTTTTCGGTGTTTTTAGGCTAAATTTGGGATATAAACGGTTATCGAAGATGCATGCACAAATCAACTTTTTGGGCCAAAAAAGCGTGTTTTAGCATTTTTTTGCCTGAAAATTGAAATTTTTCTAGCACAGTACAAATCGCTTCTGAGACCAAAAAAACTCGATTTTTCGGTGTTTTTAGGCTAAATTTGGGATATAAACGGGTATCGAAGATGCATGCACAAATCGACTTTTTGGGCCCAAAAAACGTGTTTTAGCATTTTTTTTGCCAGTAAACTGAAATTTTTCTAGAACAATGTAGACATGTACAAATCGCTTCCGAGACCCAAAAAACTCGATTTTACGAAGTTTTTAGGCTAAATTTGGGATATAAACGGGTATCGAAGATGCATGCACAAATCGACTTTTTTGGGCCAAAAAAACGTGTTTTAAATTTTTTTTTTGCCTGAAAATTGATTTTTTTCTAGCACAGTACAAATCGCTTCTGAGACCCAAAAAACTCGATTTTTCGGTGTTATTAGGCTAAATTTGGGATATAAACGGGTATCGAAGATGCATGCACAAATCGACTTTTTGGGCCCAAAAAACGTGTTTTAGCATTTTTTTTGCCTGAAAATTTATTTTTTTCTAGCCCAGTGTAGACATGTACAAATCGCTTCTGAGCCCAAAAAACTCGATTTTTCGGTGTTTTTAGGCTAAATTTGGGATATAAACGGGTATCGAAGATGCATGCACAAATCGACTTTTTGGGCCAAAAAAACGTGTTTTAGCATTTTTTTTGCCTGAAAATTGAATTTTTTCTAACACAGTGTAAACATATACAAATCGCTTCTGAGACACAAAAAACACGATTTTTCGGTGTTTTTAGGCTAAATTTGGGATATAAACGGGTTATCGAAGATGCATGCACAAATCGACTTTTTGGGCCAAAAAAAAGTGTTTTAGCATTTTTTTTGCCTGAAAATTGAAATTTTTCTAGCAGAGTACAAATCGCTTCTGAGACCCAAAAAACTCGATTTTTCGGTGTTTTTAGGCTAAATTTGAGATATAAACGGGTATCGAAGATGCATGCACAAATCGACTTTTTGGGCCAAAAAAACGTGTTTTAGCATTTTTTTTTGCCTGAAAATTGAAATTTTTCTAGCACAGTACAAATCGCTTCTGAGACCAAAAAAACTCGACTTTTCGGTGTTTTTAGGCTAAATTTGGGATATAAACGGGTATCGAAGATGCATGCACAAATCGACTTTTTGGGCCCAAAAAACGTGTTTTAGCATTTTTTTTGCCTGAAAATTGAAATTTTTCTAGCACAGTGTAGAAATGTACAAATCGCTTCTGAGACCCAAAAAACTCGATTTTTCGGTGTTTTTAGGCTAAATTTGGGATATAAACGGGTATTGAAGATGCATGCACAAATCGACTTTTTGGGCCAAAAAAACGTGTTTTAGCATTTTTTTTGCCTGAAAATTGATTTTTTTCTAGCACAGTGTAAACATGTACAAATCGCTTCTGAGACCCAAAAATCTCGATTTTTCGGTGTTTTTAGGCTAAATTTGGGATATAAACGGGTATCGAAGATGCATGCACAAATCGACTTTTTGGGCCAAAAAAGCGTGTTTTAGCATTTTTTTTGCCTGAAAATAGAAATTTTTCTAGCACAGTACAAATCGCTTCTGAGACCAAAAAAACTCGATTTTTCGGTGTTTTTAGGCTAAATTTGGGATATAAACGAGTATCGAAGATGCATGCACAAATCGACTTTTTGGGCCCAAAAAACGTGTTTTAGCATTTTTTTTGCCAGAAAATTGATTTCTTTCTAGAACAATGTAGACATGTACAAATCGCTTCCGAGACCCCAAAAACTCGATTTTATGAAGTTTTTAGGCTAAATTTGGGATATAAACGGGTATCGAAGATGCATGCACAAATCGACTTTTTGGGCCAAAAAAACATGTTTTAATTTTTTTTTTGCCTGAAAATTGATTTTTTTCTAGCACAGTACAAATCGCTTCTGAGACCCAAAAAAATCGATTTTTCGGTGTTATTAGGCTAAATTTGGGATATAAACGGGTATCGAAGATGCATGCACAAATTGACTTTTTGAGCCCAAAAAACATGTTTTAGCATTTTTTTTGCCTGAAAATTGAAATTTTTCTAGCCCAGTGTAAACATGTACAAATCGCTTCTGAGACCCAAAAAACACGATTTTTCGGTGTTTTTTTGGCTAAATTTGGGATATAAACGGGTATCGAAGATGCATGCACAAATCGACTTTTTGGGCCAAAAAAGCGTGTTTTAGCATTTTTTTTGCCTGAAAATTGAAATTTTTCTAGCACAGTACAAATCGCTTCTGAGACACAAAAAACTCGATTTTTCGGTGTTTTTAGGCTAAATTTGGGATATAAACGGGCATCGAAGATGCATGCACAAATCGACTTTTTGGGCCAAAAAAACGTGTTTTAGCATTTTTTTTGCCTGAAAATTGATTTTTTTCTAGCACAGTACAAATCGCTTCTGAGACCAAAAAACCCCGCTTTTTCGGTGTTATTAGGCTAAATTTGGGATATGAACGGGTATCGAAGATGCATGCACAAATCGACTTTTTGAGCCCAAAAAATGTGTTTTAGCATTTTTTTTGCCTGAAAATTGAAATTTTTCTAGAACAGTGTAGACATGTACAAATCGCTTCTGAGACCCAAAAAACTCGATTTTTCGGTGTTTTTAGGCTAAATTTGGGATATAAACGGGTATCGAAGATGCATGCACAAATCGACTTTTTGGGCCCAAAAAACGTGTTTTAGCATTTATTTGGCCTGAAAATTGAAATTTTTCTAGCACAGTACAAATCGCTTCTGAAACCAAAAATAATAGATTTTTCGGTGTTTTTAGGCTAAATTTGGGATATAAACGAGTATCGAAGATGCATGCACAAATCGACTTTTTGGGCCAAAAAAACGTGTTTTAGCATTTTTTTTGCCTGAAAATTGAAATTTTTCTAGCACAGTACAAATCGCTTCTGAGACCAAAAAAACTCGATTTTTCGGTGTTTTTAGGCTAAATTTGGGATATAAACGAGTATCGAAGATGCATGCACAAATCGACTTTTTGGGCCCAAAAAACGTGTTTTTGCATTTTTTTTGCCAGAAAATTGAAATTTTTCTAGAACAGTGTAGACATGTACAAATCGCTTCCGACACCCAAAAAACTCGATTTATCGAAGTTTTTAGGCTAAATTTGGGATATAAACGGGTATCGAAGATGCATGCACAAATCGATTTTTTGGGCCCAAAAAACGTGTATTAGCATTTTTTTTGCCTGAAAATTGAAATTTTTCTAGCACAGTGTAAACATGTACAAATCGCTTGTGAGACCAAAAAAACTCGATTTTTTGGTGTTTTTAGGCTAAATTTGGGATATAAACGGGTATTGAAGATGCATGCACAAATCGACTTTTTGGACCCAAAAAACGTGTTTTAGCATTTTTTTTGCCTTAAAATTGAAATTTTTCTAGCACAGTACAAATCGCTTCTGAAACCAAAAAAACTCGATTTTTCGGTGTTTTTAGGCTAAATTTGGGATATAAACGGGCATCGAAGATGCATGCACAAATCGACTTTTGGGGCCAAAAAAACGTGTTTTAGCATTTTTTTTGCCTGAAAATTGATTTTTTTCTAGCACAGTACAAATCGCTTCTGAGACCAAAAAACCCCGCTTTTTCGGTGTTTTTAGGCTAAATTTGGGATATAAACGGGTATCGAAGATGCATGCACAAATCGACTTTTTGAGCCCAAAGAATGTGTTTTAGCATATTTTTTGCCTGAAAATTGATTTTTTTCTAGAACAGTGTAGACATGTACAAATCGCTTCTGAGACCCAAAAAACTCGATTTTTCGGTGTTTTAAGGCTAAATTTGGGATATAAACGGGTATCGTAGATGCATGCACAAATCGACTTTTTGGGCCCAAAAAACGTGTTTTAGCATTTTTTTTGCCGGAAAATTGAAATTTTTCTAGCACAGTGTAGACATGTAGAAATCGCTTCTGAGACAAAAAAAAACTCGATTTCTCGGTGTTTTTAGGCTAAATTTGGGATATAAACGGGTATCGAAGATGCATGCACAAATCGAATTTTTGGACCCAAAAAACGTGTTTTAGCATTTTTTTTGCCTGAAAATTGATTTTTTTCTAGAACAGTACAAATCGCTTCTGAAACCAAAAAAACTCGATTTTTCGGTGTTCTTAGGCTAAATTTGGGATATAAACGGGTATCGAAGATGCATGCACAAATCGACTTTTTGGGCCCACAAAACGTGTTTTAGCATTTTTTTGGCCTGAAAATTGAATTTTTTCTAGCACAGTACAAATCGCTTCTGAAACCAAAATAACTCGATTTTTCGGTGTTTTTAGGCTAAATCTGGGATATAAACGAGTATCGAAGATGCATGCACAAATCGACTTTTTGGGCCAAAAAAACGTGTTTTAGCATTTTTTTTGCCTGAAAATTGATTTTTTTCTAGCACAGTACAAATCGCTTCTGACACCAAAATAACTCGATTTTTTGGTGTTTTTAGGCTAAATTTGGGATATAAACGAGTATCGAAGATGCATGCACAAATCGACTTTTTGGGCCCAAAAAACGTGTTTTTGCATTTTTTTTGCCAGAAAATTGATTTTTTTCTAGAACAGTGTAGACATGTACAAATCGCTTCTGAGACCCAAAAAACTCGATTTATCGAAGTTTTTAGGCTAAATTTGGGATATAAACGGGTATCGAAGATGCATGCACAAATCGATTTTTTGGGCCCAAAAAACGTGTATTAGCATTTTTTTTGCTTGAAAATTGAAATTTTTCTAGCACAGTGTAAACATGTACAAATCGCTTGTGAGACCCAAAAAACTCGATTTTTTGGTGTTTTTAGGCTAAATTTGGGATATAAACGGGTATCGAAGATGCATGCACAAATCGACTTTTTGGACCCTAAAAACGTGTTTTAGCATTTTTTTTTCCTGAAAATTGAAATTTTTCTAGCACAGTACAAATCGCTTCTGAAACCAAAAAAACTCGATTTTTCGGTGTTTTTAGGCTAAATTTGGGATACAAACGGGTATCGAAGGTGCATGCACAAATCGACTTTTTGGGCCAAAAAAACGTGTTTTAGCATTTTTTTTGCCTGAAAATTGATTTTTTTCTAGCACAGTACAAATCGCTTCTGAGACCCAAAAAACTCGATTTTTCGGTGTTTTTAGGCTAAATTTGGGATATAAACGGGCATCGAAGATGCATGCACAAATCGATTTTTTGGGCCAAAAAAACATGTTTTAGCATTTTTTTTGCCTGAAAATTGATTTTTTTCTAGCACAGTACAAATCGCTTCTGAGACCAAAAAACCCCGATTTTTCGGTGTTTTTAGGCTAAATTTGGGATATAAACGGGCATCAAAGATGCATGCACAAATCGACTTTTTGGGCCCAAAAAATGTGTTTTAGCATTTTTTTTGCCTGAAAATTGAAATTTTTCTAGAACAGTGTAGACATGTACAAATCGCTTCTGAGACCCAAAAAACTCGATTTTTCGGTGTTTTAAGGCTAAATTTGGGATATAAACGGGTATCGTAGATGCATGCACAAATCGACTTTTTGGGCCCAAAAAACGTGTTTTAGCATTTTTTTTGCCGGAAAATTGAATTTTTTCTAGCACAGTGTAGACATGTACAAATCGCTTCTGAGACCCAAAAAACTCGATTTCTCGGTGTTTTTAGGCTAAATTTGGGATATAAACGGGTATCGAAGATGCATGCACAAATCGAATTTTTGGACCCAAAAAACGTGTTTTAGCATTTTTTTTCCCTGAAAATTGAAATTTTTCTAGAACAGTACAAATCGCTTCTGAAACCAAAAAAAATCGATTTTTCGGTGTTTTTAGGCTTAATTTGGGATATAAACGGGTATCGAAGATGCATGCACAAATCGACTTTTTGGGCCCAAAAAACGTGTTTTAGCATTTTTTTGGCCTGAAAATTGAAATTTTTCTAGCACAGTGTAGAAATGTACAAATCGCTTCTGAGACCCAAAAAACTCGATTTTTCGGTGTTTTTAGGCTAAATTTGGGATATAAACGGGTATTGAAGATGCATGCACAAATCGACTTTTTGGGCCAAAAAAACGTGTTTTAGCATTTTTTTTGCCTGAAAATTGATTTTTTTCTAGCACAGTGTAAACATGTACAAATCGCTTCTGAGACCCAAAAATCTCGATTTTTCGGTGTTTTTAGGCTAAATTTGGGATATAAACGGGTATCGAAGATGCATGCACAAATCGACTTTTTGGGCCAAAAAAGCGTGTTTTAGCATTTTATTTGCCTGAAAATTGAAATTTTTCTAGCACAGAACAAATCGCTTCTGAGACCAAAAAAACTCGATTTTTCGGTGTTTTTAGGCTAAATTTGGGATATAAACGAGTATCGAAGATGCATGCACAAATCGACTTTTTGGGCCCAAAAAACGTGTTTTAGCATTTTTTTTGCCAGAAAATTGATTTTTTTCTAGAACAATGTAGACATGTACAAATCGCTTCCGAGACCCAAAAAACTCGATTTTACGAAGTTTTTAGGCTAAATTTGGGATATAAACGGGTATCGAAGATGCATGCACAAATCGACTTTTTGGGCCAAAAAAACGTGTTTTAATTTTTTTTTTTGCCTGAAAATTGATTTTTTTCTAGCACAGTACAAATCGCTTCTGAGACCCAAAAAACTCGATTTTTCGGTGTTATTAGGCTAAATTTGGGATATAAACGGGTATCGAAGATGCATGCACAAATTGACTTTTTGAGCCCAAAAAACATGTTTTAGCATTTTTTTTGCCTGAAAATTGAAATTTTTCTAGCCCAGTGTAGACATGTACAAATCGCTTCTGAGACCCAAAAATCTCGATTTTTCGGTGTTTTTAGGCTAAATTTGGGATATAAACGGGTATCGAAGATGCCTGCACAAATCGACTTTTTGGGCCAAAAAAACGTGTTTTAGCATTTTTTTTGCCTGAAAATTGAAATTTTTCTAACACAGTGTAAACATGAACAAATCGCTTCTGAGACCCAAAAAACACGATTTTTCGGTGTTTTTTTGGCTAAATTTGGGATATAAACGGGTATCGAAGATGCATGCACAAATCGACTTTTTGGGCCAAAAAAAAAAGTGTTTTAGCATTTTTTTTGCCTGAAAACTGAAATTTTTCTAGCAGATAACAAATCGCTTCTGAGACCCAAAAAACTCGATTTTTCGGTGTTTTTAGGCAAAATTTGGGATATAAACGGGTATCGAAGATGCATGCACAAATCGACTTTTTGGGCCAAAAAAACGTGTTTTAGCATTTTTTTTGCCTGAAATTGATTTTTTTCTAGCACAGTACAAATCGCTTCTGAGACCAAAAAAACTCGACTTTCGGTGTTTTTAGGCTAAATTTGGGATATAAACGGATATCGAAGATGCATGCACAAATCGACTTTTTGGGCCCCAAAAATGTGTTTTAGCACTTTTTTTGCCTGAAAATTGAAATTTTTCTAGAACAGTGTAGACATGTACAAATCGCTTCTGAGACCCAAAAAACTCGATTTTTCGGTGTTTTTAGGCTAAATTTGGGATATAAACGGGTATCGAAGATGCATGCACAAATCGACTTTTTGGGCCCAAAAAACGTGTTTTAGCATTTTTTTGGCCTGAAAATTGAAATTTTTCTAGCACAGTACAAATCGCTTCTGAAACCAAAAATAATAGATTTTTCGGTGTTTTTAGGCTAAATTTGGGATATAAACGAGTATCGAAGATGCATGCACAAATCGACTTTTTGGGCCAAAAAAACGTGTTTTAGCATCTTTTTTGCCTGAAAATTGAAATTTTTCTAGCACAGTACAAATCGCTTCTGAGACCAAAAAAACTCGATTTTTCGGTGTTTTTAGGCTAAATTTGGGATATAAACGAGTATCGAAGATGCATGCACAAATCGACTTTTTGGGCCCAAAAAACGTTTTTTTGCATTTTTTTTGCCAGTAAATTGAAATTTTTCTAGAACAGTGTAGACATGTACAAATCGCTTCCGACACCCAAAAAACTTGATTTATCGAAGTTTTTAGGCTAAATTTGGGATATAAACGGGTATCGAAGATGCATGCACAAATCGATTTTTTGGGCCCAAAAAACGTGTGTTAGCATTTTTTTTTCCTGAAAATTGAAATTTTTCTAGCACAGTACAAATCGCTTCTGAAACCAAAAAAACTCGATTTTTCGGTGTTTTTAGGCTAAATTTGGGATACAAACGGGTATCGAAGATGCATGCACAAATCGACTTTTAGGGCCAAAAAAACGTGTTTTAGCATTTTTTTGGCCTGAAAATTGAATTTTTTCTAGCACAGTACAAATCGCTTCTGAGACCCAAAAAACTCGATTTTTCGGTGTTTTTAGGCTAAATTTGGGATATAAACGGGCATCGAAGATGCATCCACAAATCGATTTTTTGGGCCAAAAAAACGTGTTTTAGCATTTTTTTTGCCTGAAAATTGATTTTTTTCTAGCACAGTACAAATCGCTTCTGAGACCAAAAAACCCCGATTTTTCGGTGTTTTTAGGCTAAATTTGGGATATAAACGGGCATCAAAGATGCATGCACAAATCGACTTTTTGGGCCCAAAAAATGTGTTTTAGCATTTTTTTTGCCTGAAAATTGAAATTTTTCTAGAACAGTGTAGACATGTACAAATCGCTTCTGAGACCCAAAAAACTCGATTTTTCGGTGTTTTAAGGCTAAATTTGGGATATAAACGGGTATCGTAGATGCATGCACAAATCGACTTTTTGGGCCCAAAAAACGTGTTTTAGCATTTTTTTTGCCGGAAAATTGAAATTTTTCTAGCACAGTGTAGACATGTACAAATCGCTTCTGAGACCCAAAAAACTCGATTTCTCGGTGTTTTTAGGCTACATTTGGGATATAAACGGGTATCGAAGATGCATGCACAAATCGAATTTTTGGACCCAAAAAACGTGTTTTAGCATTTTTTTTCCATGAAAATTGAAATTTTTCTAGAACAGTACAAATCGCTTCTGAAACCAAAAAAAATCGATTTTTCGGTGTTTTTAGGCTTAATTTGGGATATAAACGGGTATCGAAGATGCATGCACAAATCGACTTTTTGGGCCCAAAAAACGTGTTTTAGCATTTTTTTGGCCTGAAAATTGAAATTTTTCTAGCACAGTGTAGAAATGTACAAATCGCTTCTGAGACCCAAAAAACTCGATTTTTCGGTGTTTTTAGGCTAAATTTGGGATATAAACGGGTATTGAAGATGCATGCACAAATCGACTTTTTGGGCCAAAAAAACGTGTTTTATCATTTTTTTTGCCTGAAAATTGATTTTTTTCTAGCACAGTGTAAACATGTACAAATCGCTTCTGAGACCCAAAAATCTCGATTTTTCGGTGTTTTTAGGCTAAATTTGGGATATAAACGGGTATCGAAGATGCATGCACAAATCGACTTTTTGGGCCAAAAAAGCGTGTTTTAGCATTTTTTTTGCCTGAGAAATTGAAATTTTTCTAGCACAGTACAAATCGCTTCTGAGACCAAAAAAACTCGATTTTTCGGTGTTTTTAGGCAAAATTTGGGATATAAACGGGTATCGAAGATGCATGCACAAATCGACTTTTTGGGCCAAAAAAACGTGTTTTAGCATTTTTTTTGCCTGAAATTGATTTTTTTCTAGCACAGTACAAATCGCTTCTGAGACCAAAAAAACTCGACTTTCGGTGTTTTTAGGCTAAATTTGGGATATAAACGGATATCGAAGATGCATGCACAAATCGACTTTTTGGGCCCCAAAAATGTGTTTTAGCATTTTTTTTGCCTGAAAATTGAAATTTTTCTAGAACAGTGTAGACATGTACAAATCGCTTCTGAGACCCAAAAAACTCGATTTTTCGGTGTTTTTAGGCTAAATTTGGGATATAAACGGGTATCGAAGATGCATGCACAAATCGACTTTTTGGGCCCAAAAAACGTGTTTTAGCATTTTTTTGGCCTGAAAATTGAAATTTTTCTAGCACAGTACAAATCGCTTCTGAAACCAAAAATAATAGATTTTTCGGTGTTTTTAGGCTAAATTTGGGATATAAACGAGTATCGAAGATGCATGCACAAATCGACTTTTTGGGCCAAAAAAACGTGTTTTAGCATCTTTTTTGCCTGAAAATTGAAATTTTTCTAGCACAGTACAAATCGCTTCTGAGACCAAAAAAACTCGATTTTTCGGTGTTTTTAGGCTAAATTTGGGATATAAACGAGTATCGAAGATGCATGCACAAATCGACTTTTTGGGCCCAAAAAACGTTTTTTTGCATTTTTTTTGCCAGTAAATTGAAATTTTTCTAGAACAGTGTAGACATGTACAAATCGCTTCCGACACCCAAAAAACTTGATTTATCGAAGTTTTTAGGCTAAATTTGGGATATAAACGGGTATCGAAGATGCATGCACAAATCGATTTTTTGGGCCCAAAAAACGTGTGTTAGCATTTTTTTTTCCTGAAAATTGAAATTTTTCTAGCACAGTACAAATCGCTTCTGAAACCAAAAAAACTCGATTTTTCGGTGTTTTTAGGCTAAATTTGGGATACAAACGGGTATCGAAGATGCATGCACAAATCGACTTTTTGGGCCAAAAAAACGTGTTTTAGCATTTTTTTGGCCTGAAAATTGATTTTTTTCTAGCACAGTACAAATCGCTTCTGAGACCCAAAAAACTCGATTTTTCGGTGTTTTTAGGCTAAATTTGGGATATAAACGGGCATCGAAGATGCATCCACAAATCGATTTTTTGGGCCAAAAAAACGTGTTTTAGCATTTTTTTTGCCTGAAAATTGATTTTTTTCTAGCACAGTACAAATCGCTTCTGAGACCAAAAAACCCCGATTTTTCGGTGTTTTTAGGCTAAATTTGGGATATAAACGGGCATCAAAGATGCATGCACAAATCGACTTTTTGGGCCCAAAAAATGTGTTTTAGCATTTTTTTTGCCTGAAAATTGAAATTTTTCTAGAACAGTGTAGACATGTACAAATCGCTTCTGAGACCCAAAAAACTCGATTTTTCGGTGTTTTAAGGCTAAATTTGGGATATAAACGGGTATCGTAGATGCATGCACAAATCGACTTTTTGGGCCCAAAAAACGTGTTTTAGCATTTTTTTTGCCGGAAAATTGAAATTTTTCTAGCACAGTGTAGACATGTACAAATCGCTTCTGAGACCCAAAAAACTCGATTTCTCGGTGTTTTTAGGCTACATTTGGGATATAAACGGGTATCGAAGATGCATGCACAAATCGAATTTTTGGACCCAAAAAACGTGTTTTAGCATTTTTTTTCCATGAAAATTGAAATTTTTCTAGAACAGTACAAATCGCTTCTGAAACCAAAAAAAATCGATTTTTCGGTGTTTTTAGGCTTAATTTGGGATATAAACGGGTATCGAAGATGCATGCACAAATCGACTTTTTGGGCCCAAAAAACGTGTTTTAGCATTTTTTTGGCCTGAAAATTGAAATTTTTCTAGCACAGTGTAGAAATGTACAAATCGCTTCTGAGACCCAAAAAACTCGATTTTTCGGTGTTTTTAGGCTAAATTTGGGATATAAACGGGTATTGAAGATGCATGCACAAATCGACTTTTTGGGCCAAAAAAACGTGTTTTATCATTTTTTTTGCCTGAAAATTGATTTTTTTCTAGCACAGTGTAAACATGTACAAATCGCTTCTGAGACCCAAAAATCTCGATTTTTCGGTGTTTTTAGGCTAAATTTGGGATATAAACGGGTATCGAAGATGCATGCACAAATCGACTTTTTGGGCCAAAAAAGCGTGTTTTAGCATTTTTTTTGCCTGAGAAATTGAAATTTTTCTAGCACAGTACAAATCGCTTCTGAGACCAAAAAAACTCGATTTTTCGGTGTTTTTAGGCTAAATTTGGGATATAAACGAGTATCGAAGATGCATGCACAAATCGACTTTTTGGGCCCAAAAAACGTGTTTTAGCATTTTTTTTGCCAGAAAATTGATTTTTTTCTAGAACAATGTAGACATGTACAAATCGCTTCCGAGACCCAAAAAACTCGATTTTACGAAGTTTTTAGGCTAAATTTGGGATATAAACGGGTATCGAAGATGCATGCACAAATCGACTTTTTGGGCCAAAAAAACGTGTTTTAATTTTTGTTTTGCCTGAAAATTGATTTTTTTCTAGCACAGTACAAATCGCTTCTGAGACCCAAAAAACTCGATTTTTCGGTGTTATTAGGCTAAATTTGGGATATAAACGGGTATCGAAGATGCATGCACAAATTGACTTTTTGAGCCCAAAAAACATGTTTTAGCATTTTTTTTGCCTGAAAATTGAAATTTTTCTAGCCCAGTGTAGACATGTACAAATCGCTTCTGAGACCCAAAAATCTCGATTTTTCGGTGTTTTTAGGCTAAATTTGGGATATAAACGGGTATCGAAGATGCATGCACAAATCGACTTTTTGGGCCAAAAAAGCGTGTTTTAGCATTTTTTTTGCCTGAAAATTGAAATTTTTCTAGCACAGTACAAATCGCTTCTGAGACCAAAAAAACTCGATTTTTCGGTGTTTTTAGGCTAAATTTGGGATATAAACGAGTATCGAAGATGCATGCACAAATCGACTTTTTGGGCCCAAAAAACGTGTTTTAGCATTTTTTTTGCCAGAAAATTGATTTTTTTCTAGAACAATGTAGACATGTACAAATCGCTTCCGAGACCCAAAAAACTCGATTTTACGAAGTTTTTAGGCTAAATTTGGGATATAAACGGGTATCGAAGATGCATGCACAAATCGACTTTTTGGGCCAAAAAAACGTGTTTTAATTTTTTTTTTGCCTGAAAATTGATTTTTTTCTAGCACAGTACAAATCGCTTCTGAGACCCAAAAAACTCGATTTTTCGATGTTATTAGGCTAAATTTGGGATATAAACGGGTATCGAAGATGCATGCACAAATTGACTTTTTGAGCCCAAAAAACATGTTTTAGCATTTTTTTTGCCTGAAAATTGAAATTTTTCTAGCCCAGTGTAGACATGTACAAATCGCTTCTGAGACCCAAAAAACTCGATTTCTCGGTGTTTTTAGGCTACATTTGGGATATAAACGGGTATCGAAGATGCATGCACAAATCGAATTTTTGGACCCAAAAAACGTGTTTTAGCATTTTTTTTCCATGAAAATTGAAATTTTTCTAGAACAGTACAAATCGCTTCTGAAACCAAAAAAAATCGATTTTTCGGTGTTTTTAGGCTTAATTTGGGATATAAACGGGTATCGAAGATGCATGCACAAATCGACTTTTTGGGCCCAAAAAACGTGTTTTAGCATTTTTTTGGCCTGAAAATTGAAATTTTTCTAGCACAGTGTAGAAATGTACAAATCGCTTCTGAGACCCAAAAAACTCGATTTTTCGGTGTTTTTAGGCTAAATTTGGGATATAAACGGGTATTGAAGATGCATGCACAAATCGACTTTTTGGGCCAAAAAAACGTGTTTTATCATTTTTTTTGCCTGAAAATTGATTTTTTTCTAGCACAGTGTAAACATGTACAAATCGCTTCTGAGACCCAAAAATCTCGATTTTTCGGTGTTTTTAGGCTAAATTTGGGATATAAACGGGTATCGAAGATGCATGCACAAATCGACTTTTTGGGCCAAAAAAGCGTGTTTTAGCATTTTTTTTGCCTGAGAAATTGAAATTTTTCTAGCACAGTACAAATCGCTTCTGAGACCAAAAAAACTCGATTTTTCGGTGTTTTTAGGCAAAATTTGGGATATAAACGGGTATCGAAGATGCATGCACAAATCGACTTTTTGGGCCAAAAAAACGTGTTTTAGCATTTTTTTTGCCTGAAATTGATTTTTTTCTAGCACAGTACAAATCGCTTCTGAGACCAAAAAAACTCGACTTTCGGTGTTTTTAGGCTAAATTTGGGATATAAACGGATATCGAAGATGCATGCACAAATCGACTTTTTGGGCCCCAAAAATGTGTTTTAGCATTTTTTTTGCCTGAAAATTGAAATTTTTCTAGAACAGTGTAGACATGTACAAATCGCTTCTGAGACCCAAAAAACTCGATTTTTCGGTGTTTTTAGGCTAAATTTGGGATATAAACGGGTATCGAAGATGCATGCACAAATCGACTTTTTGGGCCCAAAAAACGTGTTTTAGCATTTTTTTGGCCTGAAAATTGAAATTTTTCTAGCACAGTACAAATCGCTTCTGAAACCAAAAATAATAGATTTTTCGGTGTTTTTAGGCTAAATTTGGGATATAAACGAGTATCGAAGATGCATGCACAAATCGACTTTTTGGGCCAAAAAAACGTGTTTTAGCATCTTTTTTGCCTGAAAATTGAAATTTTTCTAGCACAGTACAAATCGCTTCTGAGACCAAAAAAACTCGATTTTTCGGTGTTTTTAGGCTAAATTTGGGATATAAACGAGTATCGAAGATGCATGCACAAATCGACTTTTTGGGCCCAAAAAACGTTTTTTTGCATTTTTTTTGCCAGTAAATTGAAATTTTTCTAGAACAGTGTAGACATGTACAAATCGCTTCCGACACCCAAAAAACTTGATTTATCGAAGTTTTTAGGCTAAATTTGGGATATAAACGGGTATCGAAGATGCATGCACAAATCGATTTTTTGGGCCCAAAAAACGTGTGTTAGCATTTTTTTTTCCTGAAAATTGAAATTTTTCTAGCACAGTACAAATCGCTTCTGAAACCAAAAAAACTCGATTTTTCGGTGTTTTTAGGCTAAATTTGGGATACAAACGGGTATCGAAGATGCATGCACAAATCGACTTTTTGGGCCAAAAAAACGTGTTTTAGCATTTTTTTGGCCTGAAAATTGAATTTTTTCTAGCACAGTACAAATCGCTTCTGAGACCCAAAAAACTCGATTTTTCGGTGTTTTTAGGCTAAATTTGGGATATAAACGGGCATCGAAGATGCATCCACAAATCGATTTTTTGGGCCAAAAAAACGTGTTTTAGCATTTTTTTTGCCTGAAAATTGATTTTTTTCTAGCACAGTACAAATCGCTTCTGAGACCAAAAAACCCCGATTTTTCGGTGTTTTTAGGCTAAATTTGGGATATAAACGGGCATCAAAGATGCATGCACAAATCGACTTTTTGGGCCCAAAAAATGTGTTTTAGCATTTTTTTTGCCTGAAAATTGAAATTTTTCTAGAACAGTGTAGACATGTACAAATCGCTTCTGAGACCCAAAAAACTCGATTTTTCGGTGTTTTAAGGCTAAATTTGGGATATAAACGGGTATCGTAGATGCATGCACAAATCGACTTTTTGGGCCCAAAAAACGTGTTTTAGCATTTTTTTTGCCGGAAAATTGAAATTTTTCTAGCACAGTGTAGACATGTACAAATCGCTTCTGAGACCCAAAAAACTCGATTTCTCGGTGTTTTTAGGCTACATTTGGGATATAAACGGGTATCGAAGATGCATGCACAAATCGAATTTTTGGACCCAAAAAACGTGTTTTAGCATTTTTTTTCCATGAAAATTGAAATTTTTCTAGAACAGTACAAATCGCTTCTGAAACCAAAAAAAATCGATTTTTCGGTGTTTTTAGGCTTAATTTGGGATATAAACGGGTATCGAAGATGCATGCACAAATCGACTTTTTGGGCCCAAAAAACGTGTTTTAGCATTTTTTTGGCCTGAAAATTGAAATTTTTCTAGCACAGTGTAGAAATGTACAAATCGCTTCTGAGACCCAAAAAACTCGATTTTTCGGTGTTTTTAGGCTAAATTTGGGATATAAACGGGTATTGAAGATGCATGCACAAATCGACTTTTTGGGCCAAAAAAACGTGTTTTATCATTTTTTTTGCCTGAAAATTGATTTTTTTCTAGCACAGTGTAAACATGTACAAATCGCTTCTGAGACCCAAAAATCTCGATTTTTCGGTGTTTTTAGGCTAAATTTGGGATATAAACGGGTATCGAAGATGCATGCACAAATCGACTTTTTGGGCCAAAAAAGCGTGTTTTAGCATTTTTTTTGCCTGAGAAATTGAAATTTTTCTAGCACAGTACAAATCGCTTCTGAGACCAAAAAAACTCGATTTTTCGGTGTTTTTAGGCTAAATTTGGGATATAAACGAGTATCGAAGATGCATGCACAAATCGACTTTTTGGGCCCAAAAAACGTGTTTTAGCATTTTTTTTGCCAGAAAATTGATTTTTTTCTAGAACAATGTAGACATGTACAAATCGCTTCCGAGACCCAAAAAACTCGATTTTACGAAGTTTTTAGGCTAAATTTGGGATATAAACGGGTATCGAAGATGCATGCACAAATCGACTTTTTGGGCCAAAAAAACGTGTTTTAATTTTTGTTTTGCCTGAAAATTGATTTTTTTCTAGCACAGTACAAATCGCTTCTGAGACCCAAAAAACTCGATTTTTCGGTGTTATTAGGCTAAATTTGGGATATAAACGGGTATCGAAGATGCATGCACAAATTGACTTTTTGAGCCCAAAAAACATGTTTTAGCATTTTTTTTGCCTGAAAATTGAAATTTTTCTAGCCCAGTGTAGACATGTACAAATCGCTTCTGAGACCCAAAAATCTCGATTTTTCGGTGTTTTTAGGCTAAATTTGGGATATAAACGGGTATCGAAGATGCATGCACAAATCGACTTTTTGGGCCAAAAAAGCGTGTTTTAGCATTTTTTTTGCCTGAAAATTGAAATTTTTCTAGCACAGTACAAATCGCTTCTGAGACCAAAAAAACTCGATTTTTCGGTGTTTTTAGGCTAAATTTGGGATATAAACGAGTATCGAAGATGCATGCACAAATCGACTTTTTGGGCCCAAAAAACGTGTTTTAGCATTTTTTTTGCCAGAAAATTGATTTTTTTCTAGAACAATGTAGACATGTACAAATCGCTTCCGAGACCCAAAAAACTCGATTTTACGAAGTTTTTAGGCTAAATTTGGGATATAAACGGGTATCGAAGATGCATGCACAAATCGACTTTTTGGGCCAAAAAAACGTGTTTTAATTTTTTTTTTGCCTGAAAATTGATTTTTTTCTAGCACAGTACAAATCGCTTCTGAGACCCAAAAAACTCGATTTTTCGATGTTATTAGGCTAAATTTGGGATATAAACGGGTATCGAAGATGCATGCACAAATTGACTTTTTGAGCCCAAAAAACATGTTTTAGCATTTCTTTTGCCTGAAAATTGAAATTTTTCTAGCCCAGTGTAGACATGTACAAATCGCTTCTGAGACCCAAAAAACTCGATTTTTCGGTGTTTTTAGGCTAAATTTGGGATATAAACGGGTATCGAAGATGCCTGCACAAATCGACTTTTTGGGCCCAAAAAACGTGTTTTAGCATTTTTTTGGCCTGAAAATTGAAATTTTTCTAGCACAGTACAAATCGCTTCTGAAACCAAAAATAATAGATTTTTCGGTGTTTTTAGGCTAAATTTGGGATATAAACGAGTATCGAAGATGCATGCACAAATCGACTTTTTGGGCCAAAAAAACGTGTTTTAGCATTTTTTTTGCCTGAAAATTGAAATTTTTCTAGCACAGTACAAATCGCTTCTGAGACCAAAAAAACTCGATTTTTCGGTGTTTTTAGGCTAAATTTGGGATATAAACGAGTATCGAAGATGCATGCACAAATCGACTTTTTGGGCCCAAAAAACGTTTTTTTGCATTTTTTTTGCCAGTAAATTGAAATTTTTCTAGAACAGTGTAGACATGTACAAATCGCTTCCGACACCCAAAAAACTTGATTTATCGAAGTTTTTAGGCTAAATTTGGGATATAAACGGGTATCGAAGATGCATGCACAAATCGATTTCTTGGGCCCAAAAAACGTGTATTAGCATTTTTTTTGCCTGAAAATTGAAATTTTTCTAGCACAGTGTAAATATGTACAAATCGCTTGTGAGACCCAAAAAACTCGATTTTTTGGTGTTTTTAGGCTAAATTTGGGATATAAACGGGTATCGAAGATGCATGCACAAATCGACATTTTGGACCCAAAAAACGTGTTTTAGCATTTTTTTTGCCTGAAAATTGAAATTTTTCTAGCACAGTACAAATCGCTTCTGAAACCAAAAAAACTCGATTTTTCGGTGTTTTTAGGCTAAATTTGGGATACAAACGGGTATCGAAGATGCATGCACAAATCGACTTTTTGGGCCAAAAAAACGTGTTTTAGCATTTTTTTTGCCTGAAAATTGAAATTTTTCTAGCACAGTACAAATCGCTTCTGAGACCCAAAAAACTCGATTTTTCGGTGTTTTTATGCTAAATTTGGGATATAAACGGGCATCGAAGATGCATGCACAAATCGACTTTTTGGGCCAAAAAAACGTGTTTTAGCATTTTTTTTGCCTGAAAATTGATTTTTTTCTAGCACAGTACAAATCGCTTCTGAGACCAAAAAACCCCGCTTTTTCGTTTTTTTTAGGCTAAATTTGGGATATAAACGGGTATCGAAGATGCATACACAAATCGACTTTTTGAGCCCAAAAAATGTGTTTTAGCATATTTTTTGCCTGAAAATTGATTTTTTTCTAGAACAGTGTAGACATGTACAAATCGCTTCTGAGACCCAAAAAACTCGATTTTTCGGTGTTTTAAGGCTAAATTTGGGATATAAACGGGTATCGTAGATGCATGCACAAATCGACTTTTTGGGCCCAAAAAACGTGTTTTAGCATTTTTTTTGCCGGAAAATTGAAATTTTTCTAGCACAGTGTAGACATGTACAAATCGCTTCTGAGACAAAAAAAAACTCGATTTCTCGGTGTTTTTAGGCTAAATTTGGGATATAAACGGGTATCGAAGATGCATGCACAAATCGAATTTTTGGACCCAAAAAACGTGTTTTAGCATTTTTTTTGCCTGAAAATTGAATTTTTTCTAGAGCAGTACAAATCGCTTCTGAAACCAAAAAAACTCGATTTTTCGGTGTTCTTAGGCTAAATTTGGGATATAAACGGGTATCGAAGATGCATGCACAAATCGACTTTTTGGGCCCAAAAAACGTGTTTTAGCATTTTTTTGGCCTGAAAATGGAATTTTTTCTAGCACAGTACAAATCGCTTCTGAAACCAAAATTACTCGATTTTTCGGTGTTTTTAGGCTAAATCTGGGATATAAACGAGTATCGAAGATGCATGCACAAATCGACTTTTTTGGCCAAAAAAACGTGTTTTAGCATTTTTTTTGCCTGAAAATTGATTTATTTCTAGCACAGTACAAATCGCTTCTGACACCAAAAAAACTCGATTTTTCGGTGTTTTTAGGCTAAATTTGGGATATAAACGAGTATCGAAGATGCATGCACAAATCGACTTTTTGGGCCCAAAAAACGTGTTTTTGCATTTTTTTTGCCAGAAAATTGAAATTTTTCTAGAACAGTGTAGACATGTACAAATCGCTTCCGAGACCCAAAAAACTCGATTTATCGAAGTTTTTAGGCTAAATTTGGGATATAAACGGGTATCGAAGATGCATGCACAAATCGATTTTTTGGGCCCAAAAAACGTGTATTAGCATTTTTTTTGCCTGAAACTTGAAATTTTTCTAGCAGAGTGTAAACATGTACAAATCGCTTGTGAGACCCAAAAAACTCGATTTTTTGGTGTTTTTAGGCTAAATTTGGGATATAAACGGGTATCGAAGATGCATGCACAAATCGACTTTTTGGACCCAAAAAACGTGTTTTAGCATTTTTTTTTCCTGAAAATTGAAATTTTTCTAGCACAGTACAAATCGCTTCTGAAACCAAAAAAACTCGATTTTTCGGTGTTTTTAGGCTAAATTTGGGATACAAACGGGTATCGAAGATGCATGCACAAATCGACTTTTTGGGCCAAAAAAACGTGTTTTAGCATTTTTTTTGCCTGAAAATTGAAATTTTTCTAGCCCAGTGTAGACATGTACAAATCGCTTCTGAGACCCAAAAAACTCGATTTTTCGGTGTTTTTAGGCTAAATTTGGGATATAAACGGGTATCGAAGATGCCTGCACAAATCGACTTTTTGGGCCCAAAAAACGTGTTTTAGCATTTTTTTGGCCTGAAAATTGAAATTTTTCTAGCACAGTACAAATCGCTTCTGAAACCAAAAATAATAGATTTTTCGGTGTTTTTAGGCTAAATTTGGGATATAAACGAGTATCGAAGATGCATGCACAAATCGACTTTTTGGGCCAAAAAAACGTGTTTTAGCATTTTTTTTGCCTGAAAATTGAAATTTTTCTAGCACAGTACAAATCGCTTCTGAGACCAAAAAAACTCGATTTTTCGGTGTTTTTAGGCTAAATTTGGGATATAAACGAGTATCGAAGATGCATGCACAAATCGACTTTTTGGGCCCAAAAAACGTTTTTTTGCATTTTTTTTGCCAGTAAATTGAAATTTTTCTAGAACAGTGTAGACATGTACAAATCGCTTCCGACACCCAAAAAACTTGATTTATCGAAGTTTTTAGGCTAAATTTGGGATATAAACGGGTATCGAAGATGCATGCACAAATCGATTTCTTGGGCCCAAAAAACGTGTATTAGCATTTTTTTTGCCTGAAAATTGAAATTTTTCTAGCACAGTGTAAATATGTACAAATCGCTTGTGAGACCCAAAAAACTCGATTTTTCGGTGTTTTTAGGCTAAATTTGGGATACAAACGGGTATCGAAGATGCATGCACAAATCGACTTTTTGGGCCAAAAAAACGTGTTTTAGCATTTTTTTTGCCTGAAAATTGAAATTTTTCTAGCACAGTACAAATCGCTTCTGAGACCCAAAAAACTCGATTTTTCGGTGTTTTTATGCTAAATTTGGGATATAAACGGGCATCGAAGATGCATGCACAAATCGACTTTTTGGGCCAAAAAAACGTGTTTTAGCATTTTTTTTGCCTGAAAATTGATTTTTTTCTAGCACAGTACAAATCGCTTCTGAGACCAAAAAACCCCGCTTTTTCGTTTTTTTTTAGGCTAAATTTGGGATATAAACGGGTATCGAAGATGCATACACAAATCGACTTTTTGAGCCCAAAAAATGTGTTTTAGCATATTTTTTGCCTGAAAATTGATTTTTTTCTAGAACAGTGTAGACATGTACAAATCGCTTCTGAGACCCAAAAAACTCGATTTTTCGGTGTTTTAAGGCTAAATTTGGGATATAAACGGGTATCGTAGATGCATGCACAAATCGACTTTTTGGGCCCAAAAAACGTGTTTTAGCATTTTTTTTGCCGGAAAATTGAAATTTTTCTAGCACAGTGTAGACATGTACAAATCGCTTCTGAGACAAAAAAAAACTCGATTTCTCGGTGTTTTTAGGCTAAATTTGGGATATAAACGGGTATCGAAGATGCATGCACAAATCGACTTTTTGGGCCCAAAAAACGTGTTTTAGCATTTTTTTGGCCTGAAAATGGAATTTTTTCTAGCACAGTACAAATCGCTTCTGAAACCAAAATTACTCGATTTTTCGGTGTTTTTAGGCTAAATCTGGGATATAAACGAGTATCGAAGATGCATGCACAAATCGACTTTTTTGGCCAAAAAAACGTGTTTTAGCATTTTTTTTGCCTGAAAATTGATTTATTTCTAGCACAGTACAAATCGCTTCTGACACCAAAAAAACTCGATTTTTCGGTGTTTTTAGGCTAAATTTGGGATATAAACGAGTATCGAAGATGCATGCACAAATCGACTTTTTGGGCCCAAAAAACGTGTTTTTGCATTTTTTTTGCCAGAAAATTGAAATTTTTCTAGAACAGTGTAGACATGTACAAATCGCTTCCGAGACCCAAAAAACTCGATTTATCGAAGTTTTTAGGCTAAATTTGGGATATAAACGGGTATCGAAGATGCATGCACAAATCGATTTTTTGGGCCCAAAAAACGTGTATTAGCATTTTTTTTGCCTGAAACTTGAAATTTTTCTAGCACAGTGTAAACATGTACAAATCGCTTGTGAGACCCAAAAAACTCGATTTTTTGGTGTTTTTAGGCTAAATTTGGGATATAAACGGGTATCGAAGATGCATGCACAAATCGACTTTTTGGACCCAAAAAACGTGTTTTAGCATTTTTTTTTCCTGAAAATTGAAATTTTTCTAGCACAGTACAAATCGCTTCTGTAACCAAAAAAACTCGATTTTTCGGTGTTTTTAGGCTAAATTTGGGATACAAACGGGTATCGAAGATGCATGCACAAATCGACTTTTTGGGCCAAAAAAACGTGTTTTAACATTTTTTTTGCCTGATAGTTGAATTTTTTCTAGCACAGTACAAATCGCTTCTGAGACCAAAAAAACTCGATTTTTCGGTGTTTTTAGGCTAAATTTGGGATATAAACGGGCATCGAAGATGCATGCACAAATCGACTTTTTGGGCCCAAAAAATGTGTTTTAGCATTTTTTTTGCCTGAAAATTGAAATTTTTCTAGAACAGTGTAGACATGTACAAATCGCTTCTGAGACCCAAAAAACTCGATTTTTCGTTTTTTTAAGGCTAAATTTGGGATATAAACGGGTATCGTAGATGCATGCACAAATCGACTTTTTGGGCCCAAAAAACGTGTTTTAGCATTTTTTTTGCCGGAAAATTGAAATTTTTCTAGCACAGTGTAGACATGTACAAATCGCTTCTGAGAACCAAAAAACTCGATTTCTCGGTGTTTTTAGGCTAAATTTGGGATATAAACGGGTATCGAAGATGCATGCACAAATCGACTTTTTGGGCCAAAAAAACGTGTTTTAGCATTTTTTTGGCCTGAAATTTGAAATTTTTCTAGCACAGTACAAATCGCTTCTGAAACCAAAAAAAACTCGATTTTTCGGTGTTTTTAGGCTAAATTTGGGATATAAACGGGTATCGAAGATGCATGCACAAATCGACTTTTTGGGGCCAAAAAACGTGTTTTAGCATTTATTTTGCCTGAAAATTGATTTTTTTCTAGAACAGTGTAGACATGTACAAATCGCTTCTGAGACCCAAAAAACTCGTTTTCTCGGTGTTTTTAGGCTAAATTTGGGATATAAACGGGTCTCGAAAATGCATGCAGTAATCGACTTTTTGGGCCAAAAAAACGTGTTTTAGCATTTTTTTTGCCTGAAAATTGAAATTTTTCTAGCACAGTACAAATCGCTTCTGAGACCAAAATAACTCGATTTTTCGGTGTTTTTAGGCTAAATTTGGGATATAAACGGGTATCGAAGATGCATGCACAAATCGACTTTTTGGGCCCAAAAAACGTGTTTTTGCATTTTTTTTGCCAGAAAATTGAAATTTTTCTAGAACAGTGTAGACATGTACAAATCGCTTCCGAGACCCAAAAAACTCGATTTATCGAAGTTTTTAGGCTAAATTTGGGATATAAACGGGTATCGAAGATGCATGCACAAATCGACTTTTTGGGCCCAAAAAACGTGTATTAGCATTTTTTTTGCCTGAAAATTGAATTTTTTCTAGCACAGTGTAAACATGTACAAATCGCTTGTGAGACCCAAAAAACTCGATTTTTTGGTGTTCTTAGGCTAAATTTGGGATATAAACGGGTATCGAAGATGCATGCACAAATCGACTTTTTGGACCCAAAAAACGTGTTTTAGCATTTTTTTTGCCTGAAAATTGAAATTTTTCTAGCACAGTACAAATCGCTTCTGAAACCAAAAAAACTCGATTTTCCGGTGTTTTTAGGCTAAATTTGGGATGCAAACGGGTATCGAAGATGCATGCACAAATCGACTTTTTGGGCCAATAAAACGTGTTTTAGCATTTTTTTTGCCTGAAAATTGAAATTTTTCTAGCACAGTACAAATCGCTTCTGAGACCCAAAAAACTCGATTTTTCGGGGGTTTTAGGCTAAATTTGGGATATAAACGGGCATCGAAGATGCATGCACAAATCGACTTTTTGGGCAAAAAAAACGTGTTTTAGCATTTTTTTTGCCTGAAAATTGAAATTTTTCTAGCACAGTACAAATCGCTTCTGAGACCCAAAAAACTCGATTTCTCGGTGTTTTTAGGCTAAATTTGGGATATAAACGGGTATCGAAGATGCATGCACAAATCGAATTTTTGGACCCAAAAAACGTGTTTTAGCATTTTTTTTGCCTGAAAATTGAAATTTTTCTAGAACAGTACAAATCGCTTCTGAAACCAAAAAAACTCGATTTTTCGGTGTTTTTAGGCAAAATTTGGGATATAAACGGGTATCGAAGATGCATGCACAAATCGACTTTTGGGGGCCAAAAAACGTGTTTTAGCATTTATTTTGCCTGAAAATTGATTTTTTTCTAGAACAGTGTAGACATGTACAAATCGCTTCTGAGACCCAAAAAACTCGATTTTTCGGTGTTTTAAGGCTAAATTTGGGATATAAACGGGTATCGTAGATGCATGCAGTAATCGACTTTTTGGGCCAAAAAAACGTGTTTTAGCATTTTTTTTGCCGGAAAATTGAAATTTTTCTAGCACAGTGTAGACATGTACAAATCGCTTCTGAGACCAAAAAACCCCGCTTTTTCGTTTTTTTTTAGGCTAAATTTGGGATATAAACGGGTATCGAAGATGCATACACAAATCGACTTTTTGAGCCCAAAAAATGTGTTTTAGCATACTTTTTGCCTGAAAATTGATTTTTTTCTAGAACAGTGTAGACATGTACAAATCGCTTCTGAGACCCAAAAAACTCGATTTTTCGGTGTTTTAAGGCTAAATTTGGGATATAAACGGGTATCGTAGATGCATGCACAAATCGACTTTTTGGGCCCAAAAAACGTGTTTTAGCATTTTTTTTGCCGGAAAATTGAAATTTTTCTAGCACAGTGTAGACATGTACAAATCGCTTCTGAGACAAAAAAAAACTCGATTTCTCGGTGTTTTTAGGCTAAATTTGGGATATAAACGGGTATCGAAGATGCATGCACAAATCGACTTTTTGGGCCCAAAAAACGTGTTTTAGCATTTTTTTGGCCTGAAAATGGAATTTTTTCTAGCACAGTACAAATCGCTTCTGAAACCAAAATTACTCGATTTTTCGGTGTTTTTAGGCTAAATCTGGGATATAAACGAGTATCGAAGATGCATGCACAAATCGACTTTTTTGGCCAAAAAAACGTGTTTTAGCATTTTTTTTGCCTGAAAATTGATTTATTTCTAGCACAGTACAAATCGCTTCTGACACCAAAAAAACTCGATTTTTCGGTGTTTTTAGGCTAAATTTGGGATATAAACGAGTATCGAAGATGCATGCACAAATCGACTTTTTGGGCCCAAAAAACGTGTTTTTGCATTTTTTTTGCCAGAAAATTGAAATTTTTCTAGAACAGTGTAGACATGTACAAATCGCTTCCGAGACCCAAAAAACTCGATTTATCGAAGTTTTTAGGCTAAATTTGGGATATAAACGGGTATCGAAGATGCATGCACAAATCGATTTTTTGGGCCCAAAAAACGTGTATTAGCATTTTTTTTGCCTGAAACTTGAAATTTTTCTAGCACAGTGTAAACATGTACAAATCGCTTGTGAGACCCAAAAAACTCGATTTTTTGGTGTTTTTAGGCTAAATTTGGGATATAAACGGGTATCGAAGATGCATGCACAAATCGACTTTTTGGACCCAAAAAACGTGTTTTAGCATTTTTTTTTCCTGAAAATTGAAATTTTTCTAGCACAGTACAAATCGCTTCTGTAACCAAAAAAACTCGATTTTTCGGTGTTTTTAGGCTAAATTTGGGATACAAACGGGTATCGAAGATGCATGCACAAATCGACTTTTTGGGCCAAAAAAACGTGTTTTAACATTTTTTTTGCCTGATAGTTGAATTTTTTCTAGCACAGTACAAATCGCTTCTGAGACCAAAAAAACTCGATTTTTCGGTGTTTTTAGGCTAAATTTGGGATATAAACGGGCATCGAAGATGCATGCACAAATCGACTTTTTGGGCCCAAAAAATGTGTTTTAGCATTTTTTTTGCCTGAAAATTGAAATTTTTCTAGAACAGTGTAGACATGTACAAATCGCTTCTGAGACCCAAAAAACTCGATTTTTCGTTTTTTTAAGGCTAAATTTGGGATATAAACGGGTATCGTAGATGCATGCACAAATCGACTTTTTGGGCCCAAAAAACGTGTTTTAGCATTTTTTTTGCCGGAAAATTGAAATTTTTCTAGCACAGTGTAGACATGTACAAATCGCTTCTGAGAACCAAAAAACTCGATTTCTCGGTGTTTTTAGGCTAAATTTGGGATATAAAC
Organism: Petrolisthes manimaculis; assembly: GCA_034508575.1. Lineage (NCBI taxonomy): Eukaryota > Metazoa > Arthropoda > Malacostraca > Decapoda > Porcellanidae > Petrolisthes > Petrolisthes manimaculis. Next base: position 971,475 of record JAWZYT010001007.1, read on the forward strand.
GGGTATCGAAGATGCATGCACAAATCGACTTTTTGGGCCAAAAAAACGTGTTTTAGCATTTTTTTTGCCTGAAAATTGAAATTTTTCTAGAACAGTACAAATCGCTTCTGAAACCAAAAAAACTCGATTTTTCGGTGTTTTTAGGCTAAATTTGGGATATAAACGGGTATCGAAGATGCATGCACAAATCGACTTTTTGGGCCCAAAAAACGTGTTTTAGCATTTTTTTGGCCTGAAATTTGAAATTTTTCTAGCACAGTACAAATCGCTTCTGAAACCAAAAAAAACTCGATTTTTCGGTGTTTTTAGGCTAAATTTGGGATATAAACGGGTATCGAAGATGCATGCACAAATCGACTTTTTGGGGCCAAAAAACGTGTTTTAGCATTTATTTTGCCTGAAAATTGATTTTTTTCTAGAACAGTGTAGACATGTACAAATCGCTTCTGAGACCCAAAAAACTCGTTTTCTCGGTGTTTTTAGGCTAAATTTGGGATATAAACGGGTCTCGAAAATGCATGCAGTAATCGACTTTTTGGGCCAAAAAAACGTGTTTTAGCATTTTTTTTGCCTGAAAATTGAAATTTTTCTAGCACAGTACAAATCGCTTCTGAGACCAAAATAACTCGATTTTTCGGTGTTTTTAGGCTAAATTTGGGATATAAACGGGTATCGAAGATGCATGCACAAATCGACTTTTTGGGCCCAAAAAACGTGTTTTTGCATTTTTTTTGCCAGAAAATTGAAATTTTTCTAGAACAGTGTAGACATGTACAAATCGCTTCCGAGACCCAAAAAACTCGATTTATCGAAGTTTTTAGGCTAAATTTGGGATATAAACGGGTATCGAAGATGCATGCACAAATCGACTTTTTGGGCCCAAAAAACGTGTATTAGCATTTTTTTTGCCTGAAAATTGAATTTTTTCTAGCACAGTGTAAACATGTACAAATCGCTTGTGAGACCCAAAAAACTCGATTTTTTGGTGTTCTTAGGCTAAATTTGGGATATAAACGGGTATCGAAGATGCATGCACAAATCGACTTTTTGGACCCAAAAAACGTGTTTTAGCATTTTTTTTGCCTGAAAATTGAAATTTTTCTAGCACAGTACAAATTGCTTCTGAAACCAAAAAAACTCGATTTTCCGGTGTTTTTAGGCTAAATTTGGGATGCAAACGGGTATCGAAGATGCATGCACAAATCGACTTTTTGGGCCAATAAAACGTGTTTTAGCATTTTTTTTGCCTGAAAATTGAAATTTTTCTAGCACAGTACAAATCGCTTCTGAGACCCAAAAAACTCGATTTTTCGGGGGTTTTAGGCTAAATTTGGGATATAAACGGGCATCGAAGATGCATGCACAAATCGACTTTTTGGGCAAAAAAAACGTGTTTTAGCATTTTTTTTGCCTGAAAATTGAAATTTTTCTAGCACAGTACAAATCGCTTCTGAGACCCAAAAAACTCGATTTCTCGGTGTTTTTAGGCTAAATTTGGGATATAAACGGGTATCGAAGATGCATGCACAAATCGAATTTTTGGACCCAAAAAACGTGTTTTAGCATTTTTTTTGCCTGAAAATTGAAATTTTTCTAGAACAGTACAAATCGCTTCTGAAACCAAAAAAACTCGATTTTTCGGTGTTTTTAGGCAAAATTTGGGATATAAACGGGTATCGAAGATGCATGCACAAATCGACTTTTGGGGGCCAAAAAACGTGTTTTAGCATTTATTTTGCCTGAAAATTGATTTTTTTCTAGAACAGTGTAGACATGTACAAATCGCTTCTGAGACCCAAAAAACTCGATTTTTCGGTGTTTTAAGGCTAAATTTGGGATATAAACGGGTATCGTAGATGCATGCAGTAATCGACTTTTTGGGCCAAAAAAACGTGTTTTAGCATTTTTTTTGCCGGAAAATTGAAATTTTTCTAGCACAGTGTAGACATGTACAAATCGCTTCTGAGACCCAAAAAACTGGATTTTTCGGTGTTTTTAGGCTAAATTTGGGATATAAACGGGTATCGAAGATGCATGCACAAATCGACTTTTTGGGCCAAAAAAACGTGTTTTAGCATTTTTATTGCCTGAAAATTAATTTTTTTCTAGCACAGTGTAGACATGTACAAATCGCTTCTGAGACCAAAAAAACTCGATTTTTCGGTGTTTTTAGGCTAAATTTGGGATATAAACGGGTATTGAAGATGCATGCATAAATCGACTTTTTGGGCCAAAAAAAAATTGTTTTAGCATTTTTTTTGCCAGAAAATTGAAATTTTTCTAGCACAGTACAAGTAGCTTCTGAGACTAAAAAAACCCGATTTTTCGGTGTTTTTAGGCTAAATTTGGGATATAAACGGGTATCGAAGATGCATGCACAAATCGACTTTTTGGGCCCAAAAAATGTGTTTTAGCATTTTTTTTGCCTGAAAATTGAATTTTTTCTAGAACAGTGTAGACATGAACAAATCGCTTCTGAGACCCAAAAAACTCGATTTTTCGGTGTTTTTAGGCTAAATTTGGGTTATAAACGGGTATCGAAGATGCATGCACAAATCGAATTTTTGGACCCAAAAAACGTGTTTTAGCATTTTTTTTGCCTGAAAATTGAAATTTTTCTAGCAGAGTGTAGACATGTACAAATTGCTTCTGAGACCCAAAAAACTCGATTTTTCGGTGTTTTTAGGCTAAATTTGGGATATAAACGGGTATCGAAGATGCATGCACAAATCGACTTTTTGGGCCCAAAAAACGTGTTTTAGCATTTTTTTTGCCTGAAAATTGATTTTTTTCTAGAACAGTGTAGACATGTACAAATCGCTTCTGAGACCCAAAAAACTCGATTTTTCGGTGTTTTTAGGCTAAATTTGGGATATAAACGGGTATCGAAGATGCATGTACAAATCGACTTTTCGGGCCCAAAAAACGTGTTTTAGCATTTTTTTTCCTGAAAATTGACATTTTTCTAGCACAGTGTAAATATGTACAAATCGCTTCTGAGACCCAAAAAACTCGATTTTTCGGTGTTTTTAGGCTAAATTTGGGATATAAACGGGTATCGAAGATGCATGCACAAATCGACTTTTTGGGCCCAAAAAACGTGTTTTAGCATTTTTTTTTGCCGGAAAATTGATTTTTTTCTAGCACAGTGTAGACATGTACAAATCGCTTCTGAAACCCAAAAAACTCAATTTTTCGGTGTTTTTAGGCTAAATTTGGGATATAAACGGGTATCGAAGATGCATGCACAAATCGACTTTTTGGGCCAAAAAAACGTGTTTTAGCATTTTTTTTGCCTGAAAATTGAAATTTTTTTAGCACAGTGTAGACATGTACAAATCGCTTCTGTGACCCAAAAAACTAAATTTTTCGGTGTTTTTAGGCTAAATTTGGGATATAAACGGGTATCGAAGATGCATGCACAAATCGACTTTTTGGGCCAAAAAAAACGTGTTTTAGAATTTTTTTTGCCAGAAAATTGAAATTTTTCTAGCACAGTACAAATAGCTTCTGAGACTAAAAAAACTCGATTTTTCAGTGTTTTTAGACTAAATTTGGGTTATAAACGGGTATCGAAGATGCATGCACAAATCGAATTTTTGGACCCAAAAAACGTGTTTTAGCATTTTTTTTGCCTGAGAATTGAAATTTTTCTAGCAGAGTGTAGACATGTACAAATTGCTTCTGAGACCCAAAAAACTCGATTTTTCGGTGTTTTTAGGCTAAATTTGGGATATAACCGGGTATCGAAGATGCATGCACAAATCGACTTTTTGGGCCCAAAAAACGTGTTCTAGCATTTTTTTTGCCTGAAAATTGATTTTTTTCTAGAACAGTGTAGACATGTACAAATCGCTTCTGAGACCCAAAAAACTCGATCTTTCGGTGTTTTTAGGCTAAATTTGGGATATAAACGGGTATCGAAGATGCATGCACAAATCGACTTTTTGGGCCCAAAAAACGTGTTTTAACATTTTTTTTGCCTGAAAATTGAAATTTTTCTAGCACAGTACAAATCGCTTCTGAGACCCAAAAAACTCGATTTTTCGGTGTTTTTAGGCTAAATTTGGGATATAAACGGGTATCGAAGATACATGCACAAATCGACTTTTTGGGCCCAAAAAACGTGTTTTAACATTTTTTTGGCCTGAAAATTGAAATTTTTCTAGCACATTACAAATCGCTTCTGAGACCCAAAAAACTCGATTTTTCGGTGTTTTTAGGCTAAATTTGGGATATAAACGGGTATCGAAGATGCATGCACAAATCGACTTTTTGGGCCCAAAAAATGTGTTTTAGCATTTTTTTTGCCTGAAAATTGAAATTTTTCTAGAACAGTGTAGACATGTACAAATCGCTTCTGAGACCCAAAAAACTCGATTTCTCGGTGTTTTAAGGCTAAATTTGGGATGTAAACGGGTATCGTAGATGCATGCACAAATCGACTTTTTGGGCCCAAAAAACGTGTTTTAGCATTTTTTTGCCGGAAAATTGAAATTTTTCTAGCACAGTGTAGACATGTACAAATCGCTTCTGAGACCCAAAAAACTCGATTTTTCGGTGTTTTTAGGATAAATTTGGGATATAAACGGCTGTCGAAGATGAATACACAAATCGACTTTTTGGGCCAAAAAAACGTGTTTTAGCATTTTTTTTGCCTGAAAATTGAAATTTTTCTAGCACAGTGTAGACATGTACAAATCGCTTCTGTGACCCAAAGAACTAGATTTTTCGGTGTTTTTAGGCTAAATTTGGGATATAAACGGGTATTGAAGATGCATGCACAAATCGACTTTTTGGGCCAAAAAAAACGTGTTTTAAATTTTTTTTTGCCAGAAAATTGAAATTTTTCTAGCACAGTACAAATAGCTTCTGAGACTAAAAAAACTCGATTTTTCGGTGTTTTTAGGCTAAATTTGGGTTATAAACGGGATCCAAGATGCATGCACAAATCGAATTTTTGGGCCCAAAAAACGTGTTTTAGCATTTTTTTTGCCTGAAAATTGAAATTTTTCTAGCAGAGTGTAGACATGTACAAATTGCTTCTGAGACCCAAAAAACTCGATTTTTCGGTGTTTTTAGGCAAAATTTGGGATATAAACGGGTATCGAAGATGCATGCACAAATCGACTTTTTGGGCCAAAAAAACGTGTTTTAGCATTTTTTTTGCCTGTAAATTGATTTTTTTCTAGAACAGTGTAGACATGTACAAATCGCTTCTGAGACCCAAAAAACTCGATTTTTCGGTGTTTTTAGGCTAAATTTGGGATATAAACGGGTATCGAAGATGCATGTACAAATCGACTTTTCGGGCCCAAAAAACGTGTTATAGCATTTTTTTTGCCTGAAAATTGAAATTTTTCTAGCACAGTGTAAACATGTACAAATCGCTTCTGAGACCCAAAAAACTCGATTTTTCGGTGTTTTTAGGCTAAATTTGGGATATAAACGGGTATCGAAGATGCATGCACAAATCGACTTTTTGGGCCAAAAAAACCTGTTTTAGCATTTTTTTGGCCTGAAAATTGATTTTTTTCTAGCACAGTACAAATCGCTTCTGAGACCAAAAAAACTCGATGTTTCGGTGTTTTTGGCTAAATTTGGGATATAAACGGGTATCGAAGATGCATGCACAAATCGACTTTTTGGGCCCAAAAAAGGTGTTTTAGCATTTTTTTTGCCTGAAAATTGAAATTTTTCTAGAACAGTGTAGACATGTACAAATCGCTTCTGAGACCCAAAAAACTCGATTTTTCGGTGTTATTAGGCTAAATTTGGGATATAAACGGGTATCGAAGATGCATGCACAAATCGACTTTTTGGGCCCAAAAAACGTGTTTTAACATTTTTTTTGCCTGAAAATTGAAATTTATTTAGAAGAGTGTAGACATGTACAAATCATTTCTGAGACCCAAAAAACTCGATTTCTCGGTGTTTTTAGGCTAAATTTGCGATATAAACGGGTATCGAAGATGCATGCACAAATCGACTTTTTGGGCCAAAAAACGTGTTTTAACATTTTTTTTGCCTGAAAATTGAAATTTTTCTAGCACAGTACAAATCGCTTCTGAGACCCAAAAAACTCGATTTTTCGGTGTTTTTAGGCTAAATTTGGGATATAAACGGGTATCGAAGATACATGCACAAATCGACTTTTTGGTCCCAAAAAACGTGTTTTAGCATTTTATTGGCCTGAAAATTGAAATTTTTCTAGCACAGTGTAGACATGTACAAATCGCTTCTGAGACCCAAAAAACTCGATTTTTCGGTGTTTTTAGGATAAATTTGGGATATAAACGGGTATCGAAGATGCATGCACAAATCGACTTTTTGGGCCAAAAAAACGTGTTTTAGCATTTTTTTTGCCTGAAAATTGAAATTTTTCTAGCATAGTGTAAACATGTACAAATCACTTCTGAGACCCAAAAAACTCGATTTTTCGGTGATTTTAGGCTAAATTTGGGATATAAACGGGTATCGAAGATGCATGCACAAATCGACTTTTTGGACCCAAAAAACGTGTTTTAGCATTTTTTTTGCCTGAAAATTGAAATTTTTCTAGCACAGTACAAATCGCTTCTAAGACCCAAAAAACTCGATTTCTCGGTGTTTTTAGGCTAAATTTGGGATATAAACGGGTATCGAAGATGCATGCACAAATCGACTTTTTGGCCAAAAAAAAACGTCTTTTAGCATTTTTTTTGCCTGAAAATTGAAATTTTTCTAGCACAGTGTAGACATGTACAAATCGCTTCCGAGACCCAAAAAAGTCGATTTTTCGGTGTTTTTAGGATAAATTTGGGATATAAACGGGTATCGAAGATGCATGCACAAATCGACTTTTTGGGCCCAAAAAACGTGTTTTAGCATTTTTTTTGCCTGAAAATTGAAATTTATTTAGAAGAGTGTAGACATGTACAAATCACTTCTGAGACCCAAAAAACTCGATTTCTCGGTGTTTTTAGGCTAAATTTGCGATATAAACGGGTATCGAAGATGCATGCACAAATCGACTTTTTGGGCCAAAAAACGTGTTTTAACATTTTTTTTGCCTGAAAATTGAAATTTTTCTAGCACAGTACAAATCGCTTCTGAGACCCAAAAAACTCGATTTTTCGGTGTTTTTAGGCTAAATTTGGGATATAAACGGGTATCGAAGATACATGCACAAATCGACTTTTTGGTCCCAAAAAACGTGTTTTAGCATTTTATTGGCCTGAAAATTGAAAGTTTTCTAGCACAGTGTAGACATGTACAAATCGCTTCTGAGACCCAAAAAACTCGATTTTTCGGTGTTTTTAGGATAAATTTGGGATATAAACGGGTATCGAAGATGCATGCACAAATCGACTTTTTGGGCCAAAAAAACGTGTTTTAGCATTTTTTTTGCCTGAAAATTGAAATTTTTCTAGCATAGTGTAAACATGTACAAATCACTTCTGAGACCCAAAAAACTCGATTTTTCGGTGATTTTAGGCTAAATTTGGGATATAAACGGGTATCGAAGATGCATGCACAAATCGACTTTTTGGACCCAAAAAACGTGTTTTAGCATTTTTTTTGCCTGAAAATTGAAATTTTTCTAGCACAGTACAAATCGCTTCTAAGACCCAAAAAACTCGATTTCTCGGTGTTTTTAGGCTAAATTTGGGATATAAACGGGTATCGAAGATGCATGCACAAATCGACTTTTTGTGCCAAAAAAACGTGTTTTAGCATTTTTTTTGCCGGAAAATTGAAATTTTTCTAGCACAGTGTAGACATGTACAAATCGCTTCTGAGACCCAAAAAACTCGATTTTTCGGTGTTTTTAGGCTAAATTTGGGATATAAACGGGTATCGAAGATGCATGCACAAATCGACTTTTTGGGCCAAAAAAACGTGTTTTAGCATTTTTTTTGCCTGAAAATTGAAATTTTTCTAGCACAGTGTAGACATGTACAAATCGCTTCTGAGACCAAAAAAACTCGATTTTTCGGTGTTTTTAGGCTAAATTTGGGATATAAACGGGTATTGAAGATGCATGCACAAATCGACTTTTTGGGCCAAAAAAAACGTGTTTTAGCATTTTTTTTTCCCGAAAATTGAAATTTTTCTAGCACAGTACAAATAGCTTCTGAGACCCAAAAAACTCAATTTTTCGGTGTTTTTAGGATAAATTTGGGATATAAACGGGTATCGAAGATGCATGCACAAATCGACTTTTTGGGCCAAAAAAACGTGTTTTAGCATTTTTTTTGCCTGAAAATTGAAATTTTTCTAGCATAGTGTAAACATGTACAAATCACTTCTGAGACCCAAAAAACTCGATTTTTCGGTGATTTTAGGCTAAATTTGGGATATAAACGGGTATCGAAGATGCATGCACAAATCGACTTTTTGGACCCAAAAAACGTGTTTTAGCATTTTTTTTGCCTGAAAATTGAAATTTTTCTAGCACAGTACAAATCGCTTCTGAAACCAAAAAAACTCGATTTTTCGGTGTTTTTAGGCTAAATTTGGGATATAAACGGGTATCGAAGATGCATGCACAAATCGACTTTTTGGGCCCAAAAAACGTGTTTTAGCATTTTTTTTGACTGAAAATTGAAATTTATTTAGAACAGTGTAGACATGTACAAATCGCTTCTAAGACCCAAAAAACTCGATTTCTCGGTGTTTTTAGGCTAAATTTGGGATATAAACGGGTATCGAAGATGCATGCACAAATCGACTTTTTGTGCCAAAAAAACGTGTTTTAGCATTTTTTTTGCCGGAAAATTGAAATTTTTCTAGCACAGTGTAGACATGTACAAATCGCTTCTGAGACCCAAAAAACTCGATTTTTCGGTGTTTTTAGGCTAAATTTGGGATATAAACGGGTATCGAAGATGCATGCACAAATCGACTTTTTGGGCCAAAAAAACGTGTTTTAGCATTTTTTTTGCCTGAAAATTTAATTTTTTCTAGCACAGTGTAGACATGTACAAATCGCTTCTGAGACCAAAAAAACTCGATTTTTCGGTGTTTTTAGGCTAAATTTGGGATATAAACGGGTATTGAAGATGCATGCACAAATCGACTTTTTGGGCCAAAAAAAACGTGTTTTAGCATTTTTTTTTCCCGAAAATTGAAATTTTTCTAGCACAGTACAAATAGCTTCTGAGACCCAAAAAACTCGATTTCTCGGTGTTTTTAGGCTAAATTTGGGTTATAAACGGGTATCGAAGATGCATGCACAAATCGAATTTTTGGGCCCAAAAAACGTGTTTTAGCATTTTTTTTGCCTGAAAATTGAAATTTTTCTAGCAGAGTGTAGACATGTACAAATCGCTGTTGAGACCCAAAAAACTCGATTTTTCGGTGTTTTTAGGCTAAATTTGGGATATAAACGGGTATCGAAGATGCATGTACAAATCGACTTTTCGGGCCCAAAAAACGTGTTTTAGCATTTTTTTTGCCTGAAAATTGAAGTTTTTCTAGCACAGTGTAAACATGTACAAATCGCTTCTGAGACCCAAAAAACTCGCTTTTTCGGTGTTTTTAGGCTAAATTTGGGATATAAACGGGTATCGAAGATGCATGCACAAATCGACTTTTTGGGCCAAAAAAACGTGTTTTAGCATTTTTTTTGCCTGAAAATTGAAATTTTTCTAGCATAGTGTAAACATGTACAAATCACTTCTGAGACCCAAAAAACTCGATTTTTCGGTGATTTTAGGCTAAATTTGGGATATAAACGGGTATCGAAGATGCATGCACAAATCGACTTTTTGGACCCAAAAAACGTGTTTTAGCATTTTTTTTGCCTGAAAATTGAAATTTTTCTAGCACAGTACAAATCGCTTCTAAGACCCAAAAAACTCGATTTCTCGGTGTTTTTAGGCTAAATTTGGGATATAAACGGGTATCGAAGATGCATGCACAAATCGACTTTTTGTGCCAAAAAAACGTGTTTTAGCATTTTTTTTGCCGGAAAATTGAAATTTTTCTAGCACAGTGTAGACATGTACAAATCGCTTCTGAGACCCAAAAAACTCGATTTTTCGGTGTTTTTAGGCTAAATTTGGGATATAAACGGGTATCGAAGATGCATGCACAAATCGACTTTTTGGGCCAAAAAAACGTGTTTTAGCATTTTTTTTGCCTGAAAATTGAAATTTTTCTAGCACAGTGTAGACATGTACAAATCGCTTCTGAGACCAAAAAAACTCGATTTTTCGGTGTTTTTAGGCTAAATTTGGGATATAAACGGGTATTGAAGATGCATGCACAAATCGACTTTTTGGGCCAAAAAAAACGTGTTTTAGCATTTTTTTTTCCCGAAAATTGAAATTTTTCTAGCACAGTACAAATAGCTTCTGAGACCCAAAAAACTCAATTTTTCGGTGTTTTTAGGATAAATTTGGGATATAAACGGGTATCGAAGATGCATGCACAAATCGACTTTTTGGGCCAAAAAAACGTGTTTTAGCATTTTTTTTGCCTGAAAATTGAAATTTTTCTAGCATAGTGTAAACATGTACAAATCACTTCTGAGACCCAAAAAACTCGATTTTTCGGTGATTTTAGGCTAAATTTGGGATATAAACGGGTATCGAAGATGCATGCACAAATCGACTTTTTGGACCCAAAAAACGTGTTTTAGCATTTTTTTTGCCTGAAAATTGAAATTTTTCTAGCACAGTACAAATCGCTTCTGAAACCAAAAAAACTCGATTTTTCGGTGTTTTTAGGCTAAATTTGGGATATAAACGGGTATCGAAGATGCATGCACAAATCGACTTTTTGGGCCCAAAAAACGTGTTTTAGCATTTTTTTTGACTGAAAATTGAAATTTATTTAGAACAGTGTAGACATGTACAAATCGCTTCTAAGACCCAAAAAACTCGATTTCTCGGTGTTTTTAGGCTAAATTTGGGATATAAACGGGTATCGAAGATGCATGCACAAATCGACTTTTTGTGCCAAAAAAACGTGTTTTAGCATTTTTTTTGCCGGAAAATTGAAATTTTTCTAGCACAGTGTAGACATGTACAAATCGCTTCTGAGACCCAAAAAACTCGATTTTTCGGTGTTTTTAGGCTAAATTTGGGATATAAACGGGTATCGAAGATGCATGCACAAATCGACTTTTTGGGCCAAAAAAACGTGTTTTAGCATTTTTTTTGCCTGAAAATTTAAATTTTTCTAGCACAGTGTAGACATGTACAAATCGCTTCTGAGACCAAAAAAACTCGATTTTTCGGTGTTTTTAGGCTAAATTTGGGATATAAACGGGTATTGAAGATGCATGCACAAATCGACTTTTTGGGCCAAAAAAAACGTGTTTTAGCATTTTTTTTTCCCGAAAATTGAAATTTTTCTAGCACAGTACAAATAGCTTCTGAGAACCAAAAAACTCGATTTCTCGGTGTTTTTAGGCTAAATTTGGGTTATAAACGGGTATCGAAGATGCATGCACAAATCGAATTTTTGGGCCCAAAAAACGTGTTTTAGCATTTTTTTTGCCTGAAAATTGAAATTTTTCTAGCAGAGTGTAGACATGTACAAATCGCTGTTGAGACCCAAAAAACTCGATTTTTCGGTGTTTTTAGGCTAAATTTGGGATATAAACGGGTATCGAAGATGCATGTACAAATCGACTTTTCGGGCCCAAAAAACGTGTTTTAGCATTTTTTTTGCCTGAAAATTGAAGTTTTTCTAGCACAGTGTAAACATGTACAAATCGCTTCTGAGACCCAAAAAACTCGCTTTTTCGGTGTTTTTAGGCTAAATTTGGGATATAAACGGGTATCGAAGATGCATGCACAAATCGACTTTTTGGGCCAAAAAAACCTGTTTAAGCATTTTTTTTTACCTGAAAATTGAATTTTTTCTAGCACAGTACAAATCGCTTCTGAGACCAAAAAAACTCGATGTTTCGGTGTTTTTAGGCTAAATTTGGGATATAAACGGGTATCGAAGATGCATGGACAAATCGACTTTTTGGGCCCAAAAAACGTGTTTTAGCATTTTTTTTGCCTGAAAATTGAATTTTTTCTAGCACAGTGTAAACATGTATAAATCGCTTCTGAAACCCAAAAAACTCGATTTTTCGGTGTTATTAGGCTAAATTTGGGATATAAACGGGTATTGAAGATGCATGCACAAATCGACTTTTTGGGCCAAAAAAAACGTGTTTTAGCATTTTTTTCGCCCGAAAATTGAAATTTTTCTTGCACAGTACAAATAGCTTCTGAGACCCAAAAAACTCGATTTCTCGGTGTTTTTAGGCTAAATTTGGGTTATAAACGGGTATCGAAGATGCATGCACAAATCGATTTTTTGGGCCCAAAAAACGTGTTTTGGCATTTTTTTGCCTGAAAATTGAAATTTTTCTAGCAGAGTGTAGACATGTACAAATCGCTTCTGAGACCCAAAAAACTCGCTTTTTCGGTGTTTTTAGGCTAAATTTGGGATATAAACGGGTATCGAAGATGCATGCACAAATCGACTTTTTGGGCCCAAAAAACGTGTTTTAGCATTTTTTTTGCCTGAAAATTGAATTTTTTCTAGCACAGTGTAAACATGTATAAATCGCTTCTGAAACCCAAAAAACTCGATTTTTCGGTGTTATTAGGCTAAATTTGGGATATAAACGGGTATTGAAGATGCATGCACAAATCGACTTTTTGGGCCAAAAAAAACGTGTTTTAGCATTTTTTTCGCCCGAAAATTGAATTTTTTCTTGCACAGTACAAATAGCTTCTGAGACCCAAAAAACTCGATTTCTCGGTGTTTTTAGGCTAAATTTGGGTTATAAACGGGTATCGAAGATGCATGCACAAATCGATTTTTTGGGCCCAAAAAACGTGTTTTGGCATTTTTTTTCCCTGAAAATTGAAATTTTTCTAGCAGAGTGTAGACATGTACAAATCGCTTCTGAGACCCAAAAAACTCGATTTTTCGGTGTTTTTAGGCTAAATTTGGGATATAAACGGGTATCGAAGATGCATGTACAAATCGACTTTTCGGGCCCAAAAAACGTGTTTTAGCATTTTTTTTGCCTGAAAATTGAAATTTTTCTAGCACAGTGTAAACATGTACAAATCGCTTCTGAGACCCAAAAAACTCGATTTTTCGGTGTTTTTAGGCTAAATTTGGGATATAAACGGGTATCGAAGATGCATGCACAAATCGACTTTTTGTGCCAAAAAAACCTGTTTTAGCATTTTTTTTACCTGAAAATTGAATTTTTTCTAGCACAGTACAAATCGCTTCTGAGACCAAAAAAACTCGATGTTTCGGTGTTTTTAGGCTAAATTTGGGATATAAACGGGTATCGAAGATGCATGCACAAATCGACTTTTTGGGCCCAAAAAACTTGTTTCAGCATTTTTTTTGCCTGAAAATTGACATTTTTCTAGCACAGTACAAATCGCTTCTGAGACAAAAAAAAACTCGATTTTTCGGTGTTTTTAGGCTAAATTTGGGATATAAACGGGTATCGAAGATTCATGCACAAATCGACTTTTTGGGCCCAAAAACCGTGTTTTAGCATTTTTTTTGCCTGAAAATTGATTTTTTTCTAGCACAGTGTAAACATGTATAAATCGCTTCTGAAACCCAAAAAACTCGATTTTTCGGTGTTTTTAGGCTAAATTTGGGATATAAACGGGTATCGAAGATACATGCACAAATCGACTTTTTGGGCCCAAAAAACGTGTTTTAGCATTTTTTTTGACTGAAAATTGAAATTTATTTAGAACAGTGTAGACATGTACAAATCGCTTCTAAGACCCAAAAAACTCGATTTCTCGGTGTTTTTAGGCTAAATTTGGGATATAAACGGGTATCGAAGATGCATGCACAAATCGACTTTTTGTGCCAAAAAAACGTGTTTTAGCATTTTTTTTGCCGGAAAATTGAAATTTTTCTAGCACAGTGTAGACATGTACAAATCGCTTCTGAGACCCAAAAAACTCGATTTTTCGGTGTTTTTAGGCTAAATTTGGGATATAAACGGGTATCGAAGATGCATGCACAAATCGACTTTTTGGGCCAAAAAAACGTGTTTTAGCATTTTTTTTGCCTGAAAATTTAAATTTTTCTAGCACAGTGTAGACATGTACAAATCGCTTCTGAGACCAAAAAAACTCGATTTTTCGGTGTTTTTAGGCTAAATTTGGGATATAAACGGGTATTGAAGATGCATGCACAAATCGACTTTTTGGGCCAAAAAAAACGTGTTTTAGCATTTTTTTTTCCCGAAAATTGAAATTTTTCTAGCACAGTACAAATAGCTTCTGAGAACCAAAAAACTCGATTTCTCGGTGTTTTTAGGCTAAATTTGGGTTATAAACGGGTATCGAAGATGCATGCACAAATCGAATTTTTGGGCCCAAAAAACGTGTTTTAGCATTTTTTTTGCCTGAAAATTGAAATTTTTCTAGCAGAGTGTAGACATGTACAAATCGCTGTTGAGACCCAAAAAACTCGATTTTTCGGTGTTTTTAGGCTAAATTTGGGATATAAACGGGTATCGAAGATGCATGTACAAATCGACTTTTCGGGCCCAAAAAACGTGTTTTAGCATTTTTTTTGCCTGAAAATTGAAGTTTTTCTAGCACAGTGTAAACATGTACAAATCGCTTCTGAGACCCAAAAAACTCGCTTTTTCGGTGTTTTTAGGCTAAATTTGGGATATAAACGGGTATCGAAGATGCATGCACAAATCGACTTTTTGGGCCAAAAAAACCTGTTTAAGCATTTTTTTTTACCTGAAAATTGAATTTTTTCTAGCACAGTACAAATCGCTTCTGAGACCAAAAAAACTCGATGTTTCGGTGTTTTTAGGCTAAATTTGGGATATAAACGGGTATCGAAGATGCATGGACAAATCGACTTTTTGGGCCCAAAAAACGTGTTTTAGCATTTTTTTTGCCTGAAAATTGAATTTTTTCTAGCACAGTGTAAACATGTATAAATCGCTTCTGAAACCCAAAAAACTCGATTTTTCGGTGTTATTAGGCTAAATTTGGGATATAAACGGGTATTGAAGATGCATGCACAAATCGACTTTTTGGGCCAAAAAAAACGTGTTTTAGCATTTTTTTCGCCCGAAAATTGAAATTTTTCTTGCACAGTACAAATAGCTTCTGAGACCCAAAAAACTCGATTTCTCGGTGTTTTTAGGCTAAATTTGGGTTATAAACGGGTATCGAAGATGCATGCACAAATCGATTTTTTGGGCCCAAAAAACGTGTTTTGGCATTTTTTTGCCTGAAAATTGAAATTTTTCTAGCAGAGTGTAGACATGTACAAATCGCTTCTGAGACCCAAAAAACTCGCTTTTTCGGTGTTTTTAGGCTAAATTTGGGATATAAACGGGTATCGAAGATGCATGCACAAATCGACTTTTTGGGCCCAAAAAACGTGTTTTAGCATTTTTTTTGCCTGAAAATTGAATTTTTTCTAGCACAGTGTAAACATGTATAAATCGCTTCTGAAACCCAAAAAACTCGATTTTTCGGTGTTATTAGGCTAAATTTGGGATATAAACGGGTATTGAAGATGCATGCACAAATCGACTTTTTGGGCCAAAAAAAACGTGTTTTAGCATTTTTTTCGCCCGAAAATTGAATTTTTTCTTGCACAGTACAAATAGCTTCTGAGACCCAAAAAACTCGATTTCTCGGTGTTTTTAGGCTAAATTTGGGTTATAAACGGGTATCGAAGATGCATGCACAAATCGATTTTTTGGGCCCAAAAAACGTGTTTTGGCATTTTTTTTCCCTGAAAATTGAAATTTTTCTAGCAGAGTGTAGACATGTACAAATCGCTTCTGAGACCCAAAAAACTCGATTTTTCGGTGTTTTTAGGCTAAATTTGGGATATAAACGGGTATCGAAGATGCATGTACAAATCGACTTTTCGGGCCCAAAAAACGTGTTTTAGCATTTTTTTTGCCTGAAAATTGAAATTTTTCTAGCACAGTGTAAACATGTACAAATCGCTTCTGAGACCCAAAAAACTCGATTTTTCGGTGTTTTTAGGCTAAATTTGGGATATAAACGGGTATCGAAGATGCATGCACAAATCGACTTTTTGTGCCAAAAAAACCTGTTTTAGCATTTTTTTTACCTGAAAATTGAATTTTTTCTAGCACAGTACAAATCGCTTCTGAGACCAAAAAAACTCGATGTTTCGGTGTTTTTAGGCTAAATTTGGGATATAAACGGGTATCGAAGATGCATGCACAAATCGACTTTTTGGGCCCAAAAAACTTGTTTCAGCATTTTTTTTGCCTGAAAATTGACATTTTTCTAGCACAGTACAAATCGCTTCTGAGACAAAAAAAAACTCGATTTTTCGGTGTTTTTAGGCTAAATTTGGGATATAAACGGGTATCGAAGATTCATGCACAAATCGACTTTTTGGGCCCAAAAACCGTGTTTTAGCATTTTTTTTGCCTGAAAATTGATTTTTTTCTAGCACAGTGTAAACATGTATAAATCGCTTCTGAAACCCAAAAAACTCGATTTTTCGGTGTTTTTAGGCTAAATTTGGGATATAAACGGGTATCGAAGATACATGCACAAATCGACTTTTTGGTCCAAAAAAACATGTTTTAGCATTTTTTTTGCCTGAAAATTGAAATTTTTCTAGCACAGTACAAATCGCTTCTGAGACCCAAAAAACTCGATTTTTCGGTGTTTTTGGGCTAAATTTGGGATATAAACGGGTATCGAAGATGCATGCACAAATCGACTTTTTAGGCCCAAAAAACGTGTTTTAGCATTTTTTTTGCCTGGAAATTGAAATTTTTCTAGCACAGTACAAATCGCTTCTGAGACCCAAAAAACTCGATTTTCGGTGTTTCTAGGCTAAATTTGGGATATAAACGGGTATCGAAGATGCATGCACAAATCGACTTTTTGGGCCCAAAAACCGTGTTTTAGCATTTTTGTTGCCTGAAAATTGAATTTTTCTAGAACAATGTAAACATGTACAAATCGCTTCTGAGACCCAAAAAACTCGATTTTTCGGTGTTTTTAGGCTAAATTTGGGATATAAACGGGTATCGAAGATGAATGCACAAATCGACTTTTTTGGCCCAAAAAACGTGTTTTAGCAATTTTTTTTTCCTGAAAATTGAATTTTTTCTAGCACAGCGTAGACATGTACAAATCGCTTCTGAGACCCAAAAAATTCGATTTTTCGGTGTTTTTAGGCTAAATTTGGGATATAAACGGGTATCGAAGATGCATGCACAAATCGACTTTTTTGGCCCAAAAAACGTGTTTTAGCATTTATTTTGCCTGAAAATTGATTTTTTTTTAGCACAGTGTAAACATGTACAAATCGCTTCTGAGACCAAAAAAACTCGATTTTTCGGTGTTTTTAGGCTAAATTTGGGATATAAACGGGTATCGAAGATGCATGCACAAATCGACTTTTTGGACCCAAAAAATGTGTTTTAGCATTTTTTTTGCCTGAAAATTGAAATTTTTCTAGCACAGTACAAATCGTTTCTGAAACCAAAAAAACTCGATTTTTCGGTGTTTTTAGGCTAAATTTGGGATATAAACGGGTATCGAAGATGCATGCACAAATCGACTTTTTGGGCCCAAAAAACGTGTTTTAGCATTTTTTTTGCCTGAAAATTGAAATTTATTTAGAACAGTGTAGACATGTACAAATCACTTCTGAGACCCAAAAAACTCGATTTCTCGGTGTTTTTAGGCTAAATTTGCGATATAAACGGGTATCGAAGATGCATGCACAAATCGACTTTTTGGGCCAAAAAAACGTGTTTTAACATTTTTTTTGCCTGAAAATTGAATTTTTCTAGCACAGTACAAATCGCTTCTGAGACCCAAAAAACTCGATTTTTCGGTGTTTTTAGGCTAAATTTGGGATATAAACGGGTATCGAAGATACATGCACAAATCGACTTTTTGGTCCCAAAAAACGTGTTTTAGCATTTTATTGGCCTGAAAATTGAAATTTTTCTAGCACAGTGTAGACATGTACAAATCGCTTCTGAGACCAAAAAAACTCGATTTTTCGGTGTTTTTAGGATAAATTTGGGATATAAACGGGTATCGAAGATGCATGCACAAATCGACTTTTTGGGCCAAAAAAACGTGTTTTAGCATTTTTTTTGCATGAAAATTGAAATTTTTCTAGCACAGTGTAAACATGTACAAATCACTTCTTAGACCCAAAAAACTCGATTTTTTGGTGTTTTTAGGCAAAATTTGGGATATAAACGGGTATCGAAGATGCATGCACAAATCGACTTTTTGGGCCCAAAAAACGTGTTTTAACATTTTTTTTGCCTGAAAATTGAAATTTTTCTAGCACAGTACAAATCGCTTCTGAGACCCAAAAAACTCGATTTTTCGGTGTTTTTAGGCTAAATTTGGGATATAAACGGGTATCGAAGATACATGCACAAATCGACTTTTTGGGCCCAAAAAACGTGTTTTAACATTTTTTTTGCCTGAAAATTGAAATTTTTCTAGCACATTACAAATCGCTTCTGAGACCCAAAAAACTCGATTTGTCGGTGTTTTTAGGCTAAATTTGGGATATAAACGGGTATCGAAGATACATGCACAAATCGACTTTTTGGTTCCAAAAAAGTGTTTTAGCATTTTTTTTGCCTGAAAATTGATTTTTTTCTAGCACAGTACAAATCGCTTCTGAGACCAAAAAAAACCGATTTTTCGGTGTTTTTAGGCTAAATTTGGGATATAAACGGGTATCGAAGATGCAAACACAAATCAGCTTTTTGGGCCCAAAAAATGTGTTTTAGCATTTTTTTTGCCTGAAAATTGAAATTTTTCTAGAACAGTGTAGACATGTACAAATCGCTTCTGAGACCCAAAAAACTCGATTTTTCGGTGTTTTAAGGCTAAATTTGGGATGTAAACGGGTATCGTAGATGCATGCACAAATCGACTTTTTGGGCCCAAAAAACGTGTTTTAGCATTTTTTTTGCCGGAAAATTGAAATTTTTCTAGCACAGTGTAGACATGTACAAATCGCTTCTGAGACCCAAAAAACTCGATTTTTCGGTGTTTTTAGGATAAATTTGGGATATAAACGGGTATTGAAGATGCATGCACAAATCGACTTTTTGGGCCAAAAAAAACGTGTTTTAGAATTTTTTTTGCCAGAAAATTGAAATTTTTCTAGCACAGTACAAATAGCTTCTGAGACTAAAAAAACTCGATTTTTCGGTGTTTTTAGGCTAAATTTGGGTTATAAACGGGTATCGAAGATGTATGCACAAATCGAATTTTTGGGCCCAAAAAACGTGTTTTAGCATTTTTTTTGCCTGAAAATTGAAATTTTTCTAGCAGAGTGTAGACATGTACAAATTGCTTCTGAGACCCAAAAAACTCGATTTTTGGGTGTTTTTAGGCTAAATTTGGGATATAAACGGGAATCGAAGATGCATGCACAAATCGACTTTTTGGGCCCAAAAAACGTGTTTTAGCATTTTTTTTGCCTGAAAATTGATTTTTTTCTAGCACAGTACAAATCGCTTCTGAGACCAAAAAAACTCGATGTTTCGGTGTTTTTGGCTAAATTTGGGATATAAACGGGTATCGAAGATGCATGCACAAATCGACTTTTTGGGCCCAAAAAAGGTGTTTTAGCATTTTTTTTGCCTGAAAATTGAAATTTTTCTAGAACAGTGTAGACATGTACAAATCGCTTCTGAGACCCAAAAAACTCGATTTTTCGGTGTTATTAGGCTAAATTTGGGATATAAACGGGTATCGAAGATGCATGCACAAATCGACTTTTTGGGCCCAAAAAACGTGTTTTAACATTTTTTTTGCCTGAAAATTGAAATTTTTCTAGCACATTACAAATCGCTTCTGAGACCCAAAAAAATCGATTTTTCGGTGTTTTTAGGCTAAATTTGGGATATAAACGGGTATCGAAGATACATGCACAAATCGACTTTTTGGGCCCAAAAAACGTGTTTTAGCATTTTTTTTGCCTGAAAATTGAAATTTTTCTAGCACAGTGTAGACATGTACAAATCGCTTCTGAGACCCAAAAAACTCGATTTTTCGGTGTTTTTAGGATAAATTTGGGATATAAACGGGTATCGAAGATGCATGCACAAATCGACTTTTTGGGCCAAAAAAACGTGTTTTAGCATTTTTTTTGCCTGAAAATTGAAATTTATTTAGAACAGTGTAGACATGTACAAATCGCTTCTGAGACCCAAAAAACTCGATTTCTCGGTGTTTTTAGGCTAAATTTGGGATATAAACGGGTATTGAAGATGCATGCACAAATCGACTTTTTGGCCCAAAAAAAACGTGTTTTAGCATTTTTTTTGCCCGAAAATTGAAATTTTTCTAGCACAGTACAAATAGCTTCTGAGACCCAAAAAACTCGATTTCTCGGTGTTTTTAGGCTAAATTTGGGTTATAAACGGGTATCGAAGATGCATGCACAAATCAAATTTTTGGGCCCAAAAAACGTGTTTTAGCTTTTTTTTTGCCTGAAAATTGAATTTTTTCTAGCAGAGTGTAGACATGTACAAATCGCTTCTGAGACCCAAAAAACTCGATTTTTCGGTGTTTTTAGGCTAAATTTGGGATATAAACGGGTATCGAAGATGCATGCACAAATCGACTTTTTGTGCCCAAAAAACGTCTTTTAGCATTTTTTTTGCCTGAAAATTGAAATTTTTCTAGCACAGTGTAAACATGTACAAATCGCTTCTGATACCAAAAAAACTCGATTTTTCGGTGTTTTTAGGCTAAATTTGGGATATAAACGGGTATCGAAGATGCATGCACAAATTGACTTTTTGGGCCAAAAAAACGTGTTTTAGCATTTTTTTTGCCTGAAAATTGAATTTTTTCTATTACAGTGTAAACATGTACAAATCGCTTCTGAGACCCAAAAAACTCGATTTTTCGGTGTTCTTAGGCTAAATTTGGGATATAAACGGGTATCGAAGATGCATGCACAAATCGACTTTTTGGGCCCAAAAAACGTGTTTTAGCATTTTTTTTGCCTGAAAATTGAAATTTATTTAGAACAGTGTAGACATGTACAAATCACTTCTGAGACCCAAAAAACTCGATTTCTCGGTGTTTTTAGGCTAAATTTGCGATATAAACGGGTATGGAAGATGCATGCACAAATCGACTTTTTGGGCCAAAAAAACGTGTTTTAACATTTTTTTTGCCTGAAAATTGAAATTTTTCTAGCACAGTACAAATCGCTTCTGAGACCAAAAAAACTCGATGTTTCGGTGTTTTTAGGCTAAATTTCGGATATAAACGGGTATCGAAGATACATGCACAAATCGACTTTTTGGTCCCAAAAAACGTGTTTTAGCATTTTATTGGCCTGAAAATTGAAATTTTTCTAGCACAGTGTAGACATGTACAAATCGCTTCTGAGACCCAAAAAACTCGATTTTTCGGTGTTATTAGGATAAATTTGGGATATAAACGGGTATCGAAGATGCATGCACAAATCGACTTTTTGGGCCAAAAAAACGTGTTTTAGCATTTTTTTTGCCTGAAAATTGAAATTTTTCTAGCACAGTGTAAACATGTACAAATCACTTCTGAGACCCAAAAAACTCGATTTTTCGGTGTTTTTAGGCTAAATTTGGGATATAAACGGGTATCGAAGATGCATGCACAAATCGACTTTTTGGACCCAAAAAACGTGTTTTAGCATTTTTTTTGCCTGAAAATTGAAATTTTTCTAGCACAGTACAAATCGCTTCTGAAACCAAAAAAACTCGAATTTTCGGTGTTTTTAGGCTAAATTTGGGATATAAACGGGTATCGAAGATGCATGCACAAATCGACTTTTTGGGCCCAAAAAACGTGTTTTAGCATTTTTTTTGCCTGAAAATTGAAATTTATTTAGAACAGTGTAGACATGTACAAATCGCTTCTGAGACCCAAAAAACTCGATTTTTCGGTGTTTTTAGGCTAAATTTGGGATATAAACGGGTATCGAAGATGCATGCACAAATCGACTTTTTGGGCCAAAAAAACGTGTTTTAGCATTTTTTTTGCCGGAAAATTGAAATTTTTCTAGCACAGTGTAGACATGTACAAATCGCTTCTGAGACCCAAAAAACTCGATTGTTCGGTGTTTTTAGGCTAAATTTGGGATATAAACGGGTATCGAAGATGCATGCACAAATCGACTTTTTGGGCCAAAAAAACGTGTTTTAGCATTTTTTTTGCCGGAAAATTGAAATTTTTCTAGCACAGTGTAGACATGTACAAATCGCTTCTGAGACCCAAAAAACTCGATTTTTCGGTGTTTTTAGGCTAAATTTGGGATATAAACGGGTATCGAAGATGCATGCACAAATCGACTTTTTGGGCCAAAAAAAACGTGTTTTAGAATTTTTTTTGCCAGAAAATTGAAATTTTTCTAGCACAGTACAAATAGCTTCTGAGACTAAAAAAACTCGATTTTTCGGTGTTTTTAGGCTAAATTTGGGTTATAAACGGGATCCAAGATGCATGCACAAATCGAATTTTTGGGCCCAAAAAACGTGTTTTAGCATTTTTTTTGCCTGAAAATTGAAATTTTTCTAGCAGAGTGTAGACATGTACAAATTGCTTCTGAGACCCAAAAAAATCGAATTTTCGGTGTTTTTAGGCTAAATTTGGGATATAAACGGGTATCGAAGATGCATGCACAAATCGACTTTTTGGGCCCAAAAAACGTGTTTTAGCATTTTTTTTCCTGAAAATTGATTTTTTTCTAGAACAGTGTAAACATGTACAAATCGCTTCTGAGACCCAAAAAACTCGATTTTTCGGTGTTTTTAGGCTAAATTTGGGATATAAACGGGTATCGAAGATACATGCACAAATCGACTTTTTGGCCAAAAAAAAACGTCTTTTAGCATTTTTTTTGCCTGAAAATTGAAATTTTTCTAGCACAGTGTAGACATGTACAAATCGCTTCCGAGACCCAAAAAACTCGATTTCTCGGTGTTTTTAGGCTAAATTTGCGATATAAACGGGTATCGAAGATGCATGCACAAATCGACTTTTTGGGCCAAAAAACGTGTTTTAACATTTTTTTTGCCTGAAAATTGAAATTTTTCTAGCACAGTACAAATCGCTTCTGAGACCCAAAAAACTCGATTTTTCGGTGTTTTTAGGCTAAATTTGGGATATAAACGGGTATCGAAGATACATGCACAAATCGACTTTTTGGTCCCAAAAAACGTGTTTTAGCATTTTATTGGCCTGAAAATTGAAATTTTTCTAGCACAGTGTAGACATGTACAAATCGCTTCTGAGACCCAAAAAACTCGATTTTTCGGTGTTTTTAGGATAAATTTGGGATATAAACGGGTATCGAAGATGCATGCACAAATCGACTTTTTGGGCCAAAAAAACGTGTTTTAGCATTTTTTTTGCCTGAAAATTGAAATTTTTCTAGCATAGTGTAAACATGTACAAATCACTTCTGAGACCCAAAAAACTCGATTTTTCGGTGATTTTAGGTTAAATTTGGGATATAAACGGGTATCGAAGATGCATGCACAAATCGACTTTTTGGACCCAAAAAACGTGTTTTAGCATTTTTTTTGCCTGAAAATTGAAATTTTTCTAGCACAGTACAAATCGCTTCTGAGACCCAAAAAACTCGATTTTTCGGTGTTTTTAGGCTAAATTTGGGATATAAACGGGTATTGAAGATGCATGCACAAATCGACTTTTTGGGCCAAAAAAAACGTGTTTTAGAATTTTTTTTGCCAGAAAATTGAAATTTTTCTAGCACAGTACAAATAGCTTCTGAGACTAAAAAAACTCGATTTTTCGGTGTTTTTAGGCTAAATTTGGGTTATAAACGGGATCCAAGATGCATGCACAAATCGAATTTTTGGGCCCAAAAAACGTGTTTTAGCATTTTTTTTGCCTGAAAATTGAAATTTTTCTAGCAGAGTGTAGACATGTACAAATTGCTTCTGAGACCCAAAAAAATCGAATTTTCGGTGTTTTTAGGCTAAATTTGGGATATAAACGGGTATCGAAGATGCATGCACAAATCGACTTTTTGGGCCCAAAAAACGTGTTTTAGCATTTTTTTTCCTGAAAATTGATTTTTTTCTAGAACAGTGTAAACATGTACAAATCGCTTCTGAGACCCAAAAAACTCGATTTTTCGGTGTTTTTAGGCTAAATTTGGGATATAAACGGGTATCGAAGATACATGCACAAATCGACTTTTTGGCCAAAAAAAAACGTCTTTTAGCATTTTTTTTGCCTGAAAATTGAAATTTTTCTAGCACAGTGTAGACATGTACAAATCGCTTCCGAGACCCAAAAAAGTCGATTTTTCGGTGTTTTTAGGATAAATTTGGGATATAAACGGGTATCGAAGATGCATGCACAAATCGACTTTTTGGGCCCAAAAAACGTGTTTTAGCATTTTTTTTGCCTGAAAATTGAAATTTATTTAGAAGAGTGTAGACATGTACAAATCACTTCTGAGACCCAAAAAACTCGATTTCTCGGTGTTTTTAGGCTAAATTTGCGATATAAACGGGTATCGAAGATGCATGCACAAATCGACTTTTTGGGCCAAAAAACGTGTTTTAACATTTTTTTTGCCTGAAAATTGAAATTTTTCTAGCACAGTACAAATCGCTTCTGAGACCCAAAAAACTCGATTTTTCGGTGTTTTTAGGCTAAATTTGGGATATAAACGGGTATCGAAGATACATGCACAAATCGACTTTTTGGTCCCAAAAAACGTGTTTTAGCATTTTATTGGCCTGAAAATTGAAATTTTTCTAGCACAGTGTAGACATGTACAAATCGCTTCTGAGACCCAAAAAACTCGATTTTTCGGTGTTTTTAGGATAAATTTGGGATATAAACGGGTATCGAAGATGCATGCACAAATCGACTTTTTGGGCCAAAAAAACGTGTTTTAGCATTTTTTTTGCCTGAAAATTGAAATTTTTCTAGCATAGTGTAAACATGTACAAATCACTTCTGAGACCCAAAAAACTCGATTTTTCGGTGATTTTAGGCTAAATTTGGGATATAAACGGGTATCGAAGATGCATGCACAAATCGACTTTTTGGACCCAAAAAACGTGTTTTAGCATTTTTTTTGCCTGAAAATTGAAATTTTTCTAGCACAGTACAAATCGCTTCTAAGACCCAAAAAACTCGATTTCTCGGTGTTTTTAGGCTAAATTTGGGATATAAACGGGTATCGAAGATGCATGCACAAATCGACTTTTTGGCCAAAAAAAAACGTCTTTTAGCATTTTTTTTGCCTGAAAATTGAAATTTTTCTAGCACAGTGTAGACATGTACAAATCGCTTCCGAGACCCAAAAAAGTCGATTTTTCGGTGTTTTTAGGATAAATTTGGGATATAAACGGGTATCGAAGATGCATGCACAAATCGACTTTTTGGGCCCAAAAAACGTGTTTTAGCATTTTTTTTGCCTGAAAATTGAAATTTATTTAGAAGAGTGTAGACATGTACAAATCACTTCTGAGACCCAAAAAACTCGATTTCTCGGTGTTTTTAGGCTAAATTTGCGATATAAACGGGTATCGAAGATGCATGCACAAATCGACTTTTTGGGCCAAAAAACGTGTTTTAACATTTTTTTTGCCTGAAAATTGAAATTTTTCTAGCACAGTACAAATCGCTTCTGAGACCCAAAAAACTCGATTTTTCGGTGTTTTTAGGCTAAATTTGGGATATAAACGGGTATCGAAGATACATGCACAAATCGACTTTTTGGTCCCAAAAAACGTGTTTTAGCATTTTATTGGCCTGAAAATTGAAAGTTTTCTAGCACAGTGTAGACATGTACAAATCGCTTCTGAGACCCAAAAAACTCGATTTTTCGGTGTTTTTAGGATAAATTTGGGATATAAACGGGTATCGAAGATGCATGCACAAATCGACTTTTTGGGCCAAAAAAACGTGTTTTAGCATTTTTTTTGCCTGAAAATTGAAATTTTTCTAGCATAGTGTAAACATGTACAAATCACTTCTGAGACCCAAAAAACTCGATTTTTCGGTGATTTTAGGCTAAATTTGGGATATAAACGGGTATCGAAGATGCATGCACAAATCGACTTTTTGGACCCAAAAAACGTGTTTTAGCATTTTTTTTGCCTGAAAATTGAAATTTTTCTAGCACAGTACAAATCGCTTCTAAGACCCAAAAAACTCGATTTCTCGGTGTTTTTAGGCTAAATTTGGGATATAAACGGGTATCGAAGATGCATGCACAAATCGACTTTTTGTGCCAAAAAAACGTGTTTTAGCATTTTTTTTGCCGGAAAATTGAAATTTTTCTAGCACAGTGTAGACATGTACAAATCGCTTCTGAGACCCAAAAAACTCGATTTTTCGGTGTTTTTAGGCTAAATTTGGGATATAAACGGGTATCGAAGATGCATGCACAAATCGACTTTTTGGGCCAAAAAAACGTGTTTTAGCATTTTTTTTGCCTGAAAATTGAAATTTTTCTAGCACAGTGTAGACATGTACAAATCGCTTCTGAGACCAAAAAAACTCGATTTTTCGGTGTTTTTAGGCTAAATTTGGGATATAAACGGGTATTGAAGATGCATGCACAAATCGACTTTTTGGGCCAAAAAAAACGTGTTTTAGCATTTTTTTTTCCCGAAAATTGAAATTTTTCTAGCACAGTACAAATAGCTTCTGAGACCCAAAAAACTCAATTTTTCGGTGTTTTTAGGATAAATTTGGGATATAAACGGGTATCGAAGATGCATGCACAAATCGACTTTTTGGGCCAAAAAAACGTGTTTTAGCATTTTTTTTGCCTGAAAATTGAAATTTTTCTAGCATAGTGTAAACATGTACAAATCACTTCTGAGACCCAAAAAACTCGATTTTTCGGTGATTTTAGGCTAAATTTGGGATATAAACGGGTATCGAAGATGCATGCACAAATCGACTTTTTGGACCCAAAAAACGTGTTTTAGCATTTTTTTTGCCTGAAAATTGAAATTTTTCTAGCACAGTACAAATCGCTTCTGAAACCAAAAAAACTCGATTTTTCGGTGTTTTTAGGCTAAATTTGGGATATAAACGGGTATCGAAGATGCATGCACAAATCGACTTTTTGGGCCCAAAAAACGTGTTTTAGCATTTTTTTTGACTGAAAATTGAAATTTATTTAGAACAGTGTAGACATGTACAAATCGCTTCTAAGACCCAAAAAACTCGATTTCTCGGTGTTTTTAGGCTAAATTTGGGATATAAACGGGTATCGAAGATGCATGCACAAATCGACTTTTTGTGCCAAAAAAACGTGTTTTAGCATTTTTTTTGCCGGAAAATTGAAATTTTTCTAGCACAGTGTAGACATGTACAAATCGCTTCTGAGACCCAAAAAACTCGATTTTTCGGTGTTTTTAGGCTAAATTTGGGATATAAACGGGTATCGAAGATGCATGCACAAATCGACTTTTTGGGCCAAAAAAACGTGTTTTAGCATTTTTTTTGCCTGAAAATTTAAATTTTTCTAGCACAGTGTAGACATGTACAAATCGCTTCTGAGACCAAAAAAACTCGATTTTTCGGTGTTTTTAGGCTAAATTTGGGATATAAACGGGTATTGAAGATGCATGCACAAATCGACTTTTTGGGCCAAAAAAAACGTGTTTTAGCATTTTTTTTTCCCGAAAATTGAAATTTTTCTAGCACAGTACAAATAGCTTCTGAGACCCAAAAAACTCGATTTCTCGGTGTTTTTAGGCTAAATTTGGGTTATAAACGGGTATCGAAGATGCATGCACAAATCGAATTTTTGGGCCCAAAAAACGTGTTTTAGCATTTTTTTTGCCTGAAAATTGAAATTTTTCTAGCAGAGTGTAGACATGTACAAATCGCTGTTGAGACCCAAAAAACTCGATTTTTCGGTGTTTTTAGGCTAAATTTGGGATATAAACGGGTATCGAAGATGCATGTACAAATCGACTTTTCGGGCCCAAAAAACGTGTTTTAGCATTTTTTTTGCCTGAAAATTGAAGTTTTTCTAGCACAGTGTAAACATGTACAAATCGCTTCTGAGACCCAAAAAACTCGCTTTTTCGGTGTTTTTAGGCTAAATTTGGGATATAAACGGGTATCGAAGATGCATGCACAAATCGACTTTTTGGGCCAAAAAAACGTGTTTTAGCATTTTTTTTGCCTGAAAATTGAAATTTTTCTAGCATAGTGTAAACATGTACAAATCACTTCTGAGACCCAAAAAACTCGATTTTTCGGTGATTTTAGGCTAAATTTGGGATATAAACGGGTATCGAAGATGCATGCACAAATCGACTTTTTGGACCCAAAAAACGTGTTTTAGCATTTTTTTTGCCTGAAAATTGAAATTTTTCTAGCACAGTACAAATCGCTTCTAAGACCCAAAAAACTCGATTTCTCGGTGTTTTTAGGCTAAATTTGGGATATAAACGGGTATCGAAGATGCATGCACAAATCGACTTTTTGTGCCAAAAAAACGTGTTTTAGCATTTTTTTTGCCGGAAAATTGAAATTTTTCTAGCACAGTGTAGACATGTACAAATCGCTTCTGAGACCCAAAAAACTCGATTTTTCGGTGTTTTTAGGCTAAATTTGGGATATAAACGGGTATCGAAGATGCATGCACAAATCGACTTTTTGGGCCAAAAAAACGTGTTTTAGCATTTTTTTTGCCTGAAAATTGAAATTTTTCTAGCACAGTGTAGACATGTACAAATCGCTTCTGAGACCAAAAAAACTCGATTTTTCGGTGTTTTTAGGCTAAATTTGGGATATAAACGGGTATTGAAGATGCATGCACAAATCGACTTTTTGGGCCAAAAAAAACGTGTTTTAGCATTTTTTTTTCCCGAAAATTGAAATTTTTCTAGCACAGTACAAATAGCTTCTGAGACCCAAAAAACTCAATTTTTCGGTGTTTTTAGGATAAATTTGGGATATAAACGGGTATCGAAGATGCATGCACAAATCGACTTTTTGGGCCAAAAAAACGTGTTTTAGCATTTTTTTTGCCTGAAAATTGAAATTTTTCTAGCATAGTGTAAACATGTACAAATCACTTCTGAGACCCAAAAAACTCGATTTTTCGGTGATTTTAGGCTAAATTTGGGATATAAACGGGTATCGAAGATGCATGCACAAATCGACTTTTTGGACCCAAAAAACGTGTTTTAGCATTTTTTTTGCCTGAAAATTGAAATTTTTCTAGCACAGTACAAATCGCTTCTGAAACCAAAAAAACTCGATTTTTCGGTGTTTTTAGGCTAAATTTGGGATATAAACGGGTATCGAAGATGCATGCACAAATCGACTTTTTGGGCCCAAAAAACGTGTTTTAGCATTTTTTTTGACTGAAAATTGAAATTTATTTAGAACAGTGTAGACATGTACAAATCGCTTCTAAGACCCAAAAAACTCGATTTCTCGGTGTTTTTAGGCTAAATTTGGGATATAAACGGGTATCGAAGATGCATGCACAAATCGACTTTTTGTGCCAAAAAAACGTGTTTTAGCATTTTTTTTGCCGGAAAATTGAAATTTTTCTAGCACAGTGTAGACATGTACAAATCGCTTCTGAGACCCAAAAAACTCGATTTTTCGGTGTTTTTAGGCTAAATTTGGGATATAAACGGGTATCGAAGATGCATGCACAAATCGACTTTTTGGGCCAAAAAAACGTGTTTTAGCATTTTTTTTGCCTGAAAATTTAAATTTTTCTAGCACAGTGTAGACATGTACAAATCGCTTCTGAGACCAAAAAAACTCGATTTTTCGGTGTTTTTAGGCTAAATTTGGGATATAAACGGGTATTGAAGATGCATGCACAAATCGACTTTTTGGGCCAAAAAAAACGTGTTTTAGCATTTTTTTTTCCCGAAAATTGAAATTTTTCTAGCACAGTACAAATAGCTTCTGAGACCCAAAAAACTCGATTTCTCGGTGTTTTTAGGCTAAATTTGGGTTATAAACGGGTATCGAAGATGCATGCACAAATCGAATTTTTGGGCCCAAAAAACGTGTTTTAGCATTTTTTTTGCCTGAAAATTGAAATTTTTCTAGCAGAGTGTAGACATGTACAAATCGCTGTTGAGACCCAAAAAACTCAATTTTTCGGTGTTTTTAGGCTAAATTTGGGATATAAACGGGTATCGAAGATGCATGTACAAATCGACTTTTCGGGCCCAAAAAACGTGTTTTAGCATTTTTTTTGCCCGAAAATTGAAATTTTTCTTGCACAGTACAAATAGCTTCTGAGACCCAAAAAACTCGATTTCTCGGTGTTTTTAGGCTAAATTTGGGTTATAAACGGGTATCGAAGATGCATGCACAAATCGATTTTTTGGGCCCAAAAAACGTGTTTTGGCATTTTTTTGCCTGAAAATTGAAATTTTTCTAGCAGAGTGTAGACATGTACAAATCGCTTCTGAGACCCAAAAAACTCGCTTTTTCGGTGTTTTTAGGCTAAATTTGGGATATAAACGGGTATCGAAGATGCATGCACAAATCGACTTTTTGGGCCCAAAAAACGTGTTTTAGCATTTTTTTTGCCTGAAAATTGAATTTTTTCTAGCACAGTGTAAACATGTATAAATCGCTTCTGAAACCCAAAAAACTCGATTTTTCGGTGTTATTAGGCTAAATTTGGGATATAAACGGGTATTGAAGATGCATGCACAAATCGACTTTTTGGGCCAAAAAAAACGTGTTTTAGCATTTTTTTCGCCCGAAAATTGAATTTTTTCTTGCACAGTACAAATAGCTTCTGAGACCCAAAAAACTCGATTTCTCGGTGTTTTTAGGCTAAATTTGGGTTATAAACGGGTATCGAAGATGCATGCACAAATCGATTTTTTGGGCCCAAAAAACGTGTTTTGGCATTTTTTTCCCCTGAAAATTGAAATTTTTCTAGCAGAGTGTAGACATGTACAAATCGCTTCTGAGACCCAAAAAACTCGATTTTTCGGTGTTTTTAGGCTAAATTTGGGATATAAACGGGTATCGAAGATGCATGTACAAATCGACTTTTCGGGCCCAAAAAACGTGTTTTAGCATTTTTTTTGCCTGAAAATTGAAATTTTTCTAGCACAGTGTAAACATGTACAAATCGCTTCTGAGACCCAAAAAACTCGATTTTTCGGTGTTTTTAGGCTAAATTTGGGATATAAACGGGTATCGAAGATGCATGCACAAATCGACTTTTTGTGCCAAAAAAACCTGTTTTAGCATTTTTTTTACCTGAAAATTGAATTTTTTCTAGCACAGTACAAATCGCTTCTGAGACCAAAAAAACTCGATGTTTCGGTGTTTTTAGGCTAAATTTGGGATATAAACGGGTATCGAAGATGCATGCACAAATCGACTTTTTGGGCACAAAAAACTTGTTTCAGCATTTTTTTTGCCTGAAAATTGATTTTTTTCTAGCACAGTGTAAACATGTATAAATCGCTTCTGAAACCCAAAAAACTCGATTTTTCGGTGTTATTAGGCTAAATTTGGGATATAAACGGGTATCGAAGATGCATGCACAAATCGACTTTTTGGGCCAAAAAAACGTGTTTTAGCATTTTTTTTCCTGAAAATAGAAATTTTTCTAGCACAGTACAAATCGCTTCTGAGACCCAAAAAACTCGATTTTTCGGTCTTTTTAGGCTAAATTTGGGATATAAACGGGTATCGAAGATGCATGCACAAAACGACTTTTTGGGCCCAAAAAACGTGTTTTATCATTTTTTTTGCCTGGAAATTGACATTTTTCTAGCACAGTACAAATCGCTTCTGAGACAAAAAAAAACTCGATTTTTCGGTGTTTTTAGGCTAAATTTGGGATATAAACGGGTATCGAAGATTCATGCACAAATCGACTTTTTGGGCCCAAAAACCGTGTTTTAGCATTTTTTTTGCCTGAAAATTGATTTTTTTCTAGCACAGTGTAAACATGTATAAATCGCTTCTGAAACCAAAAAAACTCGATTTTTCGGTGTTTTTAGGCTAAATTTGGGATATAAACGGGTATCGAAGATACATGCACAAATCGACTTTTTGGTCCAAAAAAACATGTTTTAGCATTTTTTTTGCCTGAAAATTGAAATTTTTCTAGCACAGTACAAATCGCTTCTGAGACCCAAAAAACTCGATTTTTCGGTGTTTTTGGGCTAAATTTGGGATATAAACGGGTATCGAAGATGCATGCACAAATCGACTTTTTAGGCCCAAAAAACGTGTTTTAGCATTTTTTTTGCCTGGAAATTGAAATTTTTCTAGCACAGTACAAATCGCTTCTGAGACCCAAAAAACTCGATTTTCGGTGTTTCTAGGCTAAATTTGGGATATAAACGGGTATCGAAGATGCATGCACAAATCGACTTTTTGGGCCCAAAAACCGTGTTTTAGCATTTTTGTTGCCTGAAAATTGAATTTTTCTAGAACAATGTAAACATGTACAAATCGCTTCTGAGACCCAAAAAACTCGATTTTTCGGTGTTTTTAGGCTAAATTTGGGATATAAACGGGTATCGAAGATGAATGCACAAATCGACTTTTTTGGCCCAAAAAACGTGTTTTAGCAATTTTTTTTTCCTGAAAATTGAAATTTTTCTAGCACAGCGTAGACATGTACAAATCGCTTCTGAGACCCAAAAAATTCGATTTTTCGGTGTTTTTAGGCTAAATTTGGGATATAAACGGGTATCGAAGATGCATGCACAAATCGACTTTTTTGGCCCAAAAAACGTGTTTTAGCATTTATTTTGCCTGAAAATTGATTTTTTTTTAGCACAGTGTAAACATGTACAAATCGCTTCTGAGACCAAAAAAACTCGATTTTTCGGTGTTTTTAGGCTAAATTTGGGATATAAACGGATATCGAAGATGCATGCACAAATCGACTTTTTGGACCCAAAAAATGTGTTTTAGCATTTTTTTTGCCTGAAAATTGAAATTTTTCTAGCACAGTACAAATCGTTTCTGAAACCAAAAAAACTCGATTTTTCGGTGTTTTTAGGCTAAATTTGGGATATAAACGGGTATCGAAGATGCATGCACAAATCGACTTTTTGGGCCCAAAAAACGTGTTTTAGCATTTTTTTTGCCTGAAAATTGAAATTTATTTAGAACAGTGTAGACATGTACAAATCACTTCTGAGACCCAAAAAACTCGATTTCTCGGTGTTTTTAGGCTAAATTTGCGATATAAACGGGTATCGAAGATGCATGCACAAATCGACTTTTTGGGCCAAAAAAACGTGTTTTAACATTTTTTTTGCCTGAAAATTGAATTTTTCTAGCACAGTACAAATCGCTTCTGAGACCCAAAAAACTCGATTTTTCGGTGTTTTTAGGCTAAATTTGGGATATAAACGGGTATCGAAGATACATGCACAAATCGACTTTTTGGTCCCAAAAAACGTGTTTTAGCATTTTATTGGCCTGAAAATTGAAATTTTTCTAGCACAGTGTAGACATGTACAAATCGCTTCTGAGACCCAAAAAACTCGATTTTTCGGTGTTTTTAGGATAAATTTGGGATATAAACGGGTATCGAAGATGCATGCACAAATCGACTTTTTGGGCCAAAAAAACGTGTTTTAGCATTTTTTTTGCATGAAAATTGAAATTTTTCTAGCACAGTGTAAACATGTACAAATCACTTCTTAGACCCAAAAAACTCGATTTTTTGGTGTTTTTAGGCAAAATTTGGGATATAAACGGGTATCGAAGATGCATGCACAAATCGACTTTTTGGGCCCAAAAAACGTGTTTTAACATTTTTTTTGCCTGAAAATTGAAATTTTTCTAGCACAGTACAAATCGCTTCTGAGACCCAAAAAACTCGATTTTTCGGTGTTTTTAGGCTAAATTTGGGATATAAACGGGTATCGAAGATACATGCACAAATCGACTTTTTGGGCCCAAAAAACGTGTTTTAACATTTTTTTTGCCTGAAAATTGAAATTTTTCTAGCACATTACAAATCGCTTCTGAGACCCAAAAAACTCGATTTGTCGGTGTTTTTAGGCTAAATTTGGGATATAAACGGGTATCGAAGATACATGCACAAATCGACTTTTTGGTTCCAAAAAAGTGTTTTAGCATTTTTTTTGCCTGAAAATTGATTTTTTTCTAGCACAGTACAAATCGCTTCTGAGACCAAAAAAACCCGATTTTTCGGTGTTTTTAGGCTAAATTTGGGATATAAACGGGTATCGAAGATGCAAACACAAATCAGCTTTTTGGGCCCAAAAAATGTGTTTTAGCATTTTTTTTGCCTGAAAATTGAAATTTTTCTAGAACAGTGTAGACATGTACAAATCGCTTCTGAGACCCAAAAAACTCGATTTTTCGGTGTTTTAAGGCTAAATTTGGGATGTAAACGGGTATCGTAGATGCATGCACAAATCGACTTTTTGGGCCCAAAAAACGTGTTTTAGCATTTTTTTTGCCGGAAAATTGAAATTTTTCTAGCACAGTGTAGACATGTACAAATCGCTTCTGAGACCCAAAAAACTCGATTTTTCGGTGTTTTTAGGATAAATTTGGGATATAAACGGGTATTGAAGATGCATGCACAAATCGACTTTTTGGGCCAAAAAAAACGTGTTTTAGAATTTTTTTTGCCAGAAAATTGAAATTTTTCTAGCACAGTACAAATAGCTTCTGAGACTAAAAAAACTCGATTTTTCGGTGTTTTTAGGCTAAATTTGGGTTATAAACGGGTATCGAAGATGCATGCACAAATCGAATTTTTGGGCCCAAAAAACGTGTTTTAGCATTTTTTTTGCCTGAAAATTGAAATTTTTCTAGCAGAGTGTAGACATGTACAAATTGCTTCTGAGACCCAAAAAACTCGATTTTTCGGTGTTTTTAGGCTAAATTTGGGATATAAACGGGAATCGAAGATGCATGCACAAATCGACTTTTTGGGCCCAAAAAACGTGTTTTAGCATTTTTTTTGCCTGAAAATTGATTTTTTTCTAGAACAGTGTAGACATGTACAAATCGCTTCTGAGACCCAAAAAACTCGATTTTTCGGTGTTTTAGGCTAAATTTGGGATATAAACGGGTATCGAAGATGCATGTACAAATCGAAATTTCGGGCCCAAAAAACGTGTTATAGCATTTTTTTTGCCTGAAAATTGAAATTTTTCTAGCACAGTGTAAACATGTACAAATCGCTTCTGAGACCCAAAAAACTCGATTTTTCGGTGTTTTTAGGCTAAATTTGGGATATAAACGGGTATCGAAGATGCATGCACAAATCGACTTTTTGGGCCAAAAAAAACTGTTTTAGCATTTTTTTGGCCTGAAAATTGATTTTTTTCTAGCACAGTACAAATCGCTTCAGAGACCAAAAAAACTCGATATTTCGGTGTTTTTAGGCTAAATTTGGGATATAAACGGGTATCGAAGATGCATGCACAAATCGACTTTTTGGGCCCAAAAAAGGTGTTTTAGCATTTTTTTTGCCTGAAAATTGAAATTTTTCTAGAACAGTGTAGACATGTACAAATCGCTTCTGAGACCCAAAAAAACTCGATTTTTCGGTGTTATTAGGCTAAATTTGGGATATAAACGGGTATCGAAGATGCATGCACAAATCGACTTTTTGGGCCCAAAAAACGTGTTTTAACATTTTTTTTGCCTGAAAATTGAAATTTTTCTAGCACATTACAAATCGCTTCTGAGACCCAAAAAACTCGATTTTTCGGTGTTTTTAGGATAAATTTGGGATATAAACGGGTATCGAAGATGCATGCACAAATCGACTTTTTGGGCCAAAAAAAACGTGTTTTAGCATTTTTTTTGCCCGAAAATTGAAGTATTTCTTGTACAGTACAAATAGCTTCTGAGACCCAAAAAACTCGATTTCTCGGTGTTTTTAGGCTAAATTTGGGTTATAAACGGGTATCGAAGATGCATGCACAAATCGAATTTTTGGGCCCAAAAAACGTGTTTTAACATTTTTTTGCCTGAAAATTGAAATTTTTCTAGCAGAGTGTAGACATGTACAAATCGCTTCTGAGACCCAAAAAACTCGATTTTTCGGTGTTTTTAGGCTAAATTTGGGATATAAACGGTTATCGAAGATGCATGCACAAATCGACTTTTTGGGCCCAAAAAACGTCTTTTAGCATTTTTTTTGCCTGAAAATTGAAATTTTTATAGCACAGTGTAAACATGTACAAATCGCTTCTGAGACCAAAAAAACTCGATTTTTCGGTGTTTTTAGGCTAAATTTGGGATATAAACGGGTATCGAAGATGCATGCACAAATCGACTTTTTGGGCCAAAAAAACGTCTTTTAGCATTTTTTTTGCCTGAAAATTGATTTTTTTCTATTACAGTGTAAACATGTACAAATCGCTTCTGAGACCCAAAAAACTCGATTTTTCGGTGTTCTTAGGCTAAATTTGGGATATAAACGGGTATCGAAGATGCATGCACAAATCGACTTTTTGGGCCCAAAAAACGTGTTTTAGCATTTTTTTTGC
Source organism: Petrolisthes manimaculis (assembly GCA_034508575.1). Taxonomy (NCBI): domain Eukaryota; kingdom Metazoa; phylum Arthropoda; class Malacostraca; order Decapoda; family Porcellanidae; genus Petrolisthes; species Petrolisthes manimaculis. The sequence goes on from JAWZYT010001007.1 coordinate 1,007,998, forward strand.
CTGAAAATTGAAATTTATTTAGAACAGTGTAGACATGTACAAATCACTTCTGAGACCCAAAAAACTCGATTTCTCGGTGTTTTTAGGCTAAATTTGCGATATAAACGGGTATCGAAGATGCATGCACAAATCGACTTTTTGGGCCAAAAAAACGTGTTTTAACATTTTTTTTGCCTGATAATTGAATTTTTTCTAGCACAGTACAAATCGCTTCTGAGACCAAAAAAACTCGATGTTTCGGTGTTTTTAGGCTAAATTTGGGATATAAATGGGTATCGAAGATACATGCACAAATCGACTTTTTGGTCCCAAAAAACGTGTTTTAGCATTTTATTGGCCTGAAAATTGAAATTTTTCTAGCACAGTGTAGACATGTACAAATCGCTTCTGAGACCCAAAAAACTCGATTTTTCGGTGTTTTTAGGATAAATTTGGGATATAAACGGGTATCGAAGATGCATGCACAAATCGACTTTTTGGGCCAAAAAAACGTGTTTTAGCATTTTTTTTGCCTGAAAATTGAAATTTTTCTAGCACAGTGTAAACATGTACAAATCACTTCTGAGACCCAAAAAACTCGATTTTTCGGTGTTTTTAGGCTAAATTTGGGATATAAACGGGTATCGAAGATGCATGCACAAATCGACTTTTTGGACCAAAAAAACGTGTTTTAGCATTTTTTTTGCCTGAAAATTGAAATTTTTCTAGCACAGTACAAATCGCTTCTGAAACAAAAAAAACTTGATTTTTCGGTGTTTTTAGGCTAAATTTGGGATATAAACGGGTATCGAAGATGCATGCACAAATCGACTTTTTGGGCCCAAAAAACGTGTTTTAGCATTTTTTTTGCCTGAAAATTGAAATTTATTTAGAACAGTGTAGACATGTACAAATCGCTTCTGAGACCCAAAAAACTCGATTTCTCGGTGTTTTTAGGCTAAATTTGGGATATAAACGGGTATCGAAGATGCATGCACAAATCGACTTTTTGGGCCAAAAAAACGTGTTTTAGCATTTTTTTTGCCGGAAAATTGATTTTTTTCTAGCACAGTGTAGACATGTACAAATCGCTTCTGAGACCCAAAAAACTCGATTTTTCGGTGTTTTTAGGCTAAATTTGGGATATAAACGGGTATCGAAGATGCATGCACAAATCGACTTTTTGGGCCAAAAAAACGTGTTTTAGCATTTTTTTTGCCTGAAAATTGAAATTTTTCTAGCACAGTGTAGACATGTACAAATCGCTTCTGAGACCAAAAAAACTCGATTTTTCGGTGTTTTTAGGCTAAATTTGGGATATAAACGGGTATTGAAGATGCATGCACAAATCGACTTTTTGGGCCAAAAAAAACGTGTTTTAGAATTTTTTTTGCCAGAAAATTGAAATTTTTCTAGCACAGTACAAATAGCTTCTGAGACTAAAAAAACTCGATTTTTCGGTGTTTTTAGGCTAAATTTGGGTTATAAACGGGATCCAAGATGCATGCACAAATCGAATTTTTGGGCCCAAAAAACGTGTTTTAGCATTTTTTTTGCCTGAAAATTGAAATTTTTCTAGCAGAGTGTAGACATGTACAAATTGCTTCTGAGACCCAAAAAAATCGATTTTTCGGTGTTTTTAGGCTAAATTTGGGATATAAACGGGTATCGAAGATGCATGTACAAATCGACTTTTCGGGCCCAAAAAACGTGTTTTAGCATTTTTTTTGCCTGAAAATTGAAATTTTTCTAGCACAGTGTAAACATGTACAAATCACTTCTGAGACCCAAAAAACTCGATTTTTCGGTGTTTTTAGGCTAAATTTGGGATATAAACGGGTATCGAAGATGCATGCACAAATCGACTTTTTGGACCCAAAAAACGTGTTTTCGCATTTTTTTTGCCTGAAAATTGAAATTTTTCTAGCACAGTACAAATCGCTTCTGAAACCAAAAAAACTTGATTTTTCGGTGTTTTTAGGCTAAATTTGGGATATAAACGGGTATCGAAGATGCATGCACAAATCGACTTTTTGGGCCCAAAAAACGTGTTTTAGCATTTTTTTTGCCTGAAAATTGAAATTTATTTAGAACAGTGTAGACATGTACAAATAGCTTCTGAGACTAAAAAAACTCGATTTTTCGGTGTTTTTAGGCTAAATTTGGGTTATAAACGGGATCCAAGATGCATGCACAAATCGACTTTTTGGGCCCAAAAAACGTGTTTTAGCATTTTTTTTGCCTGAAAATTGAAATTTATTTAGAACAGTGTAGACATGTACAAATCGCTTCTGAGACCCAAAAAAATCGATTTTTCGGTGTTTTTAGGCTAAATTTGGGATATAAACGGGTATCGAAGATGCATGTACAAATCGACTTTTCGGGCCCAAAAAACGTGTTTTAGCATTTTTTTTGCCTGAAAATTGAAATTTTTCTAGCACAGTGTAAACATGTACAAATCACTTCTGAGACCCAAAAAACTCGATTTTCGGTGTTTTTAGGCTAAATTTGGGATATAAACGGGTATCGAAGATGCATGCACAAATCGACTTTTTGGACCCAAAAAACGTGTTTTCGCATTTTTTTTGCCTGAAAATTGAAATTTTTCTAGCACAGTACAAATCGCTTCTGAAACCAAAAAAACTTGATTTTTCGGTGTTTTTAGGCTAAATTTGGGATATAAACGGGTATCGAAGATGCATGCACAAATCGACTTTTTGGGCCCAAAAAACGTGTTTTAGCATTTTTTTTGCCTGAAAATTGAAATTTATTTAGAACAGTGTAGACATGTACAAATCGCTTCTGAGACCCAAAAAACTCGATTTTTCGGTGTTTTTAGGATAAATTTGGGATATAAACGGGTATCGAAGATGCATGCACAAATCGACTTTTTGGGCCAAAAAAACGTGTTTTAGCATTTTTTTTGCCTGAAAATTGAAATTTATTTAGAACAGTGTAGACATGTACAAATCGCTTCTGAGACCCAAAAAACTCGATTTTTCGGTGTTTTTAGGATAAATTTGGGATATAAACGGGTATTGAAGATGCATGCACAAATCGACTTTTTGGGCCAAAAAAAACGTGTTTTAGAATTTTTTTTGCCAGAAAATTGAAATTTTTCTAGCACAGTACAAATAGCTTCTGAGACTAAAAAAACTCGATTTTTCGGTGTTTTTAGGCTAAATTTGGGTTATAAACGGGATCCAAGATGCATGCACAAATCGAATTTTTGGGCCCAAAAAACGTGTTTTAGCATTTTTTTTGCCTGAAAATTGAAATTTTTCTAGCAGAGTGTAGACATGTACAAATTGCTTCTGAGACCCAAAAAAATCGATTTTTCGGTGTTTTTAGGCTAAATTTGGGATATAAACGGGTATCGAAGATGCATGTACAAATCGACTTTTCGGGCCCAAAAAACGTGTTTTAGCATTTTTTTTGCCTGAAAATTGAAATTTTTCTAGCACAGTGTAAACATGTACAAATCACTTCTGAGACCCAAAAAACTCGATTTTTCGGTGTTTTTAGGCTAAATTTGGGATATAAACGGGTATCGAAGATGCATGCACAAATCGACTTTTTGGACCCAAAAAACGTGTTTTAGCATTTTTTTTGCCTGAAAATTGAAATTTTTCTAGCACAGTACAAATCGCTTCTGAAACCAAAAAAACTTGATTTTTTGGTGTTTTTAGGTTAAATTTGGGATATAAACGGGTATCGAAGATGCATGCACAAATCGACTTTTTGGGCCCAAAAAACGTGTTTTAGCATTTTTTTTGCCTGAAAATTGAAATTTATTTAGAACAGTGTAGACATGTACAAATCGCTTCTGAGACCCAAAAAACTCGATTTTTCGGTGTTTTTAGGATAAATTTGGGATATAAACGGGTATCGAAGATGCATGCACAAATCGACTTTTTGGGCCAAAAAAACGTGTTTTAGCATTTTTTTGGCCTGAAAATTGAAATTTATTTAGAACAGTGTAGACATGTACAAATCGCTTCTGAGACCCAAAAAACTCGATTTTTCGGTGTTTTTAGGATAAATTTGGGATATAAACGGGTATCGAAGATGCATGCACAAATCGACTTTTTGGGCCAAAAAAAACGTGTTTTAGCATTTTTTTTGCCCGAAAATTGAAATATTTCTTGTACAGTACAAGAAGCTTCTGAGACCCAAAAAAATCGATTTCTCGGTGTTTTTAGGCTAAATTTGGGTTATAAACGGGTATCGAAGATGCATGCACAAATCGAATTGTTGGGCCCAAAAAACGTGTTTTAGCATTTTTTTGCCTGAAAATTGATTTTTTTCTAGCAGAGTGTAGACATGTACAAATCGCTTCTGAGACCCAAAAAACTCGATTTTTCGGTGTTTTTAGGCTAAATTTGGGATATAAACGGGTATCGAAGATGCATGCATAAATCGACTTTTTGGGCCCAAAAAACGTCTTTTAGCATTTTTTTTGCCTGAAAATTGAAATTTTTATAGCACAGTGTAAACATGTACAAATCGCTTCTGAGACCAAAAAAACTCGATTTTTCGGTGTTTTTAGGCTAAATTTGGGATATAAACGGGTATCGAAGATGCATGCACAAATCGACTTTTTGGGCCAAAAAAACGTCTTTTAGCATTTTTTTTGCCTGAAAATTGAATTTTTTCTATTACAGTGTAAACATGTACAAATCGCTTCTGAGACCCAAAAAACCTGATTTTTCGGTGTTCTTAGGCTAAATTTGGGATATAAACGGGTATCGAAGATGCATGCACAAATCGACTTTTTGGGCCCAAAAAACGTGTTTTAGCATTTTTTTTGCCTGAAAATTGAAATTTATTTAGAACAGTGTAGACATGTACAAATCACTTCTGAGACCCAAAAAACTCGATTTCTCGGTGTTTTTAGGCTAAATTTGCGATATAAACGGGTATCGAAGATGCATGCACAAATCGACTTTTTGGGCCAAAAAAACGTGTTTTAACATTTTTTTTGCCTGAAAATTGATTTTTTTCTAGCACAGTACAAATCGCTTCTGAGACCAAAAAAACTCGATTTTTCGGTGTTTTTAGGATAAATTTGGGATATAAACGGGTATCGAAGATGCATGCACAAATCGACTTTTTGGGCTAAAAAAACGTGTTTTAGCATTTTTTTTGCCTGAAAATTGAAATTTTTCTAGCACAGTGTAAACATGTACAAATCACTTCTGAGACCCAAAAAACTCGATTTTTCGGTGTTTTTAGGCTAAATTTGGGATATAAACGGGTATCGAAGATGCATGCACAAATCGACTTTTTGGACCCAAAAAAGGTGTTTTAGCATTTTTTTTGCCTGAAAATTGAAATTTTTCTAGCACAGTACAAATCGCTTCTGAAACCAAAAAAACTCGATTTCTCGGTGTTTTTAGGCTAAATTTGGGATATAAACGGGTATCGAAGATGCATGCACAAATCGACTTTTTGGGCCAAAAAAACGTGTTTTAGCATTTTTTTGGCCGGAAAATTGATTTTTTTCTAGCACAGTGTAGACATGTACAAATCGCTTCTGAGACCCAAAAAACTCGATTTTTCGGTGTTTTTAGGCTAAATTTGGGATATAAACGGGTATCGAAGATGCATGCACAAATGGACTTTTTGTGCCAAAAAAACGTGTTTTAGCATTTTTTTTGCCGGAAAATTGAAATTTTTCTAGCACAGTGTAGACATGTACAAATCGCTTCTGAGACCAAAAAAACTCGATTTTTCGGTGTTTTTAGGCTAAATTTGGGATATAAACGGGTATTGAAGATGCATGCACAAATCGACTTTTTGGGCCAAAAAAAACGTGTTTTAGAATTTTTTTTGCCAGAAAATTGAAATTTTTCTAGCACAGTACAAATAGCTTCTGAGACTAAAAAAACTCGATTTTTCGGTGTTTTTAGGCTAAATTTGGGTTATAAACGGGATCCAAGATGCATGCACAAATCGAATTTTTGGGCCCAAAAAACGTGTTTTAGCATTTTTTTTGCCTGAAAATTGAAATTTTTCTAGCAGAGTGTAGACATGTACAAATTGCTTCTGAGACCCAAAAAAATCGATTTTTCGGTGTTTTTAGGCTAAATTTGGGATATAAACGGGTATCGAAGATGCATGTACAAATCGACTTTTCGGGCCCAAAAAACGTGTTTTAGCATTTTTTTTGCCTGAAAATTGAAATTTTTCTAGCACAGTGTAAACATGTACAAAAATCACTTCTGAGACCCAAAAAACTCGATTTTTCGGTGTTTTTAGGCTAAATTTGGGATATAAACGGGTATCGAAGATGCATGCACAAATCGACTTTTTGGACCCAAAAAACGTGTTTTAGCATTTTTTTTGCCTGAAAATTGAAATTTTTCTAGCACAGTACAAATCGCTTCTGAAACCAAAAAAACTTGATTTTTCGGTGTTTTTAGGCTAAATTTGGGATATAAACGGGTATCGAAGATGCATGCACAAATCGACTTTTTGGGCCCAAAAAACGTGTTTTAGCATTTTTTTTGCCTGAAAATTGAAATTTATTTAGAACAGTGTAGACATGTACAAATCGCTTCTGAGACCCAAAAAACTCGATTTCTCGGAGTTTTTAGGCTAAATTTGGGATATAAACGGGTATCGAAGATGCATGCACAAATCGACTTTTTGGGCCAAAAAAAACGTGTTTTTGCATTTTTTCATGCCGGAAAATTGATTTTTTTCTAGCACAGTGTAGACATGTACAAATCGCTTCTGAGACCCAAAAAACTCGATTTTTCGGTGTTTTTAGGCTAAATTTGGGATATAAACGGGTATCGAAGATGCATGCACAAATCGACTTTTTGGGCCAAAAAAACGTGTTTTAGCATTTTTTTTGCCTGAAAATTTAAATTTTTCTAGCACAGTGTAGACATGTACAAATCGCTTCTGAGACCAAAAAAACTCGATTTTTCGGTGTTTTTAGGCTAAATTTGGGATATAAACGGGTATTGAAGATGCATGCACAAATCGACTTTTTGGGCCAAAAAAAACGTGTTTTAGAGTTTTTTTTGCCAGAAAATTGAAATTTTTCTAGCACAGTACAAATAGCTTCTGAGACTAAAAAAACTGGATTTTTCGGTGTTTTTAGGCTAAATTTGGGTTATAAACGGGATCCAAGATGCATGCACAAATCGAATTTTTGGGCCCAAAAAACGTGTTTTAGCATTTTTTTTGCCTGAAAATTGAAATTTTTCTAGCAGAGTGTAGACATGTACAAATTGCTTCTGAGACCCAAAAAAATCGATTTTTCGGTGTTTTTAGGCTAAATTTGGGATATAAACGGGTATCGAAGATGCATGTACAAATCGACTTTTCGGGCCCAAAAAACGTGTTTTAGCATTTTTTTTTGCCTGAAAATTGAAATTTTTCTAGCACAGTGTAAACATGTATAAATCGCTTCTGAGACCCAAAAAACTCGATTTTTCGGTGTTTTTAGGCTAAATTTGGGATATAAACGGGTATCGAAGATGCATGCACAAATCGACTTTTTGGGCCAAAAAAACCTGTTTTAGCATTTTTTTGGCCTGAAAATTGAATTTTTTATAGCACAGTACAAATCGCTTCTGAGACCAAAAAAACTCGATGTTTCGGTGTTTTTAGGCTAAATTTGGGATATAAACGGGTATCGAAGATGCATGCACAAATCGACTTTTTGGGCCCAAAAAAGGTGTTTTAGCATTTTTTTTGCCTGAAAATTGAAATTTTTCTTGAACAGTGTAAACATGTACAAATCGTTTCTGAGACCCAAAAAACTCGATTTTTCGGTGTTATTAGGCTAAATTTGGGATATAAACGGGTATCGAAGATGCATGCACAAATCGACTTTTTGGGCCCAAAAAACGTGTTTTAATATTTTTTTTGCCTGAAAATTGAAATTTTTCTAGCACATTACAAATCGCTTCTGAGACCCAAAAAAATCGATTTTTCGGTGTTTTTAGGCTAAATTTGGGATATAAACGGGTATCGAAGATACATGCACAAATCGACTTTTTGGGCCCAAAAAACGTGTTTTAGCATTTTTTTTGCCTGAAAATTGAAATTTTTCTAGCACAGTACAAATCGCTTCTGAAACCAAAAAAACTTGATTTATCGGTGTTTTTAGGCTAAATTTGGGATATAAACGGGTATCGAAGATGCATGCACAAATCGACTTTTTGGGCCCAAAAAACGTGTTTTAGCATTTTTTTTGCCTGAAAATTTAAATTTATTTAGAACAGTGTAGACATGTACAAATCGCTTCTGAGACCCAAAAAACTCGATTTCTCGGTGTTTTTAGGCTAAATTTGGGATATAAACGGGTATCGAAGATGCATGCACAAATCGACTTTTTGGGCCAAAAAAACGTGTTTTAGCATTTTTTTTGCCGGAAAATTGATTTTTTTCTAGCACAGTGTAGACATGTACAAATCGCTTCTGAGACCCAAAAAACTCGATTTTTCGGTGTTTTTAGGCTAAATTTGGGATATAAACGGGTATCGAAGATGCATGCACAAATCGACTTTTTGGGCCAAAAAAACGTGTTTTAGCATTTTTTTTGCCTGAAAATTGAAATTTTTCTAGCACAGTGTAGACATGTACAAATCGCTTCTGAGACCAAAAAAACTCGATTTTTCGGTGTTTTTAGGCTAAATTTGGGATATAAACGGGTATTGAAGATGCATGCACAAATCGACTTTTTTTGCCAAAAAAAACGTGTTTTAGAATTTTTTTTGCCAGAAAATTGAAATTTTTCTAGCACAGTACAAATAGCTTCTGAGACTAAAAAAACTCGATTTTTCGGTGTTTTTAGGCTAAATTTGGGTTATAAACGGGATCCAAGATGCATGCACAAATCGAATTTTTGGGCCCAAAAAACGTGTTTTAGCATTTTTTTTGCCTGAAAATTGATTTTTTTCTAGCAGAGTGTAGACATGTACAAATTGCTTCTGAGACCCAAAAAAATCGATTTTTCGGTGTTTTTAGGCTAAATTTGGGATATAAACGGGTATCGAAGATGCATGTACAAATCGACTTTTCGGGCCCAAAAAACGTGTTTTAGCATTTTTTTTGCCTGAAAATTGAAATTTTTCGAGCAAAGTGTAGACATGTACAAATTGCTTCTGAGACCCAAAAAAATCGATTTTTCGGTGTTTTTAGGCTAAATTTGGGATATAAACGGGTATCGAAGATGCATGTACAAATCGACTTTTCGGGCCCAAAAAACGTGTTTTAGCATTTTTTTTGCCTGAAAATTGAAATTTTTCTAGCACAGTGTAAACATGTATAAATCGCTTCTGAGACCCAAAAAACTCAATTTTTTGGTGTTTTTAGGCTAAATTTGGGATATAAACGGGTATCGAAGATGCATGCACAAATCGACTTTTTGGGCCAAAAAAACCTGTTTTAGCATTTTTTTGGCCTGAGAATTGAATTTTTTATAGCACAGTACAAATCGCTTCTGAGACCTTAAAAACTCGATGTTTCGGTGTTTTTAGGCTATATTTGGGATATAAACGGGTATCGAAGATGCATGCACAAACCGACTTTTTGGGCCCAAAAAAGGTGTTTTAGCATTTTTTTTGCCTGAAAATTGAATTTTTTCTTGAACAGTGTAAACATGTACAAATCGTTTCTGAGACCCAAAAAACTCGATTTTTCGGTGTTATTAGGCTAAATTTGGGATATAAACGGGTATCGAAAATGCATGCACAAATCGACTTTTTGGGCCCAAAAAACGCGTTTTAACATTTTTTTTGCCTGAAAATTGAAATTTTTCTAGCACATTACAAATCGCTTCTGAGACCCAAAAAAATCGATTTTTCGGTGTTTTTAGGCTAAATTTGGGATATAAACGGGTATCGAAGATGCATGCACAAATCGACTTTTTGGGCCCAAAAAACGTCTTTTAGCATTTTTTTTGCCTGAAAATTGAAATTTTTCTAGCACAGTGTAAACATGTACAAATCGCTTCTGAGACCAAAAAAACTCGATTTTTCGGTGTTTTTAGGCTAAATTTGGGATATAAACGGGTATCGAAGATGCATGCACAAATCGACTTTTTGGGCAAAAAAAAACGTCTTTTAGCATTTTTTTTGCCTGAAAATTGAAATTTTTCTATTACAGTGTAAACATGTACAAATCGCTTCTGAGACCCAAAAAACTCGATTTTTCGGTGTTCTTAGGCTAAATTTGGGATATAAACGGGTATCGAAGATGCATGCACAAATCGACTTTTTGGGCCCAAAAAACGTGTTTTAGCATTTTTTTTGCCTGAAAATTGAAATTTATTTAGAACAGTGTAGACATGTACAAATCACTTCTGAGACCGAAAAAACTCGATTTCTCGGTGTTTTTAGGCTAAATTTGCGATATAAACGGGTATCGAAGATGCATGCACAAATCGACTTTTTGGGCCAAAAAAACGTGTTTTAACATTTTTTTTGCCTGAAAATTGAAATTTTTCTAGCACAGTACAAATCGCTTCTGAGACCCAAAAAACTCGATTTTTCGGTGTTTTTAGGCTAAATTTGGGATATAAACGGGTATCGAAGATGCATGCACAAATCGACTTTTTGGTCCCAAAAAACGTGTTTTAGCATTTTATTGGCCTGAAAATTGAATTTTTTCTAGCACAGTGTAGACATGTACAAATCGCTTCTGAGACCCAAAAAACTCGATGTTTCGGTGTTTTTAGGCTAAATTTGGGATATAAACGGGTATCGAAGATACATGCACAAATCGACTTTTTGGTCCCAAAAAACGTGTTTTAGCATTTTATTGGCCTGAAAATTGAAATTTTTCTAGCACAGTGTAGACATGTACAAATCGCTTCTGAGACCCAAAAAACTCGATTTTTCGGTGTTTTTAGGAAAAATTTGGGATATAAACGGGTATCGAAGATGCATGCACAAATCGACTTTTTGGGCCAAAAAAACGTGTTTTAGCATTTTTTTTGCCTGAAAATTGAAATTTTTCTAGCACAGTGTAAACATGTACAAATCACTTCTGAGACCCAAAAAACTCGATTTTTCGGTGTTTTTAGGCTAAATTTGGGATATAAACGGGTATCGAAGATGCATGCACAAATCGACTTTTTGGGCCCAAAAAACGTGTTTTAGCATTTTTTTTGCCTGAAAATTGAAATTTATTTAGAACAGTGTAGACATGTACAAATCGCTTCTGAGACCCAAAAAACTCGATTTCTCGGTGTTTTTAGGCTAAATTTGGGATATAAACGGGTATCGAAGATGCATGCACAAATCGACTTTTTGGGCCAAAAAAACGTGTTTTAGCATTTTTTTTGCCGGAAAATTGATTTTTTTCTAGCACAGTGTAGACATGTACAAATCGCTTCTGAGACCCAAAAAACTCGATTTTTCGGTGTTTTTAGGCTAAATTTGGGATATAAACGGGTATCGAAGATGCATGCACAAATCGACTTTTTGGGCCAAAAAAACGTGTTTTAGCATTTTTTTTGCCTGAAAATTGAAATTTTTCTAGCACAGTGTAGACATGTACAAATCGCTTCTGAGACCAAAAAAACTCGATTTTTCGGTGTTTTTAGGCTAAATTTGGGATATAAACGGGTATTGAAGATGCATGCACAAATCGACTTTTTGGGCCAAAAAAAACGTGTTTTAGAATTTTTTTTGCCAGAAAATTGAAATTTTTCTAGCACAGTACAAATAGCTTCTGAGACTAAAAAAACTCGATTTTTCGGTGTTTTTAGGCTAAATTTGGGTTATAAACGGGATCCAAGATGCATGCACAAATCGAATTTTTGGGCCCGAAAAACGTGTTTTAGCATTTTTTTTGCCTGAAAATTGAAATTTTTCTAGCAGAGTGTAGACATGTACAAATTGCTTCTGAGACCCAAAAAAATCGATTTTTTTGTGTTTTTAGGCTAAATTTGGGATATAAACGGGTATCGAAGATGCATGTACAAATCGAGTTTTCGGGCCCAAAAAACGTGTTTTAGCATTTTTTTTGCCTGAAAATTGAAATTTTTCTAGCACAGTGTAAACATGTATAAATCACTTCTGAGACCCAAAAAACTCGATTTTTCGGTGTTTTTAGGCTAAATTTGGGATATAAACAGGTATCGAAGATGCATGCACAAATCGACTTTTTGGGCCAAAAAAACCTGTTTTAGCATTTTTTTGGCCTGAAAATTGATTTTTTTATAGCACAGTACAAATCGCTTCTGAGACCATAAAAACTCGATGTTTCGGTGTTTTTAGGCTAAATTTGGGATATAAACGGGTATCGAAGATGCATGCACAAATCGACTTTTTGGGCCAAAAAAACGTGTTTTAGCATTTTTTTTGCCTGAAAATTGATTTTTTTCTAGAACAGTGTAGACATGTACAAATCGCTTCAGAGACCAAAAAAACTCGATTTTTCGGTGTTTTTAGGCTAAATTTGGGATATAAACGGGTATCGAAGATGCATGTACAAATCGACTTTTCGGGCCCAAAAAACGTGTTTTAGCATTTTTTTTGCCTGAAAATTGAAATTTTTCTAGCACAGTGTAAACATGTATAAATCGCTTCTGAGACCCAAAAAACTCGATTTTTCGGTGTTTTTTGGCTAAATTTGGGATATAAACGGGTATCGAAGATGCATGCACAAATCGACTTTTTGGGCCCAAAAAAGGTGTTTTAGCATTTTTTTTGCCTGAAAATTGAAATTTTTCTTGAACAGTGTAAACATGTACAAATCGTTTCTGAGACCCAAAAAACTCGATTTTTCGGTGTTATTAGGCTAAATTTGGGATATAAACGGGTATCGAAGATGCATGCACAAATCGACTTTTTGTTCCCAAAAAACGTGTTTTAACATTTTTTTTGCCTGAAAATTGAAATTTTTCTAGCACATTACAAATCGCTTCTGAGACCCAAAAAAATCGATTTTTCGGTGTTTTTAGGCTAAATTTGGGATATAAACGGGTATCGAAGATACATGCACAAATCGACTTTTTGGGCCCAAAAAACGTGTTTTAGCATTTTTTTTGCCTGAAAATTGAAATTTTTCTAGCACAGTGTAGACATGTACAAATCGCTTCTGAGACCCAAAAAACTCGATTTTTCGGTGTTTTTAGGATAAATTTGGGATATAAACGGGTATCGAAGATGCATGCACAAATCGACTTTTTGGGCCAAAAAAAAGTGTTTTAGCATTTTTTTTGCCTGAAAATTGAAATTTTTCTTGAACAGTGTAAACATGTACAAATCGTTTCTGAGACCCAAAAAACTCGATTTTTCGGTGTTATTAGGCTAAATTTGGGATATAAACGGGTATCGAAGATGCATGCACAAATCGACTTTTTGGGCCCAAAAAACGTGTTTTAACATTTTTTTTGCCTGAAAATTGAAATTTTTCTAGCACATTACAAATCGCTTCTGAGACCCAAAAAAATCGATTTTTCGGTGTTTTTAGGCTAAATTTGGGATATAAACGGGTATCGAAGATACATGCACAAATCGACTTTATGGGCCCAAAAAACGTGTTTTAGCATTTTTTTTGCCTGAAAATTGAAATTTTTCTAGCACAGTGTAGACATGTACAAATCGCTTCTGAGACCCAAAAAACTCGATTTTTCGGTGTTTTTAGGATAAATTTGGGATATAAACGGGTATCGAAGATGCACGCACAAATCGACTTTTTGGGCCAAAAAAACGTGTTTTAGCATTTTTTTTGCCTGAAAATTGAAATTTTTCTAGCACAGTGTAAACATGTACAAATCACTTCTGAGACCCAAAAAACTCGATTTTTCGGTGTTTTTAGGATAAATTTGGGATATAAACGGGTATCGAAGATACATGCACAAATCGACTTTTTGGGCCCAAAAAACGTGTTTTAGCATTTTTTTTGCCTGAAAATTGAAATTTTTCTAGCACAGTGTAGACATGTACAAATCGCTTCTGAGACCCAAAAAACTCGATTTTTCGGTGTTTTTAGGATAAATTTGGGATATAAACGGGTATCGAAGATGCATGCACAAATCGACTTTTTGGGCCAAAAAAACGTGTTTTAGCATTTTTTTTGCCTGAAAATTGAAATTTTTCTTGAACAGTGTAAACATGTACAAATCGTTTCTGAGACCCAAAAAACTCGATTTTTCGGTGTTATTAGGCTAAATTTGGGATATAAACGGGTATCGAAGATGCATGCACAAATCGACTTTTTGGGCCCAAAAAACGTGTTTTAACATTTTTTTTGCCTGAAAATTGAAATTTTTCTAGCACATTACAAATCGCTTCTGAGACCCAAAAAAATCGATTTTTCGGTGTTTTTAGGCTAAATTTGGGATATAAACGGGTATCGAAGATACATGCACAAATCGACTTTATGGGCCCAAAAAACGTGTTTTAGCATTTTTTTTTGCCTGAAAATTGAAATTTTTCTAGCACAGTGTAGACATGTACAAATCGCTTCTGAGACCCAAAAAACTCGATTTTTCGGTGTTTTTAGGATAAATTTGGGATATAAACGGGTATCGAAGATGCACGCACAAATCGACTTTTTGGGCCAAAAAAACGTGTTTTAGCATTTTTTTTGCCTGAAAATTGAAATTTTTCTAGCACAGTGTAAACATGTACAAATCACTTCTGAGACCCAAAAAACTCGATTTTTCGGTGTTTTTAGGATAAATTTGGGATATAAACGGGTATTGAAGATGCATGCACAAATCGACTTTTTGGGCCAAAAAAAACGTGTTTTAGCATTTTTTTTGCCCGAAAATTGAAATTTTTCTAGCACAGTACAAATAGCTTCTGAGACCCAAAAAACTCGATTTCTCGGTGTTTTTAGGCTAAATTTGGGTTATAAACGGGTATCGAAGATGCATGCACAAATCGAATTTTTGGGCCCAAAAAACGTGTTTTAGCATTTTTTTCGCCTGAAAATTGACATTTTTCTAGCAGAGTGTAGACATGTACAAATCGCTTTTGAGACCCAAAAAACTCGATTTTTCGGTGTTTTTAGGCTAAATTTGGGATATAAACGGGTATCGAAGATGCATGCACAAATCGACTTTTTGGGCAAAAAAAAAAACGTCTTTTAGCATTTTTTTTGCCTGAAAATTGAAATTTTTCTATTACAGTGTAAACATGTACAAATCGCTTCTGAGACCCAAAAAACTCGATTTTTCGGTGTTCTTAGGCTAAATTTGGGATATAAACGGGTATCGAAGATGCATGCACAAATCGACTTTTTGTGCCCAAAAAACGTGTTTAGCATTTTTTTTTGCCTGAAAATTGAAATTTATTTAGAACAGTGTAGACATGTACAAATCACTTCTGAGACCCAAAAAACTCGATTTCTCGGTGTTTTTAGGCTAAATTTGCGATATAAACGGGTATCGAATATGCATGCACAAATCGACTTTTTGGGCAAAAAAACGTGTTTTAACATTTTTTTTGCCTGAAAATTGAAATTTTTCTAGCACAGTACAAATCGCTTCTGAGACCAAAAAAACTCGATTTTTCGGTGTTTTTAGGCTAAATTTGGGATATAAACGGGTATCGAAGATGCATGCACAAATCGACTTTTTGGTCCCAAAAAACGTGTTTTAGCATTTTATTGGCCTGAAAATTGAAATTTTTCTAGCACAGTGTAGACATGTACAAATCGCTTCTGAGACCCAAAAAACTCGATGTTTCGGTGTTTTTAGGCTAAATTTGGGATATAAACGGGTATCGAAGATACATGCACAAATCGACTTTTTGGTCCCAAAAAACGTGTTTTAGCATTTTATTGGCCTGAAAATTGAAATTTTTCTAGCACAGTGTAGACATGTACAAATCGCTTCTGAGACCCAAAAAACTCGATTTTTCGGTGTTTTTAGGATAAATTTGGGATATAAACGGGTATCGAAGATGCATGCACAAATCGACTTTTTGGGCCAAAAAAACGTGTTTTAGCATTTTTTTTGCCTGAAAATTGAAATTTTTCTAGCACAGTGTAAACATGTACAAATCAATTCTGAGACCCAAAAAACTCGATTTTTCGGTGTTTTTAGGCTAAATTTGGGATATAAACGGGTATCGAAGATGCATGCACAAATCGACTTTTTGGACCCAAAAAACGTGTTTTAGCATTTTTTTTGCCTGAAAATTGAAATTTTTCTAGCACAGTACAAATCGCTTCTGAAACCAAAAAAACTCGATTTTTCGGTGTTTTTAGGCTAAATTTGGGATATAAACGGGTATCGAAGATGCATGCACAAATCGACTTTTTGGGCCCAAAAAACGTGTTTTAGCATTTTTTTTGCCTGAAAATTGAAATTTATTTAGAACAGTGTAGACATGTACAAATCGCTTCTGAGACCCAAAAAACTCGATTTCTCGGTGTTTTTAGGCTAAATTTGGGATATAAACGGGTATCGAAGATGCATGCACAAATCGACTTTATGGGCCCAAAAAACGTGTTTTAGCATTTTTTTTTGCCGGAAAATTGAAATTTTTCTAGCACAGTGTAGACATGTACAAATCGCTTCTGAGACCCAAAACACTCGATTTTTCGGTGTTTTTAGGCTAAATTTGGGATATAAACGGGTATCGAAGATGCATGCACAAATCGACTTTTTGGGCCAAAAAAACGTGTTTTAGCATTTTTTTTGCCTGAAAATTGAAATTTTTCTAGCACAGTGTAGACATGTACAAATCGCTTCTGAGACCAAAAAAACTCGATTTTTCGGTGTTTTTAGGCTAAATTTGGGATATAAACGGGTATTGAAGATGCATGCACAAATCGACTTTTTGGGCCAAAAAAAACGTGTTTTAGAATTTTTTTTGCCAGAAAATTGAAATTTTTCTAGCACAGTACAAATAGCTTCTGAGACTAAAAAAACTCGATTTTTCGGTGTTTTTAGGCTAAATTTGGGTTATAAACGGGATCCAAGATGCATGCACAAATCGAATTCTTGGGCCCAAAAAACGTGTTTTAGCATTTTTTTTGCCTGAAAATTGATTTTTTTCTAGCAGAGTGTAGACATGTACAAATTGCTTCTGAGACCCAAAAAAATCGATTTTTCGGTGTTTTTAGGCTAAATTTGGGATATAAACGGGTATCGAAGATGCATGCACAAATCGACTTTTTGGGCCCAAAAAACGTGTTTTAGCATTTTTTTTGCCTGAAAATTGATTTTTTTCTAGAACAGTGTAGTCATGTACAAATCGCTTCTGAGACCCAAAAAACTCGATTTTTCGGTGTTTTTAGGCTAAATTTGGGATATAAACGGGTATCGAAGATGCATGTACAAATCGACTTTTCGGGCCCAAAAAACGTGTTTTAGCATTTTTTTTGCCTGAAAATTGAAATTTTTCTAGCACAGTGTAAACATGTACAAATCGCTTCTGAGACCCAAAAAACTCGATTTTTCGGTGTTTTTAGGCTAAATTTGGGATATAAACGGGTATCGAAGATGCATGCACAAATCGACTTTTTGGGCCAAAAAAACCTGTTTTAGCATTTTTTTGGCCTGAAAATTGAATTTTTTATAGCACAGTACAAATCGCTTCTGAGACCAAAAAAACTCGATGTTTCGGTGTTTTTAGGCTAAATTTGGGATATAAACGGGTATCGAAGATGCATGCACAAATCGACTTTTGGGGCCCAAAAAAGGTGTTTTAGCATTTTTTTTTGCCTGAAAATTGAAATTTTTCTAGAACAGTGTAAACATGTACAAATCGCTTCTGAGACCCAAAAAACTCGATTTTTCGGTGTTTTTAGGCTAAATTTGGGATATAAACGGGTATCGAAGATGCATGCACAAATCGACTTTTTGGGCCAAAAAAACCTGTTTTAGCATTTTTTTGGCCTGAAAATTGATTTTTTTCTAGCACAGTACAAATCGCTTCTGAGACCAAAAAAAATCGATGTTTCGGTGTTTTTAGGCTAAATTTGGGATATAAACTGGTATCGAAGATGCATGCACAAATCGACTTTTTGGGCCCAAAAAAGGTGTTTTAGCATTTTTTTTGCCTGAAAATTGAAATTTTTCTAGAACAGTGTAAACATGTACAAATCGCTTCTGAGACCCAAAAAACTCGATTTTTCGGTGTTATTAGGCTAAATTTGGGATATAAACGGGTATCGAAGATGCATGCACAAATCGACTTTTTGGGCCCAAAAAACGTGTTTTAACATTTTTTTTGCCTGAAAATTGAAATTTTTCCAGCACATTACAAATCGCTTCTGAGACCCAAAAAAATCGATTTTTCGGTGTTTTTAGGCTAAATTTGGGATATAAACGGGTATCGAAGATGCATGCACAAATCGACTTTTTGGGCCAAAAAAACGTGTTTTAGCATTTTTTTTGCCTGAAAATTGAAATTTTTCTAGCACAGTGTAAACATGTACAAATCACTTCTGAGACCCAAAAAACTCGATTTTTCGGTGTTTTTAGGCTAAATTTGGGATATAAACGGGTATCGAAGATGCATGCACAAATCGACTTTTTGGGCCCAAAAAACGTGTTTTAGCATTTTTTTTGCCTGAAAATTGAAATTTATTTAGAACAGTGTAGACATGTACAAATCGCTTCTGAGACCCAAAAAACTCGATTTCTCGGTGTTTTTAGGCTAAATTTGGGATATAAACGGGTAAGGAAGATGCATGCACAAATCGACTTTATGGGCCCAAAAAACGTGTTTTAGCATTTTTTTTGCCGGAAAATTGAAATTTTTGTAGCACAGTGTAGACATGTACAAATCGCTTCTGAGACCCAAAAAGCTCGATTTTTCGGTGTTTTTAGGCTAAATTTGGGATATAAACGGGTATCGAAGATGCATGCACAAATCGACTTTTTGGGCCAAAAAAACGTGTTTTAGCATTTTTTTTGCCTGAAAATTGATTTTTTTCTAGCACAGTGTAAACATGTATAAATCGCTTCTGAAACCCAAAAAACTCGATTTTTCGGTGTTATTAGGCTAAATTTGGGATATAAACGGGTATTGAAGATGCATGCACAAATCGATTTTTTGGGCCCAAAAAACGTGTTTTGGCATTTTTTTTGCCTGAAAATTGAAATTTTCTAGCAGAGTGTAGACATGTACAAATCGCTTCTGAGACCCAAAAAACTCGATTTTTCGGTGTTTTTAGGCTAAATTTGGGATATAAACGGGTATCGAAGATGCATGTACAAATCGACTTTTCGGGCCCAAAAAACGTGTTTTAGCATTTTTTTTGCCTGAAAATTGAAATTTTTCTAGCACAGTGTAAACATGTACAAATCGCTTCTGAGACCCAAAACACTCGATTTTTCGGTGTTTTTAGGCTAAATTTGGGATATAAACGGGTATCGAAGATGCATGCACAAATCGACTTTTTGGGCCAAAAAAACCTGTTTTAGCATTTTTTTTACCTGAAAATTGATTTTTTTCTAGCACAGTACAAATCGCTTCTGAGACCAAAAAACTCGATGTTTCGGTGTTTTTAGGCTAAATTTGGGATATAAACGGGTATCGAAGATGCATGCACAAATCGACTTTTTGGGCCCAAAAAACGTGTTTTAGCATTATTTTTACCTGAAAATTGATTTTTTTCTAGCACAGTGTAAACATGTATAAATCGCTTCTGAAACCCAAAAGACTTGATTTTTCGGTGTTATTAGGCTAAATTTGGGATATAAACGGGTATCGAAGATGCATGCACAAATCGACTTTTTGGGCCAAAAAAACGTGTTTTAGCATTTTTTTTGCCTGAAAATTGAAATTTTTCTAGCACAGTACAAATCGCTTCTGAGACCCAAAAAACTCGATTTTTCGGTCTTTTTAGGCTAAATTTGGGATATAAACGGGTATCGAAGATGCATGCACAAATCGACTTTTTGGGCCCAAAAAACGTGTTTTATCATTTTTTTTGCCTGGAAATTGAATTTTTTCTAGCACAGTACAAATCGCTTCTGAAACAAAAAAAACTCGATTTTTCGGTGTTTTTAGGCTAAATTTGGGATATAAACGGGTATCGAAGATGCATGCACAAATCGACTTTTTGGGCCCAAAAACCGTGTTTTAGCATTTTTGTTGCCTGAAAATTGAATTTTTCTAGAACAATGTAAACATGTACAAATCGCTTCTGAGACCCAAAAAACTCGATTTTTCGGTGTTTTTAGGCTAAATTTGGGATATAAACGGGTATCGAAGATGAATGCACAAATCGACTTTTTGGGCCCAAAAAACGTGTTTTAGCAATTTTTTTTTTCCTGAAAATTGAAATTTTTCTAGCACAGCGTAGACATGTACAAATCGCTTCTGAGACCCAAAAAACTCGATTTTTCGGTGTTTTTAGGCTAAATTTGGGATATAAACGGGTATCGAAGATGCATGCACAAATCGACTTTTTTGGCCCAAAAAACGTGTTTTAGCATTTATTTTGCCTGAAAATTGAATTTTTTTTAGCACAGTGTAAACATGTACAAATCGCTTCTGAGACCAAAAAAACTCGATTTTTCGGTGTTTTTAGGCTAAATTTGGGATATAAACGGGTATCGAAGATGCGTGCACAAATCGACTTTTTGGGCCCAAAAAACGTGTTTTAGCATTTTTTTTGCCTGAAAAATGACATTTTTCAAGCACAGTACAAATCGCTTCTGAGACCAAAAAAACTCGATTTTTCGGTGTTTTTAGGCTAAATTTGGGATATAAACGAGTATCGAAGATGCATGCACAAATCGACTTTTTGGGCCAAAAAAACGTGTTGTAGCATTTTTTTTGCCTGAAAATTGATTTTTTTCTAGCACAGTGTAAACATGTACAAATCACTTCTGAGACCCAAAAAACTCGATTTTTCGGTGTTTTTAGGCTAAATTTGCGATATAAACGGGTATCGAAGATGCATGCACAAATCGACTTTTTGGGCCAAAAAAACGTGTTTTAACATTTTTTTTGCCTGAAAATTGAAATTTTTCTAGCACAGTACAAATCGCTTCTGAGACCCAAAAAACTCGATTTTTCGGTGTTTTTAGGCTAAATTTGGGATATAAACGGGTATCGAAGATACATGCACAAATCGACTTTTTGGTCCCAAAAAACGTGTTTTAGCATTTTATTGGCCTGAAAATTGAAATTTTTCTAGCACAGTGTAGACATGTACAAATCGCTTCTGAGACCCAAAAAACTCGATTTTTCGGTGTTTTTAGGATAAATTTGGGATATAAACGGGTATCGAAGATGCATGCACAAATCGACTTTTTGGGCCAAAAAAACGTGTTTTAGCATTTTTTTTGCCTGAAAATTGAAATTTTTCTAGCACAGTGTAAACATGTACAAATCACTTCTGAGACCCAAAAAACTCGATTTTTCGGTGTTTTTAGGCTAAATTTGGGATATAAACGGGTATCGAAGATGCATGCACAAATCTACTTTTTGGACCCAAAAAACGTGTTTTAGCATTATTTTTGCCTGAAAATTGAAATTTATTTAGAACAGTGTAGACATGTACAAATCGCTTTTGAGACCCAAAAAACTCGATTTCTCGGTGTTTTTAGGCTAAATTTGGGATATAAACGGGTATCGAAGATGCATGCACAAATCGACTTTTTGGGCCAAAAAACCATGTTCTAGCATTTTTGGTGCCTGAAAATTGAATTTTTCTAGCACAGTACAAATCGCTTCTGAGACAAAAAAAAAAACGATTTTTCGGTGTTTTTAGGCTAAATTTGGGATATAAACGGGTATCGAAGATGCATGCACAAATCGACTTTTTGGGCCCAAAAACCGTGTTTTAGCATTTTTTTTGCCTGAAAATTTATTTTTTTCTAGCACAGTGTAAACATGTATAAATCGCTTCTGAAACCCAAAAAACTCGATTTTTCGGTGTTTTTAGGCTAAATTTGGGATATAAACGGGTATCGAAGATACATGCACAAATCGACTTTTTGGGCCAAAAAAACATGTTTTAGCATTTTTTTTGCCTGAAAATTGAAATTTTTCTAGCACATTACAAATCGCTTCTGAGACCCAAAAAACTCGATTTTTCGGTGTTTTTGGGCTAAATTTGGGATATAAACGGGTATCGAAGATGCATGCACAAATCGACTTTTTAGGCCCAAAAAACGTGTTTTAGCATTTTTTTTGCCTGGAAATTGAATTTTTTTTAGCACAGTACAAATCGCTTCTGAGACCAAAAAAACTCGATTTTTCGGTGTTTTTAGGCTAAATTTGGGATATAAACGGGTATCGAAGATGCATGCACAAATCGACTTTTTGGGCCAAAAAAACGTGTTTTAGCATTTTTTTTGCCTGAAAATTGAAATTTTTCTAGCACAGTGTAAACATGTACAAATCACTTCTGAGACCCAAAAAACTCGATTTTTCGGTGTTTTTAGGCTAAATTTGGGATATAAACGGGTATCGAAGATGCATGCACAAATCGACTTTTTGGGCCCAAAAAACGTGTTTTAGCATTTTTTTTGCCTGAAAATTGAAATTTATTTAGAACAGTGTAGACATGTACAAATCGCTTCTGAGACCCAAAAAACTCGATTTCTCGGTGTTTTTAGGCTAAATTTGGGATATAAACGGGTAAGGAAGATGCATGCACAAATCGACTTTATGGGCCCAAAAAACGTGTTTTAGCATTTTTTTTGCCGGAAAATTGAAATTTTTGTAGCACAGTGTAGACATGTACAAATCGCTTCTGAGACCCAAAAAGCTCGATTTTTCGGTGTTTTTAGGCTAAATTTGGGATATAAACGGGTATCGAAGATGCATGCACAAATCGACTTTTTGGGCCAAAAAAACGTGTTTTAGCATTTTTTTTACCTGAAAATTGAATTTTTCTAGCACAGTACAAATCGCTTCTGAGACCAAAAAAACTCGATGTTTCGGTGTTTTTAGGCTAAATTTGGGATATAAACGGGTATCGAAGATGCATGCACAAATCGACTTTTTGGGCCCAAAAAACATGTTTTAGCATTTTTTTTGCCTGAAAATTGATTTTTTTCTAGCACAGTGTAAACATGTATAAATCGCTTCTGAAACCCAAAAAACTCGATTTTTCGGTGTTATTAGGCTAAATTTGGGATATAAACGGGTATTGAAGATGCATGCACAAATCGATTTTTTGGGCCCAAAAAACGTGTTTTGGCATTTTTTTTGCCTGAAAATTGAAATTTTCTAGCAGAGTGTAGACATGTACAAATCGCTTCTGAGACCCAAAAAACTCGATTTTTCGGTGTTTTTAGGCTAAATTTGGGATATAAACGGGTATCGAAGATGCATGTACAAATCGACTTTTCGGGCCCAAAAAACGTGTTTTAGCATTTTTTTTGCCTGAAAATTGAAATTTTTCTAGCACAGTGTAAACATGTACAAATCGCTTCTGAGACCCAAAACACTCGATTTTTCGGTGTTTTTAGGCTAAATTTGGGATATAAACGGGTATCGAAGATGCATGCACAAATCGACTTTTTGGGCCAAAAAAACCTGTTTTAGCATTTTTTTTACCTGAAAATTGATTTTTTTCTAGCACAGTACAAATCGCTTCTGAGACCAAAAAACTCGATGTTTCGGTGTTTTTAGGCTAAATTTGGGATATAAACGGGTATCGAAGATGCATGCACAAATCGACTTTTTGGGCCCAAAAAACGTGTTTTAGCATTATTTTTACCTGAAAATTGATTTTTTTCTAGCACAGTGTAAACATGTATAAATCGCTTCTGAAACCCAAAAGACTTGATTTTTCGGTGTTATTAGGCTAAATTTGGGATATAAACGGGTATCGAAGATGCATGCACAAATCGACTTTTTGGGCCAAAAAAACGTGTTTTAGCATTTTTTTTGCCTGAAAATTGAAATTTTTCTAGCACAGTACAAATCGCTTCTGAGACCCAAAAAACTCGATTTTTCGGTCTTTTTAGGCTAAATTTGGGATATAAACGGGTATCGAAGATGCATGCACAAATCGACTTTTTGGGCCCAAAAAACGTGTTTTATCATTTTTTTTGCCTGGAAATTGAATTTTTTCTAGCACAGTACAAATCGCTTCTGAAACAAAAAAAACTCGATTTTTCGGTGTTTTTAGGCTAAATTTGGGATATAAACGGGTATCGAAGATGCATGCACAAATCGACTTTTTGGGCCCAAAAACCGTGTTTTAGCATTTTTGTTGCCTGAAAATTGAATTTTTCTAGAACAATGTAAACATGTACAAATCGCTTCTGAGACCCAAAAAACTCGATTTTTCGGTGTTTTTAGGCTAAATTTGGGATATAAACGGGTATCGAAGATGAATGCACAAATCGACTTTTTGGGCCCAAAAAACGTGTTTTAGCAATTTTTTTTTTCCTGAAAATTGAAATTTTTCTAGCACAGCGTAGACATGTACAAATCGCTTCTGAGACCCAAAAAACTCGATTTTTCGGTGTTTTTAGGCTAAATTTGGGATATAAACGGGTATCGAAGATGCATGCACAAATCGACTTTTTTGGCCCAAAAAACGTGTTTTAGCATTTATTTTGCCTGAAAATTGAATTTTTTTTAGCACAGTGTAAACATGTACAAATCGCTTCTGAGACCAAAAAAACTCGATTTTTCGGTGTTTTTAGGCTAAATTTGGGATATAAACGGGTATCGAAGATGCGTGCACAAATCGACTTTTTGGGCCCAAAAAACGTGTTTTAGCATTTTTTTTGCCTGAAAAATGACATTTTTCAAGCACAGTACAAATCGCTTCTGAGACCAAAAAAACTCGATTTTTCGGTGTTTTTAGGCTAAATTTGGGATATAAACGAGTATCGAAGATGCATGCACAAATCGACTTTTTGGGCCAAAAAAACGTGTTGTAGCATTTTTTTTGCCTGAAAATTGATTTTTTTCTAGCACAGTGTAAACATGTACAAATCACTTCTGAGACCCAAAAAACTCGATTTTTCGGTGTTTTTAGGCTAAATTTGCGATATAAACGGGTATCGAAGATGCATGCACAAATCGACTTTTTGGGCCAAAAAAACGTGTTTTAACATTTTTTTTGCCTGAAAATTGAAATTTTTCTAGCACAGTACAAATCGCTTCTGAGACCCAAAAAACTCGATTTTTCGGTGTTTTTAGGCTAAATTTGGGATATAAACGGGTATCGAAGATACATGCACAAATCGACTTTTTGGTCCCAAAAAACGTGTTTTAGCATTTTATTGGCCTGAAAATTGAAATTTTTCTAGCACAGTGTAGACATGTACAAATCGCTTCTGAGACCCAAAAAACTCGATTTTTCGGTGTTTTTAGGATAAATTTGGGATATAAACGGGTATCGAAGATGCATGCACAAATCGACTTTTTGGGCCAAAAAAACGTGTTTTAGCATTTTTTTTGCCTGAAAATTGAAATTTTTCTAGCACAGTGTAAACATGTACAAATCACTTCTGAGACCCAAAAAACTCGATTTTTCGGTGTTTTTAGGCTAAATTTGGGATATAAACGGGTATCGAAGATGCATGCACAAATCTACTTTTTGGACCCAAAAAACGTGTTTTAGCATTATTTTTGCCTGAAAATTGAAATTTATTTAGAACAGTGTAGACATGTACAAATCGCTTTTGAGACCCAAAAAACTCGATTTCTCGGTGTTTTTAGGCTAAATTTGGGATATAAACGGGTATCGAAGATGCATGCACAAATCGACTTTTTGGGCCAAAAAACCATGTTCTAGCATTTTTGTTGCCTGAAAATTGAATTTTTCTAGCACAGTACAAATCGCTTCTGAGACAAAAAAAAAAACGATTTTTCGGTGTTTTTAGGCTAAATTTGGGATATAAACGGGTATCGAAGATGCATGCACAAATCGACTTTTTGGGCCCAAAAACCGTGTTTTAGCATTTTTTTTGCCTGAAAATTTATTTTTTTCTAGCACAGTGTAAACATGTATAAATCGCTTCTGAAACCCAAAAAACTCGATTTTTCGGTGTTTTTAGGCTAAATTTGGGATATAAACGGGTATCGAAGATACATGCACAAATCGACTTTTTGGGCCAAAAAAACATGTTTTAGCATTTTTTTTGCCTGAAAATTGAAATTTTTCTAGCACATTACAAATCGCTTCTGAGACCCAAAAAACTCGATTTTTCGGTGTTTTTGGGCTAAATTTGGGATATAAACGGGTATCGAAGATGCATGCACAAATCGACTTTTTAGGCCCAAAAAACGTGTTTTAGCATTTTTTTTGCCTGGAAATTGAATTTTTTTTAGCACAGTACAAATCGCTTCTGAGACCAAAAAAACTCGATTTTTCGGTGTTTTTAGGCTAAATTGGGGATATAAACGGGTATCGAAGATGCATGCACAAATCGACTTTTTGGGCCCAAAAACCGTGTTTTAGCATTTTTGTTGCCTGAAAATTGAATTTTTCTAGAACAATGTAAACATGTACAAATCGCTTCTGAGACCCAATAAACTCGATTTTTCGGTGTTTTTAGGCTAAATTTGGGATATAAACGGGTATCGAAGATGAATGCACAAATCGACTTTTTGGGCCCAAAAAACGTGTTTTAGCAATTTTTTTTTCCTGAAAATTGAAATTTTTCTAGCACAGCGTAGACATGTACAAATCGCTTCTGAAACCCAAAAAACTCGATTTTTCGGTGTTTTTAGGCTAAATTTGGGATATAAACGGGTATCGAAGATGCATGCACAAATCGACTTTTTTGGCTCAAAAAACGTGTTTTAGCATTTTTTTTGCCTGAAAATTGATTTTTTTTTAGCACAGTGTAAACATGTACAAATCGCTTCTGAGACCAAAAAAACTCGATTTTTCGGTGTTTTTAGGCTAAATTTGGGATATAAACGGGTATCGAAGATGCATGCACAAATCGACTTTTTGGGCCCAAAAAACGTGTTTTAGCATTTTTTTTGCCTGAAAATTGACATTTTTCAAGCACAGTACAAATCGCTTCTGAGACCAAAAAAACTCGATTTTTCGGTGTTTTTAGGCTAAATTTGGGATATAAACGAGTATCGAAGATGCATGCACAAATCGACTTTTTGGGCCAAAAAAACGTGTTGTAGCATTTTTTTTGCCTGAAAATTGATTTTTTTTCTAGCACAGTGTAAACATGTACAAATCACTTCTGAGACCCAAAAAACTCGATTTTTAGGTGTATTTAGGCTAAATTTGGGATATAAACGGGTATCGAAGATGCATGCACAAATCGACTTTTTGGACCCAAAAAACGTGTTTTAGCATTTTTTTTGCCTGAAAATTGAAATTTTTCTAGCACAGTACAAATCGTTTCTGAAACCAAAAAAACTCGATTTTTCGGTGTTTTTAGGCTAAATTTGGGATATAAACGGGTATCGAAGATGCATGCACAAATCGACTTTTTGGGCCCAAAAAACGTGTTTTAGCATTTTTTTTGCCTGAAAATTGAAATTTATTTAGAACAGTGTAGACATGTACAAATCACTTCTGAGACCCAAAAAACTCGATTTCTCGGTGTTTTTAGACTAAATTTGCGATATAAACGGGTATCGAAGATGCATGCACAAATCGACTTTTTGGGCCAAAAAAACGTGTTTTAACATTTTTTTTGCCTGAAAATTGAAATTTTTCTAGCACAGTACAAATCGCTTCTGAGACCCAAAAAACTCGATTTTTCGGTGTTTTTAGGCTAAATTTGGGATATAAACGGGTATCGAAGATACATGCACAAATCGACTTTTTGGTCCCAAAAAACGTGTTTTAGCATTTTATTGGCCTGAAAATTGAAATTTTTCTAGCACAGTGTAGACATGTACAAATCGCTTCTGAGACCCAAAAAACTCGATTTTTCGGTGTTTTTAGGATAAATTTGGGATATAAACGGGTATCGAAGATGCATGCACAAATCGACTTTTTGGGCCAAAAAAACGTGTTTTAGCATTTTTTTTGCCTGAAAATTGAAATTTTTCTAGCACAGTGTAAACATGTACAAATCACTTCTGAGACCCAAAAAACTCGATTTTTCGGTGTTTTTAGGCTAAATTTGGGATATAAACGGGTATCGAAGATGCATGCACAAATCTACTTTTTGGACCCAAAAAACGTGTTTTAGCATTATTTTTGCCTGAAAATTGAAATTTATTTAGAACAGTGTAGACATGTACAAATCGCTTTTGAGACCCAAAAAACTCGATTTCTCGGTGTTTTTAGGCTAAATTTGGGATATAAACGGGTATCGAAGATGCATGCACAAATCGACTTTTTGGGCCAAAAAACCATGTTCTAGCATTTTTGTTGCCTGAAAATTGAATTTTTCTAGCACAGTACAAATCGCTTCTGAGACAAAAAAAAAAACGATTTTTCGGTGTTTTTAGGCTAAATTTGGGATATAAACGGGTATCGAAGATGCATGCACAAATCGACTTTTTGGGCCCAAAAACCGTGTTTTAGCATTTTTTTTGCCTGAAAATTTATTTTTTTCTAGCACAGTGTAAACATGTATAAATCGCTTCTGAAACCCAAAAAACTCGATTTTTCGGTGTTTTTAGGCTAAATTTGGGATATAAACGGGTATCGAAGATACATGCACAAATCGACTTTTTGGGCCAAAAAAACATGTTTTAGCATTTTTTTTGCCTGAAAATTGAAATTTTTCTAGCACATTACAAATCGCTTCTGAGACCCAAAAAACTCGATTTTTCGGTGTTTTTGGGCTAAATTTGGGATATAAACGGGTATCGAAGATGCATGCACAAATCGACTTTTTAGGCCCAAAAAACGTGTTTTAGCATTTTTTTTGCCTGGAAATTGAATTTTTTTTAGCACAGTACAAATCGCTTCTGAGACCAAAAAAACTCGATTTTTCGGTGTTTTTAGGCTAAATTGGGGATATAAACGGGTATCGAAGATGCATGCACAAATCGACTTTTTGGGCCCAAAAACCGTGTTTTAGCATTTTTGTTGCCTGAAAATTGAATTTTTCTAGAACAATGTAAACATGTACAAATCGCTTCTGAGACCCAATAAACTCGATTTTTCGGTGTTTTTAGGCTAAATTTGGGATATAAACGGGTATCGAAGATGAATGCACAAATCGACTTTTTGGGCCCAAAAAACGTGTTTTAGCAATTTTTTTTTCCTGAAAATTGAAATTTTTCTAGCACAGCGTAGACATGTACAAATCGCTTCTGAAACCCAAAAAACTCGATTTTTCGGTGTTTTTAGGCTAAATTTGGGATATAAACGGGTATCGAAGATGCATGCACAAATCGACTTTTTTGGCTCAAAAAACGTGTTTTAGCATTTTTTTTGCCTGAAAATTGATTTTTTTTTAGCACAGTGTAAACATGTACAAATCGCTTCTGAGACCAAAAAAACTCGATTTTTCGGTGTTTTTAGGCTAAATTTGGGATATAAACGGGTATCGAAGATGCATGCACAAATCGACTTTTTGGGCCCAAAAAACGTGTTTTAGCATTTTTTTTGCCTGAAAATTGACATTTTTCAAGCACAGTACAAATCGCTTCTGAGACCAAAAAAACTCGATTTTTCGGTGTTTTTAGGCTAAATTTGGGATATAAACGAGTATCGAAGATGCATGCACAAATCGACTTTTTGGGCCAAAAAAACGTGTTGTAGCATTTTTTTTGCCTGAAAATTGATTTTTTTTCTAGCACAGTGTAAACATGTACAAATCACTTCTGAGACCCAAAAAACTCGATTTTTAGGTGTATTTAGGCTAAATTTGGGATATAAACGGGTATCGAAGATGCATGCACAAATCGACTTTTTGGACCCAAAAAACGTGTTTTAGCATTTTTTTTGCCTGAAAATTGAAATTTTTCTAGCACAGTACAAATCGTTTCTGAAACCAAAAAAACTCGATTTTTCGGTGTTTTTAGGCTAAATTTGGGATATAAACGGGTATCGAAGATGCATGCACAAATCGACTTTTTGGGCCCAAAAAACGTGTTTTAGCATTTTTTTTGCCTGAAAATTGAAATTTATTTAGAACAGTGTAGACATGTACAAATCACTTCTGAGACCCAAAAAACTCGATTTCTCGGTGTTTTTAGACTAAATTTGCGATATAAACGGGTATCGAAGATGCATGCACAAATCGACTTTTTGGGCCAAAAAAACGTGTTTTAACATTTTTGTTGCCTGAAAATTGAAATTTTTCTAGCACAGTACAAATCGCTTCTGAGACCCAAAAAACTCGATTTTTCGGTGTTTTTAGGCTAAATTTGGGATATAAACGGATATCGAAGATACATGCACAAATCGACTTTTTGGTCCCAAAAAACGTGTTTTAGCATTTTATTGGCCTGAAAATTGAATTTTTTCTAGCACAGTGTAGACATGTACAAATCGCTTCTGAGACCCAAAAAACTCGATTTTTCGGTGTTTTTAGGATAAATTTGGGATATAAACGGGTATCGAAGATGCATGCACAAATCGACTTTTTGGGCCCAAAAAACGTGTTTTAGCATTTTATTGGCCTGAAAATTGAAATTTTTCTAGCACAGTGTAAACATGTACAAATCACTTCTGAGACCCAAAAAACTCGATTTTTCGGTGTTTTTAGGCTAAATTTGAGATATAAACGGGTATCGAAGATGCATGCACAAATCGACTTTTTGGGCACAAAAAACGTGTTTTAGCATTATTTTTGCCTGAAAATTTAAATTTATTTAGAACAGTGTAGACATGTTCAAATCGCTTTTGAGACCCAAAAAACTCGATTTCTCGGTGTTTTTAGGCTAAATTTGGGATATAAACGGGTATCGAAGATGCATGCACAAATCGACTTTTTGGGCCAAAAAACCGTGTTCTAGCATTTTTGTTGCCTGAAAATTGAATTTTTCTAGCACAGTACAAATCGCTTCTGAGACAAAAAAAAAACGATTTTTCGGTGTTTTTAGGCTAAATTTGGGATATAAACGGGTATCGAAGATGCATGCACAAATCGACATTTTGGGCCCAAAAACCGTGTTTTAGCATTTTTTTTGCCTGAAAATTGATTTTTTTCTAGCACAGTGTAAACATGTATAAATCGCTTCTGAAACCCAAAAAACTCGATTTTTCGGTGTTTTTAGGCTAAATTTGGGATATAAACGGGTATCGAAGATACATGCACAAATCGACTTTTTGGGCCAAAAAAACATGTTTTAGCATTTTTTTTGCCTGAAAATTGAAATTTTTCTAGCACAGTACAAATCGCTTCTGAGACCCAAAAAACTCGATTTTTCGGTGTTTTTGGGCTAAATTTGGGATATAAACGGATATCGAAGATGCATGCACAAATCGACTTTTTAGGCCCAAAAAACGTGTTTTAGCATTTTTTTTGCCAGGAAATTGAAATTTTTCTAGCACAGTACAAATCGCTTCTGAGACAAAAAAAACTCGATTTTTCGGTGTTTTTAGGCTAAATTTGGGATATAAACGGGTATCGAAGATGCATGCACAAATCGACTTTTTGGGCCCAAAAACCGTGTTTTAGCATTTTTGTTGCCTGAAAATTGAATTTTTCTAGAACAATGTAAACATGTACAAATCGCTTCTGAGACCCAAAAAACTCGATTTTTCGGTGTTTTTAGGCTAAATTTGGGATATAAACGGGTATCGAAGATGCATGCACAAATCGACTTTTTTGGCCCAAAAAACGTGTTTTAGCATTTTTTTTGCCTGAAAATTGAAATTTTTCTAGCACAGTGTAAACATGTACAAATCGCTTCTGAGACCAAAAAAACTCGATTTTTCGGTGTTTTTAGGCTAAATTTGGGATATAAACGGGTATCGAAGATGCATGCACAAATCGATTTTTTGGGCCAAAAAAAACGTGTTTTAGCATTTTTTTTGCCCGAAAATTGAAATTTTTCTAGCACAGTACAAATAGCTTCTGAGACCCAAAAAACTCGATTTCTTGGTGTTTTTAGGCTAAATTTGGGTTATAAACGGGTATCGAAGATGCATGCACAAATCGAATTTTTGGGCCCAAAAAACGTGTTTTAGCATTTTTTTTGCCTGAAAATTGAAATTTTTCTAGCAGAGTGTAGACATGTACAAATCGCTTCTGAGACCCAAAAAACTCGATTTTTCGGGGGTTTTAGGCTAAATTTGGGATATAAACGGGTATCGAAGATGCATGTACAAATCGACTTTTCGGGCCCAAAAAACGTGTTTTAGCATTTTTTTTGCCTGAAAATTGAAATTTTTCTAGCACAGTGTAAACATGTACAAATCGCTTCTGAGACCCAAAAAACTCTATTTTTCGGTGTTTTTAGGCTAAATTTGGGATATAAACGGGTATCGAAGATGCATGCACAAATCGACTTTTTGGGCCAAAAAAACCTGTTTTAGCATTTTTTTTACCTGAAAATTGATTTTTTTCTAGAACAGTACAAATCGCTTCTGAGACCAAAAAAACTCGATGTTTCGGTGTTTTTAGGCTAAATTTGGGATATAAACGGGTATCGAAGATGCATGCACAAATCGACTTTTTGGGCCCAAAAAACGTGTTTTAGCATTTTTTTTGCCTGGAAATTGAAATTTTTCTAGCACAGTACAAATCGCTTCTGAGACAAAAAAAACTCGATTTTTCGGTGTTTTTAGGCTAAATTTGGGATATAAACGGGTCTCGAAGATGCATGCACAAATCGACTTTTTGGGCCCAAAAACCGTGTTTTAGCATTTTTTTGCCTGAAAATTGATTTTTTTCTAGCACAGTGTAAACATGTATAAATAGCTTCTGAAACCCAAAAAACTCGATTTTTCGGTGTTTTTAGGCTAAATTTGGGATATAAACGGGTATCGAAGATACATGCACAAATCGACTTTTTGGGCCAAAAAAACGTGTTTTAGCATTTTTTTTGCCTGAAAATTGAAATTTTTCTAGCACAGTGTAGACATGTACAAATCGCTTCTGAGACCAAAAAAACTAGATTTTTCGGTGTTTTTAGGCTAAATTTGGGATACAAACGGGTATTGAAGATGCATGCACAAATCGACTTTTTGGGCCAAAAAAAACGTGTTTTAGCATTTTTTTTGCCCGAAAATTGAAATTTTTCTAGCACAGTACAAATAGCTTCTGAGACCCAAAAAACTCGATTTCTTGGTGTTTTTAGGCTATATTTGGGTTATAAACGGGTATCGAAGATGCATGCACAAATCGAATTTTCGGGCCCAAAAAACGTGTTTTAGCATTTTTTTTGCCTGAAAATTGAAATTTTTCTAGCACAGTGTAAACATGTACAAATCGCTTCTGAGACCCAAAAAACTCGATTTTTCGGGGGTTTTAGGCTAAATTTGGGATATAAACGGGTATCGAAGATGCATGTACAAATCGACTTTTCGGGCCCAAAAAACGTGTTTTAGCATTTTTTTTGCCTGAAAATTGAAATTTTTCTAGCACAGTGTAAACATGTACAAATCGCTTCTGAGACCCAAAAAACTATATTTTTCGGTGTTTTTAGGCTAAATTTGGGATATAAACGGGTATCGAAGATGCATGCACAAATCGACTTTTTGGACCAAAAAAACCTGTTTTAGCATTTTTTTTACCTGAAAATTGAATTTTTTCTAGCACAGTACAAATCGCTTCTGAGACCAAAAAAACTCGATGTTTCGGTGTTTTTAGGCTAAATTTGGGATATAAACGGGTATCGAAGATGCATGCACAAATCGACTTTTTGGGTCCAAAAAACGTGTTTTAGCATTTTTTTGCCTGAAAATTGATTTTTTTCTAGCACAGTGTAAACATGTATAAATCGCTTCTGAAACCCAAAAAACTCGATTTTTCGGTGTTTTTAGGCTAAATTTGGGATATAAACGGGTATCGAAGATGCATGCACAAATCGACTTTTTGGGCCAAAAAAACGTGTTTTAGCATTTTTTTTTCCTGAAAATTGAAATTTTTCTAGCACAGTACAAATCGCTTCTGAGACCCCCAAAACTCGATTTTTCGGTGTTTTTAGGCTAAATTTGGGATATAAACGGGTATCGAAGATGCATGCACAAATCGACTTTTTGGGCCCAAAAAACGTGTTTTAGCATTTTTTTTGCCTGGAAATTGAAATTTTTCTAGCACAGTACAAATCGCTTCTGAGACAAAAAAAATCGATTTTTCGGTGTTTTTAGGCTAAATTTGGGATATAAACGGGTATCGAAGATGCATGCACAAATCGACTTTTTGGGCCCAAAACCGTGTTTTAGCATTTTTTTTGCCTGAAAATTTATTTTTTTCTAGCACAGTGTAAACATGTATAAATAGCTTCTGAAACCCAAAAAACTCGATTTTTCGGTGTTTTTAGGCTAAATTTGGGATATAAACGGGTATCGAAGATACATGCACAAATCGACTTTTTGGGCCAAAAAAATATGTTTTAGCATTTTTTTTGCCTGAAAATTGAAATTTTTCTAGCACAGTACAAATCGCTTCTGAGACCCAAAAAACTCGATTTTTCGGTGTTTTTGGGCTAAATTTGGGATATAAACGGGTATCGAAGATGCATGCACAAATCGACTTTTTGGGCCAAAAAAACGTGTTTTAGCATTTTTTTTTCCTGAAAATTGATTTTTTTCTAGCACAGTACAAATAGCTTCTGAGACCCCAAAAACTCGATTTTTCGGTGTTTTTAGGCTAAATTTGGGATATAAACGGGTATCGAAGATGCATGCACAAATCGACTTTTTGGGCCCAAAAAACGTGTTTTAGCATTTTTTTTGCCTGGAAATTGAAATTTTTCTAGCACAGTACAAATCGCTTCTGAGACAAAAAAAACTCGATTTTTCGGTGTTTTTAGGCTAAATTTGGGATATAAACGGGTATCGAAGATGCATGCACAAATCGACTTTTTGGGCCCAAAAACCGTGTTTTAGCATTTTTTTTGCCTGAAAATTTATTTTTTTCTAGCACAGTGTAAACATGTATAAATAGCTTCTGAAACCCAAAAAACTCGATTTTTCGGTGTTTTTAGGCTAAATTTGGGATATAAACGGGTATCGAAGATACATGCACAAATCGACTTTTTGGGCCAAAAAAACATGTTTTAGCATTTTTTTTGCCTGAAAATTGAAATTTTTCTAGCACAGTACAAATCGCTTCTGAGACCCAAAAAACTCGATTTTTCAGTGTTTTTGGGCTAAATTTGAGATATAAACGGGTATCGAAGATGCATGCACAAATCGACTTTTTAGGCCCAAAAAACGTGTTTTAGCATTTTTTTTGCCTGAAAATTGAAATTTTTCTAGCACAGTACAAATCGCTTCTGAGACCCAAAAAACTCGATTTTTCAGTGTTTTTGGGCTAAATTTGAGATATAAATGGGTATCGAAGATGCATGCACAAATCGACTTTTTAGGCCCAAAAAACGTGTTTTAGCATTTTTTTTGCCTGGAAATTGAAATTTTTCTAGCACAGTACAAATCGCTTCTGAGACAAAAAAAACTCGATTTTTCGGTGTTTTTAGGCTAAATTTGGGATATAAACGGGTATCGAAGATGCATGCACAAATCGACTTTTTGGGCCCAAAAACCGTGTTTTAGCATTTTTGTTGCCTGAAAATTGAATTTTTCTAGAACAATGTAAACATGTACAAATCGCTTCTGAGACCCAAAAAACTCGATTTTTCGGTGTTTTTAGGCTAAATTTGGGATATAAACGGGTATCGAAGATGAATGCACAAATCGACTTTTTGGGCCCAAAAAACGTGTTTTAGCAATTTTTTTGCCTGAAAATTGAAATATTTCTAGCAAAGCGTAGACATGTACAAATCGCTTCTGAGACCCAAAAAACTCGATTTTTCGGTGTTTTTAGGCTAAATTTGGGATATAAACGGGTATCGAGGATGCATGCACAAATCGACTTTTTTGGCCAAAAAAACGTGTTTTAGCATTTTTTTTGCCTGAAAATTGATTTTTTTTTAGCACAGTGTAAACATGTACAAATCGCTTCTGAGACCAAAAAAACTCGATTTTTCGGTGTTTTTAGGCTAAATTTGGGATATAAACGGGTATCGAAGATGCATGCACAAATCGACTTTTTGGGCCCAAAAAACGTGTTTTAGCATTTTTTTTGCCTGAAAATTGACATTTTTCAAGCACAGTACAAATCGCTTCTGAGACCAAAAAAACTCGATTTTTCGGTGTTTTTAGGCTAAATTTGGGATATAAACGGGTATCAAAGATGCTTGCACAAATCGACTTTTTGGGCCTAAAAAACGTGTTTTAGCATT
Organism: Petrolisthes manimaculis; assembly: GCA_034508575.1. Lineage (NCBI taxonomy): Eukaryota > Metazoa > Arthropoda > Malacostraca > Decapoda > Porcellanidae > Petrolisthes > Petrolisthes manimaculis. The sequence goes on from JAWZYT010001007.1 coordinate 1,044,132, forward strand.
TTATTTGCCTAAAAATTGAAATTTATTTAGAACAGTGTAGACATGTACAAATCGCTTCTGAGACCCAAAGAACTCGATTTTTCGGTGTTTTTAGGCTAAATTTGGGATATAAACGGGTATCGAAGATGCATGCACAAATCGACTTTTTGGGCCCAAAAAACGTGTTTTAGCATTTTTTTTGCCTGAAAATTGAAATTTTTCTAGCACAGTACAAATCGCTTCTGAGACAAAAAAAACTCGATTTTTCGGTGTTTTTAGGCTAAATTTGGGATATAAACGGGTATCAAAGATACTTGCACAAATCGACTTTTTGGGCCCAAAAAACGTGTTTTAGCATTTTATTTGCCTGAAAATTGATTTTTTTCTAGAACAGTGTAGACCCAAAAAACTCGATTTTTCGGTGTTTTTAGGCTAAATTTGGGATATAAACGGGTATCGAAGATGCATGCACAAATCGACTTTTTGGGCCCAAAAAATGTGTTTTAGCATTTTTTTTGCCTGAAAATTGAAATATTTCTAGGACAGTGTAAACATGTACAAATCGCTTCTGAGACCCAAAAAACTCTATTTTTCGGTGTTTTTAGGCTAAATTTGGGATATAAACGGGTATCGAAGATGCATGCACAAATCAACTTTTTGGGCCAAAAAAACGTGTTATAGCATTTTTTTTGCCTGAAAATTGATTTTTTTTTAGCACAGTACAAATCGCTTCTGAGACCAAAAAACTCGATTTTTCGGTGTTTTTAGGCTAAATTTGGGATATAAACGGGTATCGAAGATGCATGCACAAATCGACTTTTTGTGCCAAAAAAACGTATTTTAGCATTTTTTTTCCTGAAAATTGACATTTTTCTAGAACAATGTAGACATGTAAAAATCGCTTCTGAGACCCAAAAAAATCGATTTTTCGGTGTTTTTAGGCTAAATTTGGGATATAAACGGGTCTCGAAGATGCATGCACAAATCGACTTTTTGGGCCCAAAAAACGTGTTTTAGCATTTTTTTGGCCTGAAAATTGATTTTTTTCTAGCAGAGTGTAGACATGTACAAATCGCTTCTGAGACCCAAAAAACTCGCTTTTTTCGGTGTTTTTAGGCTAAATTTGGGATATAAACGGGAAACGAAGATGCATGCACAAATCGACTTTTTGGGCCAAAAAAACGTGTTTTAGCTTTTTTTTTGCCTGAAATTGAAATTTTTCTAGCACAGTACAAATCACTTCTGAAACCCAAAAAAACTTTATTTTTCGGTGTTTTTAGGCTAAATTTGGGATATAAACGGGTCTCGAAGATGCATGCACAAATCGACTTTTTGGGCAAAAAAACGTGTTTTAGCATTTTTTTAAACTGAAAATTGAAATTTTTCTAGCACAGTGTAGACATGTACAAATCGCTTCTGATACCCAAAAAACTCGATTTTTCGGTGTTTTTAGGCTAAATTTGGGATATAAACGGGTCTCGAAGATGCATGCACAAATCGACTTTTTGGGCAAAAAAACGTGTTTTAGCATTTTTTTAAACTGAAAATTGAAATTTTTCTAGCACAGTGTAGACATGTACAAATCGCTTCTGAGACCCAAAAAACTCGATTTTTCGGTATTTTTAGGCTAAATTTGGGATATAAACGGGTATCGAAGATGCATGCACAAATCGACTTTTTGGGCCAAAAAAACGTGTTTTAGCATTTTTTTTGCCTGAAAATTGAAATTTTTCTAGCAGAGTACAAATCGCTTCTGATACCCAAAAAACTCGATTTTTCGGTGTTTTTAGGCTAAATTTGGGATATAAACGGGTATCGAAGATGCATGCACAAATCGACTTTTTGGGCCCAAAAAACGTGTTTTAGCATTTTTTTTGCCTGAAAAATGAAATTTATCTAGCACAGTGTAGACATGTACAAATCGCTTCTGAGACCCAAAAAAACTATTTTTCGGTGTTATAGGCTAAATTTGGGATATAAACGGGTCTCGAAGATGCATGCACAAATCAACTTTTTGGGCCAAAAAAACATGTTTTATTTTTGTTTTTGCCTGAAAATTGAAATTTTTCTAGCACAGTGTAAACATGTACAAATCGCTTCTGAGACCCAAAAAACTCGATTTTTCGGTGTTTTTAGGCAAAATTTGGGATATAAACGGGTATCGAAGATGCATGCACAAATCGACTTTTTGGGCCAAAAAAACGTGTTTTAGCATTTTTTTTTCCTGAAAATTGAAATTTTTCTAGCACAGTACAAATCGCTTCTGAGACCCCCAAAACTCGATTTTTCGGTGTTTTTAGGCTAAATTTGGGATATAAACGGGTATCGAAGATGCATGCACAAATCGACTTTTTGGGCCCAAAAAACGTGTTTTAGCATTTTTTTTGCCTGGAAATTGAAATTTTTCTAGCACAGTACAAATCGCTTCTGAGACAAAAAAAATCGATTTTTCGGTGTTTTTAGGCTAAATTTGGGATATAAACGGGTATCGAAGATGCATGCACAAATCGACTTTTTGGGCCCAAAACCGTGTTTTAGCATTTTTTTTGCCTGAAAATTTATTTTTTTCTAGCACAGTGTAAACATGTATAAATAGCTTCTGAAACCCAAAAAACTCGATTTTTCGGTGTTTTTAGGCTAAATTTGGGATATAAACGGGTATCGAAGATACATGCACAAATCGACTTTTTGGGCCAAAAAAATATGTTTTAGCATTTTTTTTGCCTGAAAATTGAAATTTTTCTAGCACAGTACAAATCGCTTCTGAGACCCAAAAAACTCGATTTTTCGGTGTTTTTGGGCTAAATTTGGGATATAAACGGGTATCGAAGATGCATGCACAAATCGACTTTTTGGGCCAAAAAAACGTGTTTTAGCATTTTTTTTTCCTGAAAATTGATTTTTTTCTAGCACAGTACAAATAGCTTCTGAGACCCCAAAAACTCGATTTTTCGGTGTTTTTAGGCTAAATTTGGGATATAAACGGGTATCGAAGATGCATGCACAAATCGACTTTTTGGGCCCAAAAAACGTGTTTTAGCATTTTTTTTGCCTGGAAATTGAAATTTTTCTAGCACAGTACAAATCGCTTCTGAGACAAAAAAAACTCGATTTTTCGGTGTTTTTAGGCTAAATTTGGGATATAAACGGGTATCGAAGATGCATGCACAAATCGACTTTTTGGGCCCAAAAACCGTGTTTTAGCATTTTTTTTGCCTGAAAATTTATTTTTTTCTAGCACAGTGTAAACATGTATAAATAGCTTCTGAAACCCAAAAAACTCGATTTTTCGGTGTTTTTAGGCTAAATTTGGGATATAAACGGGTATCGAAGATACATGCACAAATCGACTTTTTGGGCCAAAAAAACATGTTTTAGCATTTTTTTTGCCTGAAAATTGAAATTTTTCTAGCACAGTACAAATCGCTTCTGAGACCCAAAAAACTCGATTTTTCAGTGTTTTTGGGCTAAATTTGAGATATAAACGGGTATCGAAGATGCATGCACAAATCGACTTTTTAGGCCCAAAAAACGTGTTTTAGCATTTTTTTTGCCTGAAAATTGAAATTTTTCTAGCACAGTACAAATCGCTTCTGAGACCCAAAAAACTCGATTTTTCAGTGTTTTTGGGCTAAATTTGAGATATAAATGGGTATCGAAGATGCATGCACAAATCGACTTTTTAGGCCCAAAAAACGTGTTTTAGCATTTTTTTTGCCTGGAAATTGAAATTTTTCTAGCACAGTACAAATCGCTTCTGAGACAAAAAAAACTCGATTTTTCGGTGTTTTTAGGCTAAATTTGGGATATAAACGGGTATCGAAGATGCATGCACAAATCGACTTTTTGGGCCCAAAAACCGTGTTTTAGCATTTTTGTTGCCTGAAAATTGAATTTTTCTAGAACAATGTAAACATGTACAAATCGCTTCTGAGACCCAAAAAACTCGATTTTTCGGTGTTTTTAGGCTAAATTTGGGATATAAACGGGTATCGAAGATGAATGCACAAATCGACTTTTTGGGCCCAAAAAACGTGTTTTAGCAATTTTTTTGCCTGAAAATTGAAATATTTCTAGCAAAGCGTAGACATGTACAAATCGCTTCTGAGACCCAAAAAACTCGATTTTTCGGTGTTTTTAGGCTAAATTTGGGATATAAACGGGTATCGAGGATGCATGCACAAATCGACTTTTTTGGCCAAAAAAACGTGTTTTAGCATTTTTTTTGCCTGAAAATTGATTTTTTTTTAGCACAGTGTAAACATGTACAAATCGCTTCTGAGACCAAAAAAACTCGATTTTTCGGTGTTTTTAGGCTAAATTTGGGATATAAACGGGTATCGAAGATGCATGCACAAATCGACTTTTTGGGCCCAAAAAACGTGTTTTAGCATTTTTTTTGCCTGAAAATTGACATTTTTCAAGCACAGTACAAATCGCTTCTGAGACCAAAAAAACTCGATTTTTCGGTGTTTTTAGGCTAAATTTGGGATATAAACGGGTATCAAAGATGCTTGCACAAATCGACTTTTTGGGCCTAAAAAACGTGTTTTAGCATTTTATTTGCCTAAAAATTGAAATTTATTTAGAACAGTGTAGACATGTACAAATCGCTTCTGAGACCCAAAGAACTCGATTTTTCGGTGTTTTTAGGCTAAATTTGGGATATAAACGGGTATCGAAGATGCATGCACAAATCGACTTTTTGGGCCCAAAAAACGTGTTTTAGCATTTTTTTTGCCTGAAAATTGAAATTTTTCTAGCACAGTACAAATCGCTTCTGAGACAAAAAAAACTCGATTTTTCGGTGTTTTTAGGCTAAATTTGGGATATAAACGGGTATCAAAGATACTTGCACAAATCGACTTTTTGGGCCCAAAAAACGTGTTTTAGCATTTTATTTGCCTGAAAATTGATTTTTTTCTAGAACAGTGTAGACCCAAAAAACTCGATTTTTCGGTGTTTTTAGGCTAAATTTGGGATATAAACGGGTATCGAAGATGCATGCACAAATCGACTTTTTGGGCCCAAAAAATGTGTTTTAGCATTTTTTTTGCCTGAAAATTGAAATATTTCTAGGACAGTGTAAACATGTACAAATCGCTTCTGAGACCCAAAAAACTCTATTTTTCGGTGTTTTTAGGCTAAATTTGGGATATAAACGGGTATCGAAGATGCATGCACAAATCAACTTTTTGGGCCAAAAAAACGTGTTATAGCATTTTTTTTGCCTGAAAATTGATTTTTTTTTAGCACAGTACAAATCGCTTCTGAGACCAAAAAACTCGATTTTTCGGTGTTTTTAGGCTAAATTTGGGATATAAACGGGTATCGAAGATGCATGCACAAATCGACTTTTTGTGCCAAAAAAACGTATTTTAGCATTTTTTTTCCTGAAAATTGACATTTTTCTAGAACAATGTAGACATGTAAAAATCGCTTCTGAGACCCAAAAAAATCGATTTTTCGGTGTTTTTAGGCTAAATTTGGGATATAAACGGGTCTCGAAGATGCATGCACAAATCGACTTTTTGGGCCCAAAAAACGTGTTTTAGCATTTTTTTGGCCTGAAAATTGATTTTTTTCTAGCAGAGTGTAGACATGTACAAATCGCTTCTGAGACCCAAAAAACTCGCTTTTTTCGGTGTTTTTAGGCTAAATTTGGGATATAAACGGGAAACGAAGATGCATGCACAAATCGACTTTTTGGGCCAAAAAAACGTGTTTTAGCTTTTTTTTTGCCTGAAATTGAAATTTTTCTAGCACAGTACAAATCACTTCTGAAACCCAAAAAAACTTTATTTTTCGGTGTTTTTAGGCTAAATTTGGGATATAAACGGGTCTCGAAGATGCATGCACAAATCGACTTTTTGGGCAAAAAAACGTGTTTTAGCATTTTTTTAAACTGAAAATTGAAATTTTTCTAGCACAGTGTAGACATGTACAAATCGCTTCTGATACCCAAAAAACTCGATTTTTCGGTGTTTTTAGGCTAAATTTGGGATATAAACGGGTCTCGAAGATGCATGCACAAATCGACTTTTTGGGCAAAAAAACGTGTTTTAGCATTTTTTTAAACTGAAAATTGAAATTTTTCTAGCACAGTGTAGACATGTACAAATCGCTTCTGAGACCCAAAAAACTCGATTTTTCGGTATTTTTAGGCTAAATTTGGGATATAAACGGGTATCGAAGATGCATGCACAAATCGACTTTTTGGGCCAAAAAAACGTGTTTTAGCATTTTTTTTGCCTGAAAATTGAAATTTTTCTAGCAGAGTACAAATCGCTTCTGATACCCAAAAAACTCGATTTTTCGGTGTTTTTAGGCTAAATTTGGGATATAAACGGGTATCGAAGATGCATGCACAAATCGACTTTTTGGGCCCAAAAAACGTGTTTTAGCATTTTTTTTGCCTGAAAAATGAAATTTATCTAGCACAGTGTAGACATGTACAAATCGCTTCTGAGACCCAAAAAAACTATTTTTCGGTGTTATAGGCTAAATTTGGGATATAAACGGGTCTCGAAGATGCATGCACAAATCAACTTTTTGGGCCAAAAAAACATGTTTTATTTTTGTTTTTGCCTGAAAATTGAAATTTTTCTAGCACAGTGTAAACATGTACAAATCGCTTCTGAGACCCAAAAAACTCGATTTTTCGGTGTTTTTAGGCAAAATTTGGGATATAATCGGGTATCGAAGATGCATGCACAAATCGACTTTTTGGGCCCAAAAAACGTGTTTTAGCATTTTTTTTGCCTGAAAATTGAAATTTTTCTAGAACAATGTAGACATGTACAAATCGCTTCCGAGACCCAAAAAACTCGATTTATCGGTGTTTTTAAGCAAAATTTGGGATATAAACGGGTATCGAAGATGCATGCACAAATCGACTTTTTGGGCACAAAAAACGTGTTTTAGCATTTTTTTTTGCCTGAAAATTGAAATTTTTCTAGCACAGTACAAATCGCTATTGAGACCAAAAAAACTCGATTTTTTGGTGTTTTGAGGCTAAATTTGGGATTTAAACGGGTATCGAAGATGCATGCACAAATCGACTTTTTGTGCCAATAAAACGTGTTTTAGCATTTTTTTTGCCTGATAATTGAAATTTTTCTAGCACAGTGTAAACATGTACAAATCGCTTCTGATACCCAAAAAACTCGATTTTTCGGTGTTCTTAGGCTAAATTTGGGATATAAACGGGTCTCGAAGATGCATGCACGAATCGACTTTTTGGGCCAAAAAAACGTGTTTTAGCATTTTTTTTGCCTGAAAATTGAAATTTTTCTAGCATAGTACAAATCGCTTCTGAGACCAAAAAAACTCGATTTCTCGGTGTTTTTAGGCTAAATTTGGGATATAAACGGGTATCGAAGATGCATGCACAAATCGACTTTTTGGGCCCAAAAAACGTGTTTTAGCATTTTTTTTGCCTGAAAATTGATTTTTTTCTAGAACAGTGTAGAGATGTACAAATCGCTTCTGAGACCCAAAAAAACTATTTTTCGGTGTTATAGGCTAAATTTGGGATATAAACGGGTCTCGAAGATGCATGCACAAATCAACTTTTTGGGCCAAAAAAACATGTTTTATTTTTGTTTTTGCCTGAAAATTGAAATTTTTCTAGCACAGTGTAAACATGTACAAATCGCTTCTGAGACCCAAAAAACTCGATTTTTCGGTGTTTTTAGGCAAAATTTGGGATATAATCGGGTATCGAAGATGCATGCACAAATCGACTTTTTGGGCCCAAAAAACGTGTTTTAGCATTTTTTTTGCCTGAAAATTGAATTTTTTCTAGCACAGTAAAAATCGCTTCTGAGACCAAAAAAACTCGATTTTTTGGTGTTTTGAGGCTAAATTTGGGATATAAACGGGTATCGAAGATGCATGCACAAATCGACTTTTTGGGCCCAAAAAACGTGTTTTAGCATTTTTTTGGCCTGAAAATTGAAATTTTTCTAGCACAGTGTAAACATGTACAAATCGCTTCTGAGACCCAAAAAACTCGATTTTTCGGTGTTTTTAGGCTAAATTTGGGATATAAACGGGTATCGAAGATGCATGCGCAAATCGACTTTTTGGGCCAAAAAAACGTGTTTTAGCATTTTTTTTTCCTGAAAATTGATTTTTTTCTAGCACAGTACAAATTGCTTCTGAGATCCAAAAAACTCGATTTTTCGGTGTTTTTAGGCTAAATTTGGGATATACACGGGTATCGAAGATGCATGCACATATCGACTTTTTGTGCCAATAAAACGTGTTTTAGCATTTTTTTTGCCTGATAATTGAAATTTTTCTAGCACAGTGTAAACATGTACAAATCGCTTCTGATACCCAAAAAACTCGATTTTTCGGTGTTTTTAGGCTAAATTTGGGATATAAACGGGTCTCGAAGATGCATGCACGAATCGACTTTTTGGGCCAAAAAAACGTGTTTTAGCATTTTTTTTGCCTGAAAATTGAAATTTTTCTAGCATAGTACAAATCGCTTCTGAGACCAAAAAAACTCGATTTCTCGGTGTTTTTAGGCTAAATTTGGGATATAAACGGGTATCGAAGATGCATGCACAAATCGACTTTTTGGGCCCAAAAAACGTGTTTTAGCATTTTTTTTGCCTGAAAATTGATTTTTTTCTAGAACAGTGTAGAGATGTACAAATCGCTTCTGAGACCCAAAAAAACTATTTTTCGGTGTTATAGGCTAAATTTGGGATATAAACGGGTCTCGAAGATGCATGCACAAATCAACTTTTTGGGCCCAAAAAACATGTTTTATTTTTGTTTTTGCCTGAAAATTGAAATTTTTCTAGCACAGTGTAAACATGTACAAATCGCTTCTGAGACCCAAAAAACTCGATTTTTCGGTGTTTTTAGGCAAAATTTGGGATATAATCGGGTATCGAAGATGCATGCACAAATCGACTTTTTGGGCCCAAAAAACGTGTTTTAGCATTTTTTTTGCCTGAAAATTGAATTTTTTCTAGCACAGTAAAAATCGCTTCTGAGACCAAAAAAACTCGATTTTTTGGTGTTTTGAGGCTAAATTTGGGATATAAACGGGTATCGAAGATACATGCACAAATCGACTTTTTGGGCCCAAAAAACGTGTTTTAGCATTTTTTTGGCCTGAAAATTGAAATTTTTCTAGCACAGTGTAAACATGTACAAATCGCTTCTGAGACCCAAAAAACTCGATTTTTCGGTGTTTTTAGGCTAAATTTGGGATATAAACGGGTATCGAAGATGCATGCGCAAATCGACTTTTTGGGCCAAAAAAACGTGTTTTAGCATTTTTTTTGCCTGAAAATTGAAATTTTTCTAGCACAGTACAAATCGCTATTGAGACCAAAAAAACTCGATTTTTTGGTGTTTTGAGGCTAAATTTGGGATTTAAACGGGTATCGAAGATGCATGCACAAATCGACTTTTTGTGCCAATAAAACGTGTTTTAGCATTTTTGTTGCCTGATAATTGAAATTTTTCTAGCACAGTGTAAACATGTACAAATCGCTTCTGAGACCCAAAAAAGTTGATTTTTCGGTGTTTTTAGGCTAAATTTGGGATATAAACGGGTCTCGAAGATGCATGCACGAATCGACTTTTTGGGCCAAAAAAACGTGTTTTAGCATTTTTTTTGCCTGAAAATTGATTTTTTTCTAGCATAGTACAAATCGCTTCTGAGACCAAAAAAAATCGATTTCTCGGTGTTTTTAGGCTAAATTTGGGATATAAACGGGTGTCGAAGATGCATGCACAAATCGACTTTTTGGGTCCAAAAAACGTGTTTTAGCATTTTTTTTGCCTGAAAATTGATTTTTTTCTAGAACAGTGTAGAGATGTAGAAATCGCTTCTGAGACCCAAAAAACTCGATTTTTCGGTGTTTTAGGCTAAATTTGGGATATAAACGGGTATCGAAAATGCATGCACAAATCGACTTTTTGGGCCCAAAAAACGTGTTTTATTTTTTTTTTTGACTTAAAATTGAAAATTTTCTAGCACAGTGTAGACATGTGCAAATCGCTTCAGAGACCAAAAAAACTCGATTTTTTGGTGTTTTTAGGCTAAATTTGGGATATAAACGGGTATCGAAGATGCATGCACAAATCGACTTTTTGGGCCCAAAAAACGTGTTTTAGCATTTTTTTTCCTGAAAATTGATTTTTTTCTAGAACAGTGTAGACATGTACAAATCGCTTCTGAGACCCAAAAAACTCGATGTTTCGGTGTTTTTAGGCTAAATTTGGGATATAAACGGGTCTCGAAGATGCATGCACAAATCGAATTTTTGGGCAAAAAAACGTGTTTTAGCATTTTTTTAAACTGAAAATTGAAATTTTTCTAGCACAGTGTAGACATGTACAAATCGCTTCTGAGACCCAAAAAACTCGATTTTTCGGTGTTTTTAGGCTAAATTTGGGATATAAACGGGTATCGAAGATGCATGCACAAATCGACTTTTTGGGCCAAAAAAACGTGTTTTAGCATTTTTTTTGCCTGAAAATTGAAATTTTTCTAGCACAGTACAAATCGCTTCTGATACCCAAAAAACTCGATTTTTCGGTGTTTTTAGGCTAAATTTGGGATATAAACGGGTATCGAAGATGCATGCACAAATCGACTTTTTGGGCCCAAAAAACGTGTTTTAGCATTTTTTTTGCCTGAAAAATGAAATTTTTCTAGCACAGTGTAGACATGTACAAATCGCTTCTGAGACCCAAAAAAACTATTTTTCGGTGTTATAGGCTAAATTTGGGATATAAACGGGTCTCGAAGATGCATGCACAAATCAACTTTTTGGGCCAAAAAAACATGTTTTATTTTTGTTTTTGCCTGAAAATTGAAATTTTTCTAGCACAGTGTAAACATGTACAAATCGCTTCTGAGACCCAAAAAACTCGATTTTTCGGTGTTTTTAGGCAAAATTTGGGATATAATCGGGTATCGAAGATGCATGCACAAATCGACTTTTTGGGCCCAAAAAACGTGTTTTAGCATTTTTTTTGCCTGAAAATTGAATTTTTTCTAGCACAGTAAAAATCGCTTCTGAGACCAAAAAAACTCGATTTTTTGGTGTTTTGAGGCTAAATTTGGGATATAAACGGGTATCGAAGATGCATGCACAAATCGACTTTTTGGGCCCAAAAAACGTGTTTTAGCATTTTTTTTGCCTGAAAATTGAAATTTTTCTAGCACAGTGTAAACATGTACAAATCGCTTCTGAGACCCAAAAAACTCGATTTTTCGGTGTTTTTAGGCTAAATTTGGGATATAAACGGGTATCGAAGATACATGCGCAAATCGACTTTTTGGGCCAAAAAAACGTGTTTTAGCATTTTTTTTGCCTGAAAATTGAAATTTTTCTAGCACAGTACAAATCGCTTCTGAGATCCAAAAAACTCGATTTTTCGGTGTTTTTAGGCTAAATTTGGGATATACACGGGTATCGAAGATGCATGCACATATCGACTTTTTGGGCCCAAAAAACGTGTTTTAGCATTTTTTTTGCCTGAAAATTGAAATTTTTCTAGAACAATGTAGACATGTACAAATCGCTTCCGAGACCCAAAAAACTCGATTTATCGGTGTTTTTAAGCAAAATTTGGGATATAAACGGGTATCGAAGATGCATGCACAAATCGACTTTTTGGGCACAAAAAACGTGTTTTAGCATTTTTTTTGCCTGAAAATTGAAATTTTTCTAGCACAGTACAAATCGCTATTGAGACCAAAAAAACTCGATTTTTTGGTGTTTTGAGGCTAAATTTGGGATTTAAACGGGTATCGAAGATGCATGCACAAATCGACTTTTTGTGCCAATAAAACGTGTTTTAGCATTTTTTTTGCCTGATAATTGAAATTTTTCTAGCACAGTGTAAACATGTACAAATCGCTTCTGAGACCCAAAAAACTCGATTTTTCGGTGTTTTTGGGCTAAATTTGGGATATAACTGGGTCTCGAAGATGCATGCACGAATCGACTTTTTGGGCCAAAAAAACGTGTTTTAGCATTTTTTTTGCCTGAAAATTGAAATTTTTCTAGCATAGTACAAATCGCTTCTGAGACCAAAAAAACTCGATTTCTCGGTGTTTTTAGGCTAAATTTGGGATATAAACGGGTATCGAAGATGCATGCACAAATCGACTTTTTGGTCCCAAAAAACGTGTTTTAGCATTTTTTTTGCCTGAAAATTGATTTTTTTCTAGAACAGTGTAGAGATGTACAAATCGCTTCTGAGACCCAAAAAAACTATTTTTCGGTGTTATAGGCTAAATTTGGGATATAAACGGGTCTCGAAGATGCATGCACAAATCAACTTTTTGGGCCAAAAAAACATGTTTTATTTTAGTTTTTGCCTGAAAATTGAAATTTTTCTAGCACAGTGTAAACATGTACAAATCGCTTCTGAGACCCAAAAAACTCGATTTTTCGGTGTTTTTAGGCAAAATTTGGGATATAATCGGGTATCGAAGATGCATGCACAAATCGACTTTTTGGGCCCAAAAAACGTGTTTTAGCATTTTTTTTGCCTGAAAATTGAATTTTTTCTAGCACAGTAAAAATCGTTTCTGAGACCAAAAAAACTCGATTTTTTGGTGTTTTGAGGCTAAATTTGGGATATAAACGGGTATCGAAGATGCATGCACAAATCGACTTTTTGGGCCCAAAAAACGTGTTTTAGCATTTTTTTTGCCTGAAAATTGAAATTTTTCTAGCACAGTGTAAACATGTACAAATCGCTTCTGAGACCCAAAAAACTCGATTTTTCGGTGTTTTTAGGCTAAATTTGGGATATAAACGGGTATCGAAGATGCATGCGCAAATCGACTTTTTGGGCCAAAAAAACGTGTTTTAGCATTTTTTTTGCCTGAAAATTGAATTTTTTCTAGCACAGTACAAATCGCTTCTGAGATCCAAAAAACTCGATTTTTCGGTGTTTTTAGGCTAAATTTGGGATATACACGGGTATCGAAGATGCATGCACATATCGACTTTTTGGGCCCAAAAAACGTGTTTTAGCATTTTTTTTGCCTGAAAATTGAAATTTTTCTAGAACAATGTAGACATGTACAAATCGCTTCCGAGACCCAAAAAATTCGATTTATCGGTGTTTTTAAGCAAAATTTGGGATATAAACGGGTATCGAAGATGCATGCACAAATCGACTTTTTGGGCACAAAAAACGTGTTTTAGCATTTTTTTTGCCTGAAAATTGAAATTTTTCTAGCACAGTACAAATCGCTATTGAGACCAAAAAAACTCGATTTTTTGGTGTTTTGAGGCTAAATTTGGGATTTAAACGGGTATCGAAGATGCATGCACAAATCGACTTTTTGTGCCAATAAAACGTGTTTTAGCATTTTTTTTGCCTGATAATTGAAATTTTTCTAGCACAGTGTAAACATGTACAAATCGCTTCTGAGACCCAAAAAACTCGATTTTTCGGTGTTTTTAGGCTAAATTTGGGATATAAACGGGTCTCGAAGATGCATGCACGAATCGACTTTTTGGGCCAAAAAAACGTGTTTTAGCATTTTTTTTGCCTGAAAATTGAAATTTTTCTAGCATAGTACAAATCGCTTCTGAGACCAAAAAAACTCGATTTCTCGGTGTTTTTAGGCTAAATTTGGGATATAAACGGGTATCGAAGATGCATGCACAAATCGACTTTTTGGGCCCAAAAAACGTGTTTTAGCATTTTTTTGGCCTGAAAATTGATTTTTTTCTAGAACAGTGTAGAGATGTAGAAATCGCTTCTGAGACCCAAAAAACTCGATTTTTCGGTGTTTTAGGCTAAATTTGGGATATAAACGGGTATCGAAAATGCATGCACAAATCGACTTTTTGGGCCCAAAAAACGTGTTTTAATTTTTTTTTTTACTTAAAATTGAAAATTTTCTAGCACAGTGTAGACATGTGCAAATCGCTTCAGAGACCAAAAAAACTCGATTTTTTGGTGTTTTTAGGCTAAATTTGGGATATAAACGGGTATCGAAGATGCATGCACAAATCGACTTTTTGGGCCCAAAAAACGTGTTTTAGCATTTTTTTTCCTGAAAATTGAATTTTTTCTAGAACAGTGTAGACATGTACAAATCGCTTCTGAGACCCAAAAAACTCGATTTTTCGGTGTTTTTAGGCTAAATTTGGGATATAAACGGGTATCGAAGATGCATGCACAAATCGACTTTTTGGGCCCAAAAAACGTGTTTTAGCATTTTTTTTGCCTGAAAATTGAAATTTTTCTAGAACAGTGTAGACATGTACAAATCGCTTCTGAGACCCAAAAAACTCGATTTTTCGGTGTTTTTAGGCTAAATTTAGGATATAAACGGGTCTCGAAGATGCATGCACAAATCGACTTTTTGGGCCCAAAAAACGTGTTTTAGCATTTTTTTTGCCTGAAAATAGAAATTTTTCTAACACAGTGTAAACATGTACAAATAGCTTCTGAGACCCAAAAAAACTCGATTTTTCGGTGTTTTTAGGCTAAATTTGGGATATAAACGGGTATCGAAGATGCATGCACAAATCGACTTTTTGGGCCAAAAAACGTGTTTTAGCATTTTTTTTGCCTGAAAATTGATTTTTTTTTAGCACAGTACAAATCGCTTCTGAGACCAAAAAAACTCGATTTTTCGGTGTTTTTAGGCTAAATTTGGGATATAAACGGGTATCGAAGATGCATGCACAAATCGACTTTTTGGGCCCAAAAAACGTGTTTTAGCAATTATTTTGCCTGAAAATTGAAATTTTTCTAGCACAGCGTAGACATGTACAAATCGCTTCTGAGACCCAAAAAACTCGATTTTTCGGTGTTTTTAGGCTAAATTTGGGATATAAACGGGTATCGAAGATGCATGCACAAATCGACTTTTTGGGCCAAAAAAACGTGTTTTATATTTTTTTTTGCCTGAAAATTGAAATTTTTCTAGCACAGTGTAAACATGTACAAATCGCTTCTGAGACCCAAAAAACTCGATTTTTCGGTGTTTTTAGGCTAAATTTGGGATATAAACGGGTATCGAAGATGCATGCGCAAATCGACTTTTTGGGCCAAAAAAACGTGTTTTAGCATTTTTTTTGCCTGAAAATTGAAATTTTTCTAGCACAGTACAAATCGCTTCTGAGATCCAAAAAACTCGATTTTTCGGTGTTTTTAGGCTAAATTTGGGATATACACGGGTATCGAAGATGCATGCACAAATCGACTTTTTGGGCCCAAAAAACGTGTTTTAGCATTTTTTTTGCCTTAAAATTAAAATTTTTCTAGAACAATGTAGACATGTACAAATCGCTTCCGAGACCCAAAAAACTCGATTTATCGGTGTTTTTAGGATAAATTTGGGATATAAACGGGTCTCGAAGATGTATGCACAAATCGACTTTTTGGGCCCAAAAAATGTGTTTTAAAATTTTTTTGGCCAGAAAATTGAAATTTTTCTAGAACAGTGTAGACATGTACAAATCGCTTCTGAGACCCAAAAAACTCGATTTTTCGGTGTTTTTAGGCTAAATTTGGGATATAAACGGGTATCGAAGATGCATGCACAAATCGACTTTTTGGGCCCAAAAAACGTCTTTTAGCATTTTTTTTGCCTGAAAATTGAATTTTTTCTAGCACAGTAAAAATCGTTTCTGAGACCAAAAAAACTCGATTTTTTGGTGTTTTGAGGCTAAATTTGGGATATAAACGGGTATCGAAGATGCATGCACAAATCGACTTTTTGGGCCCAAAAAACGTGTTTTAGCATTTTTTTTGCCTGAAAATTGAAATTTTTCTAGCACAGTGTAAACATGTACAAATCGCTTCTGAGACCCAAAAAACTCGATTTTTCGGTGTTTTTAGGCTAAATTTGGGATATAAACGGGTATCGAAGATGCATGCGCAAATCGACTTTTTGGGCCAAAAAAACGTGTTTTAGCATTTTTTTTGCCTGAAAATTGAATTTTTTCTAGCACAGTACAAATCGCTTCTGAGATCCAAAAAACTCGATTTTTCGGTGTTTTTAGGCTAAATTTGGGATATACACGGGTATCGAAGATGCATGCACATATCGACTTTTTGGGCCCAAAAAACGTGTTTTAGCATTTTTTTTGCCTGAAAATTGAAATTTTTCTAGAACAATGTAGACATGTACAAATCGCTTCCGAGACCCAAAAAATTCGATTTATCGGTGTTTTTAAGCAAAATTTGGGATATAAACGGGTATCGAAGATGCATGCACAAATCGACTTTTTGGGCACAAAAAACGTGTTTTAGCATTTTTTTTGCCTGAAAATTGAAATTTTTCTAGCACAGTACAAATCGCTATTGAGACCAAAAAAACTCGATTTTTTGGTGTTTTGAGGCTAAATTTGGGATTTAAACGGGTATCGAAGATGCATGCACAAATCGACTTTTTGTGCCAATAAAACGTGTTTTAGCATTTTTTTTGCCTGATAATTGAAATTTTTCTAGCACAGTGTAAACATGTACAAATCGCTTCTGAGACCCAAAAAACTCGATTTTTCGGTGTTTTTAGGCTAAATTTGGGATATAAACGGGTCTCGAAGATGCATGCACGAATCGACTTTTTGGGCCAAAAAAACGTGTTTTAGCATTTTTTTTGCCTGAAAATTGAAATTTTTCTAGCATAGTACAAATCGCTTCTGAGACCAAAAAAACTCGATTTCTCGGTGTTTTTAGGCTAAATTTGGGATATAAACGGGTATCGAAGATGCATGCACAAATCGACTTTTTGGGCCCAAAAAACGTGTTTTAGCATTTTTTTGGCCTGAAAATTGATTTTTTTCTAGAACAGTGTAGAGATGTAGAAATCGCTTCTGAGACCCAAAAAACTCGATTTTTCGGTGTTTTAGGCTAAATTTGGGATATAAACGGGTATCGAAAATGCATGCACAAATCGACTTTTTGGGCCCAAAAAACGTGTTTTAATTTTTTTTTTTACTTAAAATTGAAAATTTTCTAGCACAGTGTAGACATGTGCAAATCGCTTCAGAGACCAAAAAAACTCGATTTTTTGGTGTTTTTAGGCTAAATTTGGGATATAAACGGGTATCGAAGATGCATGCACAAATCGACTTTTTGGGCCCAAAAAACGTGTTTTAGCATTTTTTTTCCTGAAAATTGAATTTTTTCTAGAACAGTGTAGACATGTACAAATCGCTTCTGAGACCCAAAAAACTCGATTTTTCGGTGTTTTTAGGCTAAATTTGGGATATAAACGGGTATCGAAGATGCATGCACAAATCGACTTTTTGGGCCCAAAAAACGTGTTTTAGCATTTTTTTTGCCTGAAAATTGAAATTTTTCTAGAACAGTGTAGACATGTACAAATCGCTTCTGAGACCCAAAAAACTCGATTTTTCGGTGTTTTTAGGATAAATTTAGGATATAAACGGGTGTCGAAGATGCATGCACAAATCGACTTTTTGGGCCCAAAAAACGTGTTTTAGCATTTTTTTTGCCTGAAAATAGAAATTTTTCTAACACAGTGTAAACATGTACAAATAGCTTCTGAGACCCAAAAAAACTCGATTTTTCGGTGTTTTTAGGCTAAATTTGGGATATAAACGGGTATCGAAGATGCATGCACAAATCGACTTTTTGGGCCAAAAAAACGTGTTTTAGCATTTTTTTTGCCTGAAAATTGATTTTTTTTTAGCACAGTACAAATCGCTTCTGAGACCAAAAAAACTCGATTTTTCGGTGTTTTTAGGCTAAATTTGGGATATAAACGGGTATCGAAGATGCATGCACAAATCGACTTTTTGGGCCCAAAAAACGTGTTTTAGCAATTATTTTGCCTGAAAATTGAAATTTTTCTAGCACAGCGTAGACATGTACAAATCGCTTCTGAGACCCAAAAAACTCGATTTTTCGGTGTTTTTAGGCTAAATTTGGGATATAAACGGGTATCGAAGATGCATGCACAAATCGACTTTTTGGGCCAAAAAAACGTGTTTTATATTTTTTTTTGCCTGAAAATTGAAATTTTTCTAGCACAGTGTAAACATGTACAAATCGCTTCTGAGACCCAAAAAACTCGATTTTTCGGTGTTTTTAGGCTAAATTTGGGATATAAACGGGTATCGAAGATGCATGCGCAAATCGACTTTTTGGGCCAAAAAAACGTGTTTTAGCATTTTTTTTGCCTGAAAATTGAAATTTTTCTAGCACAGTACAAATCGCTTCTGAGATCCAAAAAACTCGATTTTTCGGTGTTTTTAGGCTAAATTTGGGATATACACGGGTATCGAAGATGCATGCACAAATCGACTTTTTGGGCCCAAAAAACGTGTTTTAGCATTTTTTTTGCCTTAAAATTAAAATTTTTCTAGAACAATGTAGACATGTACAAATCGCTTCCGAGACCCAAAAAACTCGATTTATCGGTGTTTTTAGGATAAATTTGGGATATAAACGGGTCTCGAAGATGTATGCACAAATCGACTTTTTGGGCCCAAAAAATGTGTTTTAAAATTTTTTTGGCCAGAAAATTGAAATTTTTCTAGAACAGTGTAGACATGTACAAATCGCTTCTGAGACCCAAAAAACTCGATTTTTCGGTGTTTTTAGGCTAAATTTGGGATATAAACGGGTATCGAAGATGCATGCACAAATCGACTTTTTGGGCCAAAAAAACGTGTTTTATATTTTTTTTTGCCTGAAAATTGAAATTTTTCTAGCACAGTGTAAACATGTACAAATCGCTTCTGAGACCCAAAAAACTCGATTTTTCGGTGTTTTTAGGCTAAATTTGGGATATACACGGGTATCGAAGATGCATGCACAAATCGACTTTTTGGGCCCAAAAAACGTGTTTTAGCATTTTTTTGCCTGAAAATTGATTTTTTTCTAGCACAGTACAAATCGCTATTGAGACCAAAAAAACCCGATTTTTTGGTGTTTTTAGGCTAAATTTGGGATATAAACGGGTATCGAAGATGCATGCACAAATCGACTTTTTGGGCCAAAAAAACGTGTTTTAGCATTATTTTTGCCTGAAAATTGAATTTTTTCTAGCACAGTGTAAACATGTACAAATCGCTTCTGAGACCCAAAAAACTCGATTTTTCGGTGTTTTTAGGCTAAATTTGGGATATAAATGGGTATCGAAGATGCATGCACAAATCGACTTTTTGGGCCAAAAAAACGTGTTTTAGCATTTTTTTTGCCTGAAAATTGAACTTTTTCTAGCACAGTACAAATCGCTTCTGAGACCCAAAAAACTCGATTTTTCGGTGTTTTTAGGCTAAATTTGGGATATAAACGAGTATCGAAGATGCATGCACAAATCGACTTTTTGGGCCCAAAAAACGTGTTTTAGCATTTTTTTTGCCTGAAAATGGATTTTTTTTTAGCACAGTGTAGACATGTACAAATCGCTTCTGAGACCCAAAAAATTCGATTTTTCGGTGTTTTTAGGATAAATTTGGGATATAAACGAGTATCGAATATGCATGCACAAATCGAGTTTTTGGGCCCAAAAAACATGTTTTAGCATTTTGTTTGATGGAAAATTGAATTTTTTCTAGCACAGTACAAATCGCTTCTGAGACCCAAAAAACTCTATTTTTCGGTGTTTTTAGGCTAAATTTGGGATATAAACGGGTCTCGAAGATGCATGCACAAATCGACTTTTTGGGCCCAAAAAACGTGTTTTAGCATTTTTTTTTCCTGAAAATTGTTTTTTTTCTAGAACAGTGTAGACATGTACAAATCGCTTCTGAGACCCAAAAAACTCGATTTTTCGGTGTTTTTAGGCTAAATTTGGGATATAAACGGGTCTCGAAGATGTATGCACAAATCGACTTTTTGGGCCCAAAAAATGTGTTTTAGCATTTTTTTGGCCAGAAAATTGAAATTTTTCTAGAACAGTGTAGACATGTAAAAATCGCTTCTGAGACCCAAAAAACTCGATTTTTCGGTGTTTTTAGGCTAAATTTGGGATATAAACGGGTATCGAAGATGCATGCACAAATCGACTTTTTGGGCCAAAAAAACGTGTTTTATATTTTTTTTTGCCTGAAAATTGAAATTTTTCTAGCACAGTGTAAACATGTACAAATCGCTTCTGAGACCCAAAAAACTCGATTTTTCGGTGTTTTTAGGCTAAATTTGGGATATAAACGGGTATCGAATATGCATGCACAAATCGACTTTTTGGGCCAAAAAAACGTGTTTTAGCATTTTTTTTGCCTGAAAATTGAACTTTTTCTAGCACAGTACAAATTGCTTCTGAGACCCAAAAAACTCGATTTTTCGGTGTTTTTAGGCTAAATTTGGGATATAAACGAGTATCGAAGATGCATGCACAAATCGACTTTTTGGGCCCAAAAAACGTGTTTTAGCATTTTTTTTGCCTGAAAATGGATTTTTTTTTAGCACAGTGTAGACATGTACAAATCGCTTCTGAGACCCAAAAATTCGATTTTTCGGTGTTTTTAGGATAAATTTGGGATATAAACGAGTATCGAATATGCATGCACAAATCGAGTTTTTGGGCCCAAAAAACATGTTTTAGCATTTTTTTTTATGGAAAATTGAAATTTTTCTAGCACAGTACAAATCGCTTCTGAGACCCAAAAAACTCTATTTTTCGGTGTTTTTAGGCTAAATTTGGGATATAAACGGGTCTCGAAGATGCATGCACAAATCGACTTTTTGGGCCCAAAAAACGTGTTTTAGCATTTTTTTTGCCTGAAAAAAGAAATTTTTCTAACACAGTGTAAACATGTACAAATCGCTTCTGAGACCCAAAAAACTATATTTTTCGGTGTTTTTAGGCTAAATATGGGATATAAACGGGTATCGAAGATGCATGCACAAATCGACTTTTTGGGCCAAAAAAACGTGTTTTACCATTTTTTTTGCCTGAAAATTGAAATTTTTCTAGCACAGTACAAATCGCTTCTGAGACCCAAAAAACTTGATTTTTCGGTGTTTTTAGGCTGAATTTCGGATATAAACGGGTATCGAAGATGCATGCACAAATCGATTTTTTGGGCCCAAAAATCGTGTTTTAGCATTTTTTTTGCCTGAAAATTGAATTTTTTCTAGCACAGTGTAAACATGTACAAATCGCTTCAGAGACCCAAAAAAACTCGATTATTCGGTGTTTTTAGGCAAAATTTGGGATATAAACGGGTATCGAAGATGCATGCACAAATCGACTTTTTGGGCCAAAAAAACGTGTTTTAGCATTTTTTTTGCCTGAAAATTGAAATTTTTCTAGCACAGTACAAATCGCTTCTGAGACCAAAAAAACTCGATTTTTCGGTGTTTTAGGCTAAATTTGGGATATAAACGGGTATCGAAGATGCATGCAAAAATCGACTTTTTGGGCCAAAAAAACGTGTTATAATTTTTTTTTTGCCTGAAAATTGAAAATTTTCTAGCACAGTGTAGACATGTGCAAATCGCTTCAGATACCAGAAAAACTCGATTTTTTGGTGTTTTTAGGCTAAATTTGGGATATAAACGGGTATCGAAGATGCATGCACAAATCGACTTTTTGGGCCAAAAAAACGTGTTTTAGCATTTTTTTTTCCTGAAAATTGAAATTTTTCTTGAACAGTGTAGACATGTACAAATCGCTTCTGAGACCCAAAAAACTCGATTTTTCGGTGTTTTTAGGCTAAATTTGGGATATAAACGGGTGTCGAAGATGCATGCACAAATCGACTTTTTGGGCCCAAAAAACGTGTTTTAGCATTATGTTTGCCTGAAAATTGAAATTTTTCTAGCACAGTACAAATCGCTTCTGAGACCAAAAACATTCGATTTTTCGGTATTTTTAGGCTAAATTTGGGATATAAACGGGTATCGAAGATGCATGCACAAATCGACTTTTTGGGCCCAAAAAACGTGTTTTAGCATTTTTTTGCCTAAAAATTGAAATTTTTCTAGAACAATGTAGACATGTACAAATCGCTTCTGAGACCCAAAAAACTCGATTTTTCAGTGTTTTTAGGCTAAATTTGGGATATAAACTGGTATCGAAAATGCATGTACATATCGACTTTTTGGGCCCAAAAAACGTGTTTTAGGATTTTTTTTGCCTGAAAATTGATTTTTTTCTAGAACAGTGTAGAGATGTACAAATCGCATCTGAGACCCAAAAAACTCGATTTTACGGTGTTTTTAGGCTAAATTTGGGATATAAACGGGTATCGAAGATGCATGCACAAATCGACTTTTTGGGCCCAAAAAACGTGTTTTAGCATTTTTTTTGCCTGAAAATTGATTTTTTTCTAGAACAGTGTAGAGATGTAGAAATCGCTTCTGAGAACCAAAAAACTCGATTTTTCGGTGTTTTAGGCTAAATTTGGGATATAAACGGGTATCGAAAATGCATGCACAAATCGACTTTTTGGGCCCAAAAAACGTGTTTTAATTTTTTTTTTGACTTAAAATTGAAAATTTTCTAGCACAGTGTAGACATGTGCAAATCGCTTCAGAGACCAAAAAAACTCGATTTTTTGGTGTTTTTAGGATAAATTTGGGATATAAACGGGTATCGAAGATGCATGCACAAATCGACTTTTTGGGCCCAAAAAACGTGTTTTAGCATTTTTTTTTCCTGAAAATTGAAATTTTTCTAGAACAGTGTAGACATGTACAAATCGCTTCTGAGACCCAAAAAACTCGATTTTTCGGTGTTTTTAGGCTAAATTTGGGATATAAACGGGTATCGAAGATGCATGCACAAATCGACTTTTTGGGCCCAAAAAACGTGTTTTAGCATTTTTTTTGCCTGAAAATTGAAATTTTTCTAGAACAGTGTAGACATGTACAAATCGCTTCTGAGACCCAAAAAACTCGATTTTTCGGTGTTTTTAGGCTAAATTTAGGATATAAACGGGTCTCGAAGATGCATGCACAAATCGACTTTTTGGGCCCAAAAAACGTGTTTTAGCATTTTTTTTGCCTGAAAATAGAAATTTTTCTAACACAGTGTAAACATGTACAAATCGCTTCTGAGACCCAAAAAAACTCGATTTTTCGGTTTTTTTAGGCTAAATTTGGGATATAAACGGGTATCGAAGATGCATGCACAAATCGACTTTTTGGGCCAAAAAAACGTGTTTTAGCATTTTTTTTGTCTGAAAATTGATTTTTTTTTAGCACAGTACAAATCGCTTCTGAGACCAAAAAAACTCGATTTTTCGGTGTTTTTAGGCTAAATTTGGGATATAAACGGGTATCGAAGATGCATGCACAAATCGACTTTTTGGGCCCAAAAAACGTGTTTTAGCAATTCTTTTGCCTGAAAATTGAAATTTTTCTAGCACAGCGTAGACATGTACAAATCGCTTCTGAGACCCAAAAAACTCGATTTTTCGGTGTTTTTAGGCTAAATTTGGGATATAAACGGGTATCGAAGATGCATGCACAAATCGACTTTTTGGGCCAAAAAAACGTGTTTTATATTTTTTTTTGCACGAAAATTGAAATTTTTCTAGCACAGTGTAAACATGTACAAATCGCTTCTGAGACCCAAAAAACTCGATTTTTCGGTGTTTTTAGGCTAAATTTGGGATATACACGGGTATCGAAGATGCATGCACAAATCTACTTTTTGGGCCCAAAAAACGTGTTTTAGCATTTTTTTTGCCTGAAAATGGATTTTTTTTTAGCACAGTGTAGACATGTACAAATCGCTTCTGAGACCCAAAAAATTCGATTTTTCGGTGTTTTTAGGATAAATTTGGGATATACACGGGTATCGAAGATGCATGCACAAATCGACTTTTTGGGCCCAAAAAACGTGTTTTAACATTTTTTTTGCCTGAAAATTGAAATTTTTCTAGCACAGTGTAGACATGTACAAATCGCTTCTGAGACCCAAAAAATTCGATTTTTCGGTGTTTTTAGGATAAATTTGGGATATAAACGAGTATCGAATATGCATGCACAAATCGAGTTTTTGGGCCCAAAAAACATGTTTTAGCATTTTTTTTGATGGAAAATTGAAATTTTTCTAGCACAGTACAAATCGCTTCTGAGACCCAAAAAACTCTATTTTTCGGTGTTTTTAGGCTAAATTTGGGATATAAACGGGTCTCGAAGATGCATGCACAAATCGACTTTTTGGGCCCAAAAAACGTGTTTTAGCATTTTTTTTTCCTGAAAATTGATTTTTTTCTAGAACAGTGTAGACATGTACAAATCGCTTCTGAGACCCAAAAAACTCGATTTTTCGGTGTTTTTAGGCTAAATTTGGGATATAAACGGGTATCGAAGAAGCATGCACAAATCGACTTTTTGGGCCCAAAAAACGTGTTTTAGCATTTTTTTTTCCTGAAAATTGAAATTTTTCTAGAACAGTGTAGACATGGACAAATCGCATCTGAGACCCAAAAAACTCGATTTTTCGGTGTTTTTAGGCTAAATTTGGGATATAAACGGGTCTCGAAGATGCATGCACAAATCGACTCTTTGGGCCCTAAAAACGTGTTTTAGCATTTTTTTTGCCTGAAAATAGAAATTTTTCTAACACAGTGTAAACATGTACAAATCGCTTCTGAGACCCAAAAAACTCGATTTTTCGGTGTTTTTAGGCTAAATTTGGGATATAAACGGGTATCGAAGATGCATGCACAAATCGACTTTTTGGGCCCAAAAAACGTGTTTTAGCATTTTTTTGCCTGAAAATTGAAATTTTTCTAGAACAATGTAGACATGTACAAATCGCTTCTGAGACCCAAAAAACTCGATTTTTCGGTGTTTTTAGGCTAAATTTGGGATATACACGGGTATCGAAGATGCATGCACAAATCGACTTTTTAGGCCCAAAAAACGTGTTTTAGCATTTTTTTTGCCTGAAAATTGAAATTTTTCTAGCACAGTGCAGACATGTACAAATCGCTTCTGAGACCCAAAAAATTCGATTTTTCGGTGTTTTTAGGCTAAATTTGGGATATAAACGAGTATCGAATATGCATGCACAAATCGAGTTTTTGGGCCCAAAAAACATGTTTTAGCATTTTTTTTTATGGAAAATTGAAATTTTTCTAGCACAGTACAAATCGCTTCTGAGACCCAAAAAACTCTATTTTTCGGTGTTTTTAGGCTAAATTTGGGATATAAACGGGTCTCGAAGATGCATGCACAAATCGACTTTTTGGGCCCAAAAAACGTGTTTTAGCATTTTTTTTTCCTGAAAATTGATTTTTTTCTAGAACAGTGTAGACATGTACAAATCGCTTCTGAGACCCAAAAAACTCGATTTTTCGGTGTTTTTAGGCTAAATTTGGGATATAAACGGGTATCGAAGAAGCATGCACAAATCGACTTTTTGGGCCCAAAAAACGTGTTTTAGCATTTTTTTTTCCTGAAAATTGAAATTTTTCTAGAACAGTGTAGACATGTACAAATCGCTTCTGAGACCCAAAAAACTCGATTTTTCGGTGTTTTTAGGCTAAATTTGGGATATAAACGGGTCTCGAAGATGCATGCACAAATCGACTTTTTGGGCCCCAAAAACGTGTTTTAGCATTTTTTTTGCCTGAAAATAGAAATTTTTCTAACACAGTGTAAACATGTACAAATCGCTTCTGAGACCCAAAAAACTCGATTTTTCGGTGTTTTTAGGCTAAATTTGGGATATAAACGGGTATCGAAGATGCATGCACAAATCGACTTTTTGGGCCAAAAAAACGTGTTTTAGCATTTTTTTTGCCTGAAAATTGAAATTTTTCTAGCACAGTACAAATCGCTTCTGAGACCAAAAAAACTCGATTTTTCGGTGTTTTAGGCTAAATTTGGGATATAAACGGGTATCGAAGATGCATGCACAAATCGACTTTTTGGGCCAAAAAAACGTTTTTTATTTTTTTTTGCCTGAAAATTGAAAATTTTCTAGCACGGTGTAGACATGTGGAAATCGCTTCAGAGACCAAAAAAACTCGATTTTTTGGTGTTTTTAGGCTAAATTTGGGATATAAACGGGTATCGAAGATGCATGCACAAATCGACTTTTTGGGCCAAAAAAACGTGTTTTAGCATTTTTTTTTCCTGAAAATTGAAATTTTTCTAGAACAGTGTAGACATGTACAAATCGCTTCTGAGACCCAAAAAACTCGATTTTTCGGTGTTTTTAGGCTAAATTTGGGATATAAACGGGTATCGAAGATGCATGCACAAATCGACTTTTTGGGCCCAAAAAACGTGTTTTAGCATTTTTTTTGCCTGAAAATTGAAATTTTTCTAGCATAGTACAAATCGCTTCTGAAACCAAAAAAACTCGATTTCTCGGTGTTTTTAGGCTAAATTTGGGATATAAACGGGCATCGAAGATGCATGCACAAATCGACTTTTTGGGCCAAAAAAACGTGTTTTAGCATTATGTTTGCCTGAAAATTTAAATTTTTCTAGCACAGTACAAATCGTTTCTGAGACCAAAAAAACTCGATTTTTCGGTATTTTTAGGCTAAATTTGGGATATAAACGGGTATCGAAGATGCATGCACAAATCGACTTTTTGGGCCCAAAAAACGTGTTTTAGCATTTTTTTGCC
Source organism: Petrolisthes manimaculis (assembly GCA_034508575.1). Lineage (NCBI taxonomy): Eukaryota > Metazoa > Arthropoda > Malacostraca > Decapoda > Porcellanidae > Petrolisthes > Petrolisthes manimaculis. Next base: position 1,070,647 of record JAWZYT010001007.1, read on the forward strand.
TAAAAATTGAAATTTTTCTAGAACAATGTAGACATGTACAAATCGCTTCTGAGACCCAAAAAACTCGATTTTTCGGTGTTTTTAGGCTAAATTAGGGATATAAACGGGTATCGAAAATGCATGTACATATCGACTTTTTGGGCCCAAAAAACGTGTTTTAGCATTTTTTTTGCCTGAAAATTGATTTTTTTCTAGAACAGTGTAGAGATGTACAAATCGCTTCTGAGACCCAAAAAACTCGATTTTACGGTGTTTTTAGGCTAAATTTGGGATATAAACGGGTATCGAAGATGCATGCACAAATCGACTTTTTGGGCCCAAAAAACGTGTTTTAGCATTTTTTTTGCCTGAAAATTGATTTTTTTCTAGAACAGTGTAGAGATGTAGAAATCGCTTCTGAGACCCAAAAAACTCGATTTTTCGGTGTTTTAGGCTAAATTTGGGATATAAACGGGTATCGAAAATGCATGCACAAATCGACTTTTTGGGCCCAAAAAACGTGTTTTAAATTTTTTTTTTACTTAAAATTGAAAATTTTCTAGCACAGTGTAGACATGTGCAAATCGCTTCAGAGGCCAAAAAAAATCGATTTTTTGGTGTTTTTAGGATAAATTTAGGATATAAACGGGTATCGAAGATGCATGCACAAATCGACTTTTTGGGCACAAAAAACGTGTTTTAGCATTTTTTTTTCCTGAAAATTGATTTTTTTCTAGAACAGTGTAGACATGTACAAATCGCTTCTGAGACCCAAAAAACTCGATTTTTCGGTGTTTTTAGGCTAAATTTGGGATATAAACGGGTATCGAAGAAGCATGCACAAATCGACTTTTTGGGCCCAAAAAACGTGTTTTAGCATTTTTTTTGCCTGAAAATTGAATTTTTTCTAGAACAGTGTAGACATGTACAAATCGCTTCTGAGACCCAAAAAACTCGATTTTTCGGTGTTTTTAGGCTAAATTTAGGATATAAACGGGTCTCGAAGATGCATGCACAAATCGACTTTTTGGGCCCAAAAAACGTGTTTTAGCATTTTTTTTGCCCGAAAATAGAAATTTTTCTAACACAGTGTAAACATGTACAAATCGCTTCTGAGACCCAAAAAAACTCGATTTTTCGGTGTTTTTAGGCTAAATTTGGGATATAAACGGGTATCGAAGATGCATGCACAAATCGACTTTTGGGGCCAAAAAAACGTGTTTTAGCATTTTTTTTGCCTGAAAATTGATTTTTTTTTAGCACAGTACAAATCGCTTCTGGGACCAAAAAAACTCGATTTTTCGGTGTTTTTAGGCTAAATTTGGGATATAAACGGGTATCGAAGATGCATGCACAAATCGACTTTTTGGGCCCAAAAAACGTGTTTTAGCAATTCTTTTGCCTGAAAATTGAAATTTTTCTAGCACAGCGTTAACATGTACAAATCGCTTCTGAGACCCAAAAAACTCGATTTTTCGGTGTTTTTAGGCTAAATTTGGGATATAAACGGGTATCGAAGATGCATGCACAAATCGACTTTTTGGGCCAAAAAAACGTGTTTTATATTTTTTTTTGCCTGAAAATTGAAATTTTTCTAGCACAGTGTAAACATGTACAAATCGCTTCTGAGACCCAAAAAACTCGATTTTTCGGTGTTTTTAGGCTAAATTTGGGATATACACGGGTATCGAAGATGCATGCACAAATCGACTTTTTGGGCCAAAAAAACGTGTTTTAGCATTTTTTTTGCCTGAAAATGGATTTTTTTTTAGCACAGTGTAGACATGTACAAATCGCTTCTGAGACCCAAAAAACTCGATTTTTCGGTGTTTTTAGGATAAATTTGGGATATAAACGAGTATCGAATATGCATGCACAAATCGAGTTTTTGGGCCCAAAAAACATGTTTTAGCATTTTTTTTGATGGAAAATTGAAATTTTTCTAGCACAGTACAAATCGCTTCTGAGACCCAAAAAACTCTATTTTTCGGTGTTTTTAGGCTAAATTTGGGATATAAACGGGTCTCGAAGATGCATGCACAAATCGACTTTTTGGGCCCAAAAAACGTGTTTTAGCATTTTTTTTGCCTGAAAATAGATTTTTTTCTAACACAGTGTAAACATGTACAAATCGCTTCTGAGACCCAAAAAACTCGATTTTTCGGTGTTTTTAGGCTAAATTTGGGATATAAACGGGTATCGAAGATGCATGCACAAATCGACTTTTTGGGCCAAAAAAACGTGTTTTACCATTTTTTTTTGCCTGAAAATTGAAATTTTTCTAGCACAGTACAAATCGCTTCTGAGACCAAAAAAACTCGATGTTTCGGTATTTTTAGGCTAAATTTGGGATATAAACGGGTATCGAAGATGCATGCACAAATCGACTTTTTGGGCCCAAAAAACGTGTTTTAGCAATTTTTTACCTGAAAATTGAAATTTTTCTAGAACAATGTAGACATGTACAAATCGCTTCTGAGACCCAAAAAACTCGATTTTTCGGTGTTTTTAGGCTAAATTTCGGATATAAACGGGTATCGAAGATGCATGCACAAATCGAATTTTTGGGCCCAAAAATCGTGTTTTAGCATTTTTTTTGCCTGAAAATTGAAATTTTTCTAGCACAGTGTAAATATGTACAAATCGCTTCTGAGACCCAAAAAAACTCGATTATTCGGTGTTTTTAGGCAAAATTTTGGATATAAACGGGTATCGAAGATGCATGCACAAATCGACTTTTTGGGCCAAAAAAACGTGTTTTAGCATTTTTTTTGCCTGAAAATTGAATTTTTTCTAGCACAGTACAAATCGCTTCTGAGACCAAAAAAACTCGATTTTTCGGTGTTTTAGGCTAAATTTGGGATATAAACGGGTATCGAAGATGCATGCACAAATCGACTTTTTGGGCCAAAAAAACGTGTTTTAAATTTTTTTTTGCCTGAAAATTTAAAATTTTCTAGCACAGTGTAGACATGTGCAAATCGCTTCAGAGACCAAAAAAACTCGATTTTTTGGTGTTTTTAGGCTAAATTTGGGATATAAACGGGTATCGAAGATGCATGCACAAATCGACTTTTTGGGCCCAAAAAACGTGTTTTAGCATTTTTTTTTCCTGAAAATTGAAATTTTTCTAGAACAGTGTAGACATGTACAAATCGCTTCTGAGACCCAAAAAACTCGATTTTTCGGTGTTTTTAGGCTAAATTTGGGATATAAACGAGTATCGAATATGCATGCACAAATCGAGTTTTTGGGCCCAAAAAACATGTTTTAGCATTTTTTTTGATGGAAAATTGAAATTTTTCTAGCACAGTACAAATCGCTTCTGAGACCCAAAAAACTCTATTTTTCGGTGTTTTTAGGCTAAATTTGGGATATAAACGGGTCTCGAAGATGCATGCACAAATCGACTTTTTGGGCCCAAAAAACGTGTTTTAGCATTTTTTTTTCTTGAAAATTGATTTTTTTCTAGAACAGTGTAGACATGTACAAATCGCTTCTGAGACCCAAAAAACTCGATTTTTCGGTGTTTTTAGGCTAAATTTGGGATATAAACGGGTATCGAAGAAGCATGCACAAATCGACTTTTTGGGCCCAAAAAACGTGTTTTAGCATTTTTTTTTCCTGAAAATTGAAATTTTTCTAGAACAGTGTAGACATGGACAAATCGCATCTGAGACCCAAAAACTCGATTTTTCGGTGCTTTTAGGCTAAATTTGGGATATAAACGGGTCTCGAAGATGCATGCACAAATCGACTTTTTGGGCCCTAAAAACGTGTTTTAGCATTTTTTTTGCCTGAAAATAGAAATTTTTCTAACACAGTGTAAACATGTACAAATCGCTTCTGAGACCCAAAAAACTCGATTTTTCGGTGTTTTTAGGCTAAATTTGGGATATAAACGGGTATCGAAGATGCATGCACAAATCGACTTTTTGGGCCCAAAAAACGTGTTTTAGCATTTTTTTGCCTGAAAATTGAAATTTTTCTAGAACAATGTAGACATGTACAAATCGCTTCTGAGACCCAAAAAACTCGATTTTTCGGTGTTTTTAGGCTAAATTTGGGATATACACGGGTATCGAAGATGCATGCACAAATCGACTTTTTGGGCCCAAAAAACGTGTTTTAGCATTTTTTTTGCCTGAAAATTGAAATTTTTCTAGCACAGTGCAGACATGTACAAATCGCTTCTGAGACCCAAAAAATTCGATTTTTCGGTGTTTTTAGGATAAATTTGGGATATAAACGAGTATCGAATATGCATGCACAAATCGAGTTTTTGGGCCCAAAAAACATGTTTTAGCATTTTTTTTGATGGAAAATTGAAATTTTTCTAGCACAGTACAAATCGCTTCTGAGACCCAAAAAACTCTATTTTTCGGTGTTTTTAGGCTAAATTTGGGATATAAACGGGTCTCGAAGATGCATGCACAAATCGACTTTTTGGGCCCAAAAAACGTGTTTTAGCATTTTTTTTTCCTGAAAATTGATTTTTTTCTAGAACAGTGTAGACATGTACAAATCGCTTCTGAGACCCAAAAAACTCGATTTTTCGGTGTTTTTAGGCTAAATTTGGGATATAAACGGGTATCGAAGAAGCATGCACAAATCGACTTTTTGGGCCCAAAAAACGTGTTTTAGCATTTTTTTTTCCTGAAAATTGAAATTTTTCTAGAACAGTGTAGACATGTACAAATCGCTTCTGAGACCCAAAAAACTCGATTTTTCGGTCTTTTTAGGCTAAATTTGGGATATAAACGGGTCTCGAAGATGCATGCACAAATCGACTTTTTGGGCCCCAAAAACGTGTTTTAGCATTTTTTTTGCCTGAAAATAGAAATTTTTCTAACACAGTGTAAACATGTACAAATCGCTTCTGAGACCCAAAAAACTCGATTTTTCGGTGTTTTTAGGCTAAATTTGGGATATAAACGGGTATCGAAGATGCATGCACAAATCGACTTTTTGGGCCAAAAAAACGTGTTTTACCATTTTTTTTGCCTGAAAATTGAAATTTTTCTAGAACAGTGTAGACATGTACAAATCGCTTCTGAGACCCAAAAAACTTGATTTTTCGGTGTTTTTAGGCTAAATTTAAGATATAAACGGGTCTCGAAGATGCATGCACAAATCGACTTTTTGGGCCCAAAAAACGTGTTTTAGCATTTTTTTTGCCTGAAAATAGAAATTTTTCTAACACAGTGTAAACATGTACAAATCGCTTCTGAGACCCAAAAAAACTCAATTTTTCGGTGTTTTTAGGCTAAATTTGGGATATAAACGGGTATCGAAGATGCATGCACAAATCGACTTTTTGGGCCAAAAAAACGTGTTTTAGCATTTTTTTTGCCTGAAAATTGATTTTTTTTTAGCACAGTACAAATCGCTTCTGAGACCAAAAAAACTCGATTTTTCGGTGTTTTTAGACTAAATTTGGGATATAAACGGGTATCGAAGATGCATGCACAAATCGACTTTTTCGGCCCAAAAAACGTGTTTTAGCAATTCTTTTGCCTGAAAATTGATTTTTTCTAGCACAGCGTAGACATGTACAAATCGCTTCTGAGACCCAAAAAACTCGATTTTTCGGTGTTTTTAGGCTAAATTTGGGATATAAACGGGTATCGAAGATGCTGGCACAAATCGACTTTTTGGGCCCAAAAGAAGTGTTTTAAATTTTTTTTTGACTTAAAATTGAAAATTTTCTAGCACAGTGTAGACATGTGCAAATCGCTTCAGAGAAAAAAAAAACTCGATTTTTTGGTGTTTTTAGGATAAATTTGGGATATAAACGGGTATCGAAGATGCATGCACAAATCGACTTTTTGGGCCCAAAAAACGTGTTTTAGCATTTTTTTTGCCTGAAAATAGAAATTTTTCTAACACAGTGTAAACATGTACAAATCGCTTCCGAGACCAAAAAAACTCGATTTTTCGGTGTTTTTAGGCTAAATTTGGGATATAAACGGGTATCGAAGATGCATGCACAAATCGACTTTTTCGGCCCAAAAAACGTGTTTTAGCAATTCTTTTGCCTGAAAATTGAATTTTTTCTAGCACAGCGTAGACATGCACAAATCGCTTCTGAGACCCAAAAAACTCGATTTTTCGGTGTTTTTAGGCTAAATTTGGGATATAAACGGGTATCGAAGATGCATGCACAAATCGACTTTTTGGGCCCAAAAAACGTGTTTTAGCATTTTTTTTTGCCTGAAAATTGAAATTTTTCTAGCACAGTACAAATCGCTTCTGAGACAAAAAAAACTCGATTTTTCGGTATTTTTAGGCTAAATTTGGGATATAAACGGGTATCGAAGATGCATGCACAAATCGACTTTTTGGGCCCAAAAAACGTGTTTTAGCATTTTTTTGCCTAAAAATTGAAATTTTTCTAGAACAATGTAGACATGTACAAATCTCTTCTGAGACCCAAAAAACTCGATTTTTCGGTGTTTTTAGGCTAAATTTGGGATATAAACGGGTATCGAAGATGCATGCACAAATCGACTTTTTGGGCCAAAAAAACGTGTTTTATATTTTTTTTTGCCTGAAAATTGAAATTTTTCTAGCACAGTGTAAACATGTACAAATCGCTTCTGAGACCCAAAAAACTCGATTTTTCGGTGTTTTTAGGCTAAATTTGGGATATACACGGGTATCGAAGATGCATGCACAAATCGACTTTTTGGGCCAAAAAAACGTGTTTTAGCATTTTTTTTGCCTGAAAATGGATTTTTTTTTAGCACAGTGTAGACATGTACAAATCGCTTCTGAGACCCAAAAAACTCGATTTTTCGGTGTTTTTAGGATAAATTTGGGATATAAACGAGTATCGAATATGCATGCACAAATCGAGTTTTTGGGCCCAAAAAACATGTTTTAGCATTTTTTTTGATGGAAAATTGAAATTTTTCTAGCACAGTACAAATCGCTTCTGAGACCCAAAAAACTCTATTTTTCGGTGTTTTTAGGCTAAATTTGGGATATAAACGGGTCTCGAAGATGCATGCACAAATCGACTTTTTGGGCCCAAAAAACGTGTTTTAGCATTTTTTTTGCCTGAAAATAGATTTTTTTCTAACACAGTGTAAACATGTACAAATCGCTTCTGAGACCCAAAAAACTCGATTTTTCGGTGTTTTTAGGCTAAATTTGGGATATAAACGGGTATCGAAGATGCATGCACAAATCGACTTTTTGGGCCAAAAAAACGTGTTTTACCATTTTTTTTTGCCTGAAAATTGAAATTTTTCTAGCACAGTACAAATCGCTTCTGAGACCAAAAAAACTCGATGTTTCGGTATTTTTAGGCTAAATTTGGGATATAAACGGGTATCGAAGATGCATGCACAAATCGACTTTTTGGGCCCAAAAAACGTGTTTTAGCAATTTTTTACCTGAAAATTGAAATTTTTCTAGAACAATGTAGACATGTACAAATCGCTTCTGAGACCCAAAAAACTCGATTTTTCGGTGTTTTTAGGCTAAATTTCGGATATAAACGGGTATCGAAGATGCATGCACAAATCGAATTTTTGGGCCCAAAAATCGTGTTTTAGCATTTTTTTTGCCTGAAAATTGAAATTTTTCTAGCACAGTGTAAATATGTACAAATCGCTTCTGAGACCCAAAAAAACTCGATTATTCGGTGTTTTTAGGCAAAATTTTGGATATAAACGGGTATCGAAGATGCATGCACAAATCGACTTTTTGGGCCAAAAAAACGTGTTTTAGCATTTTTTTTGCCTGAAAATTGAATTTTTTCTAGCACAGTACAAATCGCTTCTGAGACCAAAAAAACTCGATTTTTCGGTGTTTTAGGCTAAATTTGGGATATAAACGGGTATCGAAGATGCATGCACAAATCGACTTTTTGGGCCAAAAAAACGTGTTTTAAATTTTTTTTTGCCTGAAAATTTAAAATTTTCTAGCACAGTGTAGACATGTGCAAATCGCTTCAGAGACCAAAAAAACTCGATTTTTTGGTGTTTTTAGGCTAAATTTGGGATATAAACGGGTATCGAAGATGCATGCACAAATCGACTTTTTGGGCCCAAAAAACGTGTTTTAGCATTTTTTTTTCCTGAAAATTGAAATTTTTCTAGAACAGTGTAGACATGTACAAATCGCTTCTGAGACCCAAAAAACTCGATTTTTCGGTGTTTTTAGGCTAAATTTGGGATATAAACGAGTATCGAATATGCATGCACAAATCGAGTTTTTGGGCCCAAAAAACATGTTTTAGCATTTTTTTTGATGGAAAATTGAAATTTTTCTAGCACAGTACAAATCGCTTCTGAGACCCAAAAAACTCTATTTTTCGGTGTTTTTAGGCTAAATTTGGGATATAAACGGGTCTCGAAGATGCATGCACAAATCGACTTTTTGGGCCCAAAAAACGTGTTTTAGCATTTTTTTTTCTTGAAAATTGATTTTTTTCTAGAACAGTGTAGACATGTACAAATCGCTTCTGAGACCCAAAAAACTCGATTTTTCGGTGTTTTTAGGCTAAATTTGGGATATAAACGGGTATCGAAGAAGCATGCACAAATCGACTTTTTGGGCCCAAAAAACGTGTTTTAGCATTTTTTTTTCCTGAAAATTGAAATTTTTCTAGAACAGTGTAGACATGGACAAATCGCATCTGAGACCCAAAAAACTCGATTTTTCGGTGCTTTTAGGCTAAATTTGGGATATAAACGGGTCTCGAAGATGCATGCACAAATCGACTTTTTGGGCCCTAAAAACGTGTTTTAGCATTTTTTTTGCCTGAAAATAGAAATTTTTCTAACACAGTGTAAACATGTACAAATCGCTTCTGAGACCCAAAAAACTCGATTTTTCGGTGTTTTTAGGCTAAATTTGGGATATAAACGGGTATCGAAGATGCATGCACAAATCGACTTTTTGGGCCCAAAAAACGTGTTTTAGCATTTTTTTGCCTGAAAATTGAAATTTTTCTAGAACAATGTAGACATGTACAAATCGCTTCTGAGACCCAAAAAACTCGATTTTTCGGTGTTTTTAGGCTAAATTTGGGATATACACGGGTATCGAAGATGCATGCACAAATCGACTTTTTGGGCCCAAAAAACGTGTTTTAGCATTTTTTTTGCCTGAAAATTGAAATTTTTCTAGCACAGTGCAGACATGTACAAATCGCTTCTGAGACCCAAAAAATTCGATTTTTCGGTGTTTTTAGGATAAATTTGGGATATAAACGAGTATCGAATATGCATGCACAAATCGAGTTTTTGGGCCCAAAAAACATGTTTTAGCATTTTTTTTGATGGAAAATTGAAATTTTTCTAGCACAGTACAAATCGCTTCTGAGACCCAAAAAACTCTATTTTTCGGTGTTTTTAGGCTAAATTTGGGATATAAACGGGTCTCGAAGATGCATGCACAAATCGACTTTTTGGGCCCAAAAAACGTGTTTTAGCATTTTTTTTTCCTGAAAATTGATTTTTTTCTAGAACAGTGTAGACATGTACAAATCGCTTCTGAGACCCAAAAAACTCGATTTTTCGGTGTTTTTAGGCTAAATTTGGGATATAAACGGGTATCGAAGAAGCATGCACAAATCGACTTTTTGGGCCCAAAAAACGTGTTTTAGCATTTTTTTTTCCTGAAAATTGAAATTTTTCTAGAACAGTGTAGACATGTACAAATCGCTTCTGAGACCCAAAAAACTCGATTTTTCGGTCTTTTTAGGCTAAATTTGGGATATAAACGGGTCTCGAAGATGCATGCACAAATCGACTTTTTGGGCCCCAAAAACGTGTTTTAGCATTTTTTTTGCCTGAAAATAGAAATTTTTCTAACACAGTGTAAACATGTACAAATCGCTTCTGAGACCCAAAAAACTCGATTTTTCGGTGTTTTTAGGCTAAATTTGGGATATAAACGGGTATCGAAGATGCATGCACAAATCGACTTTTTGGGCCAAAAAAACGTGTTTTACCATTTTTTTTGCCTGAAAATTGAAATTTTTCTAGAACAGTGTAGACATGTACAAATCGCTTCTGAGACCCAAAAAACTTGATTTTTCGGTGTTTTTAGGCTAAATTTAAGATATAAACGGGTCTCGAAGATGCATGCACAAATCGACTTTTTGGGCCCAAAAAACGTGTTTTAGCATTTTTTTTGCCTGAAAATAGAAATTTTTCTAACACAGTGTAAACATGTACAAATCGCTTCTGAGACCCAAAAAAACTCAATTTTTCGGTGTTTTTAGGCTAAATTTGGGATATAAACGGGTATCGAAGATGCATGCACAAATCGACTTTTTGGGCCAAAAAAACGTGTTTTAGCATTTTTTTTGCCTGAAAATTGATTTTTTTTTAGCACAGTACAAATCGCTTCTGAGACCAAAAAAACTCGATTTTTCGGTGTTTTTAGACTAAATTTGGGATATAAACGGGTATCGAAGATGCATGCACAAATCGACTTTTTCGGCCCAAAAAACGTGTTTTAGCAATTCTTTTGCCTGAAAATTGATTTTTTTCTAGCACAGCGTAGACATGTACAAATCGCTTCTGAGACCCAAAAAACTCGATTTTTCGGTGTTTTTAGGCTAAATTTGGGATATAAACGGGTATCGAAGATGCTGGCACAAATCGACTTTTTGGGCCCAAAAGAAGTGTTTTAAATTTTTTTTTGACTTAAAATTGAAAATTTTCTAGCACAGTGTAGACATGTGCAAATCGCTTCAGAGAAAAAAAAAACTCGATTTTTTGGTGTTTTTAGGATAAATTTGGGATATAAACGGGTATCGAAGATGCATGCACAAATCGACTTTTTGGGCCCAAAAAACGTGTTTTAGCATTTTTTTTGCCTGAAAATAGAAATTTTTCTAACACAGTGTAAACATGTACAAATCGCTTCCGAGACCAAAAAAACTCGATTTTTCGGTGTTTTTAGGCTAAATTTGGGATATAAACGGGTATCGAAGATGCATGCACAAATCGACTTTTTCGGCCCAAAAAACGTGTTTTAGCAATTCTTTTGCCTGAAAATTGAATTTTTTCTAGCACAGCGTAGACATGCACAAATCGCTTCTGAGACCCAAAAAACTCGATTTTTCGGTGTTTTTAGGCTAAATTTGGGATATAAACGGGTATCGACGATGCATGCACAAATCGACTTTTTGGGCCCAAAAAACGTGTTTTAGCATTTTTTTTGCCTGAAAATTGAAATTTTTCTAGCACAGTACAAATCGCTTCTGAGACAAAAAAAACTCGATTTTTCGGTATTTTTAGGCTAAATTTGGGATATAAACGGGTATCGAAGATGCATGCACAAATCGACTTTTTGGGCCCAAAAAACGTGTTTTAGCATTTTTTTGCCTAAAAATTGAAATTTTTCTAGAACAATGTAGACATGTACAAATCTCTTCTGAGACCCAAAAAACTCGATTTTTCGGTGTTTTTAGGCTAAATTTGGGATATAAATGGGTATCGAAAATGCATGTACATATCGACTTTTTGGGCCCAAAAAAAGTGTTTTAAATTTTTTTTTTACTTAAAATTGAAAATTTTCTAGCACAGTGTAGACATGTGCAAATCGCTTCAGAGACCAAAAAAACTCGATTTTTTAGTGTTTTTAGGATAAATTTGGGATATAAACGGGTATCGAAGATGCATGCACAAATCGACTTTTTGGGCCCAAAAAACGTGTTTTAGCATTTTTTTTGCCTGAAAATAGAAATTTTTCTAACACAGTGTAAACATGTACAAATCGCTTCCGAGACCCAAAAAACTCGATTTATCGGTGTTTTTAGGCTAAATTTGGGATATAAACGGGTATCGAAGATGCATGCACAAATCGACTTTTTGGGCCCAAAAAACGTGTTTTAGCATTTTTTTTGCCTGAAAATTGAAATTTTTCTAGCACAGTACAAATCGCTTCTGAGACAAAAAAAACTCGATTTTTCGGTATTTTTAGGCTAAATTTGGGATATAAACGGGTCTCGAAGATGCATGCACAAATCGACTCTTTGGGCCCTAAAAACGTGTTTTAGCATTTTTTTTGCCTGAAAATAGAAATTTTTCTAACACAGTGTAAACATGTACAAATCGCTTCTGAGACCCAAAAAACTCGATTTTTCGGTGTTTTTAGGCTAAATTTGGGATATAAACGGGTATCGAAGATGCATGCACAAATCGACTTTTTGGGCCCAAAAAACGTGTTTTAGCATTTTTTTGCCTGAAAATTGAAATTTTTCTAGAACAATGTAGACATGTACAAATCGCTTCTGAGACCCAAAAAACTCGATTTTTCGGTGTTTTTAGGCTAAATTTGGGATATACACGGGTATCGAAGATGCATGCACAAATCGACTTTTTGGGCCCAAAAAACGTGTTTTAGCATTTTTTTTGCCTGAAAATTGAAATTTTTCTAGCACAGTGCAGACATGTACAAATCGCTTCTGAGACCCAAAAAATTCGATTTTTCGGTGTTTTTAGGATAAATTTGGGATATAAACGAGTATCGAATATGCATGCACAAATCGAGTTTTTGGGCCCAAAAAACATGTTTTAGCATTTTTTTTTATGGAAAATTGAAATTTTTCTAGCACAGTACAAATCGCTTCTGAGACCCAAAAAACTCTATTTTTCGGTGTTTTTAGGCTAAATTTGGGATATAAACGGGTCTCGAAGATGCATGCACAAATCGACTTTTTGGGCCCAAAAAACGTGTTTTAGCATTTTTTTTTCCTGAAAATTGATTTTTTTCTAGAACAGTGTAGACATGTACAAATCGCTTCTGAGACCCAAAAAACTCGATTTTTCGGTGTTTTTAGGCTAAATTTGGGATATAAACGGGTATCGAAGAAGCATGCACAAATCGACTTTTTGGGCCCAAAAAACGTGTTTTAGCATTTTTTTTTCCTGAAAATTGAAATTTTTCTAGAACAGTCTAGACATGTACAAATCGCTTCTGAGACCCAAAAAACTCGATTTTTCGGTGTTTTTAGGCTAAATTTGGGATATAAACGGGTCTCGAAGATGCATGCACAAATCGACTTTTTGGGCCCCAAAAACGTGTTTTAGCATTTTTTTTGCCTGAAAATAGAAATTTTTCTAACACAGTGTAAACATGTACAAATCGCTTCTGAGACCCAAAAAACTCGATTTTTCGGTGTTTTTAGGCTAAATTTGGGATATAAACGGGTATCGAAGATGCATGCACAAATCGACTTTTTGGGCCAAAAAAACGTGTTTTACCATTTTTTTTGCCTGAAAATTGAAATTTTTCTAGAACAGTGTAGACATGTACAAATCGCTTCTGAGACCCAAAAAACTTGATTTTTCGGTGTTTTTAGGCTAAATTTAAGATATAAACGGGTCTCGAAGATGCATGCACAAATCGACTTTTTGGGCCCAAAAAACGTGTTTTAGCATTTTTTTTGCCTGAAAATAGAATTTTTTCTAACACAGTGTAAACATGTACAAATCGCTTCTGAGACCCAAAAAAACTCAATTTTTCGGTGTTTTTAGGCTAAATTTGGGATATAAACGGGTATCGAAGATGCATGCACAAATCGACTTTTTGGGCCAAAAAAACGTGTTTTAGCATTTTTTTTGCCTGAAAATTGATTTTTTTTTAGCACAGTACAAATCGCTTCTGAGACCAAAAAAACTCGATTTTTCGGTGTTTTTAGACTAAATTTGGGATATAAACGGGTATCGAAGATGCATGCACAAATCGACTTTTTCGGCCCAAAAAACGTGTTTTAGCAATTCTTTTGCCTGAAAATTGAATTTTTTCTAGCACAGCGTAGACATGTACAAATCGCTTCTGAGACCCAAAAAACTCGATTTTTCGGTGTTTTTAGGCTAAATTTGGGATATAAACGGGTATCGAAGATGCTGGCACAAATCGACTTTTTGGGCCCAAAAGAAGTGTTTTAAATTTTTTTTTGACTTAAAATTGAAAATTTTCTAGAACAGTGTAGACATGTGCAAATCGCTTCAGAGAACAAAAAAACTCGATTTTTTGGTGTTTTTAGGATAAATTTGGGATATAAACGGGTATCGAAGATGCATGCACAAATCGACTTTTTGGGCCCAAAAAACGTGTTTTAGCATTTTTTTTGCCTGAAAATAGAAATTTTTCTAACACAGTGTAAACATGTACAAATCGCTTCCGAGACCAAAAAAACTCGATTTTTCGGTGTTTTTAGGCTAAATTTGGGATATAAACGGGTATCGAAGATGCATGCACAAATCGACTTTTTCGGCCCAAAAAACGTGTTTTAGCAATTCTTTTGCCTGAAAATTGATTTTTTTCTAGCACAGCGTAGACATGCACAAATCGCTTCTGAGACCCAAAAAACTCGATTTTTCGGTGTTTTTAGGCTAAATTTGGGATATAAACGGGTATCGAAGATGCATGCACAAATCGACTTTTTGGGCCCAAAAAACGTGTTTTAGCATTTTTTTTGCCTGAAAATTGAAATTTTTCTAGCACAGTACAAATCGCTTCTGAGACAAAAAAACTCGATTTTTCGGTATTTTTAGGCTAAATTTGGGATATAAACGGGTATCGAAGATGCATGCACAAATCGACTTTTTGGGCCCAAAAAACGTGTTTTAGCATTTTTTTGCCTAAAAATTGAAATTTTTCTAGAACAATGTAGACATGTACAAATCTCTTCTGAGACCCAAAAAACTCGATTTTTCGGTGTTTTTAGGCTAAATTTGGGATATAAATGGGTATCGAAAATGCATGTACATATCGACTTTTTGGGCCCAAAAAAAGTGTTTTAAATTTTTTTTTTACTTAAAATTGAAAATTTTCTAGCACAGTGTAGACATGTGCAAATCGCTTCAGAGACCAAAAAAACTCGATTTTTTGGTGTTTTTAGGATAAATTTGGGATATAAACGGGTATCGAAGATGCATGCACAAATCGACTTTTTGGGCCCAAAAAACGTGTTTTAGCATTTTTTTTGCCTGAAAATAGAAATTTTTCTAACACAGTGTAAACATGTACAAATCGCTTCCGAGACCCAAAAAACTCGATTTATCGGTGTTTTTAGGCTAAATTTGGGATATAAACGGGTATCGAAGATGCATGCACAAATCGACTTTTTGGGCCCAAAAAACGTGTTTTAGCATTTTTTTTGCCTGAAAATTGAAATTTTTCTAGCACAGTACAAATCGCTTCTGAGACAAAAAAAACTCGATTTTTCGGTATTTTTAGGCTAAATTTGGGATATAAACGGGTATCGAAGATGCATGCACAAATCGACTTTTTGGGCCCAAAAAACGTGTTTTAGCATTTTTTTGCCTAAAAATTGAAATTTTTCTAGAACAATGTAGACATGTACAAATCTCTTCTGAGACCCAAAAACCTCGATTTTTCGGTGTTTTTAGGCTAAATTTGGGATATAAATGGGTATCGAAAATGCATGTACATATCGACTTTTTGGGCCCAAAAAACGTGTTTTAGCATTTTTTTTGCCTGAAAATTGATTTTTTTCTAGAACAGTGTAGAGATGTACAAATCGCTTCTGAGACCCAAAAAACTCGATTTTACGGTGTTTTTAGGCTAAATTTGGGATATAAACGGGTATCGAAGATGCATGCACAAATCGACTTTTTGGGCCCAAAAAACGTGTTTTAGCATTTTTTTTGCCTGAAAATTGATTTTTTTCTAGAACAGTGTAGAGATGTAGAAATCGCTTCTGAGACCCAAAAAACTCGATTTTTCGGTGTTTTAGGCTAAATTTGGGATATAAACGGGTATCGAAAATGCATGCACAAATCGACTTTTTGGGCCCAAAAAACGTGTTTTAAATTTTTTTTTGACTTAAAATTGAAAATTTTCTAGCACAGTGTAGACATGTGCAAATCGCTTCAGAGACCAAAAAAACTCGATTTTTTGGTGTTTTTAGGCTAAATTTGGGATATAAACGGGTATCGAAGATGCATGCACAAATCGACTTTTTGGGCCCAAAAAACGTGTTTTAGCATTTTTTTGCCTGAAAATTGAAATTTTTCTAGAACAATGTAGACATGTACAAATCGCTTCTGAGACCCAAAAAACTCGATTTTTCGGTGTTTTTAGGCTAAATTTCGGATATAAACGGGTATCGAAGATGCATGCACAAATCGAATTTTTGGGCCCAAAAATCGTGTTTTAGCATTTTTTTTGCCTGAAAATTGTTTTTTTTTCTAGCACAGTGTAAACATGTACAAATCGCTTCTGAGACCCAAAAAAACTCGATTATTCGGTGTTTTTAGGCAAAATTTGGGATATAAACGGGTATCGAAGATGCATGCACAAATCGACTTTTTGGGCCAAAAAAACGTGTTTTAGCATTTTTTTTGCCTGAAAATTGAAATTTTTCTAGCACAGTACAAATCGCTTCTGAGACCAAAAAAACTCGATTTTTCGGTGTTTTAGGCTAAATTTGGGATATAAACGGGTATCGAAGATGCATGCACAAATCGACTTTTTGGGCCAAAAAAACGTTTTTTATTTTTTTTTGCCTGAAAATTGAAAATTTTCTAGCACGGTGTAGACATGTGGAAATCGCTTCAGAGACCAAAAAAACTCGATTTTTTGGTGTTTTTAGGCTAAATTTGGGATATAAACGGGTATCGAAGATGCATGCACAAATCGACTTTTTGGGCCAAAAAAACGTGTTTTAGCATTTTTTTTTCCTGAAAATTGAAATTTTTCTAGAACAGTGTAGACATGTACAAATCGCTTCTGAGACCCAAAAAACTCGATTTTTCGGTGTTTTTAGGCTAAATTTGGGATATAAACGGGTATCGAAGATGCATGCACAAATCGACTTTTTGGGCCCAAAAAACGTGTTTTAGCATTTTTTTTGCCTGAAAATTGAAATTTTTCTAGCATAGTACAAATCGCTTCTGAAACCAAAAAAACTCGATTTCTCGGTGTTTTTAGGCTAAATTTGGGATATAAACGGGCATCGAAGATGCATGCACAAATCGACTTTTTGGGCCAAAAAAACGTGTTTTAGCATTATGTTTGCCTGAAAATTTAAATTTTTCTAGCACAGTACAAATCGTTTCTGAGACCAAAAAAACTCGATTTTTCGGTATTTTTAGGCTAAATTTGGGATATAAACGGGTATCGAAGATGCATGCACAAATCGACTTTTTGGGCCCAAAAAACGTGTTTTAGCATTTTTTTGCCTAAAAATTGAATTTTTTCTAGAACAATGTAGACATGTACAAATCGCTTCTGAGACCCAAAAAACTCGATTTTTCGGTGTTTTTAGGCTAAATTTGGGATATAAACGGGTATCGAAAATGCATGTACATATCGACTTTTTGGGCCCAAAAAACGTGTTTTAGCATTTTTTTTGCCTGAAAATTGATTTTTTTCTAGAACAGTGTAGATATGTACAAATCGCTTCTGAGACCAAAAAAACTCGATTTTACGGTGTTTTTAGGCTAAATTTGGGATATAAACGGGTATCGAAGATGCATGCACAAATCGACTTTTTGGGCCCAAAAAACATGTTTTAGCATTTTTTTTGCCTGAAAATTGATTTTTTTCTAGAACAGTGTAGAGATGTAGAAATCGCTTCTGAGACCCAAAAAACTCGATTTTTCGGTGTTTTAGGCTAAATTTGGGATATAAACGGGTATCGAAAATGCATGCACAAATCGACTTTTTGGGCCCAAAAAACGTGTTTTAAATTTTTTTTTGACTTAAAATTGAAAATTTTCTAGCACAGTGTAGACATGTGCAAATCGCTTCAGAGGCCAAAAAAAATCGATTTTTTGGTGTTTTTAGGATAAATTTAGGATATAAACGGGTATCGAAGATGCATGCACAAATCGACTTTTTGGGCACAAAAAACGTGTTTTAGCATTTTTTTTTCCTGAAAATTGAATTTTTTCTAGAACAGTGTAGACATGTACAAATCGCTTCTGAGACCCAAAAAACTCGATTTTTCGGTGTTTTTAGGCTAAATTTGGGATATAAACGGGTATCGAAGAAGCATGCACAAATCGACTTTTTGGGCCCAAAAAACGTGTTTTAGCATTTTTTTTGCCTGAAAATTGAATTTTTTCTAGAACAGTGTAGACATGTACAAATCGCTTCTGAGACCCAAAAAACTCGATTTTTCGGTGTTTTTAGGCTAAATTTAGGATATAAACGGGTCTCGAAGATGCATGCACAAATCGACTTTTTGGGCCCAAAAAACGTGTTTTAGCATTTTTTTTGCCCGAAAATAGAAATTTTTCTAACACAGTGTAAACATGTACAAATCGCTTCTGAGACCCAAAAAAACTCGATTTTTCGGTGTTTTTAGGCTAAATTTGGGATATAAACGGGTATCGAAGATGCATGCACAAATCGACTTTTGGGGCCAAAAAAACGTGTTTTAGCATTTTTTTTGCCTGAAAATTGATTTTTTTTTAGCACAGTACAAATCGCTTCTGGGACCAAAAAAACTCGATTTTTCGGTGTTTTTAGGCTAAATTTGGGATATAAACGGGTATCGAAGATGCATGCACAAATCGACTTTTTGGGCCCAAAAAACGTGTTTTAGCAATTCTTTTGCCTGAAAATTGAAATTTTTCTAGCACAGCGTTAACATGTACAAATCGCTTCTGAGACCCAAAAAACTCGATTTTTCGGTGTTTTTAGGCTAAATTTGGGATATAAACGGGTATCGAAGATGCATGCACAAATCGACTTTTTGGGCCAAAAAAACGTGTTTTATATTTTTTTTTGCCTGAAAATTGAAATTTTTCTAGCACAGTGTAAACATGTACAAATCGCTTCTGAGACCCAAAAAACTCGATTTTTCGGTGTTTTTAGGCTAAATTTGGGATATACACGGGTATCGAAGATGCATGCACAAATCGACTTTTTGGGCCAAAAAAACGTGTTTTAGCATTTTTTTTGCCTGAAAATGGATTTTTTTTTAGCACAGTGTAGACATGTACAAATCGCTTCTGAGACCCAAAAAACTCGATTTTTCGGTGTTTTTAGGATAAATTTGGGATATAAACGAGTATCGAATATGCATGCACAAATCGAGTTTTTGGGCCCAAAAAACATGTTTTAGCATTTTTTTTGATGGAAAATTGATTTTTTTCTAGCACAGTACAAATCGCTTCTGAGACCCAAAAAACTCTATTTTTCGGTGTTTTTAGGCTAAATTTGGGATATAAACGGGTCTCGAAGATGCATGCACAAATCGACTTTTTGGGCCCAAAAAACGTGTTTTAGCATTTTTTTTGCCTGAAAATAGATTTTTTTCTAACACAGTGTAAACATGTACAAATCGCTTCTGAGACCCAAAAAACTCGATTTTTCGGTGTTTTTAGGCTAAATTTGGGATATAAACGGGTATCGAAGATGCATGCACAAATCGACTTTTTGGGCCAAAAAAACGTGTTTTACCATTTTTTTTGCCTGAAAATTGAAATTTTTCTAGCACAGTACAAATCGCTTCTGAGACCAAAAAAACTCGATGTTTCGGTATTTTTAGGCTAAATTTGGGATATAAACGGGTATCGAAGATGCATGCACAAATCGACTTTTTGGGCCCAAAAAACGTGTTTTAGCAATTTTTTACCTGAAAATTGAAATTTTTCTAGAACAATGTAGACATGTACAAATCGCTTCTGAGACCCAAAAAACTCGATTTTTCGGTGTTTTTAGGCTAAATTTCGGATATAAACGGGTATCGAAGATGCATGCACAAATCGAATTTTTGGGCCCAAAAATCGTGTTTTAGCATTTTTTTTGCCTGAAAATTGAAATTTTTCTAGCACAGTGTAAATATGTACAAATCGCTTCTGAGACCCAAAAAAACTCGATTATTCGGTGTTTTTAGGCAAAATTTTGGATATAAACGGGTATCGAAGATGCATGCACAAATCGACTTTTTGGGCCAAAAAAACGTGTTTTAGCATTTTTTTTGCCTGAAAATTGATTTTTTTCTAGCACAGTACAAATCGCTTCTGAGACCAAAAAAACTCGATTTTTCGGTGTTTTAGGCTAAATTTGGGATATAAACGGGTATCGAAGATGCATGCACAAATCGACTTTTTGGGCCAAAAAAACGTGTTTTAAATTTTTTTTTGCCTGAAAATTTAAAATTTTCTAGCACAGTGTAGACATGTGCAAATCGCTTCAGAGACCAAAAAAACTCGATTTTTTGGTGTTTTTAGGCTAAATTTGGGATATAAACGGGTATCGAAGATGCATGCACAAATCGACTTTTTGGGCCCAAAAAACGTGTTTTAGCATTTTTTTTTCCTGAAAATTGAAATTTTTCTAGAACAGTGTAGACATGTACAAATCGCTTCTGAGACCCAAAAAACTCGATTTTTCGGTGTTTTTAGGCTAAATTTGGGATATAAACGAGTATCGAATATGCATGCACAAATCGAGTTTTTGGGCCCAAAAAACATGTTTTAGCATTTTTTTTGATGGAAAATTGAAATTTTTCTAGCACAGTACAAATCGCTTCTGAGACCCAAAAAACTCTATTTTTCGGTGTTTTTAGGCTAAATTTGGGATATAAACGGGTCTCGAAGATGCATGCACAAATCGACTTTTTGGGCCCAAAAAACGTGTTTTAGCATTTTTTTTTCCTGAAAATTGATTTTTTTCTAGAACAGTGTAGACATGTACAAATCGCTTCTGAGACCCAAAAAACTCGATTTTTCGGTGTTTTTAGGCTAAATTTGGGATATAAACGGGTATCGAAGAAGCATGCACAAATCGACTTTTTGGGCCCAAAAAACGTGTTTTAGCATTTTTTTTTCCTGAAAATTGAAATTTTTCTAGAACAGTGTAGACATGGACAAATCGCATCTGAGACCCAAAAAACTCGATTTTTCGGTGTTCTTAGGCTAAATTTGGGATATAAACGGGTCTCGAAGATGCATGCACAAATCGACTTTTTGGGCCCTAAAAACGTGTTTTAGCATTTTTTTTGCCTGAAAATAGAAATTTTTCTAACACAGTGTAAACATGTACAAATCGCTTCTGAGACCCAAAAAACTCGATTTTTCGGTGTTTTTAGGCTAAATTTGGGATATAAACGGGTATCGAAGATGCATGCACAAATCGACTTTTTGGGCCCAAAAAACGTGTTTTAGCATTTTTTTGCCTGAAAATTGAAATTTTTCTAGAACAATGTAGACATGTACAAATCGCTTCTGAGACCCAAAAAACTCGATTTTTCGGTGTTTTTAGGCTAAATTTGGGATATACACGGGTATCGAAGATGCATGCACAAATCGACTTTTTGGGCCAAAAAAACGTGTTTTAGCATTTTTTTTGCCTGAAAATTGAAATTTTTCTAGCACAGTGCAGACATGTACAAATCGCTTCTGAGACCCAAAAAATTCGATTTTTCGGTGTTTTTAGGATAAATTTGGGATATAAACGAGTATCGAATATGCATGCACAAATCGAGTTTTTGGGCCCAAAAAACATGTTTTAGCATTTTTTTTGATGGAAAATTGAAATTTTTCTAGCACAGTACAAATCGCTTCTGAGACCCAAAAAACTCTATTTTTCGGTGTTTTTAGGCTAAATTTGGGATATAAACGGGTCTCGAAGATGCATGCACAAATCGACTTTTTGGGCCCAAAAAACGTGTTTTAGCATTTTTTTTTCCTGAAAATTGATTTTTTTCTAGAACAGTGTAGACATGTACAAATCGCTTCTGAGACCCAAAAAACTCGATTTTTCGGTGTTTTTAGGCTAAATTTGGGATATAAACGGGTCTCGAAGATGCATGCACAAATCGACTTTTTGGGCCCTAAAAACGTGTTTTAGCATTTTTTTTGCCTGAAAATAGAAATTTTTCTAACACAGTGTAAACATGTACAAATCGCTTCTGAGACCCAAAAAACTCGATTTTTCGGTGTTTTTAGGCTAAATTTGGGATATAAACGGGTATCGAAGATGCATGCACAAATCGACTTTTTGGGCCCAAAAAACGTGTTTTAGCATTTTTTTGCCTGAAAATTGAATTTTTTCTAGAACAATGTAGACATGTACAAATCGCTTCTGAGACCCAAAAAACTCGATTTTTCGGTGTTTTTAGGCTAAATTTGGGATATACACGGGTATCGAAGATGCATGCACAAATCGACTTTTTGGGCCCAAAAAACGTGTTTTAGCATTTTTTTTGCCTGAAAATTAAAATTTTTCTAGCACAGTGCAGACATGTACAAATCGCTTCTGAGACCCAAAAAATTCGATTTTTCGGTGTTTTTAGGATAAATTTGGGATATAAACGAGTATCGAATATGCATGCACAAATCGAGTTTTTGGGCCCAAAAAACATGTTTTAGCATTTTTTTTGATGGAAAATTGAAATTTTTCTAGCACAGTACAAATCGCTTCTGAGACCCAAAAAACTCTATTTTTCGGTGTTTTTAGGCTAAATTTGGGATATAAACGGGTCTCGAAGATGCATGCACAAATCGACTTTTTGGGCCCAAAAAACGTGTTTTAGCATTTTTTTTTCCTGAAAATTGATTTTTTTCTAGAACAGTGTAGACATGTACAAATCGCTTCTGAGACCCAAAAAACTCGATTTTTCGGTGTTTTTAGGCTAAATTTGGGATATAAACGGGTATCGAAGAAGCATGCACAAATCGACTTTTTGGGCCCAAAAAACGTGTTTTAGCATTTTTTTTTCCTGAAAATTGAAATTTTTCTAGAACAGTGTAGACATGTACAAATCGCTTCTGAGACCCAAAAAACTCGATTTTTCGGTCTTTTTAGGCTAAATTTGGGATATAAACGGGTCTCGAAGATGCATGCACAAATCGACTTTTTGGGCCCCAAAAACGTGTTTTAGCATTTTTTTTGCCTGAAAATAGAAATTTTTCTAACACAGTGTAAACATGTACAAATCGCTTCTGAGACCCAAAAAACTCGATTTTTCGGTGTTTTTAGGCTAAATTTGGGATATAAACGGGTATCGAAGATGCATGCACAAATCGACTTTTTGGGCCAAAAAAACGTGTTTTACCATTTTTTTTGCCTGAAAATTGAAATTTTTCTAGAACAGTGTAGACATGTACAAATCGCTTCTGAGACCCAAAAAACTTGATTTTTCGGTGTTTTTAGGCTAAATTTAAGATATAAACGGGTCTCGAAGATGCATGCACAAATCGACTTTTTGGGCCCAAAAAACGTGTTTTAGCATTTTTTTTGCCTGAAAATAGAAATTTTTCTAACACAGTGTAAACATGTACAAATCGCTTCTGAGACCCAAAAAAACTCAATTTTTCGGTGTTTTTAGGCTAAATTTGGGATATAAACGGGTATCGAAGATGCATGCACAAATCGACTTTTTGGGCCAAAAAAACGTGTTTTAGCATTTTTTTTGCCTGAAAATTGATTTTTTTTTAGCACAGTACAAATCGCTTCTGAGACCAAAAAAACTCGATTTTTCGGTGTTTTTAGGCTAAATTTGGGATATAAACGGGTATCGAAGATGCTGGCACAAATCGACTTTTTGGGCCCAAAAGAAGTGTTTTAAATTTTTTTTTGACTTAAAATTGAAAATTTTCTAGCACAGTGTAGACATGTGCAAATCGCTTCAGAGAAAAAAAAAACTCGATTTTTTGGTGTTTTTAGGATAAATTTGGGATATAAACGGGTATCGAAGATGCATGCACAAATCGACTTTTTGGGCCCAAAAAACGTGTTTTAGCATTTTTTTTGCCTGAAAATAGAAATTTTTCTAACACAGTGTAAACATGTACAAATCGCTTCCGAGACCAAAAAAACTCGATTTTTCGGTGTTTTTAGGCTAAATTTGGGATATAAACGGGTATCGAAGATGCATGCACAAATCGACTTTTTCGGCCCAAAAAACGTGTTTTAGCAATTCTTTTGCCTGAAAATTGAATTTTTTCTAGCACAGCGTAGACATGCACAAATCGCTTCTGAGACCCAAAAAACTCGATTTTTCGGTGTTTTTAGGCTAAATTTGGGATATAAACGGGTATCGAAGATGCATGCACAAATCGACTTTTTGGGCCCAAAAAACGTGTTTTAGCATTTTTTTTGCCTGAAAATTGAAATTTTTCTAGCACAGTACAAATCGCTTCTGAGACAAAAAAAACTCGATTTTTCGGTATTTTTAGGCTAAATTTGGGATATAAACGGGTATCGAAGATGCATGCACAAATCGACTTTTTGGGCCCAAAAAACGTGTTTTAGCATTTTTTTGCCTAAAAATTGAAATTTTTCTAGAACAATGTAGACATGTACAAATCTCTTCTGAGACCCAAAAAACTCGATTTTTCGGTGTTTTTAGGCTAAATTTGGGATATAAATGGGTATCGAAAATGCATGTACATATCGACTTTTTGGGCCCAAAAAAAGTGTTTTAAATTTTTTTTTTACTTAAAATTGAAAATTTTCTAGCACAGTGTAGACATGTGCAAATCGCTTCAGAGACCAAAAAAACTCGATTTTTTGGTGTTTTTAGGATAAATTTGGGATATAAACGGGTATCGAAGATGCATGCACAAATCGACTTTTTGGGCCCAAAAAACGTGTTTTAGCATTTTTTTTGCCTGAAAATAGAAATTTTTCTAACACAGTGTAAACATGTACAAATCGCTTCCGAGACCCAAAAAACTCGATTTATCGGTGTTTTTAGGCTAAATTTGGGATATAAACGGGTATCGAAGATGCATGCACAAATCGACTTTTTGGGCCCAAAAAACGTGTTTTAGCATTTTTTTTGCCTGAAAATTGAAATTTTTCTAGCACAGTACAAATCGCTTCTGAGACAAAAAAAACTCGATTTTTCGGTATTTTTAGGCTAAATTTGGGATATAAACGGGTATCGAAGATGCATGCACAAATCGACTTTTTGGGCCCAAAAAACGTGTTTTAGCATTTTTTTTGCCTGAAAATTGAAATTTTTCTAGCATAGTACAAATCGCTTCTGAAACCAAAAAAACTCGATTTCTCGGTGTTTTTAGGCTAAATTTGGGATATAAACGGGCATCGAAGATGCATGCACAAATCGACTTTTTGGGCCAAAAAAACGTGTTTTAGCATTATGTTTGCCTGAAAATTTAAATTTTTCTAGCACAGTACAAATCGTTTCTGAGACCAAAAAAACTCGATTTTTCGGTATTTTTAGGCTAAATTTGGGATATAAACGGGTATCGAAGATGCATGCACAAATCGACTTTTTGGGCCCAAAAAACGTGTTTTAGCATTTTTTTGCCTAAAAATTGAAATTTTTCTAGAACAATGTAGACATGTACAAATCGCTTCTGAGACCCAAAAAACTCGATTTTTCGGTGTTTTTAGGCTAAATTTGGGATATAAACGGGTATCGAAAATGCATGTACATATCGACTTTTTGGGCCCAAAAAACGTGTTTTAGCATTTTTTTTGCCTGAAAATTGATTTTTTTCTAGAACAGTGTAGAGATGTACAAATCGCTTCTGAGACCCAAAAAACTCGATTTTACGGTGTTTTTAGGCTAAATTTGGGATATAAACGGGTATCGAAGATGCATGCACAAATCGACTTTTTGGGCCCAAAAAACGTGTTTTAGCATTTTTTTTGCCTGAAAATTGATTTTTTTCTAGAACAGTGTAGAGATGTAGAAATCGCTTCTGAGACCCAAAAAACTCGATTTTTCGGTGTTTTAGGCTAAATTTGGGATATAAACGGGTATCGAAAATGCATGCACAAATCGACTTTTTGGGCCCAAAAAACGTGTTTTAAATTTTTTTTTGACTTAAAATTGAAAATTTTCTAGCACAGTGTAGACATGTGCAAATCGCTTCAGAGGCCAAAAAAAATCGATTTTTTGGTGTTTTTAGGATAAATTTAGGATATAAACGGGTATCGAAGATGCATGCACAAATCGACTTTTTGGGCACAAAAAACGTGTTTTAGCATTTTTTTTTCCTGAAAATTGAATTTTTTCTAGAACAGTGTAGACATGTACAAATCGCTTCTGAGACCCAAAAAACTCGATTTTTCGGTGTTTTTAGGCTAAATTTGGGATATAAACGGGTATCGAAGAAGCATGCACAAATCGACTTTTTGGGCCCAAAAAACGTGTTTTAGCATTTTTTTTGCCTGAAAATTGAATTTTTTCTAGAACAGTGTAGACATGTACAAATCGCTTCTGAGACCCAAAAAACTCGATTTTTCGGTGTTTTTAGGCTAAATTTAGGATATAAACGGGTCTCGAAGATGCATGCACAAATCGACTTTTTGGGCCCAAAAAACGTGTTTTAGCATTTTTTTTGCCCGAAAATAGAAATTTTTCTAACACAGTGTAAACATGTACAAATCGCTTCTGAGACCCAAAAAAACTCGATTTTTCGGTGTTTTTAGGCTAAATTTGGGATATAAACGGGTATCGAAGATGCATGCACAAATCGACTTTTGGGGCCAAAAAAACGTGTTTTAGCATTTTTTTTGCCTGAAAATTGATTTTTTTTTAGCACAGTACAAATCGCTTCTGGGACCAAAAAAACTCGATTTTTCGGTGTTTTTAGGCTAAATTTGGGATATAAACGGGTATCGAAGATGCATGCACAAATCGACTTTTTGGGCCCAAAAAACGTGTTTTAGCAATTCTTTTGCCTGAAAATTGAAATTTTTCTAGCACAGCGTTAACATGTACAAATCGCTTCTGAGACCCAAAAAACTCGATTTTTCGGTGTTTTTAGGCTAAATTTGGGATATAAACGGGTATCGAAGATGCATGCACAAATCGACTTTTTGGGCCAAAAAAACGTGTTTTATATTTTTTTTTGCCTGAAAATTGAAATTTTTCTAGCACAGTGTAAACATGTACAAATCGCTTCTGAGACCCAAAAAACTCGATTTTTCGGTGTTTTTAGGCTAAATTTGGGATATACACGGGTATCGAAGATGCATGCACAAATCGACTTTTTGGGCCAAAAAAACGTGTTTTAGCATTTTTTTTGCCTGAAAATGGATTTTTTTTTAGCACAGTGTAGACATGTACAAATCGCTTCTGAGACCCAAAAAACTCGATTTTTCGGTGTTTTTAGGATAAATTTGGGATATAAACGAGTATCGAATATGCATGCACAAATCGAGTTTTTGGGCCCAAAAAACATGTTTTAGCATTTTTTTTGATGGAAAATTGATTTTTTTCTAGCACAGTACAAATCGCTTCTGAGACCCAAAAAACTCTATTTTTCGGTGTTTTTAGGCTAAATTTGGGATATAAACGGGTCTCGAAGATGCATGCACAAATCGACTTTTTGGGCCCAAAAAACGTGTTTTAGCATTTTTTTTTCCTGAAAATTGATTTTTTTCTAGAACAGTGTAGACATGTACAAATCGCTTCTGAGACCCAAAAAACTCGATTTTTCGGTGTTTTTAGGCTAAATTTGGGATATAAACGGGTATCGAAGAAGCATGCACAAATCGACTTTTTGGGCCCAAAAAACGTGTTTTAGCATTTTTTTTGCCTGAAAATAGAATTTTTTCTAACACAGTGTAAACATGTACAAATCGCTTCTGAGACCCAAAAAACTCGATTTTTCGGTGTTTTTAGGCTAAATTTGGGATATAAACGGGTATCGAAGATGCATGCACAAATCGACTTTTTGGGCCAAAAAAACGTGTTTTACCATTTTTTTTGCCTGAAAATTGAAATTTTTCTAGCACAGTACAAATCGCTTCTGAGACCAAAAAAACTCGATGTTTCGGTATTTTTAGGCTAAATTTGGGATATAAACGGGTATCGAAGATGCATGCACAAATCGACTTTTTGGGCCCAAAAAACGTGTTTTAGCAATTTTTTACCTGAAAATTGAAATTTTTCTAGAACAATGTAGACATGTACAAATCGCTTCTGAGACCCAAAAAACTCGATTTTTCGGTGTTTTTAGGCTAAATTTCGGATATAAACGGGTATCGAAGATGCATGCACAAATCGAATTTTTGGGCCCAAAAATCGTGTTTTAGCATTTTTTTTGCCTGAAAATTGAAATTTTTCTAGCACAGTGTAAATATGTACAAATCGCTTCTGAGACCCAAAAAAACACGATTATTCGGTGTTTTTAGGCAAAATTTTGGATATAAACGGGTATCGAAGATGCATGCACAAATCGACTTTTTGGGCCAAAAAAACGTGTTTTAGCATTTTTTTTGCCTGAAAATTGAATTTTTTCTAGCACAGTACAAATCGCTTCTGAGACCAAAAAAACTCGATTTTTCGGTGTTTTAGGCTAAATTTGGGATATAAACGGGTATCGAAGATGCATGCACAAATCGACTTTTTGGGCCAAAAAAACGTGTTTTAAATTTTTTTTGGCCTGAAAATTTAAAATTTTCTAGCACAGTGTAGACATGTGCAAATCGCTTCAGAGACCAAAAAAACTCGATTTTTTGGTGTTTTTAGGCTAAATTTGGGATATAAACGGGTATCGAAGATGCATGCACAAATCGACTTTTTGGGCCCAAAAAACGTGTTTTAGCATTTTTTTTTCCTGAAAATTGAAATTTTTCTAGAACAGTGTAGACATGTACAAATCGCTTCTGAGACCCAAAAAACTCGATTTTTCGGTGTTTTTAGGCTAAATTTGGGATATAAACGGGTATCGAAGATGCATGCACAAATCGACTTTTTGGGCCCAAAAAACGTGTTTTAGCATTTTTTTTGCCTGAAAATAGAAATTTTTCTAACACAGTGTAAACATGTACAAATCGCTTCTGAGACCCAAAAAAACTCGATTTTTCGGTGTTTTTAGGCTAAATTTGGGATATAAACGGGTATCGAAGATGCATGCACAAATCGACTTTTGGGGCCAAAAAAACGTGTTTTAGCATTTTTTTTGCCTGAAAATTGATTTTTTTTTAGCACAGTACAAATCGCTTCTGAGACCAAAAAAACTCGATTTTTCGGTGTTTTTAGGCTAAATTTGGGATATAAACGGGTATCGAAGATGCATGCACAAATCGACTTTTTGGGCCCAAAAAACGTGTTTTAGCAATTCTTTTGCCTGAAAATTGAAATTTTTCTAGCACAGCGTAGACATGTACAAATCGCTTCTGAGACCCAAAAAACTCGATTTTTCGGTGTTTTTAGGCTAAATTTGGGATATAAACGGGTATCGAAGATGCATGCACAAATCGACTTTTTGGGCCAAAAAAACGTGTTTTATATTTTTTTTTGCCTGAAAATTGAAATTTTTCTAGCACAGTGTAAACATGTACAAATCGCTTCTGAGACCCAAAAAACTCGATTTTTCGGTGTTTTTAGGCTAAATTTGGGATATACACGGGTATCGAAGATGCATGCACAAATCGACTTTTTGGGCCCAAAAAACGTGTTTTAGCATTTTTTTTGCCTGAAAATGGATTTTTTTTTAGCACAGTGTAGACATGTACAAATCGCTTCTGAGACCCAAAAAATTCGATTTTTCGGTGTTTTTAGGATAAATTTGGGATATAAACGAGTATCGAATATGCATGCACAAATCGAGTTTTTGGGCCCAAAAAACATGTTTTAGCATTTTTTTTGATGGAAAATTGAAATTTTTTTAGCACAGTACAAATCGCTTCTGAGACCCAAAAAACTCTATTTTTCGGTGTTTTTAGGCAAAATTTGGGATATAAACGGGTCTCGAAGATGCATGCACAAATCGACTTTTTGGGCCCAAAAAACGTGTTTTAGCATTTTTTTTTCCTGAAAATTGATTTTTTTCTAGAACAGTGTAGACATGTACAAATCGCTTCTGAGACCCAAAAAACTCGATTTTTCGGTGTTTTTAGGCTAAATTTGGGATATAAACGGGTATCGAAGAAGCATGCACAAATCGACTTTTTGGGCCCAAAACACGTGTTTTAGCATTTTTTTTTCCTGAAAATAGAAATTTTTCTAACACAGTGTAAACATGTACAAATCGCTTCTGAGACCCAAAAAACTCGATTTTTCGGTGTTTTTAGGCTAAATTTGGAATATAAACGGGTATCGAAGATGCATGCACAAATCGACTTTTTGGGCCAAAAAAACGTGTTTTACCATTTTTTTTGCCTGAAAATTGAAATTTTTCTAGCACAGTACAAATCGCTTCTGAGACCAAAAAAACTCGATTTTTCGGTATTTTTAGGCTAAATTTGGGATATAAACGGGTATTGAAGATGCATGCACAAATCGACTTTTTGGGCCCAAAAAACGTGTTTTAGCATTTTTTTGCCTGAAAATTGATTTTTTTCTAGAACAATGTAGACATGTACAAATCGCTTCTGAGACCCAAAAAACTCGATTTTTCGGTGTTTTTAGGCTAAATTTCGGATATAAATGGGTATCGAAGATGCATGCACAAATCGAATTTTTGGGCCCAAAAATCGTGTTTTAGCATTTTTTTTGCCTGAAAATTGAAATTTTTCTAGCACAGTGTAAACATGTACAAATCGCTTCTGAGACCCAAAAAAACTCGATTATTCGGTGTTTTTAGGCAAAATTTAGGATAAAAACGGGTATCGAAGATGCATGCACAAATCGACTTTTTGGGCCAAAAAAACGTGTTTTAGCATTTTTTTTGCCTGAAAATTGAAATTTTTCTAGCACAGTACAAATCGCTTCTGAGACCAAAAAAACTCGATTCTTCGGTGTTTTAGGCTAAATTTGGGATATAAACGGGTATCGAAGATGCATGCACAAATCGACTTTTTGGGCCAAAAAAACGTGTTTTAAATTTTTTTTGGCCTGAAAATTGAAAATTTTCTAGCACAGTGTAGACATGTGCAAATCGCTTCAGAGACCAAAAAAACTCGATTTTTTGGTGTTTTTAGGCTAAATTTGGGATATAAACGGGTATCGAAGATGCATGCACAAATCGACTTTTTGGGCCCAAAAAACGTGTTTTAGCATTTTTTTTTCCTGAAAATTGAAATTTTTCTAGAACAGTGTAGACATGTACAAATCGCTTCTGAGACCCAAAAAACTCGATTTTTCGGTGTTTTTAGGCTAAATTTGGGATATAAACGGGTATCGAAGATGCATGCACAAATCGACTTTTTGGCCCAAAAAACGTGTTTTAGCATTTTTTTTGCCTGAAAATTGAAATTTTTCTAGAACAGTGTAGACATGTACAAATCGTTTCTGAGACCCAAAAAACTCGATTTTTCGGTGTTTTTAGGCTAAATTTAGGATATAAACGGGTCTCGAAGATGCATGCACAAATCGACTTTTTGGGCCCAAAAAACGTGTTTTAGCATTTTTTTTGCCTGAAAATAGAAATTTTTCTAACACAGTGTAAACATGTACAAATCGCTTCTGAGACCCAAAAAAACTCGATTTTTCGGTGTTTTTAGGCTAAATTTGGGATATAAACGGGTATCGAAGATGCATGCACAAATCGACTTTTTGGGCCAAAAAAACGTGTTTTAGCATTTTTTTTGCCTGAAAATTGATTTTTTTTTTAGCACAGTACAAATCGCTTCTGAGACCCAAAAAACTCGATTTTTCGGTGTTTTTAGGCTAAATTTGGGATATAAACGGGTATCGAAGATGCATGCACAAATCGACTTTTTGGGCCCAAAAAACGTGTTTTAGCAATTCTTTTGCCTGAAAATTGATTTTTTTCTAGCACAGCGTAGACATGTACAAATCGCTTCTGAGACCCAAAAAACTCGATTTTTCGGTCTTTTTAGGCTAAATTTGGGATATAAACGGGTATCGAAGATGCATGCACAAATCGACTTTTTGGGCCAAAAAAACGTGTTTTAGCATTATGTTTGCCTGAAAATTGAAATTTTTCTAGCACAGTAAAAATCGCTTCTGAGACCAAAAAAACTCGATTTTTCGGTATTTTTAGGCTAAATTTGGGATATAAACGGGTATCGAAGATGCATGCACAAATCGACTTTTTGGGCCCAAAAAACGTGTTTTAGCATTTTTTTTGCCTGAAAATTGATTTTTTTCTAGAACAGTGTAGAGATGTAGAAATCGCTTCTGAGACCCAAAAAACTCGATTTTTCGGTGTTTTAGGCTAAATTTGGGATATAAACGGGTATCGAAAATGCATGCACAAATCGACTTTTTGGGCCCAAAAAACGTGTTTTAAATTTTTTTTTGACTTAAAATTGAAAATTTTCTAGCACAGTGTAGACATGTGCAAATCGCTTCAGAGACCAAAAAAACTCGATTTTTTGGTGTTTTTAGGATAAATTTGGGATATAAACGGGTATCGAAGATGCATGCACAAATCGACTTTTTGGGCCCAAAAAACGTGTTTTAGCATTTTTTTTTTCCTGAAAATTGAAATTTTTCTAGAACAGTGTAGACATGTACAAATCGCTTCTGAGACCCCAAAAACTCGATTTTTCGGTGTTTTTAGGCTAAATTTGGGATATAAACGGGTATTGAAGATGCATGCACAAATCGACTTTTTGGGCCCAAAAAACGTGTTTTAGCATTTTTTTTGCCTAAAAATTGAAATTTTTCTAGAATAGTGTAGACATGTACAAATCGCTTCTGAGACCCAAAAAACTCGATTTTTCGGTGTTTTTAGGCTAAATTTAGGATATAAACGGGTCTCGAAGATGCATGCACAAATCGACTTTTTGGGCCCAAAGAACGTGTTTTAGCATTTTTTTTGCCTGAAAATAGAAATTTTTCTAACACAGTGTAAACATGTACAAAACGCTTCTGAGACCCAAAAAAACTCGATTTTTCGGTGTTTTTAAGCTAAATTTGGGATATAAACGGGTATCGAATATGCATGCACGAATCGACTTTTTGGGCCAAAAAAACGTGTTTTATATTTTTTTTTGCCTGAAAATTGAAAATTTTCTAGCACAGTGTAGACATGTGCAAATCGCTTCTGAGACCCAAAAAACTCGATTTTTCGGTGTTTTTAGGCTAAATTTGGGATATAAACGGGTATCGAAGATGCATGCACAAATCGACTTTTTGGGCCCAAAAAACGTGTTTTAGCATTTTTTTTTCCTGAAAATTGAAATTTTTCTAGAACAGTGTAGACATGTACAAATCGCTTCTGAGACCCAAAAAACTCGATTTTTCGGTGTTTTTAGGCTAAATTTGGGATATAAACGGGTATCGAAGATGCATGCACAAATCGACTTTTTGGCCCAAAAAACGTGTTTTAGCATTTTTTTTGCCTGAAAATTGAAATTTTTCTAGAACAGTGTAGACATGTACAAATCGTTTCTGAGACCCAAAAAACTCGATTTTTCGGTGTTTTTAGGCTAAATTTAGGATATAAACGGGTCTCGAAGATGCATGCACAAATCGACTTTTTGGGCCCAAAAAACGTGTTTTAGCATTTTTTTTGCCTGAAAATAGTAATTTTTCTAACACAGTGTAAACATGTACAAATCGCTTCTGAGACCCCAAAAAACTCGATTTTTCGGTGTTTTTAGGCTAAATTTGGGATATAAACGGGTATCGAAGATGCATGCACAAATCGACTTTTTGGGCCAAAAAAACGTGTTTTAGCATTTTTTTTGCCTGAAAATTGATTTTTTTTTTAGCACAGTACAAATCGCTTCTGAGACCCAAAAAACTCGATTTTTCGGTGTTTTTAGGCTAAATTTGGGATATAAACGGGTATCGAAGATGCATGCACAAATCGACTTTTTGGGCCCAAAAAACGTGTTTTAGCAATTCTTTTGCCTGAAAATTGATTTTTTTCTAGCACAGCGTAGACATGTACAAATCGCTTCTGAGACCCAAAAAACTCGATTTTTCGGTGTTTTTAGGCTAAATTTGGGATATAAACGGGTATCGAAGATGCATGCACAAATCGACTTTTTGGGCCAAAAAAACGTGTTTTAGCATTTTTTTTGATGGAAAATTGAAATTTTTCTAGCACAGTAAAAATCGCTTCTGAGACCAAAAAAACTCGATTTTTCGGTATTTTTAGGCTAAATTTGGGATATAAACGGGTATCGAAGATGCATGCACAAATCGACTTTTTGGGCCCAAAAAACGTGTTTTAGCATTTTTTTTTGCCTGAAAATTGATTTTTTTCTAGAACAGTGTAGAGATGTAGAAATCGCTTCTGAGACCCAAAAAACTCGATTTTTCGGTGTTTTAGGCTAAATTTGGGATATAAACGGGTATCGAAAATGCATGCACAAATCGACTTTTTGGGCCCAAAAAACGTGTTTTAAATTTTTTTTTGACTTAAAATTGAAAATTTTCTAGCACAGTGTAGACATGTGCAAATCGCTTCAGAGACCAAAAAAACTCGATTTTTTGGTGTTTTTAGGATAAATTTGGGATATAAACGGGTATCGAAGATGCATGCACAAATCGACTTTTTGGGCCCAAAAAACGTGTTTTAGCATTTTTTTTTTCCTGAAAATTGAAATTTTTCTAGAACAGTGTAGACATGTACAAATCGCTTCTGAGACCCCAAAAACTCGATTTTTCGGTGTTTTTAGGCTAAATTTGGGATATAAACGGGTATCGAAGATGCATGCACAAATCGACTTTTTGGGCCCAAAAAACGTGTTTTAGCATTTTTTTTGCCTAAAAATTGAAATTTTTCTAGAATAGTGTAGACATGTACAAATCGCTTCTGAGACCCCAAAAACTCGATTTTTCGGTGTTTTTAGGCTAAATTTGGGATATAAACGGGTATCGAATATGCATGCACGAATCGACTTTTTGGGCCAAAAAAACGTGTTTTAGCATTTTTTTTGCCTGAAAATTGAAATTTTTCTAGCACAGTACAAATCGCTTCTGAGACCCAAAAAACTCGATTTTTCGGTGTTTTTAGGCTAAATTTGGGATATAAACGGGTATCGAAGATGCATGCACAAATCGACTTTTTGGGCCCAAAAAACGTGTTTTAGCAATTCTTCTGCCTGAAAATTGATTTTTTTCTAGCACAGCGTAGACATGTACAAATCGCTTCTGACACCCAAAAAACTCGATTTTTCGGTGTTTTTAGGCTAAATTTGGGATATAAACGGGTATCGAAGATGCATGCAAAAATCGACTTTTTGGGTCAAAAAAACGTGTTTTATATTTTTTTTTGCCTGAAAATTGAAATTTTTCTAGCACAGTGTAAACATGTACAAATCGCTTCTGAGACCCAAAAAACTCGATTTTTCGGTGTTTTTAGGCTAAATTTGGGATATAAACGGGTATCGAAGATGCATGCACAAATCGACTTTTTGGGCCAAAAAAACGTGTTTTATATTTTTTTTTGCCTGAAAATTGAAAATTTTCTAGCACAGTGTAGACATGTGCAAATCGCTTCTGAGACCCAAAAAACTCGATTTTTCGGTGTTTTTAGGCTAAATTTGGGATATAAACGGGTATCGAAGATGCATGCACAAATCGACTTTTTGGGCCCAAAAAACGTGTTTTAGCATTTTTTTTTCCTGAAAATTGAAATTTTTCTAGAACAGTGTAGACATGTACAAATCGCTTCTGAGACCCAAAAAACTCGATTTTTCGGTGTTTTTAGGCTAAATTTGGGATATAAACGGGTATCGAAGATGCATGCACAAATCGACTTTTTGGCCCAAAAAACGTGTTTTAGCATTTTTTTTGCCTGAAAATTGAAATTTTTCTAGAACAGTGTAGACATGTACAAATCGTTTCTGAGACCCAAAAAACTCGATTTTTCGGTGTTTTTAGGCTAAATTTAGGATATAAACGGGTCTCGAAGATGCATGCACAAATCGACTTTTTGGGCCCAAAAAACGTGTTTTAGCATTTTTTTTGCCTGAAAATAGTAATTTTTCTAACACAGTGTAAACATGTACAAATCGCTTCTGAGACCCCAAAAAACTCGATTTTTCGGTGTTTTTAGGCTAAATTTGGGATATAAACGGGTATCGAAGATGCATGCACAAATCGACTTTTTGGGCCAAAAAAACGTGTTTTAGCATTTTTTTTGCCTGAAAATTGATTTTTTTTTTAGCACAGTACAAATCGCTTCTGAGACCCAAAAA
The DNA here is from genome assembly GCA_034508575.1 of Petrolisthes manimaculis. NCBI lineage: Eukaryota > Metazoa > Arthropoda > Malacostraca > Decapoda > Porcellanidae > Petrolisthes > Petrolisthes manimaculis. Next base: position 1,106,575 of record JAWZYT010001007.1, read on the forward strand.
ACTCGATTTTTCGGTGTTTTTAGGCTAAATTTGGGATATAAACGGGTATCGAAGATGCATGCACAAATCGACTTTTTGGGCCCAAAAAACGTGTTTTAGCAATTCTTTTGCCTGAAAATTGATTTTTTTCTAGCACAGCGTAGACATGTACAAATCGCTTCTGAGACCCAAAAAACTCGATTTTTCGGTGTTTTTAGGCTAAATTTGGGATATAAACGGGTATCGAAGATGCATGCACAAATCGACTTTTTGGGCCAAAAAAACGTGTTTTAGCATTTTTTTTGATGGAAAATTGAAATTTTTCTAGCACAGTAAAAATCGCTTCTGAGACCAAAAAAACTCGATTTTTCGGTATTTTTAGGCTAAATTTGGGATATAAACGGGTATCGAAGATGCATGCACAAATCGACTTTTTGGGCCCAAAAAACGTGTTTTAGCATTTTTTTTTGCCTGAAAATTGATTTTTTTCTAGAACAGTGTAGAGATGTAGAAATCGCTTCTGAGACCCAAAAAACTCGATTTTTCGGTGTTTTAGGCTAAATTTGGGATATAAACGGGTATCGAAAATGCATGCACAAATCGACTTTTTGGGCCCAAAAAACGTGTTTTAAATTTTTTTTTGACTTAAAATTGAAAATTTTCTAGCACAGTGTAGACATGTGCAAATCGCTTCAGAGACCAAAAAAACTCGATTTTTTGGTGTTTTTAGGATAAATTTGGGATATAAACGGGTATCGAAGATGCATGCACAAATCGACTTTTTGGGCCCAAAAAACGTGTTTTAGCATTTTTTTTTTCCTGAAAATTGAAATTTTTCTAGAACAGTGTAGACATGTACAAATCGCTTCTGAGACCCCAAAAACTCGATTTTTCGGTGTTTTTAGGCTAAATTTGGGATATAAACGGGTATCGAAGATGCATGCACAAATCGACTTTTTGGGCCCAAAAAACGTGTTTTAGCATTTTTTTTGCCTAAAAATTGAAATTTTTCTAGAATAGTGTAGACATGTACAAATCGCTTCTGAGACCCCAAAAACTCGATTTTTCGGTGTTTTTAGGCTAAATTTGGGATATAAACGGGTATCGAATATGCATGCACGAATCGACTTTTTGGGCCAAAAAAACGTGTTTTAGCATTTTTTTTGCCTGAAAATTGAAATTTTTCTAGCACAGTACAAATCGCTTCTGAGACCCAAAAAACTCGATTTTTCGGTGTTTTTAGGCTAAATTTGGGATATAAACGGGTATCGAAGATGCATGCACAAATCGACTTTTTGGGCCCAAAAAACGTGTTTTAGCAATTCTTCTGCCTGAAAATTGATTTTTTTCTAGCACAGCGTAGACATGTACAAATCGCTTCTGACACCCAAAAAACTCGATTTTTCGGTGTTTTTAGGCTAAATTTGGGATATAAACGGGTATCGAAGATGCATGCAAAAATCGACTTTTTGGGTCAAAAAAACGTGTTTTATATTTTTTTTTGCCTGAAAATTGAAATTTTTCTAGCACAGTGTAAACATGTACAAATCGCTTCTGAGACCCAAAAAACTCGATTTTTCGGTGTTTTTAGGCTAAATTTGGGATATACACGGGTATCGAAGATGCATGCACAAATCGACTTTTTGGGCCCAAAAAACGTGTTTTAGCATTTTTTTTGCCTGAAAATTGAATTTTTTCTAGCACAGTACAAATCGCTATTGAGACCAAAAAAAAACGATTTTTTGGAGTTTTTAGGCTAAATTTGGGATATAAACGGGTATCGAAGATGCATGCACAAATCGACTTTTTGGGCCAAAAAAACGTGTTTTAGCATTTTTTTTGCCTGAAAATTGATTTTTTTCTAGCACAGTGTATACATGTACAAATCGCTTCTGAGACCCAAAAAACTCGATTTTTCGGTGTTTTTAGGCTAAATTTGGGATATAAACGGGTATCGAAGATGCATGCACAAATCGACTTTTTGGGCCAAAAAAACGTGTTTTAGCATTTTTTTTGCCTGAAAATTGAACTTTTTCTAGCACAGTACAAATTGCTTCTGAGACCCAAAAAACTCGATTTTTCGGTGTTTTTAGGCTAAATTTGGGATATAAACGAGTATTGAAGATGCATGCACAAATCGACTTTTTGGGCCCAAAAAACGTGTTTTAGCATTTTTTTGGCCTGAAAATGGATTTCTTTTTAGCACAGTACAAATCGCTTCTGAGACCCAAAAAACTCTATTTTTCGGTGTTTTTAGGCTAAATTTGGGATATAAACGGGTCTCGAAGATGCATGCACAAATCGACTTTTTGGGCCCAAAAAACGTGTTTTAGCATTTTTTTTTCCTGAAAATTGAATTTTTTCTAGAACAGTGTAGACATGTACAAATCGCTTCTGAGACCCAAAAAACTCGATTTTTCGGTGTTTTTAGGCTAATTTTGGGATATAAACGGGTCTCGAAGATGTATGCACAAATCGACTTTTTGGGCCCAAAAAATGTGTTTTAGCATTTTTTTGGCCAGAAAATTGAAATTTTTCTAGAACAGTGTAGACATGTAAAAATCGCTTCTGAGACCCAAAAAACTCGATTTTCGGTGTTTTTAGGCTAAATTTGGGATATAAACGGGTATCGAAGATGCATGCACAAATCGACTTTTTGGGCCCAAAAAACGTGTTTTAGCATTTTTTTTGCCTGAAAATTGAAATTTTTCTAGCACAGTGTAAACATGTACAAATCGCTTCTGAGACCCAAAAAACTCGATTTTTCGGTGTTTTTAGGTTAAATTTGGGATATAAACGGATGTCGAATATGCATGCACAAATCGAGTTTTTGTGCCCAAAAAACATGTTTTAGCATTTTTTTTGCCTGAAAATTGAAATTTTTCTAGCACAGTACAAATCGCTTCTGAGACCCAAAAAACTCGATTTTTCGGTGTTTTTAGGCTAAATTTGGGATATAAACGGGTATCGACGATGCATGCACAAATCGACTTTTTGGCCCAAAAAACGTGTTTTAGCATTTTTTTTGCCTGAAAATTGAAATTTTTCTAGAACAGTGTAGACATGTACAAATCGTTTCTGAGACCCAAAAAACTCGATTTTTCGGTGTTTTTAGGCTAAATTTGGGATATAAACGGGTTTCGAAGATGCATGCACAAATCGACTTTTTGGGCCCAAAAAACGTGTTTTAGCATTTTTTTTGCCTGAAAATAGAAATTTTTCTAACACAGTGTAAACATGTACAAATCGCTTCTGAGACCCAAAAAAACTCGATTTTTCGGTGTTTTTAGGCTAAATTTGGGATATAAACGGGTATCGAAGATGCATGCACAAATCGACTTTTTGGGCCAAAAAAACGTGTTTTAGCATTTTTTTTGCCTGAAAATTGATTTTTTTTTTAGCACAGTACAAATCGCTTCTGAGACCCAAAAAACTCGATTTTTCGGTGTTTTTAGGCTAAATTTGGGATATAAACGGGTATCGAAGATGCATGCACAAATCGACTTTTTGGGCCCAAAAAACGTGTTTTAGCAATTCTTTTGCCTGAAAATTGATTTTTTTCTAGCACAGCGTAGACATGTACAAATCGCTTCTGAGACCCAAAAAACTCGATTTTTCGGTGTTTTTAGGCTAAATTTGGGATATAAACGGGTATCGAAGATGCATGCACAAATCGACTTTTTGGGCCAAAAAAACGTGTTTTAGCATTATGTTTGCCTGAAAATTGAAATTTTTCTAGCACAGTAAAAATCGCTTCTGAGACCAAAAAAACTCGATTTTTCGGTATTTTTAGGCTAAATTTGGGATATAAACGGGTATCGAAGATGCATGCAGAAATCGACTTTTTGGGCCCAAAAAACGTGTTTTAGCATTTTTTTTGCCTGAAAATTGATTTTTTTCTAGAACAGTGTAGAGATGTAGAAATCGTTTCTGAGACCCAAAAAACTCGATTTTTCGGTGTTTTAGGCTAAATTTGGGATATAAACGGGTATCGAAAATGCATGCACAAATCGACTTTTTGGGCCCAAAAAACGTGTTTTAAATTTTTTTTTGACTTAAAATTGAAAATTTTCTAGCACAGTGTAGACATGTGCAAATCGCTTCAGAGACCAAAAAAACTCGATTTTTTGGTGTTTTTAGGATAAATTTGGGATATAAACGGGTATCGAAGATGCATGCACAAATCGACTTTTTGGGCCCAAAAAACGTGTTTTAGCATTTTTTTTTTCCTGAAAATTGAAATTTTTCTAGAACAGTGTAGACATGTACAAATCGCTTCTGAGACCCCAAAAACTCGATTTTTCGGTGTTTTTAGGCTAAATTTGGGATATAAACGGGTATCGAAGATGCATGCACAAATCGACTTTTTGGGCCCAAAAAACGTGTTTTAGCATTTTTTTTGCCTAAAAATTGAAATTTTTCTAGAATAGTGTAGACATGTACAAATCGCTTCTGAGACCCAAAAAACTCGATTTTTCGGTGTTTTTAGGCTAAATTTAGGATATAAACGGGTCTCGAAGATGCATGCACAAATCGACTTTTTGGGCCCAAAGAACGTGTTTTAGCATTTTTTTTGCCTGAAAATAGAAATTTTTCTAACACAGTGTAAACATGTACAAAACGCTTCTGAGACCCAAAAAAACTCGATTTTTCGGTGTTTTTAAGCTAAATTTGGGATATAAACGGGTATCGAATATGCATGCACGAATCGACTTTTTGGGCCAAAAAAACGTGTTTTAGCATTTTTTTTGCCTGAAAATTGAAATTTTTCTAGCACAGTACAAATCGCTTCTGAGACCCAAAAAACTCGATTTTTCGGTGTTTTTAGGCTAAATTTGGGATATAAACGGGTATCGAAGATGCATGCACAAATCGACTTTTTGGGCCCAAAAAACGTGTTTTAGCAATTCTTCTGCCTGAAAATTGATTTTTTTCTAGCACAGCGTAGACATGTACAAATCGCTTCTGACACCCAAAAAACTCGATTTTTCGGTGTTTTTAGGCTAAATTTGGGATATAAACGGGTATCGAAGATGCATGCAAAAATCGACTTTTTGGGCCAAAAAAACGTGTTTTATATTTTTTTTTGCCTGAAAATTGAAATTTTTCTAGCACAGTGTAAACATGTACAAATCGCTTCTGAGACCCAAAAAACTCGATTTTTCGGTGTTTTTAGGCTAAATTTGGGATATACACGGGTATCGAAGATGCATGCACAAATCGACTTTTTGGGCCCAAAAAACGTGTTTTAGCATTTTTTTTGCCTGAAAATTGAATTTTTTCTAGCACAGTACAAATCGCTATTGAGACCAAAAAAAAACGATTTTTTGGAGTTTTTAGGCTAAATTTGGGATATAAACGGGTATCGAAGATGCATGCACAAATCGACTTTTTGGGCCAAAAAAACGTGTTTTAGCATTTTTTTTGCCTGAAAATTGATTTTTTTCTAGCACAGTGTATACATGTACAAATCGCTTCTGAGACCCAAAAAACTCGATTTTTCGGTGTTTTTAGGCTAAATTTGGGATATAAACGGGTATCGAAGATGCATGCACAAATCGACTTTTTGGGCCAAAAAAACGTGTTTTAGCATTTTTTTTGCCTGAAAATTGAACTTTTTCTAGCACAGTACAAATCGCTTCTGAGACCCAAAAAACTCGATTTTTCGGTGTTTTTAGGCTAAATTTGGGATATAAACGAGTATTGAAGATGCATGCACAAATCGACTTTTTGGGCCCAAAAAACGTGTTTTAGCATTTTTTTGGCCTGAAAATGGATTTCTTTTTAGCACAGTACAAATCGCTTCTGAGACCCAAAAAACTCGATTTTTCGGTGTTTTTAGGCTAATTTTGGGATATAAACGGGTCTCGAAGATGTATGCACAAATCGACTTTTTGGGCCCAAAAAATGTGTTTTAGCATTTTTTTGGCCAGAAAATTGAAATTTTTCTAGAACAGTGTAGACATGTAAAAATCGCTTCTGAGACCCAAAAAACTCGATTTTCGGTGTTTTTAGGCTAAATTTGGGATATAAACGGGTATCGAAGATGCATGCACAAATCGACTTTTTGGGCCCAAAAAACGTGTTTTAGCATTTTTTTTGCCTGAAAATTGAAATTTTTCTAGCACAGTGTAAACATGTACAAATCGCTTCTGAGACCCAAAAAACTCGATTTTTCGGTGTTTTTAGGTTAAATTTGGGATATAAACGGATGTCGAATATGCATGCACAAATCGAGTTTTTGTGCCCAAAAAACATGTTTTAGCATTTTTTTTGCCTGAAAATTGAAATTTTTCTAGCACAGTACAAATCGCTTCTGAGACCCAAAAAACTCGATTTTTCGGTGTTTTTAGGCTAAATTTGGGATATAAACGGGTATCGACGATGCATGCACAAATCGACTTTTTGGGCCAAAAAAACGTGTTTTAGCATTTTTTTTGACTGAAAATTGATTTTTTTCTAGCACAGTGTAAACATGTACAAATCGCTTCTGAGACCCAAAAAACTCGATTTTTCGGTGTTTTTAGGCTAAATTTGGGATATAAACGGGTATCGAAGATGCATGCACAAATCGACTTTTTGGGCCAAAAAAACGTGTTTTAGCATTTTTTTTGATGGAAAATTGAAATTTTTCTAGCACAGTAAAAATCGCTTCTGAGACCAAAAAAACTCGATTTTTCGGTATTTTTAGGCTAAATTTGGGATATAAACGGGTATCGAAGATGCATGCACAAATCGACTTTTTGGGCCGTAAAAACGTGTTTTAGCATTTTTTTGCCTGAAAATTGAAATTTTTCTAGAACAATGTAGACATGTACAAATCGCTTCTGAGACCCAAAAAACTCGATTTTTCGGTGTTTTTAGGCTAAATTTCGGATATAAACGGGTATCGAAGATGCATGCACAAATCGAATTTTTGGGCCCAAAAATCGTGTTTTAGCATTTTTTTTGCCTGAAAATTGAAATTTTTCTAGCACAGTGTAAACATGTACAAATCGCTTCTGAGACCCAAAAAACTCGATTTTTCGGTGTTTTAGGCTAAATTTGGAATATAAACGGGTATCGAAGATGCATGCACAAATCGACTTCTTGGGCCAAAAAAACGTGTTTTAAATTTTTTTTTGCCTGAAAATTGAAAATTTTCTAGCACAGTGTAGACATGTGCAAATCGCTTCAGTGACCAAAAAAACTCGATTTTTTGCTGTTTTTAGGCTAAATTTGGGATATAAACGGGTATCGAAGATGCATGCAGAAATCGACTTTTTGGGCCTAAAAAACGTGTTTTAGCATTTTTTTTGCCTGAAAATTGAAATTTTTCTAGCACAGTGTAAACATTTACAAATCGCTTCTGAGACCCAAAAAACTCGATTTTTCGGTGTTTTAGGCTAAATTTGGGATATAAACGGGTATCGAAGATGCATGCACAAATCGACTTTTTGGGCCCAAAAAACGTGTTTTAGCATTTTTTTTTGCCTGATAATTGATTTTTTTCTAGCACAGTGTAAACATGTACAAATCGCTTCTGAGACCCAAAAAACTCGATTTTTTGGTGTTTTTAGGCTAAATTTGGGATATAAACGAGTATCGAAGATGCATGCACAAATCGACTTTTTGGGCCAAAAAAACGTGTTTTAGCATTTTTTTTTGCCTGAAAATCGAAATTTATCTAGCACAGTACAAATCGCTTCTGAGACCAAAAAAACCCGATTTTTCGGTATTTTTAGGCTGAATTTGGGATATAAACGGGTATCGAAGATGCATGCACAAATCGACTTTTTGGGCCCAAAAAACTTTTTTTTAGCATTTTTTTTGCCTGAAAATTGAATTTTTTCTAGAACAATGTAGACATGTACAAATCGCTTCTGAGACCCAAAAAACTCGATTTTTCGGTGTTTTTAGGCTAAATTTAGGATATAAACGGGTATCGAAAATGCATGCACAAATCGACTTTTTGGGCCAAAAAAACGTGTTTCAGCATTTTTTTTGCCTGAAAATTGAAATTTTTCTAGCACAGTACAAATCGCTTCTGAGACCAAAAAAACTCGATTTTTCGGTGTTTTAGGCTAAATTTGGGATATAAACAGGTATCGAAGATGCATGCACAAATCGACTTTTTGGGCCCAAAAAACGTGTTTTAAAATTTTGTTTGACTTAAAATTGAAAATTTTCTAGCGCAGTGTAGACATGTGCAAATCGCTTCAGAGACCAAAAAAACTCGATTTTTTGGTGTTTTTAGGCTAAATTTGGGATATAAACGGGTATCGAAGATGCATGCACAAATCGACTTTTTGGGCACAAAAAACGTGTTTTAGCATTTTTTTTGCCTGAAATTGAAATTTTTCTAGAACAGTGTAGACATGTACAAATCGCTTCTGAGACCCAAAAAACTCGATTTTTCGGTGCTTTTAGGCTAAATTTGGGATATAAACGGGTCTCGGAAATGCATGCACAAATCGACTTTTTGGGCCCAAAAAACGTGTTTTAGCATTTTTTTTTCCTGAAAATTGAAATTTTTCTAACACAGTGTAAACATGTACAAATCGCTTCTGAGACCCAAAAAACTCGATTTTTCGGTGTTTTTAGGCTAAATTTGGGATATAAACGGGTATCGAAGATGCATGCACAAATCGACTTTTTGGGCCAAAAAAACGTGTTTTAGCATTTTTTTTGACTGAAAATTGATTTTTTTTCTAGAACAGTATAGACATGTACAAATCGCTTCTGAGACCCAAAAAACTCGATTTTTCGGTGTTTTTCTAGGCTTATTTTGGGATATAAACGGGTCCCGAAAATGCATGCACAAATCGACTTTTTGGGCCCAAAAAACGTGTTTTAGCATTTTTTTTGCCTGAAAATTGATTTTTTTCTAACACAGTGTAAACATGTACAAATCGCTTCTGAGACCCAAAAAACTCGATTTTTCGGTGTTTTTAGGCTAAATTTGGGATATAAACGGGTATCGAAGATGCATGCACAAATCGACTTTTTGGGCCAAAAAAACGTGTTGTAGCATTTTTTTTGCCTTAAAATTGAAATTTTTCTAGCACAGTACAAATCGCTTCTGAGACCTAAAAAACTCGATTTTTCGGTGTTTTAGGCTAAATTTGGGATATAAACGGGTATCGAAGATGCATGCACAAATCGACTTTTTGGGCCCAAAAAACGTGTTTTAAATTTTTTTTTTTACTTAAAATTGAAAATTTTCTAGCACAGTGTAGACATGTGCAAATCGCTTCAGAGACCAAAAAAACTCGATTTTTCGGTGTTTTTTTAGGCTTATTTTGGGATATAAACGGGTCCCGAAAATGCATGCACAAATCGACTTTTTGGGCCCAAAAAACGTGTTTTAGCATTTTTTTTGCCTGAAAATTGATTTTTTTCTAACACAGTGTAAACATGTACAAATCGCTTCTGAGACCCAAAAAACTCGATTTTTCGGTGTTCTTAGGCTAAATTTGGGATATAAACGGGTATCGAAGATGCATGCACAAATCGACTTTTTGGGCCAAAAAAACGTGTTTTAGCATTTTTTTTGCCTGAAAATTGAAATATTTCTAGAACAGTGCAGACATGTACAAATCGCTTCTGAGACCCAAAAAACTCGATTTTTCGGTGTTTTTAGGCTAAATTTGGGATATAAACGGGTATCGAAGATGCATGCACAAATCGACTTTTTCGGCCAAAAAAACGTGTTGTAGCATTTTTTTTGCCTTAAAATTGAAATTTTTCTAGCACAGTACAAATCGCTTCTGAGACCCAAAAAACTCGATTTTTCGGTGTTTTTAGGCTAAATTTGGGATATAAACGGGTATCGAAGATGCATGCACAAATCGACTTTTTGGGCCCAAAAAATGTGTTTTAGCATTTTTTTTGCCTGAAAATTGATTTTTTTCTAGAACAGTGTAGACATGTACAAATCGCTTCTGAGACCCAATAAAACTCGATTTCTCGGTGTTTTTAGGCTAAATTTGGGATATAAACGAGTATCGAAGATGCATGCACAAATCGACTTTTTGGGCCAAAAAAACGTGTTTTAGCATTTTTTTTGCCTGAAAATTGAAATTTTTCTAGCACAGTACAAATCGCTTCTGAGACCCAAAAAACTCGATTTTTCGGTGTTTTTAGGCTAAATTTGGGATATAAACGGGTATCGAAGATGCATGCACAAATCGACTTTTTGGGCCAAAAAAACGTGTTTTAGCATTTTTTTTGCCTGAAAATTGAAATTTTTCTAGCACAGTACAAATCGCTTCTGAGACCAAAAAAACTCGATTTTTCGGTGTTTTAGGCTAAATTTGGAATATAAACGGGTATCGAAGATGCATGCACAAATCGACTTTTTGGGCCAAAAAAACGTGTTTTAAATTTTTTTTTGCCTGAAAATTGAAAATTTTCTAGCACAGTGTAGACATGTGCAAATCGCTTCAGTGACCAAAAAAACTCGATTTTTTGCTGTTTTTAGGCTAAATTTGGGATATAAACGGGTATCGAAGATGCATGCACAAATCGACTTTTTGGGCCCAAAAAACGTGTTTTAGCATTTTTTTTTGCCTGATAATTGATTTTTTTCTAGCACAGTGTAAACATGTACAAATCGCTTCTGAGACCCAAAAAACTCGATTTTTTGGTGTTTTTAGGCTAAATTTGGGATATAAACGAGTATCGAAGATGCATGCACAAATCGACTTTTTGGGCCAAAAAAACGTGTTTTAGCATTTTTTTTTGCCTGAAAATCGAAATTTATCTAGCACAGTACAAATCGCTTCTGAGACCAAAAAAACCCGATTTTTCGGTATTATTAGGCTGAATTTGGGATATAAACGGGTATCGAAGATGCATGCACAAATCGACTTTTTGGGCCCAAAAAACTTTTTTTTAGCATTTTTTTTGCCTGAAAATTGAATTTTTTCTAGAACAATGTAGACATGTACAAATCGCTTCTGAGACCCAAAAAACTCGATTTTTCGGTGTTTTTAGGCTAAATTTAGGATATAAACGGGTATCGAAAATGCATGCACAAATCGACTTTTTGGGCCAAAAAAACGTGTTTTAGCATTTTTTTTGCCTGAAAATTGAAATTTTTCTAGCACAGTACAAATCGCTTCTGAGACCAAAGAAACTCGATTTTTCGGTGTTTTAGGCTAAATTTGGGATATAAACAGGTATCGAAGATGCATGCACAAATCGACTTTTTGGGCCCAAAAAACGTGTTTTAAAATTTTGTTTGACTTAAAATTGAAAATTTTCTAGCGCAGTGTAGACATGTGCAAATCGCTTCAGAGACCAAAAAAACTCGATTTTTTGGTGTTTTTAGGCTAAATTTGGGATATAAACGGGTATCGAAGATGCATGCACAAATCGACTTTTTGGGCACAAAAAACGTGTTTTAGCATTTTTTTTGCCTGAAATTGAAATTTTTCTAGAACAGTGTAGACATGTACAAATCGCTTCTGAGACCCAAAAAACTCGATTTTTCGGTGCTTTTAGGCTAAATTTGGGATATAAACGGGTCTCGGAAATGCATGCACAAATCGACTTTTTGGGCCCAAAAAACGTGTTTTAGCATTTTTTTTTCCTGAAAATTGAAATTTTTCTAACACAGTGTAAACATGTACAAATCGCTTCTGAGACCCAAAAAACTCGATTTTTCGGTGTTTTTAGGCTAAATTTGGGATATAAACGGGTATCGAAGATGCATGCACAAATCGACTTTTTGGGCCAAAAAAACGTGTTTTAGCATTTTTTTTGACTGAAAATTGATTTTTTTTCTAGAACAGTATAGACATGTACAAATCGCTTCTGAGACCCAAAAAACTCGATTTTTCGGTGTTTTTCTAGGCTTATTTTGGGATATAAACGGGTCCCGAAAATGCATGCACAAATCGACTTTTTGGGCCCAAAAAACGTGTTTTAGCATTTTTTTTGCCTGAAAATTGATTTTTTTCTAACACAGTGTAAACATGTACAAATCGCTTCTGAGACCCAAAAAACTCGATTTTTCGGTGTTTTTAGGCTAAATTTGGGATATAAACGGGTATCGAAGATGCATGCACAAATCGACTTTTTGGGCCAAAAAAACGTGTTGTAGCATTTTTTTTGCCTTAAAATTGAAATTTTTCTAGCACAGTACAAATCGCTTCTGAGACCTAAAAAACTCGATTTTTCGGTGTTTTAGGCTAAATTTGGGATATAAACGGGTATCGAAGATGCATGCACAAATCGACTTTTTGGGCCCAAAAAACGTGTTTTAAATTTTTTTTTTTACTTAAAATTGAAAATTTTCTAGCACAGTGTAGACATGTGCAAATCGCTTCAGAGACCAAAAAAACTCGATTTTTCGGTGTTTTTTTAGGCTTATTTTGGGATATAAACGGGTCCCGAAAATGCATGCACAAATCGACTTTTTGGGCCCAAAAAACGTGTTTTAGCATTTTTTTTGCCTGAAAATTGAATTTTTTCTAACACAGTGTAAACATGTACAAATCGCTTCTGAGACCCAAAAAACTCGATTTTTCGGTGTTCTTAGGCTAAATTTGGGATATATACGGGTATCGAAGATGCATGCACAAATCGACTTTTTGGGCCAAAAAAACGTGTTTTAGCATTTTTTTTGCCTGAAAATTGAAATATTTCTAGAACAGTGCAGACATGTACAAATCGCTTCTGAGACCCAAAAAACTCGATTTTTCGGTGTTTTTAGGCTAAATTTGGGATATAAACGGGTATCGAAGATGCATGCACAAATCGACTTTTTCGGCCAAAAAAACGTGTTGTAGCATTTTTTTTGCCTTAAAATTGAAATTTTTCTAGCACAGTACAAATCGCTTCTGAGACCCAAAAAACTCGATTTTTCGGTGTTTTTAGGCTAAATTTGGGATATAAACGGGTATCGAAGATGCATGCACAAATCGACTTTTTGGGCCCAAAAAATGTGTTTTAGCATTTTTTTTGCCTGAAAATTGATTTTTTTCTAGAACAGTGTAGACATGTACAAATCGCTTCTGAGACCCAATAAAACTCGATTTCTCGGTGTTTTTAGGCTAAATTTGGGATATAAACGGGTATCGAAGATGCATGCACAAATCGACTTTTTGGGCCCAAAAAACGTGTTTTAGCATTTTTTTGCCTGAAAATAGAATTTTTTCTAACACAGTGTAAACATGTACAAATCGCTTCTGAGACCCAAAAAACTCGATTTTTCGGTGTTTTTAGGCTAAATTTGGGATATAAACGGGTATCGACGATGCATGCACAAATCGACTTTTTGGGCCAAAAAAACGTGTTTTAGCATTTTTTTTGCCTGAAAATTGAAATTTTTCTAGCACAGTACAAATCGCTTCTGAGACCAAAAAAACTCGATTTTTCGGTGTTTTAGGCTAAATTTGGGATATAAACGGGTATCGAAGATGCATGCACAAATCGACTTTTTGGGCCCAAAAAACGTGTTTTAAATTTTTTTTTTTACTTAAAATTGAAAATTTTCTAGCACAGTGTAGACATGTGCAAATCGCTTCAGAGACCAAAAAAACTCGATTTTTCGGTGTTTTTTTAGGCTTATTTTGGGATATAAACGGGTCCCGAAAATGCATGCACAAATCGACTTTTTGGGCCCAAAAAACGTGTTTTAGCATTTTTTTTGCCTGAAAATTGAATTTTTTCTAACACAGTGTAAACATGTACAAATCGCTTCTGAGACCCAAAAAACTCGATTTTTCGGTGTTCTTAGGCTAAATTTGGGATATAAACGGGTATCGAAGATGCATGCACAAATCGACTTTTTGGGCCAAAAAAACGTGTTTTAGCATTTTTTTTGCCTGAAAATTGAAATATTTCTAGAACAGTGCAGACATGTACAAATCGCTTCTGAGACCCAAAAAACTCGATTTTTCGGTGTTTTTAGGCTAAATTTGGGATATAAACGGGTATCGAAGATGCATGCACAAATCGACTTTTTGGGCCCAAAAAATGTGTTTTAGCATTTTTTTTGCCTGAAAATTGATTTTTTTCTAGAACAGTGTAGACATGTACAAATCGCTTCTGAGACCCAATAAAACTCGATTTCTCGGTGTTTTTAGGCTAAATTTGGGATATAAACGGGTATCGAAGATGCATGCACAAATCGACTTTTTGGGCACAAAAAAGGTGTTTTAGCATTTTTTTTGCCTGAAAATTGATTTTTTTTCTAGCACAGTACAAATCGCTTCTGAGACCAAAAAAACTCGATTTTTCGGTATTTTTAGGCTAAATTTGGGATATAAACGGGTATCGAAGATGCATGCACAAATCGACTTTTTGGGCCCAAAAAACGTGTTGTAGCATTTTTTTTGCCTGAAAATTGATTTTTTTCTATCACAGTGTAGACATGTATAAATCGCTTCTGAAACCAAAAAAACTCGATTTTTCGGCGTTTTTAGGCTAAATTTGGGATATAAACGGGTATCGAAGATGCATGCACAAATCGACTTTTTGGGCATAAAAAACGTGTTTTAGCATTTTTTTGGCCTGAAAATTGATTTTTTTCTAGCACAGTGTAAACATGTACAAATCGCTTCTGAGACCCAAAAACTCGATTTTTCGGTGTTTTTAGGCTAAATTTGGGATATAAACGGGTCTCGAAGATGCATGCACAAATCGACTTTTTGGGCCCAAAAAACGTGTTTTAGCATTTTTTTGCCTGAAAATTGAAATTTTTCTAACACAGTGTAAACATGTACAAATCGCTTCTGAGACCCAAAAAACTCGATTTTTCGGTGTTTTTAGGCTAAATTTGGGATATAAACGGGTATCGAAGATGCATGCACAAATCGAATTTTTGGGCCCAAAAATCGTGTTTTAGCATTTTTTTTTGCCTGAAAATTGAAATTTTTCTAGCACAGTGTAAACATGTACAAATCGCTTCTGAGAACCAAAAAAACTCGATTTTTCGGTGTTTTTAGGCAAAATTTGGGATATAAACGGGTATCGAAGAAGCATGCACAAATCGACTTTTTGGGCCAAAAAAACGTGTTTTAGCATTTTTTTTGCCTGAAAATTGAAATTTTTCTAGCACAGTACAAATCGCTTCTGAGACCAAAAAAACTCGATTTTTCGGTGTTTTTAGGCTAAATTTGGGATATAAACGGGTATCGAAGATGCATGCAGAAATCGACTTTTTGGGCCTAAAAAACGTGTTTTAGCATTTTTTTTGCCTGAAAATTGAAATTTTTCTAGCACAGTGTAAACATTTACAAATCGCTTCTGAGACCCAAAAAACTCGATTTTTCGGTGTTTTAGGCTAAATTTGGGATATAAACGGGTATCGAAGATGCATGCACAAATCTAATTTTTGGGCCCAAAAAACGTGTTTTAGCCTTTTTTTTGCCTGAAAATTGATTTTTTTTCTAGCACAGTGTAAACATGTACAAATCGCTTCGGAGACCCAAAAAACTCGATTTTTCGGTGTTTTTAGGCTAAATTTGGGATATAAACGGGTATCGACGATGCATGCACAAATCGACTTTTTGGGCCCAAAAAACGTGTTTTAGCATTTTTTTTGCCTGAAAATTGAATTTTTTCTAACACAGTGTAAACATGTACAAATCGCTTCTGAGACCCAAAAAACTCGATTTTTCGGTGTTCTTAGGCTAAATTTGGGATATAAACGGGTATCGAAGATGCATGCACAAATCGACTTTTTGGGCCAAAAAAACGTGTTTTAGCATTTTTTTTGCCTGAAAATTGAAATATTTCTAGAACAGTGCAGACATGTACAAATCGCTTCTGAGACCCAAAAAACTCGATTTTTCGGTGTTTTTAGGCTAAATTTGGGATATAAACGGGTATCGAAGATGCATGCACAAATCGACTTTTTGGGCCCAAAAAATGTGTTTTAGCATTTTTTTTGCCTGAAAATTGATTTTTTTCTAGAACAGTGTAGACATGTACAAATCGCTTCTGAGACCCAATAAAACTCGATTTCTCGGTGTTTTTAGGCTAAATTTGGGATATAAACGGGTATCGAAGATGCATGCACAAATCGACTTTTTGGGCACAAAAAAGGTGTTTTAGCATTTTTTTTGCCTGAAAATTGATTTTTTTTCTAGCACAGTACAAATCGCTTCTGAGACCAAAAAAACTCGATTTTTCGGTATTTTTAGGCTAAATTTGGGATATAAACGGGTATCGAAGATGCATGCACAAATCGACTTTTTGGGCCCAAAAAACGTGTTGTAGCATTTTTTTTGCCTGAAAATTGATTTTTTTCTATCACAGTGTAGACATGTATAAATCGCTTCTGAAACCAAAAAAACTCGATTTTTCGGCGTTTTTAGGCTAAATTTGGGATATAAACGGGTATCGAAGATGCATGCACAAATCGACTTTTTGGGCATAAAAAACGTGTTTTAGCATTTTTTTGGCCTGAAAATTGATTTTTTTCTAGCACAGTGTAAACATGTACAAATCGCTTCTGAGACCCAAAAACTCGATTTTTCGGTGTTTTTAGGCTAAATTTGGGATATAAACGGGTCTCGAAGATGCATGCACAAATCGACTTTTTGGGCCCAAAAAACGTGTTTTAGCATTTTTTTGCCTGAAAATTGAAATTTTTCTAACACAGTGTAAACATGTACAAATCGCTTCTGAGACCCAAAAAACTCGATTTTTCGGTGTTTTTAGGCTAAATTTGGGATATAAACGGGTATCGAAGATGCATGCACAAATCGAATTTTTGGGCCCAAAAATCGTGTTTTAGCATTTTTTTTTGCCTGAAAATTGAAATTTTTCTAGCACAGTGTAAACATGTACAAATCGCTTCTGAGAACCAAAAAAACTCGATTTTTCGGTGTTTTTAGGCAAAATTTGGGATATAAACGGGTATCGAAGAAGCATGCACAAATCGACTTTTTGGGCCAAAAAAACGTGTTTTAGCATTTTTTTTGCCTGAAAATTGAAATTTTTCTAGCACAGTACAAATCGCTTCTGAGACCAAAAAAACTCGATTTTTCGATGTTTTAGGCTAAATTTGGGATATAAACGGGTATCGAAGATGCATGCACAAATCGACTTTTTGGGCCAAAAAAACGTGTTTTAAATTTTTTTTTGCCTGAAAATTGAAAATTTTCTAGCACAGTGTAGACATGTGCAAATCGCTTCAGTGACCAAAAAAACTCGATTTTTTGGTGTTTTTAGGCTAAATTTGGGATATAAACGGGTATCGAAGATGCATGCAGAAATCGACTTTTTGGGCCTAAAAAACGTGTTTTAGCATTTTTTTTGCCTGAAAATTGAAATTTTTCTAGCACAGTGTAAACATTTACAAATCGCTTCTGAGACCCAAAAAACTCGATTTTTCGGTGTTTTAGGCTAAATTTGGGATATAAACGGGTATCGAAGATGCATGCACAAATCTAATTTTTGGGCCCAAAAAACGTGTTTTAGCCTTTTTTTTGCCTGAAAATTGATTTTTTTTCTAGCACAGTGTAAACATGTACAAATCGCTTCGGAGACCCAAAAAACTCGATTTTTCGGTGTTTTTAGGCTAAATTTGGGATATAAACGGGTATCGAAGATGTATGCACAAATCGACTTTTTGGGCCAAAAAAACGTGTTTTAGCATTTTTTTTTGCCTGAAAATTGAAATTTTTCTAGCACAGTACAAATCGCTTCTGAGACCAAAAAAACTCGATTTTTCGGTATTTTTAGGCTGAATTTGGGATATAAACGGGTATCGAAGATGCATGCAGAAATCGACTTTTTGGGCCCAAAAAACGTTTTTTAGCATTTTTTTTGCCTGAAAATTGATTTTTTTCTAGAACAATGTAGACATGTACAAATCGCTTCTGAGACCCAAAAAACTCGATTTTTCGGTGTTTTTAGGCTAAATTTAGGATATAAACGGGTATCGAAAATGCATGCACAAATCGACTTTTTGGGCCCAAAAAACGTGTTTTAGCATTTTTTTTGCCTGAAAATTGATTTTTTTCTAGAACAGTGTAGAGATGTACAAATCGCTTCTGAGACCCAAAAAACTCGATTTTTCGGTGTTTTTAGGCTAAATTTGGGATATAAACGGGTATCGAAGATGCATGCACAAATCGACTTTTTGGGCCCAAAAAACGTGTTTTAGCATTTTTTTTGCCTGAAAATTGAAATTTTTCTAGCACAGTACAAATCGCTTCTGAGACCAAAAAAACTCGATTTTTCGGTGTTTTAGGCTAAATTTGGGATATAAACGGGTATCGAAGATCCATGCACAAATCGACTTTTTGGGCCCAAAAAACGTGTTTTAGCATTTTTTTTGCCTGAAAATTGAAATTTTTCTAGAACAGTGTAGACATGTACAAATCGCTTCTGAGACCCAAAAAACTCGATTTTTCGGTGTTTTTAGGCTAAATTTGGGATATAAACGGGTCTCGGAAATGCATGCACAAATCGACTTTTTGGGCCCAAAAAACGTGTTTTAGCATTTTTTTTGCCTGAAAATGGAAATTTTTCTAACACAGTGTAAACATGTACAAATCGCTTCTGAGACCCAAATAACTCGATTTTTCGGTGTTCTTAGGCTAAATTTGGGATATAAACGGGTATCGAAGATGCATGCACAAATCGACTTTTTGGGCCAAAAAAACGTGTTTTAGCATTTTTTTTGCCTGAAAATTGAAATATTTCTAGAACAGTGTAGACATGTACAAATCGCTTCTGAGACCCAAAAAACTCGATTTTTCGGTGTTTTTAGGCTAAATTTGGGATATAAACGGGTATCGAAGATGCATGCACAAATCGACTTTTTGGGCCCAAAAAACGTGTTTTAGCATTTTTTTTGCCTGAAAATTGATTTTTTTTCTAGAACAGTATAGACATGTACAAATCGCTTCTGAGACCCAAAAAACTCGATTTTTCGGTGTTTTTTAGGCATATTTTGGGATATAAACGGGTCCCGAAAATGCATGCACAAATCGACTTTTTGGGCCCAAAAAACGTGTTTTAGCATTTTTTTTGCCTGAAAATTGAAATTTTTCTAACACAGTGTAAACATGTACAAATCGCTTCTGAGTCCCAAAAAACTCGATTTTTCGGTGTTTTTAGGCTAAATTTGGGATATAAACGGGTATCGAAGATGCATGCACAAATCGACTTTTTGGGCCAAAAAAACGTGTTGTAGCATTTTTTTTGCCTTAAAATTGAAATTTTTCTAGCACAGTACAAATCGCTTCTGAGACCCAAAAAACTCGATTTTTCGGTGTTTTAGGCTAAATTTGGGATATAAACGGGTATCGAAGATGCATGCACAAATCGACTTTTGGCGCCCAAAAAACGTGTTTTAAATTTTTTTTTTTACTTAAAATTGAAAATTTTCTAGCACAGTGTAGACATGTGCAAATCGCTTCAGAGACCAAAAAAAACTCGATTTTTTGGTGTTTTTAGGCTAAATTTGGGATATAAACGGGTATCGAAGATGCATGCACATATCGACATTTTGGGCCCAAAAAACGTGTTTTAGCATTTTTTTTGCCTGAAAATGGAAATTTTTCTAACACAGTGTAAACATGTACAAATCGCTTCTGAGACCCAAAAAACTCGATTTTTCGGTGTTCTTAGGCTAAATTTGGGATATAAACGGGTATCGAAGATGCATGCACAAATCGACTTTTTGGGCCAAAAAAACGTGTTTTAGCATTTTTTTTGCCTGAAAATTGAAATATTTCTAGAACAGTGTAGACATGTACAAATCGCTTCTGAGACCCAAAAAACTCGATTTTTCGGTGTTTTTAGGCTAAATTTGGGATATAAACGGGTATCGAAGATGCATGCACAAATCGACTTTTTGGGCCCAAAAAACGTGTTTTAGCATTTTTTTTGCCTGAAAATTGATTTTTTTTCTAGTACAGTATAGACATGTAGAAATCGCTTCTGAGACCCAAAAAACTCGATTTTTCGGTGTTTTTTTAGGCTTATTTTGGGATATAAACGGGTCCCGAAAATGCATGCACAAATCGACTTTTTGGGCCCAAAAAACGTGTTTTAGCATTTTTTTTGCCTGAAAATTGAAATTTTTCTAACACAGTGTAAACATGTACAAATCGCTTCTGAGACCCAAAAAACTCGATTTTTCGGTGTTTTTAGGCTAAATTTGGGATATAAACGGGTATCGAAGATGCATGCACAAATCGACTTTTTCGGCCAAAAAAACGTGTTGTAGCATTTTGTTTGCCTTAAAATTGAAATTTTTCTAGCACAGTAAAAATCGCTTCTGAGACCAAAAAAACTCGATTTTTCGGTGTTTTTAGGCTAAATTTGGGATATAAACGGGTATCGAAGATGCATGCACAAATCGACTTTTTGGGCCCAAAAAATGTGTTTTAGCATTTTTTTTGCCTGAAAATTGATTTTTTTCTAGAACAGTGTAGACATGTACAAATCGCTTCTGAGACCCAATAAAACTCGATTTCTCGGTGTTTTTAGGCTAAATTTGGGATATTAACGGGTATCGAAGATGCATGCACAAATCGACTTTTTGGGCACAAAAAAGGTGTTTTAGCATTTTTTTTGCCTGAAAATTGATTTTTTTTCTAGCACAGTACAAATCGCTTCTGAGACCAAAAAAACTCGATTTTTCGGTGTTTTTAGGCTAAATTTGGGATATAAACGGGTATCGAAGATGCATGCACAAATCGACTTTTTGGGCTCAAAAAACGTGTTGTAGCATTTTTTTTGCCTGAAAATTGATTTTTTTCTAGCACAGTGTAGACATGTATAAATCGCTTCTGAAACCAAAAAAACTCGATTTTTCGGTGTTATTAGGGTAAATTTGGGATATAAACGGGTATCGAAGATGCATGCACAAATCGACTTTTTGGGCACAAAAAACGTGTTTTAGCATTTTTTTTGCCTGAAAATTGATTTTTTTCTAGCACAGTGTAAACATGTACAAATCGCTTCTGAGACCCAAAAAACTCGATTTTTCGGTGTTTTTAGGCTAAATTTGGGATATAAACGGGTCTCGAAGATGCATGCACAAATCGACTTTTTGGGCCCAAAAAACGTGTTTTAAATTTTTTTTTGCCTGAAAATTGAAAATTTTCTAGCACAGTGTAGACATGTGCAAATCGCTTCAGTGACCAAAAAAACTCGATTTTTTGGTGTTTTTAGGCTAAATTTGGGATATAAACGGGTATCGAAGATGCATGCAGAAATCGACTTTTTGGGCCTAAAAAACGTGTTTTAGCATTTTTTTTGCCTGAAAATTGAAATTTTTCTAGCACAGTGTAAACATTTACAAATCGCTTCTGAGACCCAAAAAACTCGATTTTTCGGTGTTTTAGGCTAAATTTGGGATATAAACGGGTATCGAAGATGCATGCACAAATCTAATTTTTGGGCCCAAAAAACGTGTTTTAGCCTTTTTTTTGCCTGAAAATTGATTTTTTTTCTAGCACAGTGTAAACATGTACAAATCGCTTCGGAGACCCAAAAAACTCGATTTTTCGGTGTTTTTAGGCTAAATTTGGGATATAAACGGGTATCGAAGATGCATGCACAAATCGACTTTTTGGGCCAAAAAAACGTGTTTTAGCATTTTTTTTTGCCTGAAAATTGAAATTTTTCTAGCACAGTACAAATCGCTTCTGAGACCAAAAAAACTCGATTTTTCGGTATTTTTAGGCTGAATTTGGGATATAAACGGGTATCGAAGATGCATGCAGAAATCGACTTTTTGGGCCCAAAAAACGTTTTTTAGCATTTTTTTTGCCTGAAAATTGATTTTTTTCTAGAACAATGTAGACATGTACAAATCGCTTCTGAGACCCAAAAAACTCGATTTTTCGGTGTTTTTAGGCTAAATTTAGGATATAAACGGGTATCGAAAATGCATGCACAAATCGACTTTTTGGGCCCAAAAAACGTGTTTTAGCATTTTTTTTGCCTGAAAATTGATTTTTTTCTAGAACAGTGTAGAGATGTACAAATCGCTTCTGAGACCCAAAAAACTCGATTTTTCGGTGTTTTTAGGCTAAATTTGGGATATAAACGGGTATCGAAGATGCATGCACAAATCGACTTTTTGGGCCCAAAAAACGTGTTTTAGCATTTTTTTTGCCTGAAAATTGAAATTTTTCTAGCACAGTACAAATCGCTTCTGAGACCAAAAAAACTCGATTTTTCGGTGTTTTAGGCTAAATTTGGGATATAAACGGGTATCGAAGATCCATGCACAAATCGACTTTTTGGGCCCAAAAAACGTGTTTTAGCATTTTTTTTGCCTGAAAATTGAAATTTTTCTAGAACAGTGTAGACATGTACAAATCGCTTCTGAGACCCAAAAAACTCGATTTTTCGGTGTTTTTAGGCTAAATTTGGGATATAAACGGGTCTCGGAAATGCATGCACAAATCGACTTTTTGGGCCCAAAAAACGTGTTTTAGCATTTTTTTTGCCTGAAAATGGAAATTTTTCTAACACAGTGTAAACATGTACAAATCGCTTCTGAGACCCAAATAACTCGATTTTTCGGTGTTCTTAGGCTAAATTTGGGATATAAACGGGTATCGAAGATGCATGCACAAATCGACTTTTTGGGCCAAAAAAACGTGTTTTAGCATTTTTTTTGCCTGAAAATTGAAATATTTCTAGAACAGTGTAGACATGTACAAATCGCTTCTGAGACCCAAAAAACTCGATTTTTCGGTGTTTTTAGGTTAAATTTGGGATATAAACGGGTATCGAAGATGCATGCACAAATCGACTTTTTGGGCCCAAAAAACGTGTTTTAGCATTTTTTTTGCCTGAAAATTGAATTTTTTTCTAGAACAGTATAGACATGTACAAATCGCTTCTGAGACCCAAAAAACTCGATTTTTCGGTGTTTTTTAGGCATATTTTGGGATATAAACGGGTCCCGAAAATGCATGCACAAATCGACTTTTTGGGCCCAAAAAACGTGTTTTAGCATTTTTTTTGCCTGAAAATTGAAATTTTTCTAACACAGTGTAAACATGTACAAATCGCTTCTGAGTCCCAAAAAACTCGATTTTTCGGTGTTTTTAGGCTAAATTTGGGATATAAACGGGTATCGAAGATGCATGCACAAATCGACTTTTTGGGCCAAAAAAACGTGTTGTAGCATTTTTTTTGCCTTAAAATTGAAATTTTTCTAGCACAGTACAAATCGCTTCTGAGACCCAAAAAACTCGATTTTTCGGTGTTTTAGGCTAAATTTGGGATATAAACGGGTATCGAAGATGCATGCACAAATCGACTTTTGGCGCCCAAAAAACGTGTTTTAAATTTTTTTTTTTACTTAAAATTGAAAATTTTCTAGCACAGTGTAGACATGTGCAAATCGCTTCAGAGACCAAAAAAAACTCGATTTTTTGGTGTTTTTAGGCTAAATTTGGGATATAAACGGGTATCGAAGATGCATGCACAAATCGACTTTTTGGGCCCAAAAAACGTGTTTTAGCATTTTTTTTGCCTGAAAATGGAAATTTTTCTAACACAGTGTAAACATGTACAAATCGCTTCTGAGACCCAAAAAACTCGATTTTTCGGTGTTCTTAGGCTAAATTTGGGATATAAACGGGTATCGAAGATGCATGCACAAATCGACTTTTTGGGCCAAAAAAACGTGTTTTAGCATTTTTTTTGCCTGAAAATTGAAATATTTCTAGAACAGTGTAGACATGTACAAATCGCTTCTGAGACCCAAAAAACTCGATTTTTCGGTGTTTTTAGGCTAAATTTGGGATATAAACGGGTATCGAAGATGCATGCACAAATCGACTTTTTGGGCCCAAAAAACGTGTTTTAGCATTTTTTTTGCCTGAAAATTGAATTTTTTTCTAGTACAGTATAGACATGTAGAAATCGCTTCTGAGACCCAAAAAACTCGATTTTTCGGTGTTTTTTTAGGCTTATTTTGGGATATAAACGGGTCCCGAAAATGCATGCACAAATCGACTTTTTGGGCCCAAAAAACGTGTTTTAGCATTTTTTTTGCCTGAAAATTGAAATTTTTCTAACACAGTGTAAACATGTACAAATCGCTTCTGAGACCCAAAAAACTCGATTTTTCGGTGTTTTTAGGCTAAATTTGGGATATAAACGGGTATCGAAGATGCATGCACAAATCGACTTTTTCGGCCAAAAAAACGTGTTGTAGCATTTTGTTTGCCTTAAAATTGAATTTTTTCTAGCACAGTAAAAATCGCTTCTGAGACCAAAAAAACTCGATTTTTCGGTGTTTTTAGGCTAAATTTGGGATATAAACGGGTATCGAAGATGCATGCACAAATCGACTTTTTGGGCCCAAAAAATGTGTTTTAGCATTTTTTTTGCCTGAAAATTGATTTTTTTCTAGAACAGTGTAGACATGTACAAATCGCTTCTGAGACCCAATAAAACTCGATTTCTCGGTGTTTTTAGGCTAAATTTGGGATATAAACGGGTATCGAAGATGCATGCACAAATCGACTTTTTGGGCACAAAAAAGGTGTTTTAGCATTTTTTTTGCCTGAAAATTGATTTTTTTTCTAGCACAGTACAAATCGCTTCTGAGACCAAAAAAACTCGATTTTTCGGTGTTTTTAGGCTAAATTTGGGATATAAACGGGTATCGAAGATGCATGCACAAATCGACTTTTTGGGCTCAAAAAACGTGTTGTAGCATTTTTTTTGCCTGAAAATTGATTTTTTTCTAGCACAGTGTAGACATGTATAAATCGCTTCTGAAACCAAAAAAACTCGATTTTTCGGTGTTATTAGGGTAAATTTGGGATATAAACGGGTATCGAAGATGCATGCACAAATCGACTTTTTGGGCATAAAAAACGTGTTTTAGCATTTTTTTTGCCTGAAAATTGATTTTTTTCTAGCACAGTGTAAACATGTACAAATCGCTTCTGAGACCCAAAAAACTCGATTTTTCGGTGTTTTTAGGCTAAATTTGGGATATAAACGGGTCTCGAAGATGCATGCACAAATCGACTTTTTGGGCCCAAAAAACGTGTTTTAGCATTTTTTTGCCTGAAAATAGAAATTTTTCTAACACAGTGTAAACATGTACAAATCGCTTATGAGACCCAAAAAACTCGATTTTTCGGTGTTTTTAGGCTAAATTTGGGATATAAACGGGTATCGAAGATGCATGCACAAATCGACTTTTTGGGCATAAAAAACGTGTTTTAGCATTTTTTTTGCCTGAAAATTGATTTTTTTCTAGCACAGTGTAAACATGTACAAATCGCTTCTGAGACCCAAAAAACTCGATCTTTCGGTGTTTTTAGGCTAAATTTGGGATATAAACGGGTCTCGAAGATGCATGCAGAAATCGACTTTTTGGGCCCAAAAAACGTGTTTTAGCATTTTTTTTGCCTGAAAATTGAAATTTTTCTAGCACAGTACAAATCGCTTCTGAGACCAAAAAAACTCGATTTTTCGGTGTTTTAGGCTAAATTTGGGATATAAACGGGTATCGAAGATGCATGCACAAATCGACTTTTTGGGCCAAAAAAACGTGTTTTAAATTTTGTTTTGCCTGAAAATTGAAAATTTTCTAGCACAGTGTAGACATGTGCAAATCGCTTCAGTGACCAAAAAAACTCGATTTTTTGGTGTTTTTAGGCTAAATTTGGGATATAAACGGGTATCGAAGATGCATTCAGAAATCGACTTTTTGGGCCTAAAAAACGTGTTTTAGCATTTTTTTTGCCTGAAAATTGAAATTTTTCTAGCACAGTGTAAACATGTACAAATCGCTTCTGAGACCCAAAAAACTCGATTTTTCGGTGTTTTTAGGCTAAATTTGGGATATAAACGGGTATCGAAGATGCATGCACAAATCGACTTTTTTGGGCCCAAAAAACGTGTTTTAAATTTTTTTTTTACTTAAAATTGAAAATTTTCTAGCACAGTGTAGACATGTGCAAATCGCTTCAGAGACCAAAAAACTCGATTTTTTGGTGTTTTTAGGCTAAATTTGGGATATAAACGGGTATCGAAGATGCATGCACAAATCGACTTTTTGGGCCCAAAAAACGTGTTTTAGCATTTTTTTTGCCTGAAAATTGAAATTTTTCTAGAACAGTGTAGACATGTACAAATCGCTTCTGAGACCCAAAAAACTTGATTTTTCGGTGTTTTTAGGCTAAATTTGGGATATAAACGGGTCTCGGAAATGCATGCACAAATCGACTTTTTGGGCCCAAAAAACGTGTTTTAGCATTTTTTTTGCCTGAAAATTGAAATTTTTCTAACACAGTGTAAACATGTACAAATCGCTTCTGAGACCCAAAAAACTCGATTTTTCGGTGTTTTTAGGCTAAATTTGAGATATAAACGGGTATCGAAGATGCATGCACAAATCGACTTTTTGGGCCCAAAAAACGTGTTTTAGCATTTTTTTTTGCCTGAAAATTGATTTTTTTTCTAGATCAGTATAGACATGTACAAATCGCTTCTGAGACCCAAAAAACTCGATTTTTCGGTGTTTTTTTAGGCTTATTTTGGGATATAAACGGGTATCGAAGATGCATGCACAAATCGACTTTTTGGGCCAAAAAAACGTGTTTTAGCATTTTTTTTGCCTGAAAATTGATTTTTTTCTAGCACAGTACAAATCGCTTCTGAGACCAAAAAAACTCGATTTTTCGGTGTTTTAGGCTAAATTTGGGATATAAACGGGTATCGAAGATGCATTCAGAAATCGACTTTTTGGGCATAAAAAACGTGTTTTAGCATTTTTTTTGCCTGAAAATTGAAATTTTTCTAGCACAGTGTAAACATTTAGAAATCGCTTCTGAGACCCAAAAAACTCGATTTTTCGGTGTTTTAGGCTAAATTTGGGATATAAACGGGTATCGAAGATGCATGCACAAATCGACTTTTTGGGCCCAAAAAACGTGTTTTAGCATTTTTTTTGCCTGAAAATTGATTTTTTTCTAGCACAGTGTAAACATGTACAAATCGCTTCTGAGACCCAAAAAACTCGATTTTTCGGTGTTTTTAGGCTAAATTTGGGATATAAACGGGTATCGAAGATGCATGCACAAATCGACTTTTTGTGCCAAAAAAACGTGTTTTAGCATTTTTTTTTGCCTGAAAATTGATTTTTTTCTAGCACAGTACAAATCGCTTCTGAGACCAAAAAAACTCGATTTTTCGGTATTTTTAGGCTGAATTTGGGATATAAACGGGTATCGAAGATGCATGCACAAATCGACTTTTTGGGCCCAAAAAACGTTTTTTAGCATTTTTTTTGCCTGAAAATTGAATTTTTTCTAGAACAATGTAGACATGTACAAATCGCTTTTGAGACCCAAAAAACTCGATTTTTCGGTGTTTTTAGGCTAAATTTAGGATATAAACGGGTATCGAAAATGCATGCACAAATCGACTTTTTGGGCCCAAAAAACGTGTTTTAGCATTTTTTTTGCCTGAAAATTGATTTTTTTCTTGAACAGTGTAGAGATGTAGAAATCGCTTCTGAGACCCAAAAAACTCGATTTTTCGGTGTTTTTAGGCTAAATTTGGGATATAAACGGGTATCGAAGATGCATGCACAAATCGACTTTTTGGGCCCAAAAAACGTGTTTTAGCATTTTTTTTGCCTGAAAATTGAAATTTTTCTAGCACAGTACAAATCGCTTCTGAGACCAAATAAACTCGATTTTTCGGTGTTTTAGGCTAAATTTGGGATATAAACGGGTATCGAAGATGCATGCACAAATCGACTTTTTGAGCCCAAAAAACGTGTTTTAGCATTTTTTTTGCCTGAAAATTGAAATTTTTCTAGCACAGTACAAATCGCTTCTGAGACCAAAAAAACTCGATTTTTCGGTGTTTTAGGCTAAATTTGGGATATAAACGGGTATCGAAGATGCATGCACAAATCGACTTTTTGGGCCAAAAAAACGTGTTTTAAATTTTGTTTTGCCTGAAAATTGAAAATTTTCTAGCACAGTGTAGACATGTGCAAATCGCTTCAGTGACCAAAAAAACTCGATTTTTTGGTGTTTTTAGGCTAAATTTGGGATATAAACGGGTATCGAAGATGCATTCAGAAATCGACTTTTTGGGCCTAAAAAACGTGTTTTAGCATTTTTTTTGCCTGAAAATTGAAATTTTTCTAGCACAGTGTAAACATGTACAAATCGCTTCTGAGACCCAAAAAACTCGATTTTTCGGTGTTTTTAGGCTAAATTTGGGATATAAACGGGTATCGAAGATGCATGCACAAATCGACTTTTTTGGGCCCAAAAAACGTGTTTTAAAATTTTTTTTTACTTAAAATTGAAAATTTTCTAGCACAGTGTAGACATGTGCAAATCGCTTCAGAGACCAAAAAACTCGATTTTTTGGTGTTTTTAGGCTAAATTTGGGATATAAACGGGTATCGAAGATGCATGCACAAATCGACTTTTTGGGCCCAAAAAACGTGTTTTAGCATTTTTTTTGCCTGAAAATTGAAATTTTTCTAGAACAGTGTAGACATGTACAAATCGCTTCTGAGACCCAAAAAACTTGATTTTTCGGTGTTTTTAGGCTAAATTTGGGATATAAACGGGTCTCGGAAATGCATGCACAAATCGACTTTTTGGGCCCAAAAAACGTGTTTTAGCATTTTTTTTGCCTGAAAATTGAAATTTTTCTAACACAGTGTAAACATGTACAAATCGCTTCTGAGACCCAAAAAACTCGATTTTTCGGTGTTTTTAGGCTAAATTTGAGATATAAACGGGTATCGAAGATGCATGCACAAATCGACTTTTTGGGCCCAAAAAACGTGTTTTAGCATTTTTTTTTGCCTGAAAATTGATTTTTTTTTCTAGATCAGTATAGACATGTACAAATCGCTTCTGAGACCCAAAAAACTCGATTTTTCGGTGTTTTTTTAGGCTTATTTTGGGATATAAACGGGTATCGAAGATGCATGCACAAATCGACTTTTTGGGCCAAAAAAACGTGTTTTAGCATTTTTTTTGCCTGAAAATTGATTTTTTTCTAGCACAGTACAAATCGCTTCTGAGACCAAAAAAACTCGATTTTTCGGTGTTTTAGGCTAAATTTGGGATATAAACGGGTATCGAAGATGCATTCAGAAATCGACTTTTTGGGCATAAAAAACGTGTTTTAGCATTTTTTTTGCCTGAAAATTGAAATTTTTCTAGCACAGTGTAAACATTTAGAAATCGCTTCTGAGACCCAAAAAACTCGATTTTTCGGTGTTTTAGGCTAAATTTGGGATATAAACGGGTATCGAAGATGCATGCACAAATCGACTTTTTGGGCCCAAAAAACGTGTTTTAGCATTTTTTTTGCCTGAAAACTGATTTTTTTCTAGCACAGTGTAAACATGTACAAATCGCTTCTGAGACCCAAAAAACTCGATTTTTCGGTGTTTTTAGGCTAAATTTGGGATATAAACGGGTATCGAAGATGCATGCACAAATCGACTTTTTGTGCCAAAAAAACGTGTTTTAGCATTTTTTTTTGCCTGAAAATTGATTTTTTTCTAGCACAGTACAAATCGCTTCTGAGACCAAAAAAACTCGATTTTTCGGTATTTTTAGGCTGAATTTGGGATATAAACGGGTATCGAAGATGCATGCACAAATCGACTTTTTGGGCCCAAAAAACGTTTTTTAGCATTTTTTTTGCCTGAAAATTGAATTTTTTCTAGAACAATGTAGACATGTACAAATCGCTTTTGAGACCCAAAAAACTCGATTTTTCGGTGTTTTTAGGCTAAATTTAGGATATAAACGGGTATCGAAAATGCATGCACAAATCGACTTTTTGGGCCCAAAAAACGTGTTTTAGCATTTTTTTTGCCTGAAAATTGATTTTTTTCTTGAACAGTGTAGAGATGTAGAAATCGCTTCTGAGACCCAAAAAACTCGATTTTTCGGTGTTTTTAGGCTAAATTTGGGATATAAACGGGTATCGAAGATGCATGCACAAATCGACTTTTTGGGCCCAAAAAACGTGTTTTAGCATTTTTTTTGCCTGAAAATTGAAATTTTTCTAGCACAGTACAAATCGCTTCTGAGACCAAATAAACTCGATTTTTCGGTGTTTTAGGCTAAATTTGGGATATAAACGGGTATCGAAGATGCATGCACAAATCGACTTTTTGAGCCCAAAAAACGTGTTTTAAAATTTTTTTTGACTTAAAATTGAAAATTTTCTAGCACAGTGTAGACATGTGCAAATCGCTTCAGAGACCAAAAAAACTCGATTTTTTGGTGTTTTTAGGCTAAATTTGGGATATAAACGGGTATCGAAGATGCATGCACAAATCGACTTTTTGGGCCCAAAAAACGTGTTTTAGCATTTTTTTTGCCTGAAAATTGAAATTTTTCTAGAACAGTGTAGACATGTGCAAATCGCTTCTGAGACCCAAAAAACTCGATTTTTCGGTGTTTTTAGGCTAAATTTGTGATATAAACGGGTATCGAAGATGCATTCAGAAATCGACTTTTTGGGCATAAAAAACGTGTTTTAGCATTTTTTTTGCCTGAAAATTGAAATTTTTCTAGCACAGTGTAAACATTTAGAAATCGCTTCTGAGACCCAAAAAACTCGATTTTTCGGTGTTTTAGGCTAAATTTGGGATATAAACGGGTATCGAAGATGCATGCACAAATCGACTTTTTGGGCCCAAAAAACGTGTTTTAGCATTTTTTTTGCCTGAAAATTGATTTTATTCTAGCACAGTGTAAACATGTACAAATCGCTTCTGAGACCCAAAAAACTCGATTTTTCGGTGTTTTTAGGCTAAATTTGGGATATAAACGGGTATCGAAGATGCATGCACAAATCGACTTTTTGTGCCAAAAAAACGTGTTTTAGCATTTTTTTTTGCCTGAAAATTGAATTTTTTCTAGCACAGTACAAATCGCTTCTGAGACCAAAAAAACTCGATTTTTCGGTATTTTTAGGCTGAATTTGGGATATAAACGGGTATCGAAGATGCATGCACAAATCGACTTTTTGGGCCCAAAAAACGTTTTTTAGCATTTTTTTTGCCTGAAAATTGAATTTTTTCTAGAACAATGTAGACATGTACAAATCGCTTTTGAGACCCAAAAAACTCGATTTTTCGGTGTTTTTAGGCTAAATTTAGGATATAAACGGGTATCGAAAATGCATGCACAAATCGACTTTTTGGGCCCAAAAAACGTGTTTTAGCATTTTTTTTGCCTGAAAATTTATTTTTTTCTAGAACAGTGTAGAGATGTAGAAATCGCTTCTGAGACCCAAAAAACTCGATTTTTCGGTGTTTTTAGGCTAAATTTGGGATATAAACGGGTATCGAAGATGCATGCACAAATCGACTTTTTGGGCCCAAAAAACGTGTTTTAGCATTTTTTTTGCCTGAAAATTGAATTTTTTCTAGCACAGTACAAATCGCTTCTGAGACCAAATAAACTCGATTTTTCGGTGTTTTAGGCTAAATTTGGGATATAAACGGGTATCGAAGATGCATGCACAAATCGACTTTTTGGGCCCAAAAAACGTGTTTTAAATTTTTTTTTGACTTAAAATTGAAAATTTTCTAGCACAGTGTAGACATGTGCAAATCGCTTCAGAGACCAAAAAAACTCGATTTTTTGGTGTTTTTAGGCTAAATTTGGGATATAAACGGGTATCGAAGATGCATGCACAAATCGACTTTTTGGGCCCAAAAAACGTGTTTTAGCATTTTTTTTGCCTGAAAATTGAAATTTTTCTAGAACAGTGTAGACATGTGCAAATCGCTTCTGAGACCCAAAAAACTCGATTTTTCGGTGTTTTTAGGCTAAATTTGTGATATAAACGGGTATCGAAGATGCATGCACAAATCGACTTTTGGGGCCAAAAAAACGTGTTTTAGCATTTTTTTTTGCCTGAAAATTGAAATTTTTCTAGCACAGTACAAATCGCTTCTGAGACCAAAAAAACTCGATTTTTCGGTATTTTTAGGCTGAATTTGGGATATAAACGGGTATCGAAGATGCATGCACAAATCGACTTTTTGGGCCCAAAAAACGTATTTTAGCATTTTTTTTGCCTGAAAATTGAATTTTTTCTAGAACAATGTAGACATGTACAAATCGCTTCTGAGACCCAAAAAACTCGATTTTTCGGTGTTTTTAGGCTAAATTTAGGATATAAACGGGTATCGAAAATGCATGCACAAATCGACTTTTTGGGCCCAAAAAACTTGTTTTAGCATTTTTTTTGCCTGAAAATTGAAATTTTTCTAGCACAGTACAAATCGCTTCTGAGACCAAAAAAACTCGATTTTTCGGTGTTTTAGGCTAAATTTGGGATATAAACGGGTATCGAAGATGCATGCACAAATCGACTTTTTGGGCCCAAAAAACGTGTTTTAAATTTTTTTTTTACTTAAAATTGAAAATTTTCTAGCACAGTGTAGACATGTGCAAATCGCTTCAGAGACCAAAAAAACTCGATTTTTTGGTGTTTTTAGGCTAAATTTGGGATATAAACGGGTATCGAAGATGCATGCACAAATCGACTTTTTGGGCCCAAAAAACGTGTTTTAGCATTTTTTTTGCCTGAAAATTGAAATTTTTCTAGAACAGTGTAGACATGTACAAATCGCTTCTGAGACCCAAAAAACTCGATTTTTCGGTGTTTTTAGGCTAAATTTGGGATATAAACGGGTCTCGGAAATGCATGCACAAATCGACTTTTTGGGCCCAAAAAACGTGTTTTAGCATTTTTTTTGCCTGAAAATTGAATTTTTTCTAACACAGTGTAAACATGTACAAATCGCTTCTGAGACTCAAAAAACTCGATTTTTCGGTGTTCTTAGGCTAAATTTGGGATATAAACGGGTATCGAAGATGCATGCACAAATCGACTTTTTGGGCCAAAAAAACGTGTTTTAGCTTTTTTTTTGCCTGAAAATTGAAATTTATCTAGAACAGTGTAGACTTGTACAAATCGCTTCTGAGACCCAAAAAACTCGATTTTTCGGTGTTTTTAGGCTAAATTTGGGATATAAACGGGTATCGAAGATGCATGCACAAATCGAATTTTTGGGCCCAAAAAACGTGTTGTAGCATTTTTTTTGCCTGAAAATTGATTTTTTTCTAGCACAGTGTAGACATGTATAAATCGCTTCTGAAACCAAAAAAACTCGATTTTTCGGTGTTTTTAGGCTAAATTTGGGATATAAACGGGTATCGAAGATGCATGCACAAATCGACTTTTTGGGCATAAAAAACGTGTTTTAGCATTTTTTTTGCCTGAAAATTGAATTTTTTCTAGCACAGTGTAAACATGTACAAATCGCTTCTGAGACCCAAAAAACTCGATTTTTCGGTTTTTTTAGGCTAAATTTGGGATATAAACGGGTCTCGAAGATGCATGCACAAATCGACTTTTTGGGCCCAAAAAACGTGTTTTAGCATTTTTTTGCCTGAAAATAGAAATTTTTCTAACACAGTGTAAACATGTACAAATCGCTTCTGAGACCCAAAAAACTCGATTTTTCGGTGTTTTTAGGCTAAATTTGGGATATAAACGGGTATCGAAGATGCATGCACAAATCGACTTTTTGGGCCAAAAAAACGTGTTTTACCATTTTTTTTGCCTGAAAATTGAAATTTTTCTAGCACAGTACAAATCGCTTCTGAGACCAAAAAAACTCGATTTTTCGGTATTTTTAGGCTAAATTTGGGATATAAACGGGTATCGAAGATGCATGCACAAATCGACTTTTTGGGCCCAAAAAACGTGTTTTAGCATTTTTTTGCCTGAAAATTGAATTTTTTCTAGAACAATGTAGACATGTACAAATTGCTTCTGAGACAAAAAAAACTCGATTTTTCGGTATTTTTAGGCTGAATTTGGGATATAAACGGGTATCGAAGATGCATGCACAAATCAACTTTTTGGGCCCAAAAAACGTTTTTTAGCATTTTTTTTGCCTGAAAATTGAAATTTTTCTAGAACAATGTAGACATGTACAAATCGCTTCTGAGACCCAAAAAACTCGATTTTTCGGTGTTTTTAGGCTAAATTTAGGATATAAACGGGTATCGAAAATGCATGCACAAATCGACTTTTTGGGCCCAAAAAACGTGTTTTAGCATTTTTTTTGCCTAAAAATTGATTTTTTTCTAGAACAGTGTAGAGATGTAGAAATCGCTTCTGAGACCCAAAAAACTCGATTTTTCGGTGTTTTTAGGCTAAATTTGGGAAATAAACGGGTATCGAAGATGCATGCACAAATCGACTTTTTGGGCCCAAAATACGTGTTTTAGCATTTTTTTTGCCTGAAAATTGAAATTTTTCTAGCACAGGACAAATCGCTTCTGACACCAAAAAAACTCGATTTTTCGGTGTTTTAGGCTAAATTTGGGATATAAACGGGTATCGAAGATGCATGCACAAATCGACTTTTTGGGCCCAAAAAACGTGTTTTAAATTTATTTTTGACTTAAAATTGAAAATTTTCTAGCACAGTGTAGACATGTGCAAATCGCTTCAGAGACCAAAAAAACTCGATTTTTTGGTGTTTTTAGGCTAAATTTGGGATATAAACGGGTATCGAAGATGCATGCACAAATCGACTTTTGGGGCCCAAAAAACGTGTTTTGGCATTTTTTTTGCCTGAAAATTGAAATTTTTCTAGAACAGTGTAGACATGTACAAATCGCTTCTGAGACCCAAAAAACTCGATTTTTCGGTGTTTTTAGGCTAAATTTGGGATATAAACGGGTCTCGGAAATGCATGCACAAATCGACTTTTTGGGCCCAAAAAACGTGTTTTAGCATTTTTTTTGCCTGAAAATTGAAATTTTTCTAACACAGTGTAAACATGTACAAATCGCTTCTGAGACCCAAAAAACTCGATTTTTCGGTGTTCTTAGGCTAAATTTGGGATATAAACGGGTATCGAAGATGCATGCACAAATCGACTTTTTGGGCCCAAAAAACGTGTTTTAGCATTTTTTTTGCCTGAAAATTGATTTTTTTTCTAGAACAGTATAGACATGTACAAATCGCTTCTGAGACCCAAAAAACTCGATTTTTCGGTGTTTTTTTAGGCTTATTTTGGGATATAAACGGGTCTCGAAAATGCATGCACTAATCGACTTTTTGGGCCCAAAAAATGTGTTTTAGCATTTTTTTTGCCTGAAAATTGAATTTTTTCTAGCACAGTGTAGACATGTACAAATCGCTTCTGAGACCCAAAAAACTCGATTTTCGGTGTTTTTAGGCTAAATTTGGGATATAAACGGGTATCGAAGATGCATGCACAAATCGACTTTTTGGGCCCAAAAAATGTGTTTTAGCATTTTTTTTGCCTGAAAATTGATTTTTTTCTAGCACAGTGTAGACATGTACAAATCGCTTCTGAGACCCAATAAAACTCGATTTCTCGGTGTTTTTAGGCTAAATTTGGGATATAAACGGGTATCGAAGATGCATGCACAAATCGACTTTTTGGGCCCAAAAAAGGTGTTTTAGCATTTTTTTTGCCTGAAAATTGATTTTTTTCTAGCACAGTACAAATCGCTTCTGAGACCAAAAAAACTCGATTTTTCGGTGTTTTTAGGCTAAATTTGGGATATAAACGGGTATCGAAGATGCATGCACAAATCGACTTTTTGGGCCCAAAAAACGTGTTGTAGCATTTTTTTGCCTGAAAATTGTTTTTTTTTCTAGCACAGTGTAGACATGTATAAATCGCTTCTGAAACCAAAAAAACTCGATTTTTCGGTGTTTTTAGGCTAAATTTGGGATATAAACGGGTATCGAAGATGCATGCACAAATCGACTTTTTGGGCATAAAAAACGTGTTTTAGCATTTTTTTTGCCTGAAAATTGATTTTTTTTCTAGCACAGTGTAAACATGTACAAATCGCTTCTGAGACCCAAAAAACTCGATTTTTCGGTGTTTTTAGGCTAAATTTGGGATATAAACGGGTCTCGAAGATGCATGCACAAATCGACTTTTGGGGCCCAAAAAACGTGTTTTAGCATTTTTTTGCCTGAAAATAGACATTTTTCTAACACAGTGTAAACATGTACAAATCGCTTCTGAGACCCAAAAAACTCGATTTTTCGGTGTTTTTAGGCTAAATTTAGGATATAAACGGGTATCGAAAATGCATGCACAAATCGACTTTTTGGGCCCAAAAAACGTGTTTTAGCATTTTTTTTGCCTGAAAATTGATTTTTTTCTAGAACAGTGTAGAGATGTAGAAATCGCTTCTGAGACCCAAAAAACTCGATTTTTCTGTGTTTTTAGGCTAAATTTGGGATATAAACGGGTATCGAAGATGCATGCACAAATCGACTTTTTGGGCCCAAAAAACGTGTTTTAACATTTTTTTTGCCTGAAAATTGATTTTTTTCTAGCACAGTGTAAACATGTACAAATCGCTTCTGAGACCCAAAAAAACTCGCTTTTTCGGTGTTTTTAAGCAAAATTTGGGATATAAACGGGTATCGACGATGCATGCACAAATCGACTTTTTGGGCCAAAAAAACGTGTTTTAGCATTTTTTTTGCCTGAAAATTGAAATTTTTCTAGCACAGTACAAATCGCTTCTGAGACCAAAAAAACTCGATTTTTCGGTGTTTTAGGCTAAATTTGGGATATAAACGGGTATCGAAGATGCATGCACAAATCGACTTTTTGGACCCAAAAAACGTGTTTTAATTTTTTTTTTTTACTTAAAATTGAAAATTTTCTAGCACAGTGTAGACATGTGCAAATCGCTTCAGAGACCAAAAAAACTCGATTTTTTGGTGTTTTTAGGCTAAATTTGGGATATAAACGGGTATCGAAGATGCATGCACAAATCGACTTTTTGGGCCCAAAAAACGTGTTTTAGCATTTTTTTTGCCTGAAAATTGAAATATTTCTAGAACAGTTTAGACATGTACAAATCGCTTCTGAGACCCAAAAAACTCGATTTTTCGGTGTTTTTAGGCTAAATTTGGGATATAAACGGGTATCGAAGATGCATGCACAAATCGCCTTTTTGGGCCCAAAAAACGTGTTTTAGCATTTTTTTTGCCTGAAAATTGAATTTTTTTCTAGAACAGTATAGACATGTACAAATCGCTTCTGAGACCAAAAAAACTTGATTTTTCGGTGTTTTTTTAGGCTTATTTTGGGATATAAACGGGTCTCGAAAATGCATGCACAAATCGACTTTTTGGGCCCAAAAAACGTGTTTTAGCATTTTTTTTGCCTGAAAATTGAAATTTTTCTAACACAGTGTAAACATGTAGAAATCGCTTCTGACACCCAAAAAACTCGATTTTTCGGTGTTTTTAGGCTAAATTTGGGATATAAACGTGTATCGAAGATGCATGCACAAATCGACTTTTTGGGCCAAAAAAACGTGTTTTAGCATTTTTTTTGCCTGAAAATTGAAATTTTTCTAGCACAGTACAAATCGCTTCTGAGACCAAAAAAACTCGATTTTTCGGTGTTTTTAGGCTAAATTTGGGATATAAACGGGCATCGAAGATGCATGCACAAATCGACTTTTTGGGCCCAAAAAATGTGTTTTAGCATTTTTTTTGCCTGAAAATTGAAATATTTCTAGAACAGTTTAGACATGTACAAATCGCTTCTGAGACCCAAAAAACTCGATTTTTCGGTGTTTTTAGGCTAAATTTGGGATATAAACGGGTATCGAAGATGCATGCACAAATCGACTTTTTGGGCCCAAAAAACGTGTTTTAGCATTTTTTTTGCCTGAAAATTGAATTTTTTTCAAGAACAGTATAGACATGTACAAATCGCTTCTGAGACCCAAAAAACTTGATTTTTCGGTGTTTTTTTAGGCTTATTTTGGGATATAAACGGGTCTCGAAAATGCATGCACAAATCGACTTTTTGGGCCCAAAAAACGTGTTTTAGCATTTTTTTTACCTGAAAATTGAAATTTTTCTAACACAGTGTAAACATGTAGAAATCGCTTCTGAGCCCAAAAAACTCGATTTTTCGGTGTTTTTAGGCTAAATTTGGGATATAAACGTGTATCGAAGATGCATGCACAAATCGACTTTTTGGGCCAAAAAAACGTGTTTTAGCATTTTTTTTGCCTGAAAATTGAATTTTTTCTAGCACAGTACAAATCGCTTCTGAGACCAAAAAAACTCGATTTTTCGGTGTTTTTAGGCTAAATTTGGGATATAAACGGGCATCGAAGATGCATGCACAAATCGACTTTTTGGGCCCAAAAAATGTGTTTTAGCATTTTTTTTGCCTGAAAATTGATTTTTTTCTAGAACAGTGTAGACATGTACAAATCGCTTCTGAGACCCAATAAAACTCGATTTCTCGGTGTTTTTAGGCTAAATTTGGGATATAAACGGGTATCGAAGATGCATGCACAAATCGACTTTTTGGGCCCAAAAAAGGTGTTTTAGCATTTTTTTTGCCTGAAAATTAATTTTTTTCTAGCACAGTACATATCGCTTCTGAGACCAAAAAAACTCGATTTTTCGGTGTTTTTAGGCTAAATTTGTAATATAAACGGGTATCGAAGATGCATGCACAAATCGACTTTTTGGGCCCAAAAAACGTGTTGTAGCATTTTTTTTGCCTGAAAATTGATTTTTTTCTAGCACAGTGTAGACATGTATAAATCGCTTCTGAAACCAAAAAAACTCGATTTTTCGGTGTTTTTAGGCTAAATTTGGGATATAAACGGTTATCGAAGATGCATGCACAAATCGACTTTTTGGGCATAAAAAACGTGTTTTAACATTTTTTTTGCCTGAAAATTGATTTTTTTCTAGCACAGTGTAAACATGTACAAATCGCTTCTGAGACCCAAAAAACTCGATTTTTCGGTGTTTTTAGGCTAAATTTGGGATATAAACGGGTATCGAAGATGCATGCACAAATCGACTTTTTGGGCCTAAAAAACGTTTTTTAGCATTTTTTTTTGCCTGAAAATTGAAAATTTTCTAAAACAATGTAGACATGTACAAATCGCTTCTGAGACCCCAAAAACTCGATTTTTCGGTGTTTTTAGGCTAAATTTGGGATATAAACGGGTATCGAAGATGCATGCACAAATCGACTTTTTGGGCCCAAAAAACATGTTTTAGCATTTTTTTTGCCTGAAAATTGAAATTTTTCTAGCACAGTACAAATCGCTTCTGAGACCCAAAAAACTCTATTTTTCGGTGTTTTTAGGCTAAATTTGGGATATAAACGGGTCTCGAAGATGCATGCACAAATCGACTTTTTGGGCCCAAAAAACGTGTTTTAGCAATTTTTTTTTCCTGAAAATTTAAATTTTTCTAGAACAGTGTAGACATGTACAAATCGTTTCTGAGACCCAAAAAACTCGATTTTTCGGTGTTTTTAGGCTAAATTTGGGATATAAACGGGTCTCGAAGATGCATGCACAAATCGACTTTTTGGGCCCAAAAAACGTGTTTTAGCATTTTTTTTGCCTGAAAATAGAATTTTTTCTAACACAGTGTAAACATGTACAAATCGCTTCTGAGACCCAAAAAACTCGATTTTTCGGTGTTTTTAGGCTAAATTTGGGATATAAACGGGTATCGAAGATACATGCACAAATCGACTTTTTGGGCCAAAAAAACGTGTTTTAGCATTTTTTTTGCCTGAAAATTGACATTTTTCTAGCACAGTACAAATCGCTTCTGAGACCAAAAAAACTCGATTTCTCGGTGTTTTTAGGCTAAATTTGGGATATAAACGGGCATCGAAGATGCATGCACAAATCGACTTTTTGGGCCCAAAAAACGTGTTTTAGCATTTTTTTGGCCTGAAAATTGATTTTTTTCTAGAACAGTGTAGACATGTACAAATCGCTTCTGAGACACAATAAAACTCGATTTCTCGGTGTTTTTAGGCTAAATTTGAGATATAAACGGGTATCGAAGATGCATGCACAAATCGACTTTTTGGGCCAATAAAACGTGTTTTAGCATTATGTTTGCCTGAAA
This sequence comes from Petrolisthes manimaculis, assembly GCA_034508575.1. Taxonomy (NCBI): domain Eukaryota; kingdom Metazoa; phylum Arthropoda; class Malacostraca; order Decapoda; family Porcellanidae; genus Petrolisthes; species Petrolisthes manimaculis. The sequence goes on from JAWZYT010001007.1 coordinate 1,146,502, forward strand.
ATTGAAATTTTTCTAGCACAGTGTAGACATGTATAAATCGCTTCTGAGACCCAAAAAACTCGATTTTTCGGTGTTTTTAGGCTAAATTTGGGATATAAACGGGTATCGAAGATGCATGCACAAATCGACTTTTTGGGCCCAAAAAACGTGTTTTAGCATTTTTTTTGCCTGAAAATTGATTTTTTTCTAACACAGTGTAAACATGTACAAATCGCTTCTGAGACCCAAAAAACTCGATTTTTCGGTGTTTTTAGGCTAAATTTGGGATATAAACGGGTATCGAAGATGCATGCACAAATCGACTTTTTGGGCCAAAAAAACGTGTTTTAGCATTTTTTTTGCCTGAAAATTGAAATTTTTCTAGCACAGTAAAAATCGCTTCTGAGACCAAAAAAACTCGATTTTTCGGTATTTTTAGGCTAAATTTGGGATATAAACGGGTATCGAAAATGCATGCACAAATCGACTTTTTGGGCCAAAAAAACGTGTTTTAGCATTTTTTTTGCCTGAAAATTGAATTTTTTCTAGAACAATGTAGACATGTACAAATCGCTTCTGAGACCCAAAAAACTCGATTTTTCGGTGTTTTTAGGCTAAATTTGGGATATAAACGGGTATCGAAAATGCATGCACAAATCGACTTTTTGGGCCCAAAAAAAGGGTTTTAGCATTTTTTTTGCCTGAAAATTGATTTTTTTCTAGCACAGTGTAAACATGTACAAATCGCTTCTGAAACCAAAAAAACTCGATTTTTCGGTGTTTTTAGGCTAAATTTGGGATATAAACGGTTATCGAAGATGCATGCACAAATCGACTTTTTGGGCATAAAAAACGTGTTTTAGCATTTTTTATGCCTGAAAATTGATTTTTTTCTAGCACAGTGTAAACATGTACAAATCGCTTCTGAGACCCAAAAAACTCGATTTTTCGGTGTTTTTAGGCTAAATTTGGGAAATAAACGGGTATCGAAGATGCATGCACAAATCGACTTTTTGGGCCAAAAAAACGTGTTTTAGCATTTTTTTGGCCTGAAAATTGAAATTTTTCTAGCACAGTACAAATCGCTTCTGAGACCAAAAAAACTCGATTTTTCGGTGTTTTTAGGCTAAATTTGGGATATAAACGGGTATCGAAGATGCATGCACAAATCGACTTTTTGGGCCTAAAAAACGTTTTTTAGCATTTTTTTTTGCCTGAAAATTGAAAATTTTCTAGAACAATGTAGACATGTACAAATCGCTTCTGAGACCCCAAAAACTCGATTTTTCGGTGTTTTTAGGCTAAATTTGGGATATAAACGGGTATCGAAGATGCATGCACAAATCGACTTTTTGGGCCCAAAAAACATGTTTTAGCATTTTTTTTGCCTGAAAATTGAAATTTTTCTAGCACAGTACAAATCGCTTCTGAGACCCAAAAAACTCTATTTTTCGGTGTTTTTAGGCTAAATTTGGGATATAAACGGGTCTCGAAGATGCATGCACAAATCGACTTTTTGGGCCCAAAATACGTGTTTTAGCAATTTTTTTTTCCTGAAAATTTAAATTTTTCTAGAACAGTGTAGACATGTACAAATCGTTTCTGAGACCCAAAAAACTCGATTTTTCGGTGTTTTTAGGCTAAATTTGGGATATAAACGGGTCTCGAAGATGCATGCACAAATCGACTTTTTGGGCCCAAAAAACGTGTTTTAGCATTTTTTTTGCCTGAAAATAGAATTTTTTCTAACACAGTGTAAACATGTACAAATCGCTTCTGAGACCCAAAAAACTCGATTTTTCGGTGTTTTTAGGCTAAATTTGGGATATAAACGGGTATCGAAGATGCATGCACAAATCGACTTTTTGGGCCAAAAAAACGTGTTTTAGCATTTTTTTTGCCTGAAAATTGAAATTTTTCTAGCACAGTACAAATCGCTTCTGAGACCAAAAAAACTCGATTTCTCGGTGTTTTTAGGCTAAATTTGGGATATAAACGGGCATCGAAGATGCATGCACAAATCGACTTTTTGGGCCTAAAAACGTGTTTTAGCATTTTTTTGGCCTGAAAATTGATTTTTTTCTAGAACAGTGTAGACATGTACAAATCGCTTCTGAGACACAATAAAACTCGATTTCTCGGTGTTTTTAGGCTAAATTTGAGATATAAACGGGTATCGAAGATGCATGCACAAATCGACTTTTTGGGCCAATAAAACGTGTTTTAGCATTATGTTTGCCTGAAAATTGAAATTTTTCTAGCACAGTGTAGACATGTATAAATCGCTTCTGAGACCCAAAAAACTCGATTTTTCGGTGTTTTTAGGCTAAATTTGGGATATAAACGGGTATCGAAGATGCATGCACAAATCGACTTTTTGGGCTCAAAAAACGTGTTGTAGCATTTTTTTTGCCTGAAAATTGATTTTTTTCTAGCACAGTGTAGACATGTATAAATCGCTTCTGAAACCAAAAAAACTCGATTTTTCGGTGTTTTTAGGCTAAATTTGGGATATAAACGGGTATCGAAGATGCATGCACAAATCGACTTTTTGGGCCAAAAAAACGTGTTTTAGCATTTTTTTTGCCTGAAAATTGAAATTTTTCTAGCACAGTAAAAATCGCTTCTGAGACCAAAAAAACTCGATTTTTCGGTATTTTTAGGCTAAATTTGGGATATAAACGGGTATCGAAGATGCATGCACAAATCGACTTTTTGGGCCAAAAAAACGTGTTTTAGCATTTTTTTGCCTGAAAATTGAAATTTTTCTAGAACAATGTAGACATGTACAAATCGCTTCTGAGACCCAAAAAACTCGATTTTTCGGTGTTTTTAGGCTAAATTTGGGATATAAACGGGTATCGAAAATGCATGCACAAATCGACTTTTTGGGCCCAAAAAACGTGTTTTAGCATTTTTTTTGCCTGAAAATTGAAATTTTTCTAGCACAGTGTAAACATGTACAAATCGCTTCTGAGACCCAAAAAACTCGCTTTTTCGGTGTTTTTAGGCAAAATTTGGGATATAAACGGGTATCGACGATGCATGCACAAATCGACTTTTTGGGCCAAAAAAACGTGTTTTAGCATTTTTTTTGCCTGAAAATCGAAATTTTTCTAGCACAGTACAAATCGCTTCTGAGACCAAAAAAACTCGATTTTTCGGTGTTTTAGGCTAAATTTGGGATATAAATGGGCATCGAAGATGCATGCACAAATCGACTTTTTGGGCCTAAAAACGTGTTTTAGCATTTTTTTGGCCTGAAAATTGAATTTTTTCTAGAACAGTGTAGACATGTACAAATCGCTTCTGACACACAATAAAACTCGATTTCTCGGTGTTTTTAGGCTAAATTTGAGATATAAACGGGTATCGAAGATGCATGCACAAATCGACTTTTTGGGCCAATAAAACGTGTTTTAGCATTATGTTTGCCTGAAAATTGAAATTTTTCTAGCACAGTGTAGACATGTATAAATCGCTTCTGAGACCCAAAAAACTCGATTTTTCGGTGTTTTTAGGCTAAATTTGGGATATAAACGGGTATCGAAGATGCATGCACAAATCGACTTTTTGGGCCCAAAAAACGTGTTTTAGCATTTTTTTTGCCTGAAAATTGATTTTTTTCTAACACAGTGTAAACATGTACAAATCGCTTCTGAGACCCAAAAAACTCGATTTTTCGGTGTTTTTAGGCTAAATTTGGGATATAAACGGGTATCGAAGATGCATGCACAAATCGACTTTTTGGGCCAAAAAAACGTGTTTTAGCATTTTTTTTGCCTGAAAATTGAAATTTTTCTAGCACAGTAAAAATCGCTTCTGAGACCAAAAAAACTCGATTTTTCGGTATTTTTAGGCTAAATTTGGGATATAAACGGGTATCGAAGATGCATGCACAAATCGACTTTTTGGGCCAAAAAAACGTGTTTTAGCATTTTTTTGCCTGAAAATTGAAATTTTTCTAGAACAATGTAGACATGTACAAATCGCTTCTGAGACCCAAAAAACTCGATTTTTCGGTGTTTTTAGGCTAAATTTGGGATATAAACGGGTATCGAAAATGCATGCACAAATCGACTTTTTGGGCCCAAAAAACGTGTTTTAGCATTTTTTTTGCCTGAAAATTGAAATTTTTCTAGCACAGTGTAAACATGTACAAATCGCTTCTGAGACCCAAAAAACTCGCTTTTTCGGTGTTTTTAGGAAAAATTTGGGATATAAACGGGTATCGACGATGCATGCACAAATCGACTTTTTGGGCCAAAAAAACGTGTTTTAGCATTTTTTTTGCCTGAAAATCGAAATTTTTCTAGCACAGTACAAATCGCTTCTGAGACCAAAAAAACTCGATTTTTCGGTGTTTTAGGCTAAATTTGGGATATAAACGGGTATGGAAGATGCATGCACAAATCGACTTTTTGGGCCCAAAAATCGTGTTTTAGCAATTTTTTTTTCCTGAATTTTTTTTTTTTCTAGAACAGTGTAGACATGTACAAATCGTTTCTGAGACCCAAAAAACTCGATTTTTCGGTGTTTTTAGGCTAAATTTGGGATATAAACGGGTCTCGAAGATGCATGCACAAATCGACTTTTTGGGCCCAAAAAACGTGTTTTAGCATTTTTTTTGCCTGAAAATTGAAATTTTTCTAACACAGTGTAAACATGTACAAATCGCTTCTGAGACCCAAAAAACTCGATTTTTCGGTGTTTTTAGGCTAAATTTGGGATATAAACGGGCATCGAAGATGCATGCACAAATCGACTTTTTGGGCCCAAAAAACGTGTTTTAGCATTTTTTTTGCCTGAAAATTGATTTTTTCTAGCACAGTACAAATCGCTTCTGAGACCAAAAAAACTCGATTTTTCGGTGTTTTTAGGCTAAATTTGGGATATAAACGGGTATCGAAGATGTATGCACAAATCGACTTTTTGGGCCCAAAAAAACGTGTTGTAGCATTTTTTTTGCCTGAAAATTGATTTTTTTCTAGCACAGTGTATACATGTATAAATCGCTTCTGAAACCCAAAAAACTCGATTTTTCGGTGTTATTAGGCTAAATTTGGGATATAATCGGGTATCGAAGATGCATGCACAAATCGACTTTTTGGGCCAAAAAAACGTGTTTTAGCATTTTTTTTGCCTGAAAATTGAAAATTTTCTAGCACAGTACAAATCGCTTCTGAGACCAAAAAAACTCGATTTTTCGGTGTTTTTAGGCTAAATTTGGGATATAAACGGGCATCGAAGATGCATGCACAAATCGACTTTTTGGGCCCAAAAAACGTGTTTTAGCATTTTTTTTGCCTGAAAATTGATTTTTTTCTAGCACAGTACAAATCGCTTCTGAGACCAAAAAAACTCGATTTTTCGGTGTTTTTAGGCTAAATTTGGGATATAAACGGGTATCGAAGATGCATGCACAAATCGACTTTTTGGGCCCAAAAAACGTGTTTTAGCAATTTTTTTTTCCTGAAAATTTAAATTTTTCTAGAACAGTGTAGACATGTACAAATCGTTTCTGAGACCCAAAAAACTCGATTTTTCGGTGTTTTTAGGCTAAATTTGGGATATAAACGGGTCTCGAAGATGCATGCACAAATCGACTTTTTGGGCCCAAAAAACGTGTTTTAGCATTTTTTTTCCCTGAAAATAGAAATTTTTCTAACACAGTGTAAACATGTACAAATCGCTTCTGAGACCCAAAAAACTTGATTTTTCGGTGTTTTTAGGCTAAATTTGGGATATAAACGGGTATCGAAGATGCATGCACAAATCGACTTTTTGGGCCAAAAAAACGTGTTTTAGCATTTTTTTTGCCTGAAAATTGAAATTTTTCTAGCACAGTACAAATCGCTTCTGAGACCAAAAAAACTCGATTTCTCGGTGTTTTTAGGCTAAATTTGGGATATAAACGGGCATCGAAGATGCATGCACAAATCGACTTTTTGGGCCCAAAAAACGTGTTTTAGCATTTTTTTGGCCTGAAAATTGATTTTTTTCTAGAACAGTGTAGACATGTACAAATCGCTTCTGAGACACAATAAAACTCGATTTCTCGGTGTTTTTAGGCTAAATTTGAGATATAAACGGGTATCGAAGATGCATGCACAAATCGACTTTTTGGGCCAATAAAACGTGTTTTAGCATTATGTTTGCCTGAAAATTGAAATTTTTCTAGCACAGTGTAGACATGTATAAATCGCTTCTGAGACCCAAAAAACTCGATTTTTCGGTGTTTTTAGGCTAAATTTGGGATATAAACGGGTATCGAAGATGCATGCACAAATCGACTTTTTGGGCCCAAAAAACGTGTTTTAGCATTTTTTTTGCCTGAAAATTGAAATTTTTCTAACACAGTGTAAACATGTACAAATCGCTTCTGAGACCCAAAAAACTCGATTTTTCGGTGTTTTTAGGCTAAATTTGGGATATAAACGGGTATCGAAGATGCATGCACAAATCGACTTTTTGGGCCAAAAAAACGTGTTTTAGCATTTTTTTTGCCTGAAAATTGAAATTTTTCTAGCACAGTACAAATCGCTTCTGAGACCAAAAAAACTCGATTTTTCGGTATTTTTAGGCTAAATTTGGGATATAAACGGGTATCGAAGATGCATGCACAAATCGACTTTTTGGGCCAAAAAAACGTGTTTTAGCATTTTTTTGCCTGAAAATTGAAATTTTTCTAGAACAATGTAGACATGTACAAATCGCTTCTGAGACCCAAAAAACTCGATTTTTCGGTGTTTTTTGGCTAATTTTGGGATATAAACGGGTATCGAAAATGCATGCACAAATCGACTTTTTGGGCCCAAAAAACGTGTTTTAGCATTTTTTTTGCCTGAAAATTGACATTTTTCTAGCACAGTGTAAACATGTACAAATCGCTTCTGAGACCCAAAAAACTCGCTTTTTCGGTGTTTTTAGGCAAAATTTGGGATATAAACGGGTATCGACGATGCATGCACAAATCGACTTTTTGGGCCAAAAAAACGTGTTTTAGCATTTTTTTTGCCTGAAAATCGAAATTTTTCTAGCACAGTACAAATCGCTTCTGAGACCAAAAAAACTCGATTTTTCGGTGTTTTAGGCTAAATTTGGGATATAAACGGGTATGGAAGATGCATGCACAAATCGACTTTTTGGGCCCAAAAATCGTGTTTTAGCAATTTTTTTTTCCAGAAAATTTATTTTTTTCTAGAACAGTGTAGACATGTACAAATCGTTTCTGAGACCCAAAAAACTCGATTTTTCGGTGTTTTTAGGCTAAATTTGGGATATAAACGGGTCTCGAAGATGCATGCACAAATCGACTTTTTGGGCCCAAAAAACGTGTTTTAGCATTTTTTTTGCCTGAAAATTGAAATTTTTCTAACACAGTGTAAACATGTACAAATCGCTTCTGAAACCCAAAAAACTCGATTTTTCGGTGTTTTTAGGCTAAATTTGGGATATAAACGGGCATCGAAGATGCATGCACAAATCGACTTTTTGGGCCCAAAAAACGTGTTTTAGCATTTTTTTTGCCTGAAAATTGATTTTTTTCTAGCACAGTACAAATCGCTTCTGAGACCAAAAAAACTCGATTTTTCGGTGTTTTTAGGCTAAATTTGGGATATAAACGGGTATCGAAGATGTATGCACAAATCGACTTTTTGGGCCCAAAAAAACGTGTTGTAGCATTTTTTTTGCCTGAAAATTGATTTTTTTCTAGCACAGTGTAGACATGTATAAATCGCTTCTGAAACCCAAAAAACTCGATTTTTCGGTGTTATTAGGCTAAATTTGGGATATAATCGGGTATCGAAGATGCATGCACAAATCGACTTTTTGGGCCAAAAAAATGTGTTTTAGCATTTTTTTTGCCTGAAAATTGAAAATTTTCTAGCACAGTACAAATCGCTTCTGAGACCAAAAAAACTCGATTTTTCGGTGTTTTTAGGCTAAATTTGGGATATAAACGGGCATCGAAGATGCATGCACAAATCGACTTTTTGGGCCCAAAAAACGTGTTTTAGCATTTTTTTTTGCCTGAAAATTGATTTTTTTCTAGCACAGTACAAATCGCTTCTGAGACCAAAAAAACTCGATTTTTCGGTGTTTTTAGGCTAAATTTGGGATATAAACGGGTATCGAAGATGCATGCACAAATCGACTTTTTGGGCCCAAAAAAACGTGTTGTAGCATTTGTTTTTGCCTGAAAATTGTTTTTTTTCTAGCACAGTGTAGACATGTATAAATCGCTTCTGAGACCCAAAAAACTCGATTTTTTGGTGTTATTAGGCTAAATTTGGGATATAAACGGGTATCGAAGATGCATGCACAAATCGACTTTTTGGGCCCAAAAAACGTGTTTTAGCATTTTTTTTGCCTGAAAATTGAATTTTTTCTTGCACAGTGTAAACATGTACAAATCGCTTCTGAGACCCAAAAAACTCGATTTTTCGGTGTTTTTAGGCTAAATTTGGGATATAAACGGGTATCGAAGATGCATGCACAAATCGACTTTTTGGGCCAAAAAAACGTGTTTTAGCATTTTTTTTGCCTGAAAATTGAAATTTTTCTAGCACAGTACAAATCGCTTCTGAGACCAAAAAAACTCGATTTTTCGGTGTTTCTAGGCTAAATTTGGGATATAAACGGGTATCGAAGATGCATGCACAAATCGACTTTTTGGGCCCAAAAAACGTTTTTTAGCATTTTTTTTTTGCATGAAAATTGAAAATTTTCTATAACAGTGTAGACATGTACAAATCGCTTCTGAGACCCAAAAAACTCGATTTTTCGGTGTTTTTAGGCTAAATTTGGGATATAAACGGGTATCGAAAATGCATGCACAAATCGACTTTTTGGGCCCAAAAAACGTGTTTTAGCATTTTTTTTGCCTGAAAATTGAATTTTTTCTAGATCAGTGTAGAGATGTACAAATCGCTTCTGACACCCAAAAAACTCGATTTTTCGGTGTTTTTAGGCTAAATTTGGGATATAAACGGGTATCGAAGATGCATGCACAAATCGACTTTTTGGGCCCAAAAAACGTGTTTTAACATTTTTTTTGCCGGAAAATTGAAAATTTTCTAGCACAGTGTAAACATGTACAAATCGCTTCTGAGACCCAAAAATCTCGATTTTTAGGTGTTTTTAGGCAAAATTTGGGATATAAACTTTTATCGAAGATGCCTGCACAAATCGACTTTTTGGGCAAAAAAAACGTGTTTTAGCATTTTTTTTGCCTGAAAATTGAAATTTTTCTAGCACAGTACAAATCGCTTCTGAGACCAAAAAAACTCGATTTTTCGGTGTTTTAGGCTAAATTTGGGATATAAACGGGTATCGAAGATGCATGCACAAATCGACTTTTTGGGCCAATAAAACGTGTTTTAAATTTTTTTTTGCCTGAAAATTGAAAATTTTCTAGCACAGTGTAGACATGTGCAAATCACTTCAGAGACCAAAAACACTCGATTTTTTGGTGTTTTTAGGCTAAATTTGGGATATAAACGGGTATCGAAGATGCATGCAGAAATCGACTTTTTGGGCTTAAAAAACGTGTTTTAGCATTTGTTTTGCCTGAAAATTGAAATTTTTCTAGCACAGTGTAAACATGTACAAATCCCTTCTGAGACCCAAAAAACTCGATTTTTCGGTGTTTTAGGCTAAATTTGGGATATAAACGGGTATCGAAGATGCATGCACAAATCGACTTTTTGGGCCCAAAAAACGTGTTTTAAATGTTTTTTTGCCTGAAAATTGAAATTTTTCTAGCACAGTGTAGAGATGTAGAAATCGCTTCTGAGACCCAAAAAACTCGATTTTTCGGTGTTTTTAGGCTAAATTTGGGATATAAACGGGTCTCGAAGATGCATGCACAAATCGACTTTTTGGGCCCAAAAAACGTGTTTTAGCATTTTTTTTGCCTGAAAATTGAAATTTTTCTAACACAGTGTAAACATGTACAAATCGCTTCTGAGACCCAAAAAACTCGATTTTTCGGTGTTTTTAGGCTAAATTTGGGATATAAACGGGCATCGAAGATGCATGCACAAATCGACTTTTTGGGCCCAAAAAACGTGTTTTAGCATTTTTTTTGCCTGAAAATTGATTTTTTTCTAGCACAGTACAAATCGCTTCTGAGACCAAAAAAACTCGATTTCTCGGTGTTTTTAGGCTAAATTTGGGATATAAACGGGTATCGAAGATGCATGCACAAATCGACTTTTTGGGCCCAAAAAAACGTGTTGTAGCATTTTTTTTACCTGAAAATTGATTTTTTTCTAGCACAGTGTAGACATGTATAAATCGCTTCTGAAACCCAAAAAACTCGATTTTTCGGTGATATTAGGCTAAATTTGGGATATAATCGGGTATCGAAGATGCATGCACAAATCGACTTTTTGGGCCAAAAAAACGTGTTTTAGCATTTTTTTTGCCTGAAAATTGAAAATTTTCTAGCACAGTACAAATCGCTTCTGAGACCAAAAAAACTCGATTTTTCGGTGTTTTTAGGCTAAATTTGGGATATAAACGGGCATCGAAGATGCATGCACAAATCGACTTTTTGGGCCCAAAAAACGTGTTTTAGCATTTTTTTTGCCTGAAAATTGATTTTTTTCTAGCACAGTACAAATCGCTTCTGAGACCAAAAAAACTCGATTTTTCGGTGTTTTTAGGCTAAATTTGGGATATAAACGGGTATCGAAGATGCATGCACAAATCGACTTTTTGGGCCCAAAAAAACGTGTTGTAGCATTTTTTTTTGCCTGAAAATTGATTTTTTTCTAGCACAGTGTAGACATGTATAAATCGCTTCTGAAACCCAAAAAACTCGATTTTTTGGTGTTATTAGGCTAAATTTGGGATATAAACGGGTATCGAAGATGCATGCACAAATCGACTTTTTGGGCCCAAAAAACGTGTTTTAGCATTTTTTTTGCCTGAAAATTGATTTTTTTCTTGCACAGTGTAAACATGTACAAATCGCTTCTGAGACCCAAAAAACTCGATTTTTCGGTGTTTTTAGGCTAAATTTGGGATATAAACGGGTATCGAAGATGCATGCACAAATCGACTTTTTGGGCCCAAAAAACGTGTTTTAGCATTTTTTTTGCCTGAAAATTGAAATTTTTCTAGCACAGTGTAAACATGTACAAATCGCTTCTGAGACCCAAAAAAACTCGATTTTTCGGTGTTTTTAGGCAAAATTTGGGATATAAACGGGTATCGACGATGCATGAACAAATCGACTTTTTGGGCCAAAAAAACGTGTTTTAGCATTTTTTTTGCCTGAAAATTGAAATTTTTCTAGCACAGTTCAAATCGCTTCTGAGACCAAAAAAACTCGATTTTTCGGTGTTTTAGGCTAAATTTGGGATATAAACGGGTATCGAAGATGCATGCACAAATCGACTTTTTGGGCCCAAAAAACATGTTTTAATTTTTTTTTTTACTTAAAATTGAAAATTTTCTAGCACAGTGTAGACATGTGCACATCGCTTCAGAGACCCAAAAATCTCGATTTTTAGGTGTTTTTAGGCAAAATTTGGGATATAAACTTTTATCGAAGATGCCTGCACAAATCGACTTTTTGGGCAAAAAAAACGTGTTTTAAATGTTTTTTTGCCTGAAAATTGAAATTTTTCTAGCACAGTACAAATCGCTTCTGAGACCAAAAAAACTCGATTTTTCGGTGTTTTAGGCTAAATTTGGGATATAAACGGGTATCGAAGATGCATGCACAAATCGACTTTTTGGGCCAATAAAACGTGTTTTAAATTTTTTTTTGCCTGAAAATTGAAAATTTTCTAGCACAGTGTAGACATGTGCAAATCACTTCAGAGACCAAAAACACTCGATTTTTTGGTGTTTTTAGGCTAAATTTGGGATATAAACGGGTATCGAAGATGCATGCAGAAATCGACTTTTTGGGCCTAAAAAACGTGTTTTAGCATTTTTTTTGCCTGAAAATTGAAATTTTTCTAGCACAGTGTAAACATGTACAAATCCCTTCTGAGACCCAAAAAACTCGATTTTTCGGTGTTTTAGGCTAAATTTGGGATATAAACGGGTATCGAAGATGCATGCACAAATCGACTTTTTGGGCCCAAAAAACGTGTTTTAAATGTTTTTTTGCCTGAAAATTGAAATTTTTCTAGCACAGTGTAAACATGTACAAATCGCTTTTGAGACCCAAAAAACTCGATTTTTCGGTGTTTTTAGGCTAAATTTGGGATATAAACGGGTATCGAAGATGCATGCACAAATCGACTTTTTGGGTCAAAAAAACGTGTTTTAGCATTTTTTTTGCCTCAAAATTGATTTTTTTCTAGCACAGTGTAAACATGTACAAATCGCTTCTGAGACCCAAAAAACTCGATTTTTCGGTATTTTTAGGCTAAATTTGGGATATAAACGGGTATCGAAGATGCATGCACAAATCGTCTTTTTGGGCCCAAAAAACATTTTTTAGCATTTTTTTTGCCTGAAAATTGAAATTTTTCTAGAACAATGTAGACATGTACAAATCGCTTCTGAGACCCAAAAAACTCGATTTTTCGGTGTTTTTAGGCTAAATTTGGGATATAAACGGGTATCGAAAATGCATACACAAATCGACTTTTTGGGCCCAAAAAACGTGTTTTAGCATTTTTTTTGCCTGAAAATTGATTTTTTTCTAGAACAGTGTAGAGATGTAGAAATCGCTTCTGAGACCCAAAAAACTCGATTTTTCGGTGTTTTTAGGCTAAATTTGGGATATAAACGGGTATCGAAGATGCATGCACAAATCGACTTTTTGGGCCCAAAAAACGTGTTTTAGCATTTTTTTTGCCTGAAAATTGAAATTTTTCTAGCACAGTGTAAACATGTACAAATCGCTTCTGAGACCCAAAAAAACTCGATTTTTCGGTGTTTTTAGGCAAAATTTGGGATATAAACGGGTATCGACGATGCATGCACAAATCGACTTTTTGGGCCAAAAAAACGTGTTTTAGCATTTTTTTTGCCTGAAAATTGAAATTTTTCTAGCACAGTTCAAATCGCTTCTGAGACCAAAAAAACTCGATTTTTCGGTGTTTTAGGCTAAATTTGGGATATAAACGGGTATCGAAGATGCATGCACAAATCGACTTTTTGGGCCCAAAAAACATGTTTTAATTTTTTTTTTTACTTAAAATTGAAAATTTTCTAGCACAGTGTAGACATGTGCACATCGCTTCAGAGACCAAAAAAACTCGATTTTTTGGTGTTTTTAGGCTAAATTTGGGATATAAACGGGTATCGAAGATGCATGCACAAATCGACTTTTTTGGCCCACTAAACGTGTTTTAGCATTTTTTTGCCTGAAAATTGAAATTTTTCTAGAACAGTGTAGACATGTACAAATCGCTTCTGAGACCCAAAAAACTCCATTTTTTGGTGTTTTTAGGCTAAATTTGGGATATAAACGGGTCTCAAAAATGCATGCACAAATCGACTTTTTGGGCCCAAAAAACGTGTTTTAGCATTTTTTTGCCTGAAAATTGAAATTTTTCTAGAACAATGTAGAAATGTAAAAATCGCTTCTGAGACCCAAAAAACTCGATTTTTCTGTGTTTTTAGGCTAAATTTGGGATATAAACGGGTATCGAAAATGCATACACAAATCGACTTTTTGGGCCCAAAAAACGTGTTTTAGCATTTTTTTTGCCTGAAAATTGATTTTTTTCTAGAACAGTGTAGAGATGTAGAAATCGCTTCTGAGACCCAAAAAACTCAATTTTTCGGTGTTTCTAGGCTAAATTTGGGATATAAACGGGTATCGAAGATGCATGCACAAATCGACTTTTTGGGCCCAAAAAACGTGTTTTAGAATTTTTTTTGCCTGAAAATTGACATTTTTCTAGCACAGTGTCAACATGTACAAATCGCTTCTGAGACCCAAAAAAACTCGATTTTTCGGTGTTTTTAGGCAAAATTTGGGATATAAACGGGTATCGACGATGCATGCACAAATCGACTTTTTGGGCCAAAAAAACGTGTTTAAGCATTTTTTTTGCCTGAAAATTGAAATTTTTCTAGCACAGTACAAATCGCTTCTGAGACCAAAAAAACTCGATTTTTCGGTGTTTTAGGCTAAATTTGGGATCTAAACGGGTATCGAAGATGCATGCACAAATCGACTTTTTGGGCCCAAAAAACGTGTTTTAAAATTTTTTTTTGCTTAAAATTGAAAATTTTCTAGCACAGTGTAGACATGTGCAAATCGCTTCAGAGACCAAAAAAACTCGATTTTTTGGTGTTTTTAGGCTAAATTTGGGATATAAACGGGTATCGAATATGCATGCACAAATCGACTTTTTGGGCCCAAAAAACGTGTTTTAGCATTTTTTTGCCTGAAAATTGAAATTTTTCTAGAACAGTGTTGACATGTACAAATCGCTTCTGAGACCCAAAAAACTCGATTTTTTGGTGTTTTTAGGCTAAATTTGGGATATAAACGGGTCTCAAAAATGCATGCACAAATCGACTTTTTGGGCCCAAAAAACGTGTTTTAGCCTTTTTTTTGCCTGAAACTTGAAATTTTTCTAACACAGTGTAAACATGCACAAATCGCTTCTGAGACCCAAAAAACTCGATTTTTCGGTGTTCTTAGACTAAATTTGGGATATAAACGGGTATCGAAGATGCATGCACAAATCGACTTTTTGGGCCAAAAAAACGTGTTTTAGCATTTTTTTTGCCTGAAAATTGATTTTTTTCTAGAACAGTGTAGAGATGTAGAAATCGCTTCTGAGACCCAAAAAACTCAAATTTTCGGTGTTTCTAGGCTAAATTTGGGATATAAACGGGTATCGAAGATGCATGCACAAATCGACTTTTTGGGCCCAAAAAACGTGTTTTAGCATTTTTTTTGCCTGAAAATTGACATTTTTCTAGCACAGTGTCAACATGTACAAATCGCTTCTGAGACCCAAAAAAACTCGATTTTTCGGTGTTTTTAGGCAAAATTTGGGATATAAACGGGTATCGACGAGGCATGCACAAATCGACTTTTTGGGCCAAAAAAACGTGTTTAAGCATTTTTTTTGCCTGAAAATTGAAATTTTTCTAGCACAGTACAAATCGCTTCTGAGACCAAAAAAACTCGATTTTTCGGTGTTTTAGGCTAAATTTGGGATATAAACGGGTATCGAAGATGCATGCACAAATCGACTTTTTGGGCCCAAAAAACGTGTTTTAAAATTTTTTTTTGCTTAAAATTGAAAATTTTCTAGCACAGTGTAGACATGTGCAAATCGCTTCAGAGACCAAAAAAAACTCGATTTTTTGGTGTTTTTAGGCTAAATTTGGGTTATAAACGGGTATCGAATATGCATGCACAAATCGACTTTTTGGGCCCAAAAAACGTGTTTTAGCATTTTTTTGCCTGAAAATTGAAATTTTTCTAGAACAGTGTAGACATGTACAAATCGCTTCTGAGACCCAAAAAACTCGATTTTTCGGTGTTTTTAGGCTTAATTTGGGATATAAACGGGTATCGAAAATGCATGCACAAATCGACTTTTTGGGCCCAAAAAATGTGTTTTAGCATTTTTTCTGCCTGAAAATTGAAAATTTTCTAGAACAGTGTAGACATGTACAAATCGCTTCTGAGACCCAAAAAACTCGATTTTTCGGTGTTTTTAGGCTAAATTTGGGATATAAACGGGTATCGAAGATGCATGCACAAATCGACTTTTTGGGCCAAAAAAACGTGTTTTAGCATTTTTTTTGCCTGAAAATTGAAATTTTTCTAGCACAGTACAAATCGCTTCTGAGACCAAAAAAACTCATTTTCGGTGTTTTAAGGCTAAATTTGGGATATAAACGGATATCGAAGATGCATGCACAAATCGACTTTTTGTGCCAGAAAAAAACGTGTTTTAATTTTTTTTTTGCCTGAAAATTGAAATTTTTCTAGAACAATGTAGACATGTACAAATAGCTTCTGAGACCTAAAAAACTCGATTTTTCTGTGTTTTTAGGCTAAATTTGGGATATAAACGGGTATCGAAAATGCATGCACAAATCGACTTTTTGGGCCCAAAAAACGTGTTTAAACATTTTTTTTGCCTGAAAATTGAATTTTTTTCTAGAACAGTGTAGACATGTACAAATCGCTTCTGAGACCCAAAAAACTCGATTTTTCGGTGTTTTTAGGCTAAATTTGGGATATAAACGGGTATCGAAGATGCATGCACAAATCGACTTTTTGGGCCAAAAAAACGTGTTTTAGCATTTTTTTTACCTGAAAATTGAAATTTTTCTAGCACAGTACAAATCGCTTCTGAGACCAAAAAAGCTCGATTTTTCGGTGTTTTTTGGCTAAATTTGGGATATAATCGGGTATCGAAGATGCATGCACAAATCGACTTTTTGGGCCCAAAAAACGTGTTTTAGCATTTTTTTGGCCTGAAAATTGAATTTTTTCTAGCACAGTGTAAACATGTACAAATCGCTTCTGAGACCAGAAAAACTCGATTTTTCGGTGTTTTTAGGCTAAATTTGGGATATAAACGGGTATCGAAGATGCATGCACAAATCGACTTTTTGGGCCCAAAAAACGTGTTTTAGCATTTTTTTGCCTGAAAATTGAAATTTTTCTAGCACAGTGTAAACATGTACAAATCGCTTCTGAGACCAAAAAAACTCGATTTTTCGGTGTTTTTAGGCTAAATTTGGGATATAAACAGGTATCGAAGATGCATGCACAAATCGACTTTTTGGGCCCAAAAAACGTGTTTAATTTTTTTTTTTACTTAAAATTGAAAATTTTCTAGCACAGTCTAGACATGTGCAAATCGCTTCAGAGACCAAAAAAATCGATTTTTCGGTGTTTTTAGGCTAAATTTGGGATATAAACGGGTATCGAAGATGCATGCACAAATCGACTTTTTGGGCCAAAAAAACGTGTTTTAGCATTTTTTTTGCCTGAAAATTGAAATTTTTCTAGCACAGTACAAATCGCTTCTGAGACTAAAAAAACTCATTTTTCGGTGTTTTAAGGCTAAATTTGGGATATAAACGGGTATCGAAGATGCATGCACAAATCGACTTTTTGTGCCAAAAAAACGTGTTTTAAATTTTTTTTTGCCTGAAAATTGAAATTTTTCTAGAACAATGTAGACATGTACAAATAGCTTCTGAGACCTAAAAAACTCGATTTTTCTGTGTTTTTAGGCTAAATTTGGGATATAAACGGGTATCGAAAATGCATGCGCAAATCGACTTTTTGGGCCCAAAAAATGTGTTTTAGCATTTTTTTTGCCTGAAAATTGAAATTTTTCTAGAACAGTGTAGACATGTACAAATCGCTTCTGAGACCAAAAAACTCGATTTTTCGGTGTTTTTAGGCTAAATTTGGGATATAAACGGGTATCGAAGATGCATGCACAAATCGACTTTTTGGGCCAAAAAAACGTGTTTTAGCATTTTTTTTACCTGAAAATTGAAATTTTTCTAGCACAGTACAAATCGCTTCTGAGACCAAAAAAGCTCGATTTTTCGGTGTTTTTTGGCTAAATTTGGGATATAATCGGGTATCGAAGATGCATGCACAAATCGACTTTTTGGGCCCAAAAAACGTGTTTTAGCATTTTTTTGGCCTGAAAATTGATTTTTTTCTAGCACAGTGTAAACATGTACAAATCGCTTCTAAGACCCAAAAAACTCGATTTTTCGGTGTTTTTAGGCTAAATTTGGGATATAAACGGGTATCGAAGATGCATGCGCAAATCGACTTTTTGGGCCCAAAAAACGTGTTTTAGCATTTTTTTTGCCTGAAAATTGAATTTTTTCTAGCACAGTGTAAACATGTACAAATCGCTTCTGAGACCCAATAAACTCGATTTTTCGGTGTTTTTAGGCTAAATTTGGGATATAAACAGGTATCGAAGATGCATGCACAAATCGACTTTTTGGGCCAAAAAAACGTGTTTTAATTTTTTTTTTACTTAAAATTGAAAATTTTCTAGCACAGTCTAGACATGTGCAAATCGCTTCAGAGGCCAAAAAAATCGATTTTTCGGTGTTTTTAGGCTAAATTTGGGATATAAACGGGTATCGAAGATGCATGCACAAATCGACTTTTTGGGCCTAAAAAACGTGTTTTAGCATTTGTTTTGCCTGAAAATTGATTTTTTTCTAGCACAGTACACATCGCTTCTGAGACCAAAAAAACTCGATTTTTCGGTGTTTTTAGGCTAAATTTGGGATATAAACGGGTATCGAAGATGCATGCACAAATCGACTTTTTGGGCCTAAAAAACGTGTTTTAGCATTTTTTTTGCCTGAAAATTGAAATTTTTCTAGCACAGTGTAAACATGTACAAATCGCTTCTGAGACCCAAAAAACTCGATTTTTCGGTGTTTTAGGCTAAATTTGGGATATAAACGGGTATCGAAGATGCATGCACAAATCGACTTTTTGGGCCCAAAAAACGTGTTTTAAATGTTTTTTTGCCTGAAAATTGAAATTTTTCTAGCACAGTGTAAACATGTACAAATCGCTTCTGAGACCCAAAAAACTCGATTTTTCGGTGTTTTTAGGCTAAATTTGGGATATAAACGGGTATCGAAGATACATGCACAAATCGACTTTTTGGGTCAAAAAAACGTGTTTTAGCATTTTTTTTGCCTGAAAATTGTTTTTTTTCTAGCACAGTGTAAACATGTACAAATCGCTTCTGAGACCCAAAAAACTCGATTTTTCGGTGTTTTTAGGCTAAATTTGGGATATAAACGGGTATCGAAGATGCATGCACAAATGGACTTTTTGGGCCAAAAAAACGTGTTTTAACATTTTTTTTGCCTGAAAATTGAAATTTTTCTAGCACAGTACAAATCGCTTCTGAGACCAAAAAAACTCATTTTTCGGTGTTTTTTGGCTAAATTTGGGATATAAACGGGTATCGAAGATGCATGCACAAATCGACTTTTGGTGCCAAAAAAACGTGTTTTAAATTTTTTTTTGCCTGAAAATTGAAATTTTTCTAGAACAATGTAGACATGTACAAATCGCTTCTGAGACCCAAAAAAACTCGATTTTTCGGTGTTTTTAGGCTAAATTTGGGATATAAACGAGTATCGAAAATGCATGCACAAATCGACTTTTTGGGCCCAAAAAACGTGTTTTAGCATTTTTTTTGCCTGAAAATTGAAAATTTTCTAGAACAGTGTAGACATGTACAAATCGCTTCTGAGACCCAAAAAACTCGATTTTTCGGTGTTTTTAGGCTAAATTTGGGATATAAACGGGTATCGAAGATGCATGCACAAATCGACTTTTTGGGCCAAAAAAACGTGTTTTAGCATTTTTTTTGCCTGAAAATTGAAATTTTTCTAGCACAGTACAAATCGCTTCTGAGACCAAAAAAACTCAATTTTCGGTGTTTTAAGGCTAAATTTGGGATATAAACGGGTATCGAAGATGCATGCACAAATCGACTTTTTGTGGCAAAAAAAGGTGTTTTAAATTTTTTTTTGCCAGAAAATTGAAATTTTTCTAAAACAATGTAGACATGTACAAATAGCTTCTGAGACCTAAAAAACTCGATTTTTCTGTGTTTTTAGGCTAAATTTGGGATATAAACGGGTATCGAAAATGCATGCACAAATCGACTTTTTGGGCCCAAAAAACGTGTTTTAGCATTTTTTTTGCCTGAAAATTGAAATTTTTCTAGAACAGTGTAGACATGTACAAATCGCTTCTGAGACCAAACAAACTCGATTTTTCGGTGTTTTTAGGCTAAATTTGGGATATAAACGGGTATCGAAGATGCATGCACAAATCGACTTTTTGGGCCCAAAAAACGTGTTTAAACATTTTTTTTGCCTGAAAATTGAAATTTTTCTAGCACAGTGTAAACATGTACAAATCGCTTCTGAGACCCAAAAAACTCGATTTTTCGGTGTTTTTAGGCTAATTTTGGGATATAAACGGGTATCGAAGATGCATGCACAAATCGACTTTTAAGGCCAAAAAAACGTGTTTTAGCATTTTTTTTGCCTGAAAATTGAAATTTTTCTAGCACAGTACAAATCGCTTCTGAGACCAAAAAAACTCGATTTTTCGGTGTTTTAGGCTAAATTTGGGATATAAACGGGTATCGAAGATGCATGCAGAAATCGATCTTTTTGTGCCTAAAAAACGTGTTTTAGCATTTTTTTTGCCTGAAAATTGAAATTTTTCTAGCACAGTGTAAACATGTACAAATCGCTTCTGAGACCAAAAAAACTCGATTTTTCGGTGTTTTTAGGCTAAATTTGGGATATAAACGGGTATCGAAGATACATGCACAAATCGACTTTTTGGGCCAAAAAAACGTGTTTTAGCATTTTTTTTGCCTGAAAATTGTTTTTTTTCTAGCACAGTGTAAACATGTACAAATCGCTTCTGAGACCCAAAAAACTCGATTTTTCGGTGTTTTTAGGCTAAATTTGGGATATAAACGGGTATCGAAGATGCATGCACAAATGGACTTTTTGGGCCAAAAAAACGTGTTTTAACATTTTTTTTGCCTGAAAATTGAAATTTTTCTAGCACAGTACAAATCGCTTCTGAGACCAAAAAAACTCATTTTTCGGTGTTTTTAGGCTAAATTTGGGATATAAACGGGTATCGAAGATGCATGCACAAATCGACTTTTGGTGCCAAAAAAACGTGTTTTAAATTTTTTTTTGCCTGAAAATTGAAATTTTTCTAGAACAATGTAGACATGTACAAATCGCTTCTGAGACCCAAAAAAACTCGATTTTTCGGTGTTTTTAGGCTAAATTTGGGATATAAACGAGTATCGAAAATGCATGCACAAATCGACTTTTTGGGCCCAAAAAACGTGTTTTAGCATTTTTTTTGCCTGAAAATTGAAAATTTTCTAGAACAGTGTAGACATGTACAAATCGCTTTTGAGACCCAAAAAACTCGATTTTTCGGTGTTTTTAGGCTAAATTTGGGATATAAACGGGTATCGAAGATGCATGCACAAATCGACTTTTTGGGCCAAAAAAACGTGTTTTAGCATTTTTTTTGCCTGAAAATTGAAATTTTTCTAGCACAGTACAAATCGCTTCTGAGACCAAAAAAACTCAATTTTCGGTGTTTTAAGGCTAAATTTGGGATATAAACGGGTATCGAAGATGCATGCACAAATCGACTTTTTGTGGCAAAAAAACGTGTTTTAATTTTTTTTTTGCCAGAAAATTGAAATTTTTCTAAAACAATGTAGACATGTACAAATAGCTTCTGAGACCTAAAAAACTCGATTTTTCTGTGTTTTTAGGCTAAATTTGGGATATAAACGGGTATCGAAAATGCATGCACAAATCGACTTTTTGGGCCCAAAAAACGTGTTTTAGCATTTTTTTTGCCTGAAAATTGAAATTTTTCTAGAACAGTGTAGACATGTACAAATCGCTTCTGAGACCAAACAAACTCGATTTTTCGGTGTTTTTAGGCTAAATTTGGGATATAAACGGGTATCGAAGATGCATGCACAAATCGACTTTTTGGGCCCAAAAAACGTGTTTAAACATTTTTTTTGCCTGAAAATTGAAATTTTTCTAGCACAGTGTAAACATGTACAAATCGCTTCTGAGACCCAAAAAACTCGATTTTTCGGTGTTTTTAGGCTAATTTTGGGATATAAACGGGTATCGAAGATGCATGCACAAATCGACTTTTAAGGCCAAAAAAACGTGTTTTAGCATTTTTTTTGCCTGAAAATTGAATTTTTTCTAGCACAGTACAAATCGCTTCTGAGACCAAAAAAACTCGATTTTTCGGTGTTTTAGGCTAAATTTGGGATATAAACGGGTATCGAAGATGCATGCAGAAATCGATCTTTTTGTGCCTAAAAAACGTGTTTTAGCATTTTTTTTGCCTGAAAATTGAAATTTTTCTAGCACAGTGTAAACATGTACAAATCGCTTCTGAGACCAAAAAAACTCGATTTTTCGGTGTTTTTAGGCTAAATTTGGGATATAAACGGGCATCAAAGATGCATGCACAAATAGACTTTTTGGGCCAAAAAAACGTGTTTTAGCATTTTTTTTGCCTGAAAATTGAAATTTTTCTAGCACAGTACAAATCGCTTCTGAGACCAAAAAAACTCGTTTTTCGGTGTTTTAGGCTAAATTTGGGATATAAACGGGTATCGAAGATGCATGCACAAATCGACTTTTTTGCCCAAAAAATGTGTTTTAGCTTTTTTTTTGTCTGAAAATTGAAATTTTTCTAGCACAGTGTAAACATGTACAAATCGCTTCTGAGACCTAAAAAACTCGATTTTTCGGTGTTTTTAGGCTAAATTTTGGATATAAACGGGTATCGAAGATGCATGCACAAATCGACTTTTTGGGCCAAAAAAACGTGTTTTAAATTTTTTTTTGCCTGAAAATTGAAAATTTTCTATCACAGTGTAGACATGTGCAAATCGCTTCAGAGACCAAAAAAACTCGATTTTTTGTTGATTTTAGGCTAAATTTGGGATATAAACGGGTATCGAAGATGCATGCACAAATCGACTTTTTGGGCCAAAAAAACGTGTTTTAGCATTTTTTTTGCCTCAAAATTGATTTTTTTCTAGCACAGTGTAAACATGTACAAATCGCTTCTGAGACCCAAAAAACTCGATTTTTCGGTATTTTTAGGCTAAATTTGGGATATAAACGGGTATCGAAGATGCATGCACAAATCGTCTTTTTGGGCCCAAAAAACATTTTTTAGCATTTTTTTTGCCTGAAAATTGAAATTTTTCTAGAACAATGTAGACATGTACAAATCGCTTCTGAGACCCAAAAAACTCGATTTTTCGGTGTTCTTAGGCTAAATTTGGGATATAAACGGGTATCGAAAATGCATACACAAATCGACTTTTTGGGCCCAAAAAACGTGTTTTAGCATTTTTTTTGCCTGAAAATTGATTTTTTTCTAGAACAGTGTAGAGATGTAGAAATCGCTTCTGAGACCCAAAAAACTCGATTTTTCGGTGTTTTTAGGCTAAATTTGGGATATAAACGGGTATCGAAGATGCATGCACAAATCGACTTTTTGGGCCCAAAAAACGTGTTTTAGCATTTTTTTTGCCTGAAAATTGAAATTTTTCTAGCACAGTGTAAACATGTACAAATCGCTTCTGAGACCCAAAAAAACTCGATTTTTCGGTGTTTTTAGGCAAAATTTGGGATATAAACGGGTATCGACGATGCATGCACAAATCGACTTTTTGGGCCAAAAAAACGTGTTTTAGCATTTTTTTTGCCTGAAAATTGAAATTTTTCTAGCACAGTTCAAATCGCTTCTGAGACCAAAAAAACTCGATTTTTCGGTGTTTTAGGCTAAATTTGGGATATAAACGGGTATCGAAGATGCATGCACAAATCGACTTTTTGGGCCCAAAAAACATGTTTTAATTTTTTTTTTTACTTAAAATTGAAAATTTTCTAGCACAGTGTAGACATGTGCACATCGCTTCAGAGACCAAAAAAACTCGATTTTTTGGTGTTTTTAGGCTAAATTTGGGATATAAACGGGTATCGAAGATGCATGCACAAATCGACTTTTTTGGCCCACTAAACGTGTTTTAGCATTTTTTTGCCTGAAAATTGAAATTTTTCTAGAACAGTGTAGACATGTACAAATCGCTTCTGAGACCCAAAAAACTCCATTTTTTGGTGTTTTTAGGCTAAATTTGGGATATAAACGGGTCTCAAAAATGCATGCACAAATCGACTTTTTGGGCCCAAAAAACGTGTTTTAGCATTTTTTTGCCTGAAAATTGAAATTTTTCTAGAACAATGTAGAAATGTAAAAATCGCTTCTCAGACCCAAAAAACTCGATTTTTCTGTGTTTTTAGGTTAAATTTGGGATATAAACGGGTATCGAAAATGCATACACAAATCGACTTTTTGGGCCCCAAAAACGTGTTTTAGCATTTTTTTTGCCTGAAAATTGATTTTTTTCTAGAACAGTGTAGAGATGTAGAAATCGCTTCTGAGACCCAAAAAACTCAATTTTTCGGTGTTTCTAGGCTAAATTTGGGATATAAACGGGTATCGAAGATGCATGCACAAATCGACTTTTTGGGCCCAAAAAACGTGTTTTAGAATTTTTTTTGCCTGAAAATTGACATTTTTCTAGCACAGTGTCAACATGTACAAATCGCTTCTGAGACCCAAAAAAACTCGATTTTTCGGTGTTTTTAGGCTAAATTTGGGATATAAACGGGCATCAAAGATGCATGCACAAATAGACTTTTTGGGCCAAAAAAACGTGTTTTAGCATTTTTTTTGCCTGAAAATTGAAATTTTTCTAGCACAGTACAAATCGCTTCTGAGACCAAAAAAACTCGTTTTTCGGTGTTTTAGGCTAAATTTGGGATATAAACGGGTATCGAAGATGCATGCACAAATCGACTTTTTTGCCCAAAAAATGTGTTTTAGCTTTTTTTTTGTCTGAAAATTGAAATTTTTCTAGCACAGTGTAAACATGTACAAATCGCTTCTGAGACCTAAAAAACTCGATTTTTCGGTGTTTTTAGGCTAAATTTTGGATATAAACGGGTATCGAAGATGCATGCACAAATCGACTTTTTGGGCCAAAAAAACGTGTTTTAAATTTTTTTTTGCCTGAAAATTGAAATTTTTCTATCACAGTGTAGACATGTGCAAATCGCTTCAGAGACCAAAAAAACTCGATTTTTTGTTGATTTTAGGCTAAATTTGGGATATAAACGGGTATCGAAGATGCATGCACAAATCGACTTTTTGGGCCAAAAAAACGTGTTTTAGCATTTTTTTTGCCTCAAAATTGATTTTTTTCTAGCACAGTGTAAACATGTACAAATCGCTTCTGAGACCCAAAAAACTCGATTTTTCGGTATTTTTAGGCTAAATTTGGGATATAAACGGGTATCGAAGATGCATGCACAAATCGTCTTTTTGGGCCCAAAAAACATTTTTTAGCATTTTTTTTGCCTGAAAATTGAAATTTTTCTAGAACAATGTAGACATGTACAAATCGCTTCTGAGACCCAAAAAACTCGATTTTTCGGTGTTTTTAGGCTAAATTTGGGATATAAACGTGTATCGAAAATGCATACACAAATCGACTTTTTGGGCCCAAAAAACGTGTTTTAGCATTTTTTTTGCCTGAAAATTGATTTTTTTCTAGAACAGTGTAGAGATGTAGAAATCGCTTCTGAGACCCAAAAAACTCGATTTTTCGGTGTTTTTAGGCTAAATTTGGGATATAAACGGGTATCGAAGATGCATGCACAAATCGACTTTTTGGGCCCAAAAAACGTGTTTTAGCATTTTTTTTGCCTGAAAATTGAAATTTTTCTAGCACAGTGTAAACATGTACAAATCGCTTCTGAGACCCAAAAAAACTCGATTTTTCGGTGTTTTTAGGCAAAATTTGGGATATAAACGGGTATCGACGATGCATGCACAAATCGACTTTTTGGGCCAAAAAAACGTGTTTTAGCATTTTTTTTGCCTGAAAATTGAAATTTTTCTAGCACAGTTCAAATCGCTTCTGAGACCAAAAAAACTCGATTTTTCGGTGTTTTAGGCTAAATTTGGGATATAAACGGGTATCGAAGATGCATGCACAAATCGACTTTTTGGGCCCAAAAAACATGTTTTAATTTTTTTTTTTACTTAAAATTGAAAATTTTCTAGCACAGTGTAGACATGTGCACATCGCTTCAGAGACCAAAAAAACTCGATTTTTTGGTGTTTTTAGGCTAAATTTGGGATATAAACGGGTATCGAAGATGCATGCACAAATCGACTTTTTTGGCCCACTAAACGTGTTTTAGCATTTTTTTGCCTGAAAATTGAAATTTTTCTAGAACAGTGTAGACATGTACAAATCGCTTCTGAGACCCAAAAAACTCCATTTTTTGGTGTTTTTAGGCTAAATTTGGGATATAAACGGGTCTCAAAAATGCATGCACAAATCGACTTTTTGGGCCCAAAAAACGTGTTTTAGCATTTTTTTGCCTGAAAATTGAAATATTTCTAGAACAATGTAGAAATGTAAAAATCGCTTCTCAGACCCAAAAAACTCGATTTTTCGGTGTTTTTAGGCTAAATTTGGGATATAAACGGGTATCGAAAATGCATACACAAATCGACTTTTTGGGCCCCAAAAACGTGTTTTAGCATTTTTTTTGCCTGAAAATTGATTTTTTTCTAGAACAGTGTAGAGATGTAGAAATCGCTTCTGAGACCCAAAAAACTCAATTTTTCGGTGTTTCTAGGCTAAATTTGGGATATAAACGGGTATCGAAGATGCATGCACAAATCGACTTTTTGGGCCCAAAAAACGTGTTTTAGAATTTTTTTTGCCTGAAAATTGACATTTTTCTAGCACAGTGTCAACATGTACAAATCGCTTCTGAGACCCAAAAAAACTCGATTTTTCGGTGTTTTTAGGCAAAATTTGGGATATAAACGGGTATCGACGATGCATGCACAAATCGACTTTTTGGGCCAAAAAAACGTGTTTAAGCATTTTTTTTGCCTGAAAATTGAAATTTTTCTAGCACAGTACAAATCGCTTCTGAGACCAAAAAAACTCGATTTTTCGGTGTTTTAGGCTAAATTTGGGATCTAAACGGGTATCGAAGATGCATGCACAAATCGACTTTTTGGGCCCAAAAAACGTGTTTTAAAATTTTTTTTGCTTAAAATTGAAAATTTTCTAGCACAGTGTAGACATGTGCAAATCGCTTCAGAGACCAAAAAAACTCGATTTTTTGGTGTTTTTAGGCTAAATTTGGGATATAAACGGGTATCGAATATGCATGCACAAATCGACTTTTTGGGCCCAAAAAACGTGTTTTAGCATTTTTTTGCCTGAAAATTGAAATTTTTCTAGAACAGTGTTGACATGTTCAAATCGCTTCTGAGACCCAAAAAACTCGATTTTTTGGTGTTTTTAGGCTAAATTTGGGATATAAACGGGTCTCAAAAATGCATGCACAAATCGACTTTTTGGGCCCAAAAAACGTGTTTTAGCCTTTTTTTTGCCTGAAACTTGAAATTTTTCTAACACAGTGTAAACATGCACAAATCGCTTCTGAGACCCAAAAAACTCGATTTTTCGGTGTTCTTAGACTAAATTTGGGATATAAACGGGTATCGAAGATGCATGCACAAATCGACTTTTTGGGCCAAAAAAACGTGTTTTAGCATTTTTTTTGCCTGAAAATTGATTTTTTTCTAGAACAGTGTAGAGATGTAGAAATCGCTTCTGAGACCCAAAAAACTCAAATTTTCGGTGTTTCTAGGCTAAATTTGGGATATAAACGGGTATCGAAGATGCATGCACAAATCGACTTTTTGGGCCCAAAAAACGTGTTTTAGCATTTTTTTTGCCTGAAAATTGACATTTTTCTAGCACAGTGTCAACATGTACAAATCGCTTCTGAGACCCAAAAAAACTCGATTTTTCGGTGTTTTTAGGCAAAATTTGGGATATAAACGGGTATCGACGAGGCATGCACAAATCGACTTTTTGGGCCAAAAAAACGTGTTTAAGCATTTTTTTTGCCTGAAAATTGAAATTTTTCTAGCACAGTACAAATCGCTTCTGAGACCAAAAAAACTCGATTTTTCGGTGTTTTAGGCTAAATTTGGGATATAAACGGGTATCGAAGATGCATGCACAAATCGACTTTTTGGGCCCAAAAAACGTGTTTTAAATTTTTTTTTTGCTTAAAATTGAAAATTTTCTAGCACAGTGTAGACATGTGCAAATCGCTTCAGAGACCAAAAAAACTCGATTTTTTGGTGTTTTTAGGCTAAATTTGGGTTATAAACGGGTATCGAATATGCATGCACAAATCGACTTTTTTGGCCCAAAAAACGTGTTTTAGCATTTTTTTGCCTGAAAATTGAAATTTTTCTAGAACAGTGTAGACATGTACAAATCGCTTCTGAGACCCAAAAAACTCGATTTTTCGGTGTTTTTAGGCTAAATTTGGGATATAAACGGGTCTCAAAAATGCATGCACAAATCGACTTTTTGGGCCCAAAAAACGTGTTTTAGCCTTTTTTTTGCCTGAAACTTGAAATTTTTCTAACACAGTGTAAACATGCACAAATCGCTTCTGAGACCCAAAAAACTCGATTTTTCGGTGTTCTTAGACTAAATTTGGGATATAAACGGGTATCGAAGATGCATGCACAAATCGACTTTTTGGGCCAAAAAAACGTGTTTTAGCATTTTTTTTGCCTGAAAATTGAAATTTTTCTAGCACAGTACAAATCGCTTCTGAGACCAAAAAAACTCGATTTTTCTGTGTTTTTAGGCTAAATTTGGGATATAAACGGGTATCGAAGATGCATGCACAAATCGACTTTTTGGGCCCAAAAAACGTGTTTTAGCATTTTTTTTGCATGAAAATTGATTTTTTTCTAGAACAGTGTAGACATGTACAAATCGCTTCTGAGACCCAAAAAACTCGATTTTTCGGTGTTTTTAGGCTTAATTTGGGATATAAACGGGTATCGAAAATGCATGCACAAATCGACTTTTTGGGCCCAAAAAACGTGTTTTAGCATTTTTTCTGCCTGAAAATTGAAAATTTTCTAGAACAGTGTAGACATGTACAAATCGCTTCTGAGACCCAAAAAACTCGATTTTTCGGTGTTTTTAGGCTAAATTTGGGATATAAACGGGTATCGAAGATGCATGCACAAATCGACTTTTTGGGCCAAAAAAACGTGTTTTAGCATTTTTTTTGCCTGAAAATTGAAATTTTTCTAGCACAGTACAAATCGCTTCTGAGACCAAAAAAACTCATTTTCGGTGTTTTAAGGCTAAATTTGGGATATAAACGGATATCGAAGATGCATGCACAAATCGACTTTTTGTGCCAGAAAAAAACGTGTTTTAATTTTTTTTTTGCCTGAAAATTGAAATTTTTCTAGAACAATGTAGACATGTACAAATAGCTTCTGAGACCTAAAAAACTCGATTTTTCTGTGTTTTTAGGCTAAATTTGGGATATAAACGGGTATCGAAAATGCATGCACAAATCGACTTTTTGGGCCCAAAAAACGTGTTTTAGCATTTTTTTTGCCTGAAAATTGAATTTTTTCTAGAACAGTGTAGACATGTACAAATCGCTTCTGAGACCAAACAAACTCGATTTTTCGGTGTTTTTAGGCTAAATTTGGGATATAAACGGGTATCGAGGATGCATGCACAAATCGACTTTTTGGGCCCAAAAAACGTGTTTAAACATTTTTTTTGCCTGAAAATTGAATTTTTTTCTAGAACAGTGTAGACATGTACAAATCGCTTCTGAGACCCAAAAAACTCGATTTTTCGGTGTTTTTAGGCTAAATTTGGGATATAAACGGGTATCGAAGATGCATGCACAAATCGACTTTTTGGGCCAAAAAAACGTGTTTTAGCATTTTTTTTACCTGAAAATTGAAATTTTTCTAGCACAGTACAAATCGCTTCTGAGACCAAAAAAGCTCGATTTTTCGGTGTTTTTTGGCTAAATTTGGGATATAATCGGGTATCGAAGATGCATGCACAAATCGACTTTTTGGGCCCAAAAAACGTGTTTTAGCATTTTTTTGGCCTGAAAATTGAATTTTTTCTAGCACAGTGTAAACATGTACAAATCGCTTCTGAGACCAGAAAAACTCGATTTTTCGGTGTTTTTAGGCTAAATTTGGGATATAAACGGGTATCGAAGATGCATGCACAAATCGACTTTTTGGGCCCAAAAAACGTGTTTTAGCATTTTTTTGCCTGAAAATTGAAATTTTTCTAGCACAGTGTAAACATGTACAAATCGCTTCTGAGACCAAAAAAACTCGATTTTTCGGTGTTTTTAGGCTAAATTTGGGATATAAACAGGTATCGAAGATGCATGCACAAATCGACTTTTTGGGCCCAAAAAACGTGTTTAATTTTTTTTTTTACTTAAAATTGAAAATTTTCTAGCACAGTCTAGACATGTGCAAATCGCTTCAGAGACCAAAAAAATCGATTTTTCGGTGTTTTAAGGCTAAATTTGGGATATAAACGGGTATCGAAGATGCATGCACAAATCGACTTTTTGTGCCAAAAAAACGTGTTTTAAATTTTTTTTTGCCTGAAAATTGAAATTTTTCTAGAACAATGTAGACATGTACAAATAGCTTCTGAGACCTAAAAAACTCGATTTTTCTGTGTTTTTAGGCTAAATTTGGGATATAAACGGGTATCGAAAATGCATGCACAAATCGACTTTTTGGGCCCAAAAAACGTGTTTTAGCATTTTTTTTGCCTGAAAATTGAAATTTTTCTAGAACAGTGTAGACATGTACAAATCGCTTCTGAGACCAAACAAACTCGATTTTTCGGTGTTTTTAGGCTAAATTTGGGATATAAACGGGTATCGAAGATGCATGCACAAATCGACTTTTTGGGCCAAAAAAACGTGTTTTAGCATTTTTTTTACCTGAAAATTGAAATTTTTCTAGCACAGTACAAATCGCTTCTGAGACCAAAAAAGCTCGATTTTTCGGTGTTTTTTGGCTAAATTTGGGATATAATCGGGTATCGAAGATGCATGCACAAATCGACTTTTTGGGCCCAAAAAACGTGTTTTAGCATTTTTTTGGCCTGAAAATTGATTTTTTTCTAGCACAGTGTAAACATGTACAAATCGCTTCTAAGACCCAAAAAACTCGATTTTTCGGTGTTTTTAGGCTAAATTTGGGATATAAACGGGTATCGAAGATGCATGCGCAAATCGACTTTTTGGGCCCAAAAAACGTGTTTTAGCATTTTTTTTGGCCTGAAAATTGAATTTTTTCTAGCACAGTGTAAACATGTACAAATCGCTTCTGAGACCCAAAAAACTCGATTTTTCGGTGTTTTTAGGCTAAATTTGGGATATAAACAGGTATCGAAGATGCATGCACAAATCGACTTTTTGGGCCAAAAAAACGTGTTTTAATTTTTTTTTTACTTAAAATTGAAAATTTTCTAGCACAGTCTAGACATGTGCAAATCGCTTCAGAGGCCAAAAAAATCGATTTTTCGGTGTTTTTAGGCTAAATTTGGGATATAAACGGGTATCGAAGATGCATGCACAAATCGACTTTTTGGGCCTAAAAAACGTGTTTTAGCATTTGTTTTGCCTGAAAATTGATTTTTTTCTAGCACAGTACACATCGCTTCTGAGACCAAAAAAACTCGATTTTTCGGTGTTTTTAGGCTAAATTTGGGATATAAACGGGTATCGAAGATGCATGCACAAATCGACTTTTTGGGCCTAAAAAACGTGTTTTAGCATTTTTTTTGCCTGAAAATTGAAATTTTTCTAGCACAGTGTAAACATGTACAAATCGCTTCTGAGACCCAAAAAACTCGATTTTTCAGTGTTTTAGGCTAAATTTGGGATATAAACGGGTATCGAAGATGCATGCACAAATCGACTTTTTGGGCCCAAAAAACGTGTTTTAAATGTTTTTTTGCCTGAAAATTGGAATTTTTCTAGCACAGTGTAAACATGTACAAATCGCTTCTGAGACCCAAAAAACTCGATTTTTCGGTGTTTTTAGGCTAAATTTGGGATATAAACGGGTATCGAAGATACATGCACAAATCGACTTTTTGGGCCAAAAAAACGTGTTTTAGCATTTTTTTTGCCTGAAAATTGTTTTTTTTCTAGCACAGTGTAAACATGTACAAATCGCTTCTGAGACCAAAAAAACTCGATTTTTCGGTGTTTTTAGGCTAAATTTGGGATATAAACGGGTATCGAAGATGCATGCACAAATGGACTTTTTGGGCCAAAAAAACGTGTTTTAACATTTTTTTTGCCTGAAAATTGAAATTTTTCTAGCACAGTACAAATCGCTTCTGAGACCAAAAAAACTCATTTTTCGGTGTTTTTAGGCTAAATTTGGGATATAAACGGGTATCGAAGATGCATGCACAAATCGACTTTTGGTGCCAAAAAAACGTGTTTTAAATTTTTTTTTGCCTGAAAATTGAAATTTTTCTAGAACAATGTAGACATGTACAAATCGCTTCTGAGACCCAAAAAAACTCGATTTTTCGGTGTTTTTAGGCTAAATTTGGGATATAAACGAGTATCGAAAATGCATGCACAAATCGACTTTTTGGGCCCAAAAAACGTGTTTTAGCATTTTTTTTGCCTGAAAATTGAAAATTTTCTAGAACAGTGTAGACATGTACAAATCGCTTCTGAGACCCAAAAAACTCGATTTTTCGGTGTTTTTAGGCTAAATTTGGGATATAAACGGGTATCGAAGATGCATGCACAAATCGACTTTTTGGGCCAAAAAAACGTGTTTTAGCATTTTTTTTGCCTGAAAATTGAAATTTTTCTAGCACAGTACAAATCGCTTCTGAGACCAAAAAAACTCAATTTTCGGTGTTTTAAGGCTAAATTTGGGATATAAACGGGTATCGAAGATGCATGCACAAATCGACTTTTTGTGGCAAAAAAAGGTGTTTTAAATTTTTTTTTGCCAGAAAATTGAAATTTTTCTAAAACAATGTAGACAAGTACAAATAGCTTCTGAGACCTAAAAAACTCGATTTTTCTGTGTTTTTAGGCTAAATTTGGGATATAAACGGGTATCGAAAATGCATGCACAAATCGACTTTTTGGGCCAAAAAACGTGTTTTAGCATTTTTTTTGCCTGAAAATTGAAATTTTTCTAGAACAGTGTAGACATGTACAAATCGCTTCTGAGACCAAACAAACTCGATTTTTCGGTGTTTTTAGGCTAAATTTGGGATATAAACGGGTATCGAAGATGCATGCACAAATCGACTTTTTGGGCCCAAAAAACGTGTTTAAACATTTTTTTTGCCTGAAAATTGAAATTTTTCTAGCACAGTGTAAACATGTACAAATCGCTTCTGAGACCCAAAAAACTCGATTTTTCGGTGTTTTTAGGCTAATTTTGGGATATAAACGGGTATCGAAGATGCATGCACAAATCGACTTTTAAGGCCAAAAAAAAGTGTTTTAGCATTTTTTTTGCCTGAAAATTGAAATTTTTCTAGCACAGTACAAATCGCTTCTGAGACCAAAAAAACTCGATTTTTCGGTGTTTTAGGCTAAATTTGGGATATAAACGGGTATCGAAGATGCATGCAGAAATCGATCTTTTTGTGCCTAAAAAACGTGTTTTAGCATTTTTTTTGCCTGAAAATTGAAATTTTTCTAGCACAGTGTAAACATGTACAAATCGCTTCTGAGACCCAAAAAACTCGATTTTTCGGTGTTTTTAGGCTAAATTTGGGATATAAACGGGTATCGAAGATACATGCACAAATCGACTTTTTGGGCCAAAAAAACGTGTTTTAGCATTTTTTTTGCCTGAAAATTGTTTTTTTTCTAGCACAGTGTAAACATGTACAAATCGCTTCTGAGACCCAAAAAACTCGATTTTTCGGTGTTTTTAGGCTAAATTTGGGATATAAACGGGTATCGAAGATGCATGCACAAATGGACTTTTTGGGCCAAAAAAACGTGTTTTAACATTTTTTTTGCCTGAAAATTGAAATTTTTCTAGCACAGTACAAATCGCTTCTGAGACCAAAAAAACTCATTTTTCGGTGTTTTTAGGCTAAATTTGGGATATAAACGGGTATCGAAGATGCATGCACAAATCGACTTTTGGTGCCAAAAAAACGTGTTTTAAATTTTTTTTTGCCTGAAAATTGAAATTTTTCTAGAACAATGTAGACATGTACAAATCGCTTCTGAGACCCAAAAAAACTCGATTTTTCGGTGTTTTTAGGCTAAATTTGGGATATAAACGAGTATCGAAAATGCATGCACAAATCGACTTTTTGGGCCCAAAAAACGTGTTTTAGCATTTTTTTTGCCTGAAAATTGAAAATTTTCTAGAACAGTGTAGACATGTACAAATCGCTTCTGAGACCCAAAAAACTCGATTTTTCGGTGTTTTTAGGCTAAATTTGGGATATAAACGGGTATCGAAGATGCATGCACAAATCGACTTTTTGGGCCAAAAAAACGTGTTTTAGCATTTTTTTTGCCTGAAAATTGAAATTTTTCTAGCACAGTACAAATCGCTTCTGAGACCAAAAAAACTCAATTTTCGGTGTTTTAAGGCTAAATTTGGGATATAAACGGGTATCGAAGATGCATGCACAAATCGACTTTTTGTGGCAAAAAAAGGTGTTTTAAATTTTTTTTTGCCAGAAAATTGAAATTTTTCTAAAACAATGTAGACATGTACAAATAGCTTCTGAGACCTAAAAAACTCGATTTTTCTGTGTTTTTAGGCTAAATTTGGGATATAAAC
This sequence comes from Petrolisthes manimaculis, assembly GCA_034508575.1. NCBI lineage: Eukaryota > Metazoa > Arthropoda > Malacostraca > Decapoda > Porcellanidae > Petrolisthes > Petrolisthes manimaculis. Next base: position 1,180,835 of record JAWZYT010001007.1, read on the forward strand.
GGGTATCGAAAATGCATGCACAAATCGACTTTTTGGGCCCAAAAAACGTGTTTTAGCATTTTTTTTGCCTGAAAATTGAAATTTTTCTAGAACAGTGTAGACATGTACAAATCGCTTCTGAGACCAAACAAACTCGATTTTTCGGTGTTTTTAGGCTAAATTTGGGATATAAACGGGTATCGAAGATGCATGCACAAATCGACTTTTTTTGCCCAAAAAACGTGTTTAAACATTTTTTTTGCCTGAAAATTGAAATTTTTCTAGCACAGTGTAAACATGTACAAATCGCTTCTGAGACCCAAAAAACTCGATTTTTCGGTGTTTTTAGGCTAATTTTGGGATATAAACGGGTATCGAAGATGCATGCACAAATCGACTTTTAAGGCCAAAAAAACGTGTTTTAGCATTTTTTTTGCCTGAAAATTGAAATTTTTCTAGCACAGTACAAATCGCTTCTGAGACCAAAAAAACTCGATTTTTCGGTGTTTTAGGCTAAATTTGGGATATAAACGGGTATCGAAGATGCATGCAGAAATCGATCTTTTTGTGCCTAAAAAACGTGTTTTAGCATTTTTTTTGCCTGAAAATTGAAATTTTTCTAGCACAGTGTAAACATGTACAAATCGCTTCTGAGACCAAAAAAACTCGATTTTTCGGTGTTTTTAGGCTAAATTTGGGATATAAACGGGTATCGAAGATGCATGCACAAATGGACTTTTTGGGCCAAAAAAACGTGTTTTAACATTTTTTTTGCCTGAAAATTGAAATTTTTCTAGCACAGTACAAATCGCTTCTGAGACCAAAAAAACTCATTTTTCGGTGTTTTTAGGCTAAATTTGGGATATAAACGGGTATCGAAGATGCATGCACAAATCGACTTTTGGTGCCAAAAAAACGTGTTTTAAATTTTTTTTTGCCTGAAAATTGAAATTTTTCTAGAACAATGTAGACATGTACAAATCGCTTCTGAGACCCAAAAAAACTCGATTTTTCGGTGTTTTTAGGCTAAATTTGGGATATAAACGAGTATCGAAAATGCATGCACAAATCGACTTTTTGGGCCCAAAAAACGTGTTTTAGCATTTTTTTTGCCTGAAAATTGAAAATTTTCTAGAACAGTGTAGACATGTACAAATCGCTTCTGAGACCAAAAAAACTCGATTTTTTGTTGATTTTAGGCTAAATTTGGGATATAAACGGATATCGAAGATGCATGCAGAAATCGACTTTTTGGGCCTAAAAAACGTGTTTTAGCATTTTTTTTGCATGAAAATTGAAATTTTTCTAGCACAGTGTAAACATGTACAAATCGCTTCTGAGACCCATAAAACCCGACTTTTCGGTGTTTTAGGCTAAATTTGGGATATAAACGGGTATCGAAGATGCATGCACAAATCGACTTTTTGGGCCCAAAAAACGTGTTTTAACATTTTTTTTGCCTGAAAATTGAAATATTTCTAGCACAGTGTAAACATGTACAAATCGCTTCTGAGACCAAAAAAACTCGATTTTTCGGTGTTTTTAGGCTAAATTAGGGATATAAACGGGTATCGAAGATGCATGCACAAATCGACTTTTTTGCCCAAAAAACGTGTTTTAGCCTTTTTTTTGCCTGAAAATTGACATTTTTCTAGCACAGTACAAATCGCTTCTGAGGCCAAAAAAACTCGATTTTTCGGTGTTTTAGGCTAAATTTGGGATATAAACGGGTATCGAAGATGCATGCACAAATCGACTTTTTTGCCCAAAAAACGTGTTTTAGCTTTTTTTTTGCCTGAAAATTGAAATTTTTCTAGCACATTGTAAACATGTACAAATCGCTTCTGAGACCCAAAAATCTCGATTTTTCGGTGTTTTTAGGCTAAATTTCGGATATAAACGGGTATCCAAGATGAATGCACAAATCGACTTTTTGGGCCAAAAAACGTGTTTTAAATTTTGTTTTGCCTGAAAATTGAAAATTTTCTAGCACAGTGTAGACATGTGCAAATCGCTTCAAAGACCAAAAAAACTCGATTTCTTGGTGTTTATAGGCTAAATTTGGGATATAAACGGGTATCAAAGATGCATGCAGAAATCTTCTTTTTGGGCCTAAAAAACGTGTTTTAGCATTTTTTTTGCCTGAAAATTGAAATTTTTCTAGTACAGTGTAAACATGTACAAATCGCTTCTGAGACCCAAAAAACTCGATTTTTCGGTATTTTAGGCTAAATTTGGGATATAAACGGGTATCGAAGATGCATGCACAAACCGACTTTTTGTGCCCAAAAAACGTGTTTTAAATTTGTTTTTCCCTGAAAATTGAAATTTTTCTAGGCCTGCACAAATCGCTTCCGAGACCAAAACAACTCGATTTTTCGGTGTTTTTAGGCTAAATTTGGGATATAAACGGGTATCGAAGATACATGCACAAATCGACTTATTGGGCCCAAAAAACGTGTTTTAGCATTTTTTTTGCCTGAAAATTGTTTTTTTTCTAGCACAGTGTAGACATGTACAAATCGCTTCTGAGACCCAAAAAACTCGATTTTTCGGTGTTTTTAGGCTAAATTTGCCGTATAAACGGGTATCGAAGATGCATGCACAAATCGACTTTTTGGGCCTAAAAAACGTGTTTTAGCATTTTTTTGCCTGAAAATTGAAATTTTTCTAGCACAGTGTAAATATGTACAAATCGCTTCTGAGACCCAAAACATTCGATTTTTCGGTGTGTTTAGGCTAAATTTGGGATATAAACGGGTCTCGAAGATGCATGCACAGATCGACTTTTTGGGCCCAAAAAACGTGTTTTAATTTTTTTTTGCCTAAAAATTGAAAATTTTCTAGCACAGTGTAGACATGTGCAAATTGCTTCTGAGACCAAAAAAACTCGATTTTTCGGTGTTATTAGGCTAAATTTGGGATATAAACGTGTCTCGCAAGATGCATGCACAAATCGACTTTTTGGACCTAAAAAACGTGTTTTAAATTTTTGTTTGCCTAAAAATTGAAAATTTTCTAGCACAGTGTAGACATGTGCAAATTGCTTCTGAGACCCAAGAAACTCGATTTTTCGGTGTTTTTAGGCTAATTTTGGGATATAAACGGGTATCGAAGATGCATGCACAAATCGACTTTTTGGGCCCAAAAAACGTGTTTTAGCATTTTTTTTGCCTGAAAAGTGATTTTTTTCTAGCACAGTACAAATCGCTTCTGAGACCAAAAAAACTCGATTTTTCGGTGTTCTTAGGCTAAATTTGGGATATAAACAGGTATCGAAGATGCATGCACAAATCGATTTTTTGGGCCCAAAAAACGTGTTTTAGCATTTTTTTTGCCTGAAAATTGAAATTTTTCTAGCACAGTATAAACATGTACAAATCGCTTCTGAGACCAAAAAAACTCGATTTTTCGGTGTTTTTAGGCTAAATTTGGGATATAAACGGGTAACGCAGATGCATGCACAAATCGACTTTTTGGGCCCAAAAAACGTGTTTTAGCATTTTTTTGCCCAAAAATTGATATTTTTCTAGCACAGTGTAAACATGTACAAATCGCTTCTGAGACCCAAAAAACTCGATTTTTCGGTGTTTTTAGGTTAAATTTGGGATATAAACGGGTATCGAAGATGCATGCACAAATCGACTTTTTGGGCCAAAAAAACGTGTTTTAGCATTTTTTTTACCTGAAAATTGAATTTTTTCTAGCACAGTACAAATCGCTTCTGAGACCAAAAAAGCTCGATTTTTCGGTGTTTTTTGGCTAAATTTGGGATATAAACGGGTATCGAAGATGCATGCACAAATCGACTTTTTGGGCCCAAAAAACGTGGTTTAGCATTTTTTTGGCCTGAAAATTGAAATTTTTCTAGCACAGTGTAAACATGTACAAATCGCTTCTGAGACCCAAAAAACTCGATTTTTCGGTGTTTTTAGGCTAAATTTGGGATATAAACGGGTATCGAAGATGCATGCACAAATCGACTTTTTGGGCCCAAAAAACGTGTTTTAGCATTTTTTTTGCCTGAAAATTGAAATTTTTCTAGCACAGTGTAAACATGTACAAATCGCTTCTGAGACCCAAAAAACTCGATTTTTCGGTGTTTTTAGGCTAAATTTGGGATATAAACGGGTATCGAAAATGCATGCACAAATCGACTTTTTGGGCCCAAAAAACGTGTTTTAGCATTTTTTTTGCCTGAAAATTGAAATTTTTCTAGAACAGTGTAGACATATACAAATCGCTTCTGAGACCAAACAAACTCGATTTTTCGGTGTTTTTAGGCTAAATTTGGGATATAAACGGGTATCGAAGATGCATGCACAAATCGACTTTTTGGGCCCAAAAAACGTGTTTAAACATTTTTTTTGCCTGAAAATTGAAATTTTTCTAGCACAGTGTAAACATGTACAAATCGCTTCTGAGACCCAAAAAACTCGATTTTTCGGTGTTTTTAGGCTAATTTTGGGATATAAACGGGTATCGAAGATGCATGCACAAATCGACTTTTAAGGCCAAAAAAACGTGTTTTAGCATTTTTTTTGCCTGAAAATTGAAATTTTTCTAGCACAGTACAAATCGCTTCTGAGACCAAAAAAACTCGATTTTTCGGTGTTTTAGTCTAAATTTGGGATATAAACGGGTATCGAAGATGCATGCAGAAATCGATCTTTTTGTGCCTAAAAAACGTGTTTTAGCATTTTTTTTGCCTGAAAATTGAAATTTTTCTAGCACAGTGTAAACATGTACAAATCGCTTCTGAGACAAAAAAAACTCGATTTTTCGGTGTTTTTAGGCTAAATTTGGGATATAAACGGGTATCGAAGATACATGCACAAATCGACTTTTTGGGCCAAAAAAACGTGTTTTAGCATTTTTTTTGCCTGAAAATTGTTTTTTTTTCTAGCACAGTGTAAACATGTACAAATCGCTTCTGAGACCCAAAAAACTCGATTTTTCGGTGTTTTTAGGCTAAATTTGGGATATAAACGGGTATCGAAGATGCATGCACAAATGGACTTTTTGGGCCAAAAAAACGTGTTTTAACATTTTTTTTGCCTGAAAATTGAAATTTTTCTAGCACAGTACAAATCGCTTCTGAGACCAAAAAAACTCATTTTTCGGTGTTTTTAGGCTAAATTTGGGATATAAACGGGTATCGAAGATGCATGCACAAATGGACTTTTTGGGCCCAAAAAACGTGTTTTAGCATTTTTTTTGCCTGAAAATTGAAAATTTTCTAGAACAGTGTAGACATGTACAAATCGCTTCTGAGACCCAAAAAACTCGATTTTTCGGTGTTTTTAGGCTAAATTTGGGATATAAACGGGTATCGAAGATGCATGCACAAATCGACTTTTTGTGGCAAAAAAAGTGTTTTAAATTTTTTTTTGCCCGAAAATTGAAATTTTTCTAAAACAATGTAGACATGTACAAATAGCTTCTGAGACCTAAAAAACTCGATTTTTCTGTGTTTTTAGGCTAAATTTGGGATATAAACGGGTATCGAAAATGCATGCACAAATCGACTTTTTGGGCCCAAAAAACGTGTTTTAGCATTTTTTTTGCCTGAAAATTGAAATTTTTCTAGAACAGTGTAGACATGTACAAATCGCTTCTGAGACCAAACAAACTCGATTTTTCGGTGTTTTTAGGCTAAATTTGGGATATAAACGGGTATCGAAGATGCATGCACAAATCGACTTTTTGGGCCCAAAAAACGTGTTTAAACATTTTTTTTGCCTGAAAATTGACATTTTTCTAGCACAGTGTAAACATGTACAAATCGCTTCTGAGACCCAAAAAACTCGATTTTTCGGTGTTTTTAGGCTAATTTTGGGATATAAACGGGTATCGAAGATGCATGCACAAATCGACTTTTAAGGCCAAAAAAACGTGTTTTAGCATTTTTTTTGCCTGAAAATTGAAATTTTTCTAGCACAGTACAAATCGCTTCTGAGACCAAAAAAACTCGATTTTTCGGTGTTTTAGGCTAAATTTGGGATATAAACGGGTATCGAAGATGCATGCAGAAATCGATCTTTTTGTGCCTAAAAAACGTGTTTTAGCATTTTTTTTGCCTGAAAATTGAAATTTTTCTAGCACAGTGTAAACATGTACAAATCGCTTCTGAGACCAAAAAAACTCGATTTTTCGGTGTTTTTAGGCTAAATTTGGGATATAAACGGGCATCAAAGATGCATGCACAAATCGACTTTTTGGGCCAAAAAAACGTGTTTTAGCATTTTTTTTGCCTGAAAATTGAAATTTTTCTAGCACAGTACAAATCGCTTCTGAGACCAAAAAAACTCGATTTTTCGGTGTTTTAGGCTAAATTTGGGATATAAACGGGTATCGAAGATGCATGCACAAATCGACTTTTTTGCCCAAAAAATGTGTTTTAGCTTTTTTTTTGTCTGAAAATTGAAATTTTTCTAGCACAGTGTAAACATGTACAAATCGCTTCTGAGACCTAAAAAACTCGATTTTTCGGTGTTTTTAGGCTAAATTTTGGATATAAACGGGTATCGAAGATGCATGCACAAATCGACTTTTTGGGCCAAAAAAACGTGTTTTAAATTTTTTTTTTGCCTGAAAATTGAAAATTTTCTATCACAGTGTAGACATGTGCAAATCGCTTCAGAGACCAAAAAAACTCGATTTTTTGTTGATTTTAGGCTAAATTTGGGATATAAACGGATATCGAAGATGCATGCAGAAATCGACTTTTTGGGCCTAAAAAACGTGTTTTAGCATTTTTTTTGCCTGAAAATTGAAATTTTTCTAGCACAGTGTAAACATGTACAAATCGCTTCTGAGACCCATAAAACCCGACTTTTCGGTGTTTTAGGCTAAATTTGGGATATAAACGGGTATCGAAGATGCATGCACAAATCGACTTTTTGGGCCCAAAAAACGTGTTTTAACATTTTTTTTGCCTGAAAATTGAAATATTTCTAGCACAGTGTAAACATGTACAAATCGCTTCTGAGACCAAAAAAACTCGATTTTTCGGTGTTTTTAGGCTAAATTAGGGATATAAACGGGTATCGAAGATGCATGCACAAATCGACTTTTTTGCCCAAAAAACGTGTTTTAGCATTTTTTTTGCCTGAAAATTGACATTTTTCTAGCACAGTACAAATCGCTTCTGAGGCCAAAAAAACTCGATTTTTCGGTGTTTTAGGCTAAATTTGGGATATAAACGGGTATCGAAGATGCATGCACAAATCGACTTTTTTGCCCAAAAAACGTGTTTTAGCTTTTTTTTTGCCTGAAAATTGAAATTTTTCTAGCACATTGTAAACATGTACAAATCGCTTCTGAGACCCAAAAATCTCGACTTTTCGGTGTTTTAGGCTAAATTTGGGATATAAACGGGTATCGAAGATGCATGCACAAATCGACTTTTTGGGCCCAAAAAACGTGTTTTAACATTTTTTTTGCCTGAAAATTGAAATATTTCTAGCACAGTGTAAACATGTACAAATCGCTTCTGAGACCAAAAAAACTCGATTTTTCGGTGTTTTTAGGCTAAATTAGGGATATAAACGGGTATCGAAGATGCATGCACAAATCGACTTTTTTGCCCAAAAAACGTGTTTTAGCATTTTTTTTGCCTGAAAATTGACATTTTTCTAGCACAGTACAAATCGCTTCTGAGGCCAAAAAAACTCGATTTTTCGGTGTTTTAGGCTAAATTTGGGATATAAACGGGTATCGAAGATGCATGCACAAATCGACTTTTTTGCCCAAAAAACGTGTTTTAGCTTTTTTTTTGCCTGAAAATTGAAATTTTTCTAGCACATTGTAAACATGTACAAATCGCTTCTGAGACCCAAAAATCTCGATTTTTCGGTGTTTTTAGGCTAAATTTCGGATATAAACGGGTATCCAAGATGAATGCACAAATCGACTTTTTGGGCCAAAAAACGTGTTTTAAATTTTGTTTTGCCTGAAAATTGAAAATTTTCTAGCACAGTGTAGACATGTGCAAATCGCTTCAAAGACCAAAAAAACTCGATTTCTTGGTGTTTATAGGCTAAATTTGGGATATAAACGGGTATCAAAGATGCATGCAGAAATCTTCTTTTTGGGCCTAAAAAACGTGTTTTAGCATTTTTTTTGCCTGAAAATTGAAATTTTTCTAGCACAGTGTAAACATGTACAAATCGCTTCTGAGACCCAAAAAACTCGATTTTTCGGTATTTTAGGCTAAATTTGGGATATAAACGGGTATCGAAGATGCATGCACAAACCGACTTTTTGTGCCCAAAAAACGTGTTTTAAATTTGTTTTTCCCTGAAAATTGAAATTTTTCTAGGACTGCACAAATCGCTTCCGAGACCAAAACAACTCGATTTTTCGGTGTTTTTAGGCTAAATTTGGGATATAAACGGGTATCGAAGATACATGCACAAATCGACTTTTTGGGCCCAAAAAACGTGTTTTAGCATTTTTTTTGCCTGAAAATTGTTTTTTTTCTAGCACAGTGTAGACATGTACAAATCGCTTCTGAGACCCAAAAAACTCGATTTTTCGGTGTTTTTAGGCTAAATTTGCCGTATAAACGGGTATCGAAGATGCATGCACAAATCGACTTTTTGGGCCTAAAAAACGTGTTTTAGCATTTTTTTGCCTGAAAATTGAAATTTTTCTAGCACAGTGTAAATATGTACAAATCGCTTCTGAGACCCAAAACATTCGATTTTTCGGTGTTTTTAGGCTAAATTTGGGATATAAACGGGTCTCGAAGATGCATGCACAGATCGACTTTTTGGGCCCAAAAAACGTGTTTTAATTTTTTTTTGCCTAAAAATTGAAAATTTTCTAGCACAGTGTAGACATGTGCAAATTGCTTCTGAGACCAAAAAAACTCGATTTTTCGGTGTTATTAGGCTAAATTTGGGATATAAACGTGTCTCGCAAGATGCATGCACAAATCGACTTTTTGGACCTAAAAAACGTGTTTTAAATTTCTGTTTGCCTAAAAATTGAAAATTTTCTAGCACAGTGTAGACATGTGCAAATTGCTTCTGAGACCCAAGAAACTCGATTTTTCGGTGTTTTTAGGCTAATTTTGGGATATAAACGGGTATCGAAGATGCATGCACAAATCGACTTTTTGGGCCCAAAAAACGTGTTTTAGCATTTTTTTTGCCTGAAAAGTGATTTTTTTCTAGCACAGTACAAATCGCTTCTGAGACCAAAAAAAACTCGATTTTTCGGTGTTCTTAGGCTAAATTTGGGATATAAACAGGTATCGAAGATGCATGCACAAATCGATTTTTTGGGCCCAAAAAACGTGTTTTAGCATTTTTTTTGCCTGAAAATTGAAATTTTTCTAGCACAGTATAAACATGTACAAATCGCTTCTGAGACCAAAAAAACTCGATTTTTCGGTGTTTTTAGGCTAAATTTGGGATATAAACGGGTATCGCAGATGCATGCACAAATCGACTTTTTGGGCCCAAAAAACGTGTTTTAGCATTTTTTTGCCCAAAAATTGATATTTTTCTAGCACAGTGTAAACATGTACAAATCGCTTCTGAGACCCAAAAAACTCGATTTTTCGGTGTTTTTAGGTTAAATTTGGGATATAAACGGGTATCGAAGATGCATGCACAAATCGACTTTTTGGGCCAAAAAAACGTGTTTTAGCATTTTTTTTACCTGAAAATTGAAATTTTTCTAGCACAGTACAAATCGCTTCTGAGACCAAAAAAGCTCGATTTTTCGGTGTTTTTTGGCTAAATTTGGGATATAAACGGGTATCGAAGATGCATGCACAAATCGACTTTTTGGGCCCAAAAAACGTGGTTTAGCATTTTTTTGGCCTGAAAATTGAAATTTTTCTAGCACAGTGTAAACATGTACAAATCGCTTCTGAGACCCAAAAAACTCGATTTTTCGGTGTTTTTAGGCTAAATTTGGGATATAAACGGGTATCGAAGATGCATGCACAAATCGACTTTTTGGGCCCAAAAAACGTGTTTTAGCATTTTTTTTGCCTGAAAATTGAAATTTTTCTAGCACAGTGTAAACATGTACAAATCGCTTCTGAGACCCAAAAAACTCGATTTTTCGGTGTTTTTAGGCTAAATTTGGGATATAAACAGGTATCGAAGATGCATGCACAAATCGACTTTTTGGGCCCAAAAAACGTGTTTAAATTTTTTTTTTTACTTAATATTGAAAATTTTCTAGCACAGTCTAGACATGTGCAAATCGCTTCAGAGACCAAAAAAATCGATTTTTCGGTGTTTTTAGGCTAAATTTGGGATATAAACGGGTATCGAAGATGCATGCACAAATCGACTTTTTGGGCCTAAAAAACGTGTTTTAGCATTTGTTTTGCCTGAAAATTGAAATTTTTCTAGCACAGTACACATCGCTTCTGAGACCCAAAAAACTCGATTTTTCGGTGTTTTTAGGCTAAATTTGGGAAATAAACGGGTATCGAAGATGCATGCACAAATCGACTTTTTGGGCCCAAAAAACGTGTTTTAGCATTTTTTTGCCTGAAAATTTAAATTTTTCTAGAACAGTGTAGACATGTACAAATCGCTTCTTAGACCCAAAAAACTTGATTTTTCGGTGTTTTTAGGCAAAATTTGGGATATAAACGGGTATCGAAGATGCATGCACAAATCGACTTTTTGGGCCAAAAATTACGTGTTTTAAACAAAAATTTGCCTGACAATTGATATTTTTCTAGCACAGTGTAAACATGTACAAATCGCTTCTGAGACCCAAAAAACTCGATTTTTTGGTGTTTTTAGGCTAAATTTGGGATATAAACGGGTATCGAAGATGCATGCACAAATTGACTTTTTGGGCCCAAAAAACGTGTTTTATTTTTTTTTTGCCTGAAATTGAAAATTTTCTAGCACAGTGTAGACGTGTACAAATCGCTTCAGAGACCAAAAAAAATCGATTTTTCGGTGTTTTTAGGCTAAATTTGGGATATAAATGGGTATCGAAGATACATGCACAAATCGACTTTTTGGGCCCAAAAAACGTGTTTTAGCATTTTTTTTGCCTGAAAATTGAAATTTTTCTAGCACAGTGTAAACATGTACAAATCGCTTCTGAGACCCAAAAAACCCGATTTGTTTGTGTTTTTAGGCTAAATTTGGGATATAAACGGGTATCGAAGATGCATGCACAAATCGACTTTTTGGGCCCAAAAAACGTGTTTTAATTTTTTTTTTGCCTAAAAATTGAAAATTTTCTTGCACAGTGTAGACATGTGCAAATTGCTTCTGAGACCCAAAAAAATCGATTTTTCGGTGTTTTTAGGTTAAATTTGGGATGTAAACGGGTCTCGAAGATTCATGCACAAATCGACTTTTTGGGCCTAAAAAACGTGTTTTAAAGTCTTCCACGCTGACTCACTGGAACGTGTTTTCTTCTGTAGTGAACCTCTTCAACAAGCATTTGTTTCCTCTTCACTTCGTGAAAACATTATATTTGGCTTGGGAAGTGACCTACGAAAAATACAAGCTAAATCTAAAAGCCCTTTCCACAATTCGACTGTACTTGGTTAGCGACGCGATGGAATGTTTGGCTCGTCAAGGAGTGAGAGTGTTAGGCCCCTGGAAGGTAGCTGTTCAGGCTGTCATCGGATTCTTGCGGTATTGTGAATTAAAACCCTCAATGAAAGGATTTTGTCATTCTGAAAGTGTCAAACGGTGGGTCCTGGATGTGTTCTGTGACGCCAATCTTTGCCCTGACTTTAACATCCGCCTAGACATGTTGTTGATAATTCAAGTGTGGTGGTGTAACTATGGAGTGTTCCAAGGTGTGGACGTTTGGGAGCGTATAATATCAGGTCTGATGCAACTGTATCAATACATAGATGTCACGCATAACTTCATTCCGGAGGACAGGAGATATGACTTGTGTAGACCTTTATTTAGGGTCCTGTATGCTCTGAACAAGGTGGGTCACCTCAAGGAAACGTTCAAGAAAGCTACTCAGCAGATCGAGTCCCTGTCCGTTGGCCCAGAGGCTCGTTTCGTAGCCAGGATGGTGGAGCTGGTGAGTGATGGTGTGGCGATGACCAAACAGAGGTTCCAGAGTAAGTCACTGAATGCTGAGAATACCATGGGGATGCTTGAGATGTTCTTGGTAGAGTTGGGTGAGCTGGTTTTCTCTCCACACAACGTCGAGACCTTCTGCCACCGTGGACTTGGCAGGGTGGCCTGTGTGGCTTATATCCAGGTGGCAAAGGCGAGCTTTGAGTTACTGCCAGCCCTCAACAGTCCGGAATTTGCCTCCCGCTGTGACTTCCTCAGGAACAAATTCGTCAAGATTACCGAAGTTCTTTTCAAGTCACCCAAGTCCAAGACGCTGGCTCAGTTACTGATGGCAGACCACAAGGAGGACCTGGTGAAGTTTACACGAGGTATCTTCATACCGCAGGACCTTTCACCGAGTACCCAGGTCGCCGAGGACTGCCCAGAAAGGTAACGTTGACTTTCAAGTGATTAATATAAAATTAATAAAATTCAATCCTATCACCCCGTATGTTTAGATTTTAGATTTACAACGTGGTTTAGGTGAATTCTGATTTAGGAATAAGTAGGAATAAATAACGATGAGGTGGGAGTAAATTTATACAAGAAATGAAGTGATGTCTGAAGTAACAAAATATTATTGTGGGTCGTAACAATTATTTTGAAGTAAAAGTTGATATCGGTGTCCGGTTATACATCAAGTAAAATTTAATGTATTTGTTTAATTTCCTTAAATATTCTACCTGTCTTTATTTAATTTCCATATGGTATTCTGTAGGTTCCTGGATGGACTGACGCAGACACCGATGGAGTCGCCAGTGTTGCTACGACGCTCCCAGGTGACTGTGGACGAGGCTACCCTGGTCTATCTCCTCCTGCAGAAGGCCCCTCAGTGTCCCTTCACCCGCACACCCTTACATTATGGCTCCTTTTGCCTCCTTCCAAAACTCCGTCAGGAGATACATGTCTGGAGGACCACTGGGCGTCTCAATGCTGACCATCAGGAGCCCAGTTCTTGAGAAATTTTGCTAACAACAATTATTAATTCAGAAATATTGTATTTCATAATGTGTTTGTATTTCATAATGTATTTTGTATTTACAAAGGTAATCTCTATTTTTATAATGCATTTGTATTTTTATAATGACCGGTTTTTACTCTATTTCATTATATGTATTATGTTTTACTATATATTTCATTTGTTTGTGTACCTCATGTCATCATATGTATATATATGATGACATCATATCTATAACTTTTTAAATATTATATTGATAATGTGAGGTGAGTGAAGCTCAGGTGAGATACAGTGGTGGTAATGTGAGGTGAGTCAGGGTCAGGTGAGATACAGTGGTGGTAATGTGAGGTGAGTCAAGGTCAGGTGAGATACAATGGTGGTGGTGGACATACATTAATTTACCCACTACCCTGGAGAACGCAATGTATAGTGATGTTAATCCAAGAAATTACAGTTAATTACTGATACTGATAAATACCCAGTATATACTGATGTGATTACTTTATTTATAGACCAGTATCTTCCAATTTCGTGACTGAAGCGGATTTTATCGAATATTAATCACTTTCATCGCGTTTTATTTTAGGTACCGATATTCTTTTACGATGGTTTTAATGCACACAAATTTATTTATATGTTAGTACTGAATTTCACGTCAATTAAGAGCAAGGGACAGTCCTTTCACCTCACCTCACCTCACCTCACCTCACCTCACGTCACCCTCCTCCATCTCTTATTGGACAGTCACCTCACCTCACCTCACTTAGAGCTATGGGTATGTCCCTCCCACCTTTAGCCACCTTTTGTCTTGTTGAGGACGTCGAGATTGACGTTTTGCATTAGTCTACAAATTGACCCTCTACTGGAAGGTTTGTCTGTGTACCTCTTCAAGTCATTCGTCAATAGTGTGATACAGATAGAACCATCATAGAAGAACATTCAGTGATATTACACGTCAGTCTCACACTTGACCTACAAGAAGAAACGATTGGACTGTGTGTACCATTGTATGTGTTTCGTCAAAAGTGATATCCAGAGTGATATTTTATTAAGTCTGTTACTTGAGTTGTGAGAGGAAGGTTTGTCAAGTGATTCAACAATGGAGTACAACACAGGTCACCCCGCCACCATCGTCTTGACTGCTGCTCGTAACAACTTTGCCCTTCTCCAGGAACATGGAGAGTCTTCCACGCTGACTCACTGGAACGTGTTTTCTTCTGTAGTGAACCTCTTCAACAAGCATTTGTGTCCTCTTCACTTCGTGAAAACATTATATTTGGCTTGGGAAGTGACCTACGAAAAATACAAGCTAAATCTAAAAGCCCTTTCCACAATTCGACTGTACTTGGTTAGCGACGCGATGGAATGTTTGGCTCGTCAAGGAGTGAGAGTGTTAGGCCCCTGGAAGGTAGCTGTTCAGGCTGTCATCGGATTCTTGCGGTATTGTGAATTAAAACCCTCAATGAAAGGATTTTGTCATTCTGAAAGTGTCAAACGGTGGGTCCTGGATGTGTTCTGTGACGCCAATCTTTGCCCTGACTTTAACATCCGCCTAGACATGTTGTTGATAATTCAAGTGTGGTGGTGTAACTATGGAGTGTTCCAAGGTGTGGACGTTTGGGAGCGTATAATATCAGGTCTGATGCAACTATATCAATACATAGATGTCACGCATAACTTCATTCCGGAGGACAGGAGATATGACTTGTGTAGACCTTTATTTAGGGTCCTGTATGCTCTGAACAAGGTGGGTCACCTCAAGGAAACGTTCAAGAAAGCTACTCAGCAGATCGAGTCCCTGTCCGTTGGCCCAGAGGCTCGTTTCGTAGCCAGGATGGTGGAGCTGGTGAGTGATGGTGTGGCGATGACCAAACAGAGGTTCCAGAGTAAGTCACTGAATGCTGAGAATACCATGGGGATGCTTGAGATGTTCTTGGTACAGTTGGGTGAGCTGGTTTTCTCTCCACACAACGTCGAGACCTTCTGCCACCGTGGACTTGGCAGGGTGGCCTGTGTGGCTTATATCCAGGTGGCAAAGGCGAGCTTTGAGTTACTGCCAGCCCTCAACAGTCCGGAATTTGCCTCCCGCTGTGACTTCCTCAGGAACAAATTCGTCAAGATTACCGAAGTTCTTTTCAAGTCACCCAAGTCCAAGACGCTGGCTCAGTTACTGATGGCAGACCACAAGGAGGACCTGGTGAAGTTTACACGAGGTATCTTCATACCGCAGGACCTTTCACCGAGTACCCAGGTCGCCGAGGACTGCCCAGAAAGGTAACGTTGACTTTCAAGTGATTAATATAAAATTAATAAAATTCAATCCTATCACCCCGTATGTTTAGATTTTAGATTTACAACGTGGTTTAGGTGAATTCTGATTTAGGAATAAGTAGGAATAAATAACGATGAGGTGGGAATAAATTTATACAAGAAATAAAGTGATGTCTGAAGTAACAAAATATTATTGTGGGTCGTAACAATTATTTTGAAGTAAAAGTTGATATCGGTGTCCGGTTATACATCAAGTAAAATTTAATGTATTTGTTTAATTTCCTTATATATTCTACATGTCTTTATTTAATTTCCATATGGTATTCTACAGGTTCCTGGATGGACTGACGCAGACACCGATGGAGTCGCCAGTGTTGCTACGACGCTCCCAGGTGACTGTGGACGAGGCTACCCTGGTCTATCTCCTCCTGCAGAAGGCCCCTCAGTGTCCCTTCACCCGCACACCCTTACATTATGGCTCCTTTTGCCGCCTTCCAAAACTCCGTCAGGAGATACATGTTTGGAGGACCACTGGGCGTCTCAATGCTGACCATCAGGAGCCCAGTTCTTGAGAAATTTTGCTAACAACAATTATTAATTCAGAAATATTGTATTTCATAATGTGTTTGTATTTCATAATGTATTTTGTATTTACAAAGGTAATCTGTATTTTTATAATGCATTTGTATTTTAATAATGAACGGTTTTTACTCTATTTCATTATATGTATTATGTTTTACTATATATTTCATTTGTTTGTGTACCTCATGTCATCATATGTATATATATGATGACATCATATCTATAACTTATATTGATAATGTGAGGTGAGTCAAGCTCAGGTGAGATACAGTGGTGGTAATGTGAGGTGAGTCAGGGTCAGGTGAGATACAGTGGTGGTAATGTGAGGTGAGTCAAGCTCAGGTGAGATACAGTGGTGGTAATGTGAGGTGAGTCAGGGTCAGGTGAGATACAGTGGTGGTAATGTGAGGTGAGTCAAGGTCAGGTGAGATACAATGGTGGTGGTGGACATACATTAATTTACCCACTACCCTGGAGAACGCAATGTATAGTGATGTTAATCCAAGAAATTACAGTTAATTACTGATACTGATAAATACCCAGTATATACTGATGTGATTACTTTATTTATAGACCAGTATCTTCCAATTTCGTGACTGAAGCGGATTTTATCGAATATTAATCACTTTCATCGCGTTTTATTTTAGGTACCGATATTCTTTTACGATGGTTTTAATGCACACAAATTTATTTATATGTTAGTACTGAATTTCACGTCAATTAAGAGCAAGGGACAGTCCTTTCACCTCACCTCACCTCACCTCACCCTCCTCCATCTCTTATTGGACAGTCACCTCACCTCACCTCACTTAGAGCTATGGGTATGTCCCTCCCACCTTTAGCCACCTTTTGTCTTGTTGAGGACGTCGAGATTGACGTTTTGCATTAGTCTACAAATTGACCCTCTACTGGAAGGTTTGTCTGTGTACCTCTTCAAGTCATTCGTCAATAGTGTGATACAGATAGAACCATCATAGAAGAACATCCAGTGATATTACACGTCAGTCTCACACTTGACCTACAAGAAGAAACGATTGGACTGTGTGTACCATTGTATGTGTTTCGTCAAAAGTGATATCCAGAGTGATATTTTATTAAGTCTGTTACTTGAGTTGTGAGAGGAAGGTTTGTCAAGTGATTCAACAATGGAGTACAACACAGGTCACCCCGCCACCATCGTCTTGACTGCTGCTCGTAACAACTTTGCCCTTCTCCAGGAACATGGAGAGTCTTCCACGCTGGCTCACTGGAACGTGTTTTCTTCTGTAGTGAACCTCTTCAACAAGCATTTGTGTCCTCTTCACTTCGTGAAAACATTATATTTGGCTTGGGAAGTGACCTACGAAAAATACAAGCTAAATCTAAAAGCCCTTTCCACAATTCGACTGTACTTGGTTAGCGACGCGATGGAATGTTTGGCTCGTCAAGGAGTGAGAGTGTTAGGCCCCTGGAAGGTAGCTGTTCAGGCTGTCACCGGATTCTTGCGGTATTGTGAATTAAAACCCTCAATGAAAGGATTTTGTCATTCTGAAAGTGTCAAACGGTGGGTCCTGGATGTGTTCTGTGACGCCAATCTTTGCCCTGACTTTAACATCCGCCTAGACATGTTGTTGATAATTCAAGTGTGGTGGTGTAACTATGGAGTGTTCCAAGGTGTGGACGTTTGGGAGCGTATAATATCAGGTCTGATGCAACTGTATCAATACATAGATGTCACGCACAACTTCATTCCGGAGGACAGGATATATGACTTGTGTAGACCTTTATTTAGGGTCCTGTATGCTCTGAACAAGGTGGGTCACCTCAAGGAAACGTTCAAGAAAGCTACTCAGCAGATCGAGTCCCTGTCCGTTGGCCCAGAGGCTCGTTTCGTAGCCAGGATGGTGGAGCTGGTGAGTGATGGTGTGGCGATGACCAAACAGAGGTTCCAGAGTAAGTCACTGAATGCTGAGAATACCATGGGGATGCTTGAGATGTTCTTGGTACAGTTGGGTGAGCTGGTTTTCTCTCCACACAACGTCGAGACCTTCTGCCACCGTGGACTTGGCAGGGTGGCCTGTGTGGCTTATATCCAGGTGGCAAAGGCGAGCTTTGAGTTACTGCCAGCCCTCAACAGTCCGGAATTTGCCTCCCGCTGTGACTTCCTCAGGAACAAATTCGTCAAGATTACCGAAGTTCTTTTCAAGTCACCCAAGTCCAAGACGCTGGCTCAGTTACTGATGGCAGACCACAAGGAGGACCTGGTGAAGTTTACACGAGGTATCTTCATACCGCAGGACCTTTCACCGAGTACCCAGGTCGCCGAGGACTGCCCAGAAAGGTAACGTTGACTTTCAAGTGATTAATATAAAATTAATAAAATTCAATCCTATCACCCCGTATGTTTAGATTTTAGATTTACAACGTGGTTTAGGTGAATTCTGATTTAGGAATAAGTAGGAATAAATAACGATGAGGTGGGAGTAAATTTATACAAGAAATGAAGTGATGTCTGAAGTAACAAAATATTATTGTGGGTCGTAACAATTATTTTGAAGTAAAAGTTGATATCGGTGTCCGGTTATACATCAAGTAAAATTTAATGTATTTGTTTAATTTCCTTAAATATTCTACCTGTCTTTATTTAATTTCCATATGGTATTCTGTAGGTTCCTGGATGGACTGACGCAGACACCGATGGAGTCGCCAGTGTTGCTACGACGCTCCCAGGTGACTGTGGACGAGGCTACCCTGGTCTATCTCCTCCTGCAGAAGGCCCCTCAGTGTCCCTTCACCCGCACACCCTTACATTATGGCTCCTTTTGCCGCCTTCCAAAACTCCGTCAGGAGATACATGTCTGGAGGACCACTGGGCGTCTCAATGCTGACCATCAGGAGCCCAGTTCTTGAGAAATTTTGCTAACAACAATTATTAATTCAGAAATATTGTATTTCATAATGTGTTTGTATTTCATAATGTATTTTGTATTTACAAAGGTAATCTCTATTTTTATAATGCATTTGTATTTTTATAATGACCGGTTTTTACTCTATTTCATTATATGTATTATGTTTTACTATATATTTCATTTGTTTGTGTACCTCATGTCATCATATGTATATATATGATGACATCATATCTATAACTTTTTAAATATTATATTGATAATGTGAGGTGAGTGAAGCTCAGGTGAGATACAGTGGTGGTAATGTGAGGTGAGTCAGGGTCAGGTGAGATACAGTGGTGGTAATGTGAGGTGAGTCAAGGTCAGGTGAGATACAATGGTGGTGGTGGACATACATTAATTTACCCACTA